>CM063717.1:11381666-12081666 GCA_032441835.1 Slavum lentiscoides
AATTCGACTATCGCGGGGTCGACGGCCATACGGCGAACACGCGTAAATTTTTTTTAGAAAAATTAAAAAAAAAACAACGTTTATAAATTGTTGTGTATATGTGTACAAATACGTATTATATATTTACGAGGCGGCAGGACAGAAAAAAACGAAAACGGCACCAGACGTAAAATGTCGTCATATTTTATAATAATATACTGTGTGCAACGCGCATATAAGACCTGTTCCCGACAATTAAATAACGTTTTTTTTTTTCTCTCGAAATTTATTTCTCCTCCGTCGATCCGTTTGGTCTTCGCCACATATTTATTACGCGAATTTCGATTCACCCCTCCGTCTTATCGCGCGGTTACACTGTGGACGGAAGGAATTTTTAAGAAAATTGTAACCTGCAGAAATACGGCACAACAGGACGTTTCAAAATTATAATAATAATTGTTCAGTAACTCGGAAACAAAAAAAAAAATGTTTTTTAAAACGTTTAAATTCTATTTTCACGATTTACACGTTAAAACTGCGGTGGATTCGATAAATTTTTTGTAAACTCGGTCCGTGTTTATTGCGTGGTTCAGTTCATTTCAAATTCTGAAAAATCGCGAAAATCGAGACTGATAGAAGAAAAAATACTTCCATCGATAATTCTCCTCGTCCAGACCGATAACGACCATTGAGGAAGTAGATCTGATAAGCAGAGAACACGCGTATATTTGAAAAAAAAAAAAATTCGCATTAACGTTTTTTGTAATAATATATGATTAATAAATTTCTCGTTTTGTTCGCTACCCAAATTCACTTTTCTCTCTCTCTCTCTCGTCTTCTACCTAACCTATCGCGAGAGATACAAACTCGCCCGTTCTATTTCTTTTTTTTTTTATACATTTTTATAATGCCTTTTCGTTTTGATTATATGAAATATATATATATATAATAAGGTTTACACGAACCGCGCACGCATGAGAAAAGAACTGGAATACGCGTAAAGAACAAAGGAATCCGGCGCGTCACTGTATATATATATATATAAAGGAGACAGACTTGGACAGACACTGCACAGTGTAAGAGTGGAGGGTTTGTAAGGAGTATATAACGTGTAGAGAAAAAAAAACCATTCCTTCCATCGGTTTTTTTCTTTGCCCTCGTATAACGTCGTAGCGGTCGTCTACAGAAACGGGTCTGCAACGGCGACGGCGCAGAACCATCAGGCGTGTTCTGTTGCTGCGACGATGGTTGAAATTCCGCGCGGGAGGAATGAGCGATTGAAAAAAAAAAAAACGATGACCGTCGACTTAAACGTTCGAATAAGCGTATAGCGATCGAACATAAAAAAAAAATTTTATTAATAATTAGCCGAATCATTTTTTTTTTTCTATACCCGAGGCGTCCACAGTTTTCAACGGAATTTTACCGTAGGGAATTATAATGAACTTCCAGTAATACATTCGCTGTTCACAAAACATTCGTGCGATGTCGCGTTCTGTACAACGCCGCAGCTGGATCAATCGCGTATATCGTGTTACTCGAAGAATTAACGATAAACCGATAAAAATCTAATTTATAAAAACAAAGCGGCGGACCTTATCCGATGAGCTCATGTATACGCGTTTGGTCCAGCGAGCTGTTCGAAAAAACACTGATGGAAATCGAGGAGAAGGATACAGTTATCGGTTTCCGGGAAACATCAACGGCTTTTGCCGAACGGCGCAGTGCTCTGTCCAAATAATCTCCACCGACCTGAGTCGTAGAAGTGTCGCGTCGAGTCGCCGCAATAGACAGCGATTTTTACCGTGAAATTCGCGTGTAATTCCAACAACCGAGATTGGTAATAACCGAGGAAACCGTATTATAAATTGCCCGGGTAACCGCGACGGAAGCAACTTAAAAAACTCGAGTCCATTCGACGTCTTTCGGGAAATCTTCGTGAGCCTCTCGCCCCGACGAATCTATTGACATAACTCTTATTTGAATATAGTGCAGCCGTTTGGTCGCCTATATTTAATAATATAGAAACGCTGCACGATACAAACACTCGTGTTTTTTTTCTTTTGTGATGCAAATTGCCATTCTCTGTTTTTCTAGTTCGAAATTCTTCGAGATCTATATGTAATGTGCCATTATAAAATTCGAATCGACTACTACGGTCGCGTTACTACATACTTCAAAATATATCGTCAACAGATACTTGTGTTTCGCAGAGTTCTTTAGCGAATAAGCGTTATAAACGCGCTGGTATATATATTTTGCGTGCAAGTCAATTATGCAGCAGCATCCAAATGGAATTCAACACGATTTCGAGGAATTATTTTGAATATTACGACGTTTTTCTTTTTATAACGGTTTGAAATGGCGGGGGGATTTTTATTTAAAAAAAAAAATAAAATAAATTAACACCAGGTGTAATTTTCGGATTCATTGATACCGTTATATTAAACGATACGACAATAATGACCAGGACGTCGTTAATTAGCTCCTGACCGCGAAATAATAATAATTATAACTTCAGTAATTATATATAGATGGACGTTCGCACGAAACGGCCATGACCAAACGTAAGTCCTCGTCGTTTTATCATTATTATTATTATTATTAATATTATTATGTACACCGCACACAAAAGCCACACATGCACTGGACCGGACACATGGTATAATAATAATATACAACATCTGCACGTATTGAAAAAGCGAAAGATCGGCGTAATAATTTTAAGTCGCGCTGCGTGCGTATAAATAATAAATCGATCGCGTGATGTGTCGGCGGCGGCGGCGGACGAGGAGTTATGTTTTTTAAGTGCCGGGCTTAACCCGCTCGATTTTTTTATTTTTAGTTATAGTTCGCACACACACATTTGTTTATAATATGTATACAATACATTACCACTCGACGAAACACCGCGTACCATACGTTTTGTGCAGTATACTTTACTGTACCAACAATAACAATATCGCGTCGGCCGTAATATTCTTATTATATTTATGAAGTCTAAAGTCATCATCGTGTGCGTGTACTGCATTAGAGCGTTTCAGAAACGAAAATAAAAATAGGAAAAACGTTTTTTTTTTTTTTTAAATTTATTGTACGCGCTCGGAATTTTCGGCCGAGTTTGCAGCGGTTCCATCGCGTAACTTTATTATAATGCGTACCTATATATACGTACATGAGTACATTGTATGGGCTTTATAAAATTTAAAACATTTTAAGAATATAAATGGATTATTCCCGACGTGTCCTTAAGCACCGTCTCAACCGATTTTTTTTTAAGAATACCGTTGGAAAAATTCAAGAAGAAAATGCTCCTAACACCAAACCATAGCATATAAGCTCTTTATCACTCAGTTGTCAATCTGGTATCGCGGTTGTCTCAGATCCGGTGCGTGCATTTGGAACGTACGGATAGCCCGTTTTTCCGCAATGACATCTTGGTCCCGATAGTTAATTAGAGAATATCAGTAAACAACACACCTGGTTGATCCGTGGAAACCTAATGAAGAACACCGACCCGGACCAGTGTCAAGCATCACAGACAAACATCTGATCGACTGCCGTATGTACAAATATATCAGAACAATAATAAAACTTCCGGACAATATACACAGCAATTATCTAGAACTTATACTCAGACAAGCATAAACAATAGTATTCTTTTTCTAAAACTATCTAAACCGTAAAACCCTATTTAATTTTCATCGAATCCATATCGTACGAAAACTCTTTTTTAATTTTAATCAATACTTTTTTTTGACTATAATTAATGATTTCGATCACTCGAGTAATATTTTAATATTGTGGGAAAACGAAGAAATGTAAAAACAACAAATATAATAATATGTAAACACGGGTCTGAACGTATTATATAATATCTTGTTGTGTGTGTATATATATATATATATATATATAAAAGGAGGGACGTCGGAGGAGAGAAAAATTTCGGTCCAAACAGAAATCGGAGATGACCGCACTTCTCTCTCTCTCTCTCTCTCGGCTGTTTATTATTATATATTTAATAAACACACCGCGCAGCACACTTGACGCGTATAATAGTAATAATAATAATATCTGCTGTGCTAGCGCGTGTAATATGTTACACTCAGTCTATACTATATAATATTATACATTCCTCGCCAGTATATATTATATGTATATATAGTGACGACGGCGGCGGCGGCGATCGGTCGGTCTCTCTGTCGGTCGATGGAATTCCGCGCGCGCGCCGCGGAAGGACCGGCGCGCGACTACCGCTCCAGCTACAAATAACTGTCTTTTCGTATACATACAACGTCCCATCGGTATATAACATTTATTTGTATATATTTTATGAAATATACACCGCGTTTAAAACGAACGTCGCCGAAACCTTTCGCAACGCGTATTCGATTTCGGGCGTCTTTGGACTTTTAACGAGCCACAAGGACCTGCCACAAGTCCTTTCCGCGATATTCGTTATCAGGCGTTCTCGAATCTTCTGTCTCACTCAGCAAATATTTTGATTACCGATACGTTGATAACAGAATATACTATTTTTCAATTATTCTTCCGTGGAACAAATTATTTGTTCATGGAACAAAAAATAATTTCTTGCTGAGTAGGATAGAAGACGTGATTTTAATATTGCCATCTCTCTTCTTTATTCACGAACGCTGCCCGCCACACGTATTGTATACACATGGCCTATCCGTTATGTACTATCTATGGAAACGACGGTATTAAAAAGTTTTATAAAATCGGCGTTTTCGAAGCGACCGGTACTTAAAAAAACTGAATAATTATGTATATTTTTTGTAAAATACATAATTGCGTTAAACAAGAGTGGAATAGTTGCCGTTGGTTTACTCGGAATATTTCTACGAGCTCGCAATATAAACTATTTAAACAATCCGTTGTTCTGCCTCTTAAAATTACTTTTTTCCTATTTCGACATCTGCAGTAGGTATATATACGTATAGCCAAATCGATTTCTCGCGTTTCCCAAAATACGTCCCCGCATTAACATATTTAAACGTACGTTTTAAATGCGTTTTTCCAGACACTATATTATAGATCGGTTTTTTTCTCACTCCCGAGCCGTTTCGAGAATTGAAAGCTCGGTACACCACGATAAATATATGTAATATTTATACGAGCATAAAATTATCGCTCGTTTTCTCCAGACGTAGGCTGTATATAGTTCTTTAGTCTGTTATTTATATTTGAGAATTTATTCGTAATATATACGAAAACTTTTGAGTGGATGCGCGCATTTGAATTCGTTCTAAAATAACGAATCTATTTATAGTATAGGCTTAATACACATTATATAGTTTTATTAATATACCGGCGATATTTATATTGCGCGATACGAAGTGTTTTCTTATTTTTTTGGCGTCGAATCAATTATATTACTCGTACGTATATATTACTATGTATATTATAGACAAACTACTGTTGCGATCATATCCGTGTATATAGCGTTCGCATTTCCATAAAAAAAAAAAACGTTCCCAGTTATTAATATTATTATTATTATTATGCGTGAAAACACGTTCGCTCGTTAATTCGTTTTACGATAATAATATTATATTTATTTTAACGCGAAACGATTTGTCGACGATTCGTTTTACACCCACCACCACCACATGTCCGTAATATTATTATAATGTGCTGTTGAAACGAGTTAATTAAATGTTTCCATTTATATAAGATGCTCCGTATAATTATAGATCATAACTTATATATATATAGAAAAGAGCATGATGTGTATACATTATAATACGTACGTCGATATACAATCGATAGATATATGCAAATTTCCGATACTGCCTTGTCTCGAAAATAGATTGATTTTTAAAAAAATAATAATAAAAAACATATCGAACGGGATTCCGTTTGAAAGTCAGTTCATTAACACAAAACGCACCCTACACACGCGTTCTTATTTCTATTTTTTTCCTCGTATATATATATATAATTGCCGTCAGGCGTTCGATAAATAAATATATAAATATATATATATATATAAACGAAAACTTTAAAACGGTCGTGTAAAAAAAACAATACAATTAACGTCTATAATATGTACGATATTTTTATGTGCAGCGCAATTTCGAGGCGAAAAAATAAAATTCTTTTTACGGCCCGAAAACGAAATATACGGAGCGTTTTTTTTGTTCTCCGTTTTTGAAAACTTATATTTCGTTATGTTTTTTCGCCGACGTAAGGCCGCGGCGAAAAGGCGAGACGAAAAGTGACGCGCGCGCGCTCGCCTTATAATATCGTAGAAAATTGACGGCTTTTTCTATTTCTGGTCCACTGCGAAACGCGCACAATTCGATTTGACAATACGGCTAATACAGCGCACACGAATACATAAATATTAAACGATTTACACTGAGGCGAGTGATGTTGAAAAATCGTATTACTGCGCGACGTTTATATGGAAAAAATAACAAAATATAATGTTTAGAAAAGAAAAACTTGTATCTGATACCGAAAAATACGCTATAAGGCGCGTATATACAATCGACGTCGTTGTTTCGACTTTATGTGAAATAATTTTCGAAAATTCGTCTACGCCCATAATTGTATTTTTCCTACTAAAATCGCACGAATTCGCGGTTCAATTTATTCTGCACGCGCAAAACAATTTTTGGTGTACGCGAATAATTCGATATAATAGAATCACTCTTCAAATAGAATTGATCACTCCTCAACGTTTTATGAGAAATTTCTTCCTCGCATACCTGCAAAATGTACACGATAATATAGAGAGTATAAGAAAACAGTTGTATACGCGTTGTCATAATATTATTATCAAAACGTTCGGCATACGTCTCGCGTTACAAATAAATATATAATGTTAAAGCAGTGGCGGTTATAAGGGGGGCGATAGGTGGATCGCCCTCCCCAATGGGGTTTGGTATTTTTAAACTTAATAAATCTCTAACATATATAACCACCGACTTGTGTCATGTAAGTTGATCCAATTGTGTCATGGTTATGCTCCATTTTTGCCCCTCCCCTTTTTGAACATCATGTATAAGGCTGGAGTATATAGTGCTCGACCGACGATCAGCGCGTACGGATGACGCGCTGATCGCCGGTCGTGATCGAGCGTTTAGTGCTTAGCTTGACGACAAACACGGTCGGTCTTGTACAGTGTAACCGAGTAAACGTGTAAAAGTTAGTAAACTAGTAAACGTTAAATAAATAATAAACGTGTAAAATAAACGGGTGTACAACGAGGAAAAATGAATCCTTACGTTCATTTCATATTATTAAAATACGCGAAATAATATTACTTTTAATAAAAATAAGAATAAATAATAATAAGATTGCATACGCGCGTACGATCGGTCGCTCGGTCAGCGTCAAACTAAAAACACCCGCACATACCGACATAGCGCGTCAGCAATAAAACCGGAAAAGAAAGTAGTCACCAGATAGCGCTGCGACACAACATAGAGGGCGTGGCAGCAAATCGCTTATAAATAGCGGTCCGAAACCATTGGACCGCTCAGTGTAGTCACGGCGGTCTGGCGTAAACAACGTAGTTCGCGTCTGTGTGTGGTGTGTGTGTGTGTGTGGTGTGATCGAGACCGACCGCTATTTATATGCGCCTTTTTGCCACGCCCATTATGTTGTGTCGTAGCGCTATCTGGTGACTATTTTCTTTTCCGGTTTTATTGTTTTTTCGTTTACGTTCCATGCACGTTGTCCTTCTTATTTCTACATCTGCATTTCGTCTCGGTACATTAATGGATCTTTAATAGATTCTTGGTTATAACTCGTCGATGTAAATATTTCCTTAACAGGGTGGTTGGTTCCATTTCCTTGAACATCATGTATAACCGCCACTGTGTTATAGCGAATTTTTCCTATAGTTTATAACGTATATAGTCGCACATTGATGATTTAATTCGGAATGAAAACTTTATACGGTTAAAATTTAATATTTTTTGTTTTGTTTTTTTAGTTTTTCTCGATATAAATCGATTTTTAAAACTTATAGCCGGTTACTTTTATATATGTTACCGGAAAGATTTACAATTAAAAATGATGACAATTCCTAATGCGGCTATAAGAGACGATATTATTGCCTAATGTACTTATTGTTATCATTTCCAAACCAGAGCAGGAAATTATCGTGAGTAAAGTAATTTTATTATGAATTTTATAATAATTTATTTATTTCAATGAGTATATAATATTATATATTTGTTACTTTTTGTTTAAACTGAAAGTTATCGAATTAATTATAAAATAAATATTACAAGCACACATAACCCGTTCATTTTTATTTTCACACCGTAAACTTCCATACAGGTATTTAGAATTGCAAATTATGAATGCCGAACTGCAAGTACACCAGCTGTTTGTCTCACCTGTTAGTTTTTTATAACGACGTCGCGTGCGGGTATGTCCTTGCGCCCAGTGGCGCCGATGTGTTTAAAAATTACTATGACATCATACATCAAGAGGCCCCCCGCCCAATTTTTTTCCATTTAACAACTAGATGCGAATGAGAGCACCCACATAATGCAATGTATAAGCCATTAATTTTTTATTTTTTAGCTGAACAAATATTTAAATCCTATACTTAAAACTGGATTTGGATTTTGTGGGCCCCCAGCTACAAAATCTACTATGACATATGTCATAGATAAATTAGGTGATCGGCGCCACTGTTTGCGCCCTCGAATACGATTTGTGACCGCAAATAAAGTTGCCTATTAAAATATCGTTTTCTTACCGTGTCAGGAATTGTTTCCTATAGGAATCGTCAACGTTTCTGGACTCGGGTAACGTCCGATTTTAATACGAGGTAAATAGCGTAGTGTCCTGCACTCGGTTAAAAATCATAGTGGCATAAAATATCAAACAAAAAAAAGAAAAATCGGCCTGGAAATCGGTCTTGTATTTGCTCGGTAAGAATTTCGGAATCGATCCGCCTGTCTGGACAAAACACTCAAGTAAATGGCCCGAAAAAGACTGGAGAAACGGCGTGTACGCGTGTGCCAGAGTCGTGCAAAAAAAATAACTGGAAAATTTCAAACTCGTTGTGGCGCGTATATCGGTGCGATTCAAAAGTCCATAACTAACGGAAACGATTACGATCGCACGGTGCGGATATACACTGCACTGGCGACACGGCACGAGTGCGGAAATCTTGGACTGACTTATTGTGTGTGCAGAGGTGTATAAGTTTATAAACACGCACCGGGATCGAATTCAATAGTATTCGTCCGTTTAACAGATATTCTATATTGCGGTACAGGGTGTCTATCCAGAATGATCATTATCAATACCAATTTAAAACGTATAGAGTGTAAAAAAAAATTTTTTTTCCAACGTACGTTAAATTTGAAGATCGCCAATTTAAACCACTTATAATTCGTACGAAAATTAGTGATTCGTCGATTTTATATAATTTCATCGAGATTTTTTGCAAAAAACGTTTTCCTCAGAGAATAATATGTTTAAAACCGCATTTCGTGGCACGCAAAATTGATTTTATCACGATATCACGAACATTAGTGTTACCTATACAAATATAATATAGAGTAGACATAGGAAATAAAAAAAAACGATTTATTGATTTCGTGAAATTTTTATTACAATAATTATGTATCGAAAACCATTTTTAAGTAATTTTTTTTTTTTACAACTACCGACTTTTTCACCGTTAAATTGCCTTCAATCTATTGATAAAATTATTATTACGCATCTCATGATATAACAGAAATTCGGTATTAATGTTATATTAGGTTTTTCAGTATATATATAAAAAAAAAATTTAATTCGCCATTTCGATAAAAAAAAAGTGAGGGGCAGTCGATAATTTTATTTGTAAAAGTAAACGCTTTAAACTTAAAACATCTTCGAATTTAACGTAAATTTACAACAGAAAAAAAATGTTTTTTTTCAAATGTCTATAAATAAATAAAACAATTATTATAGCCCGAATAATAAAATTAATAGTAATTGAGTGAGAAAAAAAGTACGCATTTATGTCGCGGCTAAATTTGACGGTAAATCGTCCTGCAGGACACCCTGTGTATACCGATATAATATGCGAAGGTGCATACATCAAGTATATAAATATATGTACACGGGGAATGGATGAAAAACGAGAACACAATAATATATTTTTATAATAATAACAACCGCGCGAAACCGGTATTCCGAAATAGTAATAATATCCTTCGGTTTGATACACTCGCGGTCATACATACGCTTTATACACTCAGTATAGGAGTATGGTGTGTGCGAGATACCTGGAGCTCGTGACTGCACCGCTGTAAAGATATAATTTTATAAATATTATACGCATAATATTATCTAGGACGTATATGAGCAGACGTTGAACTGAAGCTGTTTGCGGTGTTGCAGCAAGATGTGTATAAGAATTGTTTTCACTCGTAAAAAACAAATTCTACGTTACGTTTCTATAAAAAAAAAAAAATTAATATTATTTTTGAAATATATGACCGGAATTCGATTTAAATCGAACGTTATTATAAAATTATTAGGGAACTTGTAGCAAATAATAATTATATTATTTAACATTACACACGAAATCACGTATATTTATATTATTTATAAAATTATTTTATATATATACATAAAATATACCGAGATGAATTTAAAAAAAAACCTCTACAAAGAAGTGCATGTAGGTGGCAAAACTCTGTATGAGGAATTATATACCTCATACCTGTTGCAACGTATAGCTGGTGCTAATTACATTTTTTTTCTTTTTCTTTCGTGGTTTCGATGCAAAAGGGGGGTGGATAAATTCATAAAACATAACATTATGTTAAATAAATTAATAAATAAATCGTTATACTAATATTATGAAACCCAAAATCACAATAAAATACAAGTACACTTATTATTACCACGTATACGTATTTCGACAACAACGTTGTACCATCATCAGCGCGAACCACATACTAAAACCGTTATACTATACACACCCGTATTTATACAGTTCATATTCAATGACGTCACCGTGACGCATCGCGGCAGCCGATCGTGAGTCATCGACCACGCCCTACCGCAATTCTATGCCAACGCCATCTGGTTTACATTAATAATAAATATAGATATTAGGTTTAAAGAACATTTGAGGAATATCAAATATAACAAGAAGACGACCGATCTCTTGTTGCGGATCACTTATTGAATACTAACCGTAATATCAAATCAGTAAAACTTTTAAAAAGTTACTTAATCCGCCGTCGCGATCTTTCCTGTATAACAAGCCGAACGGGGACGTTAACACGACGTCGATCTGGTCCGAACCGTAGTTTTGGATATGAAGTTTACTCATACATTTCCGGACTCGAACACTCGTGTTGAGAGGAAAAATCAGGTAAGTCCAAGTCGGGCTCGGACGGTGGTCGTCGCGCGTTACACAACGAATATTATAATATTGTTTAAACGGTATTGTAACGTTCCGCGCTTGTTCGGTTTATTTTTTTTCGACGTTCCTCAATACACAAAGCGGTATCGGACGCGTCGTCGTCTTCAGGAGCTCTGTTGTCGACGCGCGTGCGTCGGTCTATACGCTATTACGCGGTTGTATAATATGTACCGCCTTTGGACGACTTATACCACGACAGCGGTATAAAAACAAAAACTAAAAAAAAAAAAAAAACGCGATCGTAGTCGCGTGGTTAAATTCTTTCGGTTAGTTTCTTTTCTTTTTTGCACTCGTTTTAATAATGCCATCGGTCGTTTCGGTTTTCGGTACAAAGATTTTGTAAAATCCATCATATTTGTTTTTATAATAACTTTAAATAAATTTTATAAATAGCTTAAAATCTACAATATGTAGCACGAAATTGGGAGAAACTTTTTGATTCCAATTATTTTCGAAATACTGTATTACGGAGAAATACACGAATGAATTTCGACAAAATCGCGTTTTTACCGGTTTTTAATACAATTTTTTACGTTTTTTTTTGGTAGTTTTTGCACCGCGTTTATAAACCATTTAGAAAACCATCGAATACCGCTCCAGGAAAATTCGTTACAGGACAACGGGTGCGTGCAATGTAATGTGCAGTACTCTTTTAGTCGAAAATTTGTACACAAAAAAAAAGAAATAAAAATAATCGTAAAACCAATATAATAGCCATTTCTCAATTCGCTCAGAATCTAATAATTACGTACACTGCGAAATACACGCCGCCGTCCTATATTTTATAAGTAGTTCTCGTTCATTGCTCGTAATAATATGTTATTATTATAGGAACGTACACACATATAAAATATACGAATATACACAGTGCACGCGTTGAAATCGCCGGCGATTAATCGACCGGCATTATAAAACGTAATTTAATATAATGAAAATATGCGCCGGGAAAACGATATACGCCCGAAAATTATATAAAACCGCGGCGCGATTCAATTATTTGATGGGATGCTGCTGCTGTTGCTGCTACCGTTCGATTAACGGGTATAACGGACATGTATTTAGTCAACGAGTAAAGTGCTCGGGGCACTCGAATTAATCTAAAAAAAAAAATAATAATAAAGCGTGATTCGGCGGCCTATTAAGAGCACGCTACACGGGCAAACGAAATCGCGCAACGCCCGAGATTAAATACAAAAAAAAAAAAAATGACGAAAATTCAGAAAACTTTAAAAAATTGAAATGTTTCACCGGAGGAAAGAACCTTGTTGTACTTAAAACACATTATCTATACAATAACTGCAGAGCTGTTTTTCAAAGTATCTTTTTAATTCTTAAGGGGTTATGAAATACATATATATAAAAAATGGTAAAAATTGTATTTTTAAAACGCTTATAACTTTTTAAAAATTAAAGACGTCATTGTACAGGTGATATTTTATTTTCTGTACAAATTTGGTGTCTAGAATTGCGAGAGGTGTGTCTCGAGCAAATTCAAACGCATAAACAGCGTTTTTTTAGCAGAGCTTTTTATAGAAATGCGGTATATGCGAGTGTCTCGTGTGATAATTGATTTGCCCTGCAGAAGCGAATAACCCGATAAAATGTTTTCTCTCTTCTCTCCTCTAAAACACTTCCATTTTTTTTTTCGGAAAGAAGAAGACTATGATCGATTATTCGTTACGAAAATTTCATCGTTACAATTTTATTATACTTACTTGCATAGAATATATTTATTCTCCTGTAAAAACGTAAAAACTGCAGAAGAAACGTTACGGTATAAAATATATAATATCAGATTACGGATACTCGAGTACTGAAATGATTAAATAACGTAGTCGCATATTTTTATTTCCGATTTGTTTTATAAAATATATACATTGGAAATCGTATTACACTTTTACTTTTTCCTGGTTTTTTTTTTACACTCGAAATCGTAAGGGAATCAAATCGATCTCATCGTCCGTAGATCATTTTTTTTTTTATTAGACCTGTATAGTTTGCTAAATTATCACTCGACGGATCGCTGTATGATCAAAATGTACACAACGATGTAACATCGCGAAATACTTTTCATTCCTTCAGATTCATTTATAAGAACGTGAAACGCACACTGTCCCTGCAAATATAACGTTTCCGCATTTCTGCTCGAACGCCATTAAATATATCTTTGCATTTCGCTTCTTCAATATTTGATGGGAAATAATAACAATTATTTCTATAATCATTATAAAAAAAATATATATATATATATATAGATTATCCGTATATTATAATCCAACGCGTGCTGGTTATGATTGTTCGGCGATAGCGATTCGAATCGCTGACATTTTCCGATTCAGACCGCGAAATTCAAGCGATTGCCAATTTCACCCTTGTCAATATAATGCCGTACGTAGATTTTGAAGACGGTCCAAATCTCAGCATCCGCGTTGAGTCATTATGCTATATATATATATATATATATATATATACGAAATGAAATGGGAAATGGGCGTTCGTTTATTATAAAAGTGATGTGACCGAGATTCGAAATACGGTTTGTTTGTGGCGGTATCTGTATATTTTGTATAATATATATATATATATATACATTTGTGTACCTTATATTTATATATATATATATATATATATATATATATATACGGTTAAGGAAAAGGCGTTTGTTCAGCTGCCGCAGCGGTAGTACAAGTTGGGTTTAATTTCGTTGAGAGCGAATTGACTCTGCGGAGAAGTAAATATATGTTATGGTACTGCGCCGAAATCAAGAGAATAAAAGTTTTCTCGGCGTTGTCAAGGAAACGTTCAGCTCTCCGTATATTATTGAGGCAACTCGTTTTATTTTTAAAATCGTATTATCCATCGCGTATATTATTATTATTATTATATGTGTATATGACGTATATATTTTATATATTTTTTTTTCCGAGTTTCCGAAATGATATTTCTACGTACGCGCGCGGTTTTTGTATATTTTAATAAGAAAATTTGAAATACATTACAACTATTTATTCTAACAATTTAATAATATGGACGCGTCCGTGGGTCGTTTCGATTACGGCTGCTGATATTTCGTTAAAATTTATTGATATGAATGCACGACTAGTAAACATTTGCTTTTCGATAACCGTATATTTTAATCGATCATGCTGTTAATACGTTAATTGGGTGTTCTGGAAGGCGACTCGAAGTGACCTCGATCGAGTTGTAATCGTTGCAGAGACACGAAAAACGTTTATAAATGAGAGAGAGAGAGAGAGAAAAGGAATAGTTTGTATGATAACGAAAATTAAAAAAAATTCACCTAAATTGTCTTGCAACGACAAATAATAATTAATACATAATTGTTGCGAATATTTAAACATTTTGAACGGTGATGATTACCTTTTATACTCGTATTTCGATGTATTTTAAACTCCTAAATCGGTTTCATAACAATATAGTGTAAAGCTTTGCGCGCATTGTATGCGATTCGGGGCACTCGACTGAATATATTGTTTTAAATTTAAAACGTACAATTTGTTACTTGTATAATATTGTTTCGTGTAAGTATTTTTTTTAAATTTTTAATCGAGTGAAAATAACGTAAAAATAACCGAATTCTCAATAACGATATAAAACGTTAAACCTATACACTTTAAAAAGTATTGATAAAAAAAAAAAACCAATAAAAAAAAAATTGTTCGAATTCCGCCGTTTTTCCCAACCGTATTCGCCGGAGTTTTTAACTACGGTGAAATTTCGTTTAACCGAAAAACATGACTAACCAAAAAAATCGATTTCAATATTATATTCTCCCGTGATCGACTCGAGTTCGGGAAAAATGTCAAGGATTCTGAGGACGCTACACAAGCAAACTATCGTTAGGCGTACAATACAGAAAATGTTCAAAAATCGAAAAAACTTTGAAGACCACATAGCGGCGTATTTAAGACATCTCGAAGTTTCACGAATTCTAACAAAGTTTTGTTTCCCTATGAGAAATTCTCTTTTTTTTTTTAATACGTTTTCATAATAACGAATTTTTTATTGTCGGCACGCTTATCATTCTTTAATTATAAATGCTTATTTACAAAAACATTTTTAACGTGCCGCAGCTATCATATAACAGTCGATAGAAACCTTGAGGGATTGACCCGTGTAATTTGCACGTTACGTTAAAGAAAAGCAGTACTAATCCCGAATAATTATACGTTTATACACGAATAAACGTACAATATTATTTTTCTATCACACTCCGAATTTTAAAGGTTCGTTTGAATCCAGAATTGTATTTCGACTGATATAGATATTATATTATAAAACCAATGATGTAAGCTTTAAAATATCGTCAATGGCCATGATTTTTCGTGCGAAGAACGTGATAATCAAACTGCTATTAAATGTTGCGAGCGACTTTATATTTTACTTTTTGACTTTTAACTTCGCTCTGAACAAAATGTCCTGGCTACGAGCCTGATACGGACAGCGGTGCTATTCGTTTGATCGTGTGCGAATCATCGCGCGCGACAATAACATAAAACACTGGACGAGACGTTTAGACAAATTTACACGAGCGTTATTAGCCGTCGGGAAAGGTGATGCGGACGACGGGCATCCACCACTGGCTGCGTCGGTCGTCGGCTGATATGCATACAATGCGAATGGGTGTCGTGGCCGGGCGATTTATAGGACTCGCGTACCCAATGTATACAGAGTGAGAGGATTTCTCGGATTCGTTTTCGCGTCGCTTGAAATGTATTACGTAGGCCTTATGAATTTAACTCATTAAACATTTTTTTTTTTTACTGTATACAGACGTATAGTGTTATCGACCGGGTTCGTTCCACTGCAGAGCAGTCATTAAGAAGAAGAAGACGTCTTAACTGCGTTTTTTCTCCAATAACTCGTTACGATTTTTTGCGACTACGCTACAGTAGTGTTAAGTCATTGGGGGCGGATCAATATTGGTTCGTACCTAATAACAAATAGAAAAATATTTGTTTTGAAGTGAATTTGTGTTCATTTAAATAAGACAATATTAATAGATACAGAAAAAAAATTATAGTTCTGATCTGTTATTCTCGGCATCAGAACCATTTCGTTGAGTACACGTACCGGCGGCACATTTTACGAACTGCCTGCGGCATAGACAATCCGTTTCGATCGATTCTTATGAAAACGACTTTTAGTTAATACTTAAATAGGTTCAGCAACGTCTCCATAACCGTGTCTCGTTCTCGTATACGTCGTCTGTTGACGCACATATAACGAGCGTCCTTCACGCGGTCCGTTTTTCGACCGAATTATCTACACTGCTGGATGATTTCGATCATCTGATTTGGTACAAATTTGATCAGAAACAAGCGGTATTTTGTTTTTAAATTCCATCTGACTGATAAAAAATAAAAAATTACCGATTTTCTATTCGTTTATTTATTATTAATTTTTGTTTTTATAATTTTTCGTCGAAAATATATGATGACCATGTTTTCACCAAGTCAAAAATTAGTATTTTAACAATTAAAAAAAAAAAAACAAAGTACGCTGCATGCAGATAGATAAGTACATATAGATGTGTCTTGTGCAGGCTATTGAATTTAGTCGACATAGGAATGTCAAAATAGCAACGGTTTCGTTCACGACGATAACGTTCTCGGTGTCAGACAAATTTTCGAAATGATCTCCATCCATAAGACATATCCATGTCGAAAAAAAGCCAAGCATGAGGAATTCCTCACCCTATGATTATGCCGCTGCGACTGCGGCGGATACGATTGCGAAGTCCTCTTAAAACTCCTAAAACTCTTAAACAGTATCCGCCGGTTTTTGTTTTTTGATCCGCTCTGTACACTGGCCGTATAAAACCGCGTACACACAATGGAATAATATAAAATATATCGCTTGTCGCGTTCGTTTTGTCGCCGTCCATCCGTTCGCGAGGTTTTTTTAATGATGGCGCGCGCGTGTCCTCTGCCGTGTCGGCACTCTTCTTAACCGCATGGCGTAGTTGTCTATCGTCACGGCGATCGAGTCCCAGTACGTTCGCACTTACCACAAGCATGTCAACAACGATCTATCGATCTCGACACTCGTCTGCCAATTACCGCGTAGTATATCGTCGCCGCCACCGCAGTGAAGTAAGTTTAGATCCGCAGAAGCGTGTCCAGAACAAACGTTTAGGACGGGCCCGTTTGTAAGTCCGATATACAGAGAGAAAAACAATTAGGATTATTGACAGTCAGTTTAAAGTGTTTGATTGGAAATTCATAATTCGAGTAAAAAAAAAAAAAATCTATAATAAAATAACAAAATATTTCGGTATTTATTTTCTCGATTGTCATAACTCACGTAGACATTAGATAAATACAAAATATAAAAAGTATTTTTTATTTTTATATTTCGTTACAAAAAGATTTCATTCCGATGCGTCTCGTTGACTTCTTATAAAATACGCATTAAAACAAATTTGTACACTCTACCAAAGACTTTGATTGTAACTTGATTTCAAAGGACACGATCGGCCCACCAGGCCTGCCCGCTGGACACGCCATTGGTTTAGAGGCGAATTTTTCTCTCGTCGGGGAAATTAATAAAAATTGTATCCGACGTCCCGTAGATTCTAAAACAAATGTATTTTCGCTCGTATTCTCGAACAGTGTTGACAAGTAGAAAAATCTAATAAGTATATGTCTTTCCGTCGGTAAATTTCGATCTCTGTACCGCGGATATAGTCTACGTTTTATTATTTTGCGGAGCGAATATTTTTACCATCGAATCGATCGCCACGAGTGATTTAGCCGTCTACTGCCATCACACCGAATTGTTCCCACGTGACCTGCATGATCGACGCAGATTGATGTTCGACGTTTTTACAATTTTAAATTGAGCGTTCGCGGGGGTTGGCAATTTTATTTTATTGCATTCGGGCACACTCGAATATCGACTCAATAATTGTAGATTTTTGGTACTTTTTTTTTTCGTTTTTATATTAGAAAATACTATACGCGCCTAATAATCTATTTAATAAAGAAACGTGAAAGAGAAAATGTTGATAGCTATACGTGATGCTGGTGACGAGCGATTCGTTATGTGTGTAGGTCGACGAGAGACCTAGTACCGACAGATTTTCGTGTGTATAAATAAAAAAAAAAAATTCTTAATTCTCGTCTGATTTATTCGCGGGGTCGTGTTTGTTTTTCGTTAGGATATTTATTCGGTTTTTGGATATAGCTGAGACACCGCACAACTAATAGCCGTCGTCCTTAGAGGACTATTGATCACATAAAAAAATAACAAAATATACCAGATGTTCCAGTCATGTTTTACGAAGGGTTTTTCGTTATGATCACGGAATACGATACAATGGAATGTCGACGAAATGAACAAAAAAAAAACACGTGTTTCTTTTTATTTTTGACCGTGTCAATTTTTTTTTATGATAATTTTAAAAATTTAATTTAAATTAATTCTCTTTTTGTTCAAATATAAAAACAATTTATTATTTTTTTTAATTGACTATTTATTATTCTGAAATATATTTTGTTGGTCTAAACGTATCGTAGAGTTCAGTTACTATACGGTCGTTTAAAAGTTTCAGAGTTTTAGTAAATGAAATAATCGTATATATTAATCCGAATAAATCGGATCTAATCGATTTTTGTTTATTAAACAGGATAAAATAATTATGCGCCTTTCGATGAATCGTAAAAAAAACAATTCTGGTAAAGCAGATTTATTCCGGTAAATTTAATTAAAAAATACTTTATTTTATTTATTTAAACTTTTTAAAGTGTCATACCGTCACGATTAATGGAAGTATAGTGAACCTAAATTTCCAGAAAAATAAACACTACGGGAATCCATTACAACAAAAAAATAATGTGATTTATTTAAATGTTAATCTTTTTTCCTTGGGATTGGTACACCAGCCGTACGATTGAGGAAATTTTAAAATTGTCCGTGAAAAAAGAAAACGCTTGTTTTTTTCTATTGGTTTTTTTTTTTATCGAAAATCCATTTTAATAATTCATTACCTCAGACCGTATCCCGTATACGGTATACGCAGCGTGTGGTAATCTTTATTAAAAACATTTTTTTTTTTTGTTCTTATACTTAAAACACTATTCCGAGTCGTTTTTCAAACATCCTTCGTGTTGGTATATCGACGAATTTCCTTGTACCAGCTACGTACAAACGCGTAATTGATTATCTTACAGACAACAAATGCGTTCGATTTCAATTTACGCGCGTATTTCGGCGGCGTAGTACTAATCGGTTTCACGACGGTCCAGCAGTTTGGTTAATGCGACGATGCTGACAGTGTACTGTTGCTGCACTGCTCTAATGCACGAACATTTACAGGACCCAGCTGTAACTGTATAGTTTCTGTAGTAATAAATAGATTTTATCGAATACCGAAGTCGTGTTGGACCGATTTCCGTGTCGCGCGTGTAATTAGCAGCTCAGCTATAATTCCGTACATCGTTTAAATCGTTTTTTTTTCCGTATCGCTAAAAACAAACGAATTCGATCCGTTCCTCGATTCAATTTTTCACTGTGAATTCAATTCTTGTAATATTCTTCTTAGTATTCTTGTATTTTTTTTACTCGATTTACAATACCCAGTACGCGCTTAACCGTTCGTTCCCCGACGTACCGAACCGATGACAACATTAATTCACCGCACTGTTTTCACGCAACCGCGAGCATCGGTAATGTCTGCCGGTCCTCTCTTTACCGTATTACACACTCGTATAGATCCGGCACGATTGCAGCGTTACGCCTTTCGTTCATTGTCGTCGTGTGGTCGAATATATTGTACGGTAGTAGCCCGGTTACCGGTTATCTCGCGCGAGCATTAAGTTCGGTCCAGAAGATTTCGCCGAGATTCCCTTGGAAACGTCCGGATGAGGCGCAAACGATCTCTCGTTTGCAAAGTCCGACTATACGACTCAACGACGACGGTGTATTGTATACGATATTATAATGTAATAATACGCTTTTACTAGTGAAAACTCGTATTGTCAGTTACTGCGCGGTTTCAACGAACGACAAAACAATAATTATTATTCACAACGGTATTCTATCGTTTCTCTAACAAGACGATCAAAACTTTCAACCTTGTCTGGAATTTTTTTTTTTCGCACATTTGGATTTCAACGTTTTATTCCGTTTTGTATGAAAAAATACAAAATTCAACATTAACTCTTGTCGAACATTTTATTTGAACCGTTCAAAACGTATTCGTAGTTTTTTTTTTTTTTTTGTCAGTCTGACCTTGCAGGTCACACAAACGAAGTCGTGAGGTATTTTCTTATTCCGTAAACCGGACGCCGGTTTTAAGCTGACCGGTGCGTATAATCACAATGTGAATTCAATTGGAAATCTATAAAATTTGTACTTATAAAACACTCGAACGCGAGTCACAAATTTAAAACTCGAATAAAACAACAAATACACGCAATATAATTATCGTTGGCCGTACGATCGGACCGATGCGATCAGATGTGATAACAGTGCCGGTCATAGTCACAGTGCAGATATTGTAGCGTATAGCGAGTAGGTACAAAATCACAAACCAAACAGACTCCGGAAATATTAATGAAAACGATAATAAGGATATGAGAAGAAAAAAAGTTTATAAATACGTTACATGTAGGGTGAACGATTTTGCGCTCTGACTGAACGTCTCTCACAAAGTATTTTCGGGGGCGTTTTCAGTGTGTATTTATTGTATTTCTAGCGGTTTTCTTTCGGGGTTAAGCGCGTAATAACGTATATAATACGCTCGTTCGAAATAACGTTAAAACAGAACGTATAGTGTACGACGCGCTGGAGACTGCAGGAGAGACACGCGAAATTAGGAAGAAGTAATACACGGAGAGACGGTAAATTAAAAAGTTTTATGTCTTTTGAATTTCGGAGATGAAAGGATTATTACGCTCGAATGCACAAAATACTTTAAGGAACGAACATTTTAGATAACGGTTCGCGTTCGAGCGCGTATATAAATATATTGTGAACAAGCTCGCGGAATTAAAAGTTTTGTGTTTGTCGCGCGTCGGATAATGTAATTATTTAATAAGAGCGGGCGACCAGTTCTGAAAGGAACGACGAGAGTAATCGACGGAATAGTCAAAACGTTTATCGGGAGAAATATGAACGGGAAATATTCAACGGGACAATTTGTAATATTTTTATTTATCAAAAAAACGTATACCAATTTTTTTTTATATACGAAATATTACACATATTTTATATTTCATAAACGTGTCCGTGTGCGCGGGTATAGGTACCTATTAAAATAATAATCCTGTTAATGCGTAGATCGTAATCTCTCTCTCGAGTATTTCAACTGGATCTGTTTTACTTTTGAAACGGATTATTTTTCATTTTCTCAATTTACATAATTATTCCGTTGCCCGCGCACTATTACAATATAGCGGCGGCGCGCTGCAATATATATATATATTTTATACGTTATTAATTATATAAGCGTTTTAAAAATTACTGTTACTATCGATCAGTGTCCTAACTATATGCGTACATATGTATTAGTCGTGTTGAACAATATTTGTATAATATATGCGAACCCGCGCGGGATACACTTGGTGCAGATATATACTACATTTTTACATATATTTAATATAAAAAATGATAAATGAATAAAGACGAGTATACGATTTGTGTATACCTATAATAATTATTTTTTAAACAAAATTATTATGCGCATTTATAGGACGAGCTCTTCCTCTCGAGACGACGACAGAAATCACGCGTTTGACGATTTATAAAAATATACATGTTTTTTTTTAAATTATTTACGGATGCCGTTTGCTTTTCGGCTTTTTTTTTCAACCGTTTGAATTTTCGTTTCGTCCAAGAACGAGTTTATATTTGAAAAAAAAATTGACTCTCGGTATTTTTCAATAGTAATAAAACGACGCGATTATAGGCCGACGGAAATGTGAAATATGTCTTAGATATACAAACGCAATTGGCGCGATTTCAATCGGGGAGATGGACGAAATTGTTCGCTAATACGCATAGGACGAAAAACGTTGTTCCGTTTATTCTAAACTAACGTGTAATAATATGATTTATACATTTTTTTAAAATTTCTATGTGTTTTTTTAATATCTGCGACGTGCCTTTAATACTTATTAATAATAACTATTGTTGCCACTAAACGTTAAATGTTGTTTGACGACAATGCAAAAACATGTCCATTTTTATTTTTAACTTCCGTTATTTACATTATTAAAAAAATTTAATAATTTTTTTTCCACTGAACTCCATCAATACACGGAACGCGTTTATCAATCAAAACATGACCCCTGCAATTAGAAGGTGGCCATATGCATTCCGTAAGACATGAAAGTCATGGAGGATACGATGGAATATCATTTTCTCCATGATATTTATTATGTTTCGTTATTTACTTTGAGATTTCAGCACACAAAACAATGTGCTCATAGTACCGATGTTGGCACCAATATCGGTTATTTTTACATAACGAAGTTGGTGACAAAAATAGTAAAACAGAAACGGAATGCATGGTGGCTCACTATAAGGGTCCATATTACGTATACGACAATTATAACACGGAATGCGCGTTCCGTGTATTGAGTTCAGTGGATTATTTTTCCCGGTAGAAAATGTAATTTTTTTCCCCTCCACTTATGTGTTTTATGAAATCGTTACGCCTTTGGCGGTAACGATTTCTTATGCGTCCGCGATGGCTTATTAGCCAAAGTATACGGTTCGAACAGTGGACGGCGTATCCGGTTATCTTTCTGCATTTTCGGTTAAGGTCAATAGGACAACAGTGTAACCGACACTTACTCAGCGGCATAGTGTACACGAATTGTGATGCACGTAAACGTTTGCGACTTTACATAACACATTCTATGCGGTAAACGATGGGCCATTTATTATAGCGTTCTTGACACTGGCGCATCAGTTTAACGCGAAACGTATAAGCGTGTATAATGCGAGTATTCCAATATGTTGTGTGGTTCGGAATGTTGGGCAGCAGACAGGCAAACGGAATGGAGAGGACGTGCTGTGTAACGGAGATGTGAGAACTGTATAAGATGGATGCGTACAGTGGCGTTTCTCTCTGCAGGAGGGTTTTTTAAAAGTGAAATGTAGAAAATTCCGTAGCCAACGATTTTATACATTTCGAATTGAATTTTTTTTTTTAACGTAATAAATCAAACAAAACAGATAAATATATTTATAAATCGAATAGCAATATTATAGTCGAGTAATAGGACTCGGTTATTTCGATATGTTTATAAGAATTTAGAAAACAGACAAATATAATAATAAATATCCCAAAACGTTAATTTCAGATTTTATTGAGTTGATTCCGCTGGTTGTGAGCATATGTATGGCTAAAACGTTGAGTTTATTTCCCTGTTAAAAATAATAACCGATTTTAAATTAACGTTTTTTTTCATTTAATAAAAACGGATAAATATTAATTATAACTCTGACGTAGAATTCTTCGAATGAGTTTTTCGATTTCTTGTACGTCTTCACTGTATACTTTTTTGTGAGTCTGATGCGAAATATTCATCACAACCGTATTTTCTTTAAATAGAGAATTGGAATAATGTTGTCGATAACGCGTGTTGAGTGTCCCGGGGAGATGGGAAGGGTTTAATCCGAACCCCAGTAAATACACTATTGGACGTGTGGAGTAACTGGGAAAGATAGAATGAGAAATGAGTACGTAAGGGGTAGTGTAATAGAAGTGACATGTATTGTGGAGATAATGAGCTAGTAGAAGAGCTATTTATTTCGGTCGTGATGATTGAGAGGCTGTGAGGAGTGTTATGAAAATGAATGTAAAGGGGAAGTTTGAATCGATAAGAAGATGGCTGGTGTGAGTGTACAAGAGTTTGGAGATGGTGTTTTATGGTAGACTGGGGTGTGTGAGATTGTAACGTGTGAGGCGCATAGAAGAGAAAGAAGAAAACCGATCCGTTTTGTATCGTGTCAATAATCCCCTCTAGCTAATAGATACAAAACTGTATCAAAATTCATAACAGTATTTAGCCAGTGACTTTTTTTTTCTATAAAAATTATTAAAAATCTACTCATGCCCTTAAAAATGTATAAAAGAAAAAATTACCATGAAAAAAAAAAACGTCGATATTACGCGTTTGAACATACACGAGTACATGACGCGTAGTACGCGTGTTTAATGCACTGCGTGTAGTGAAATGTTTGTCAAATAATTTATGAGTACATATACGTGTGTCCCAAAACCCTTTACGGTTTACGATTATTGCCCCGAAGATTAGTCTTGTCGCTTTCCCCTAAATTATTCTCTGTGTTTCCGCGGGTGTGACTGGTGTGAGCACTATCGTTTCTAATAAAAGTATACACGGTTGTACCGTGAAATATGCATGAAATACGCGTACTCGGATATCCTGCTTAAATTTTCATAGAAATAAATTAAATTTTTGTATAAAAAGTTTTTTTTTTTACGTCGAAATAAAACGAGAGGCCGAGCGGAAAATATTTTTATTAGAAATATTTTCACGAAATCAGGAAGTAAACGATATACGCAAGTTTATCCGAAGAAAACATTCTGAGTTATAATTACATTTTTTTTTATTTTTCTTCTCGTTATATAATATGTTCTCGAAGTAAATAATCGATTTTTGTCACACACAATTTTATTTTTGTTCAATGGACGTTGCGGATATTCAATTATTGTTTATTTTTACTATCGACTCACAAATAATAATCTGACACATATTTTCATTTCTATTAGTTATATTATAAATATTTGTATTATTTTATTGGAAATGTTTATACGGGGGGTTTTTTTTTACGAGCAGGTGTTCTTCGTTCCGCGTGCTACCGTGTTTATTGTATACAGTTTTTTCTTTTCGTTCTCAATCGTTTTTCCCCTTGTCGTCCACGTTTCGCGATATCGAACGCATTTGAACCGCTTCATTTGACACCTAAAACTCAGACAGGCCTCCCCATGTCAATACGTATAAGTATATTCTTTCAAAAAAAAAATAATAATAACAATAATATAACATATACCGACAACCGGTAACAAAATAAACATCGCAATCGTTACGATCGGGGATTGGCATTTTATTTGTATGTTTTATTTTCTTTTTTTTTTTTTTTGTGAATGACGAAACAATAATACACCGTGAGGGAGGCTGCGAGACCGTGTTTCTCGTGATTTTCAGATTGAATTTCATTCTCGGTATGCGCGTCTGATGTTTTTATACATAATGGTCGTCGTCGTGTACGTGGTCCATTTTTTTCCTCCTGTTAAATTCGAAATATTGCAACATTCTCTTTATTGTTATCCGTACAGTTGGGACGTGACGGCGGTAAATCGGCGTATTTTAATGTATGTATTTCGGAAATATAAATCGTAAAATGCCTGATTATAATGTCTATTTGAAATATAATTCGAACGGGCAGTACACATAAAATTACAATAAATACACGTGTAATTACGTTTAAAAAAAAAACCTTATACAAATGCTAATTTTCTGTATATTTTTATTTCGATATCTTTTGAAACGTATTTGAAAAAGTCTACTAATTTTTTACGCGTTTTATAATTATTATTGCGTAGTTCGTTTACGAGTATAATATACATTTTAACGTGTACTGCAACGCTTGTCTGGGATAGAAAAGTGTAAATTTATCGAACGAGACGTTTATTGTTTTATGATAACTCGTTGAGAACAAGTAGAGTTAGTGTTTTACAGTATTCCGTCGTCGTTACTACCGTTCGTAAATAATTAACGTTTTAGTCGTCTTAATGATTATTATACGTAATCGAATCGTACTGTTATTTAAATAACACCCTAACCCGTTTAAGCGCGTACGTCGGAAATTATTTTTTTGATTGAACGACGCGTTGAATCGCGTACCTATTTAGTTATCTCTAGACGGCAAGAAAATGTGTGTGTGTGTGTGTGGGAGGAAAGGGTTTTACAAATCAATTTACGTTTTAATAAATATACGCGTAATAAAAGTTGTTGTTACTCTCTCGCGTTCGTACATTTCAGACGATTTAACGTCATGATTTCAGTACTGTGTTTCTCGGCAGGGAAATATGCTTGCTTGATATGGAGCGAAGATCGGCGCACGTTCAAATAGGAAATCGAGATGGTCCAAAATGAAACAGTTACGAATGATTATATCCAGTGTTTACGACCTATTAAAGCTACACAGTTTGAGTGCGGAAAGATACGGAGAGAAGTAAGCTCAATAATAAGAAAGACCATCTACCATCACCACCAAAACGCTCCAGGAAAAATTTTCTTAAACATCTGCAAACAACTCTGCAGAGAGACTCGTTTCCACTGGAGAAACGGACACGACTGTGGCACACAAAACTCTTCTTTCCACAATTATCACGACGACTCCCGACTTCCCGAACGTACCGCGGAGAACATCGAATCGAATTAAAGCAAAAAGAAATTTCTGGAAATCTGGGTGTCCCGCTGGACTATCAAATATACGGATACTGACGGTTGAAGACAGACCAAGAACTATTGGACGACGAGAAGAAGGAAACGGACCATAGACTTTTGGTACGAAGAGGGAATTTCGTGTGATTATGAAATTCGGCGACCGATTTGTTTTTTAGTAAAATAATTTCGTTTGTTCTGGTTAAAAAAAAACCGACTCAGTAAACTGTACTGTCGAATCTCGGGTCTAAAATATTTCCCGGTGTAATCGAACACAATTCGTATAATCGTGCGACGATCCTCGCCTAAGGGGAAGATCTAATATTTAATATGCCACCGAGTCGTGGCTGCGATTTTTTTTTGATAATAATATATTCATTGCACGTAATAACACACTCGGTAGTTTAAAATATTGTTTTTTTTTGTTTTATTATTCCGTACACTATATGAGTAGTTCGGTCAAGACGTGGTCTGGTGGTACAATCGTCGCGCGCGATAGAGCGCCTGGGAAGACAGGGACGACGACGAGGAAACGGGATGTAGGGACGAGATTATAGTGTAAGAAGCAATTTTTTTTTTACAATTTTTACAGATGCGTAGATTGTTATTTTTCCAACACACACACACACGCATTACACACTTGTGGTGCAGCAGTTTAGAGCGGCATTATTTTTTAGTGAGAGACCGTATAAATTTATATAGGAAACGCGAAAGAAAACGGTAAAATTACCGCGGGCGAAACGTGCCGGAGAATATTACAATCGGTTTAGCAGAACGAAATTCTATTTTCTTCGGATAATAACGATAATAACGTGTGCGATTGAAAACTAACGACATACGTAATATATAAAATATATTGTACGACTGTACTTACAAAACGTTTTAATTTTTTTCGTCTTTCAAGTATTTTCTCGATATAACGCGCGTACTGCGTAATGCGTACGGGTAAAAAAAAAAAAGCAATCAATTAAATTGTTCGAAATTGAAACGTTGTGTTTTTTCTAAACCGGTTCTCCAAATCGTCGTAATTCCTGTTTTTTATTTCTTAAAAAAAAAAAAAGCGTACTCGAAATAAAATACATATATATATATATATATACATAGGCTTAGGTACCGCAGCGGAATGGTGAATACATATCCAGTAGCGGATTCGGAAAAAAATTCAATTTCGTCGGACCATAATATACAATATAAACTACATATATATATATACGGTTTCCAGCCAATTATAATTGCGCGTACTCGTTTTAAAAGGCGCTACGGAAAGGATTCGATTTTGAATTGTTTACCACTGCACGATATCGAATAACGACAATACGAGACTGAATTTTTCCCGTTTCGATCGTTATGTTTAACCGAAATAATAATCCGTTATCATTTTAATCGATAAACCATCGTGATAACGTAATATATTATTCGCTGTTGTCATCGTACGAATACGAAGACCGTGTCGGCCGCGGCGAGTATTTGCAATATCTTTCTTAAACGGAACACGCGGGTTGATCGGATTTTATTCTAAATTGAGTAAAAACGCGACGGAAACTTTTTCTGATTTAAGCGCCGGCTTTCGCGTCTCCTGTGCGGTTCGATAAGTCCGAATCGAGTCTAACGCGCTTTTTCGTCATCGATCCTTTTTTTTTTTTTTTGCTTTTGCTCTGCAGTCTGCTCGCTTAATTCTTCGATCGTTTCTTCGTTTCGAACAGAAATTGGACCGACCGGTCTTGGATCGTCTTCGCGATTCACTCACGATCACCACGCGGAAACGTGCGAACCGTTCGAAGACGCGCGCTCGGGATAAGCTCGGGACCACCGTAAACAGCATCCTTCAAGTCAGAAATCGTTTCCGTTGCGTTTTTACCTAATTTAAAATAAAATTCGATCTCATAATCTTTGAATCTCTCGTTTTATTCGTATACGATGATAAATCGACACGCACACACACACACACACACAATAAACAAATATCGGCCATTCGACGGATTATTGCTTACCGATTAAAACGATTACGGATTATTAATCGTTTTAGATACAAAAATAACATAAGATTCATAAATCCAGTCTCGTTATTTATGCCGGCAATACCGTTTTCTGTTTCGTATATAATACAGTTTTCAATCCGCGGTATTCATTTTTGAATTTCTGATTTTCTCTCTGTATTTCCACGTAGGTACGTTATACTGCAATTGCTATATGTACTCGTATTTAATTGCGTATGTGTGTGTGTGCGTGTATTATGACGTTCGTTAACTGTAAACAAAAAAAAAAAATGGTATGTTATTAATAACGAATTTAATATCTGGTCTTTGTATTTTTTTTAAAGAGAGTATTTTAAAAACAGGTTTTATTTTATTCGTTCATTTATTTTTTATTTTCGTATTGTTCGTTTAACAGTTTGTTAACCTCTACAAGCACAGTATACGTACGAGCATTTGTGTGCAACGACTAATAATGTTTTCTTTCCGAGTCGAAAAATATAGAGAAAAAATAAAAAATTTCGTTTTATTAAGGTACTGTTGTACGCGAAAACATTTACTCAATCGTAACCGCGTTGAAAATTCCGCGGGCTGCAAAAATTTTTTTGAACACTTTAAAATATTATAGGTAATAATTATATTATGATATATACGAGTATATATGGTTTAAGTGAAAATAATTTGATTCGCTGTAGGTGTTTATATCAATAGAACAGCCGTGCGTATAGAATCGAAACGTGTTTTTTGAATATATACTAAATAAACAAGGATAGAATCCATTAAGACTTCAAAAATCCGACATAATCTATATATAGTGACAGTGTTACCGACGAAAATTATATTTATGTATACAGTATACGTATATTATAAGACACGAATTTCGGAAAGAATGCCTTAAAAATACGTGTCTGTATAGGCGAGGAAAATGAGCGATGGAATCCGAACCGTGCACGTTATCAGGCCTATATAGTTGTTTAGACAAGTGTCTATAATCATATATATATTTAAAAAGAAACCAGCGTTTCAAAATGTGATCGGGTAATCTTGTAGAAATTTTGTTTTTTTCATAATTTATACAAATCGAATTCATTCGATTTTATCGAACGATAAAGGAGAATAGAAAATAGATTTCCGCGAAGGAATCGAACGTATTTTTAATTGCGAAAAAAAAATATATATTTTTATGTTTAATTACGTTTAATTGAAAAAAAAATAATCGCGTTACAAGAATTTTTGACGATTTTAAATAATAATATAATAAATATTCGGAAATCAAATCCATAGTGTTATAAACACCGCGATTGATGTCTGTATATATATATTATATAAACGCGTACTCGGTCAATATCATAATATTATTGTGATTTCCGATTACGAATTTACGATGGCCGCCGTTATATATTATGGAAGCTGTTTGTTTATAAATAATTTAATACACACCGTGCACCACACTACTATTCTCGTTAAATTATTATTATTATTTTATTTGAAATATCTCTTGAATTACGTCTAGCCGTATACAGCTGAAAACCGGTTGTATAGCTGATATGGTTTGTGTGTATCGTTAAATTATACGCGCTCGTGTGTATCGCGCGCGATAATCTATTCCCCCGGACTCGCGCGAGAATAATATTTTTTTTTTTCAAAGTATTTTTTTTTATTACCATTTTTTTTCCTAATTTTTCCAAACGAACATCATCTCGTATTTATTGCGTGTACGGACGATACCTGTGCTTACTTATAAGACGATTTTTTTTTTTTGTGGAAATCAATTAGTCTATATAATACACCCCCGCGTACATCGGGATCCGTTCGAAAATTACCTGTTCGTAGCGTATACGAGATTAATACGTTGTTTAGAAAAATCGGTCAATGATCTACTACGCATCTTTAACCCTAATTTCACAATATTCTCAAACGTTTTGTAAGCATATATACTTTGTTATTTTTACTATAACATACAACGCGCTGTATAAGTTAAAATATAATTGTATCGATTTAAAGAAAAACTTTTTTTTTTTTTACAAAAATTAAAGAAGTAAAACTTCTAATCGCGTATACATATTGTATACGTAAGTATTACTTCTGCACTGGTGTTTAAGCGACGTCGTGTGAAAGAGAAACTTTCAGTTGACCGCGTATTGGTCACTATATTTTCCATAATAATAGTGAACATTTTTGAAATTACTCAATAAAAGTATTTATTTTTTTCGCCGGAAACGCGCACGTATACGGTAATTTAAAAATCCCTCGGCAGTTTGTAATTAATTTATAATAAATATTTTATATTAAGACTTTTTTTATATAATTTATATAAATATTTATTATCAGCGGTGAAAAAAAATTCGTGGGGGAGGAAATTGTACGCCACTGTAAATTTTGCTGCGACTTAACCGCGGTCGAGACAGACGTATTTTTGTCTATTAATTTTATTTTTTCCTGATGATTACGTACAACGCAGTTTTTAAATGTAATAAACAAAAAAAAAAAAACCACCACCACCTGTTTCCGACAACGAGTCTGGGGACACGAAATGGCACTGTTTACGGGGCATATTCTTCTATAAAACATTTTATACGAGTATATTATTATTATACTGCTATATATATATATATATATATATATATATATAGAGAGAGAGAGAGAGAGAAAGAGTAGAGTTCTAATTACACATTATATTATATTAACCGGATGTTTTTAATAATAATATATATAATATAATTATTGTTCCATCAACAGACACACTGCATCGACGAATTATTAGCGTGTCATTTGCATACGTTATAGAAAAAAAAATATATATATATACGCGTGTTAGAAAAACAGACGTTTAAATAATAATGCGTTTATTTATTTATTATTTTTTTTTTTGTAACGGGTTCTTACACGGTTTTTTTCTCTCTAAGAATCTGCAGGCAGTAAACCGCGACGACACCGGCGTATATATATATATATATATATATATATATATATATATTAGTGTTATAAAACGTTAATATACTCGAGACGCCGAGTCGGGAATATTATATTATATTATTATAGTTTATGACCAGTGCCAAATAGAAAATATTTTGGCATTTTTTTTTTCCATACGTATATAATATACGATATAAACGGATTTATAGCGTAAATCGCGAATATAAAAATGTATAATATATTTATGTGTACGATGTACGAGAAATAAAAAACGAGAATTTTTTTCTGTAAGATATTCGTATAATATGATGCCGGCAAGACTTTGAGTCGATCGTCGACATAAACAATATGAATTTATAACGCGCATCGCAATATATTATTTATATATATATATACATGTACGCGTATTAATTTCGCGCTCGGATTTGTGTGCATTTTTCTTTCCCGTTTTATTCGTATACTGCAGTGTTGTATAAAGATAAATATTAATTTATCTAGATAAAGATGAAAGATGTTAGACAATAAAATTATCTAGATTAAGTTAAAGAATAAATAAAAATGTAATTATAAGATAAATAATTGATTACAATTTATCTAGATAAAAAAAAGATAATTTTTTTTTATACTATTGTAAAATATCATGAAATTGTTAACGTATCAGTAAAAGAATCATCAATATGACTGAAAAAAATACTCTGTAATTGATAATGATGAAACTTCACCTTTACGTCGTGGAAAATGACTGGAAAATTAACGTTAAACATTTTTGTTAGTATAATTATTTGTAGTATATTTTCTAACAATTGTACTAATTGTTTATAAATCAATCAGTGGCCACTGAAAACATAAATGTTATGAGGCAAAGTATATAAACGCATTTAACTAAAATAACCACATTATTTTAAGAAATGTATCAAACTGATTTTATTAGACTGACATAGTAAATATAGTAAATATTTAGCGCATTGCGATACAAAAAAAAAGAAAGATTATTTGGAATTTCTGTAATTTAATTTATTATTAGGATAGAAAATTGAAAAAAAAAATTTATTACTGAGAAACTCGAATTTTTGTAAATATTGGATAAATAATAAGCACTTATTAAATTTATTTTATCTAGATGACTTAAATATTATAATCTAAGATAATGACTCGAATAATTCATTTTGAATTCATCTGTATAAGATAAGAAAAAAATTATCTAGATAATATACAACACTGCAGTTCTTATATTGCCTGCGTTATATCATATAATAGCCGGTCAAAGCATAAAATACGTTTCACCACGACGTTGTACAGACTGAAATATTAGAAAAAAATTTTCGATCGTCGCGTAGTAAATTTTGGCCGTTTTTTTTGTTTTTAAGGATATTTTAATGTCATATTTCCAGTTATTTATTTATTTAATACGCTTGTATTTCGGTAATTTCGATTTGTTATAGAGACACATTTTTTTTTTTTGGTAAATATTGCAGTTCGAAACGTTTCGAGCGCGAAAAAATTAATTATACCTAATATATTGATTTAGTCTATTGTCCTATATGAATAAAATCCATATATATATATATATATATATATATATTACAGTTATAATTTATTTTTAAGAATCTTTTTATTTTTAATTTAGAAAATTATACGTGAACACCTCAGAAATCATATATCGTGCGAAATCGATCGTATTTTGGAAACAATAATAAAAAAACGTTTCGAGTTTTTTTTAAAAAATATATCATTTTTTGATAATAACGATTTACTAGGAAACGCAATTATTATTATATATAAGACGCATAAAAGTGTGCGTTTCGTATCAGTTTTTCCCCTTTCTTATTTAAAAAAAATTTTGTGCGAGTATATATATAAGCGCGTTTAAAGCGTCCGACTCCGAACAAGGCCTATATATTTTTAACCTTTTGAATTTCGCGAGTCATTATACTGATATTTTTAATTTCCTCTTGTGTTATAGGCGGCGTACACGAGTAGACGTTAAGAGAGGTTCTCAAAACTGCTTTTGTAATCACATCAAAGGCATGAAAAAAGTTACAAACTCAAATATAATAACATTCTTTAGAGAAATTTTATACGCTGTAATACGGGAATCATAGTTTAACGGTGTACACTTTAAGACGCTTATCGTATGATTTAATAGAGTATATATTTTAGTTACTACTGTGCGAGTTTATAGAGGAAATCGACAGCTACAGTATTTCATTAATTTTCAGCGTTTTTATATAATAAACCCACGGCGGCGTTTATTGTTTTTTGACAAAAACGTAAGCGTTATGAAAAGTTGTACTTACATTTGTTGGCGATTGGCGATTTTAAAACAGACGAATCCAATTGATTCAAAAAAAATCCTAAGAAAAAGCGGTTTCTTTTTATTATCATTTAGCTCTGGTTACTCGAAAACCGAATAAATGAGAACCGCGTATTACACAATAACGATGAGTTTTTCGCAAGATTATTTAACTGCAGTTATATGTTTCTTTTTTGGAAATTACGTTTTTTAATTTCATTAACATTTCGGATATTTTTTTTTTAGACATAATTAAAGGATTGTGTAATAGAAAAGGTTCTTTTCGATGATTTTTATTAGTATATAAGTATATTTTTTTTTTTTATTACATTTTTTCAACAATAATAATAACCCGATAACCAAAGTAATACCTGTTGTCATCGGCGCCACGGGGCTAATAGCCAAAACAACCTGTGAAACCATCAAAGAAGTCCCTGGCAAACATAATCTTCCCGCTCTCCAGAAGGCAGTTGTGTTGAGTACTGCCCACACAGTACGTAAAGTACTATGACACAAGCACACAATATCCATCATCCAGAGGAATGATGTTCACGGTGTGATCCCGGTGATTTCCAGAACAACAACCACCGTGGCAGAAGAAAGAAGCTATGAGATACAGCGAAAATAATAATAATAATAATATTGCACTCGCGTAGAATTCAACCGAATAATATTATTTCGATTTTAATATTTCGAACGATTTTACCAGCCGGACGGTTGAAAATACCGACTCTATACACGGTGTATTTTAGATGAAACGCGTCTTTCTCCTGCTATTTATATTTTTTATTGTTTTTACGTGCGTATATAGTCACATTTTGAAAACTAAAAAAACAAAAATCCGAGTTATACGCAGCCCTGTACGCATTTAAAAACATCGGGCACTTATAATAATAATAATAATAATCGCGTTCGGACGTATAGATATTACGTAGAACGATATAACTGTACACCACACACACACACTCCTAATGTGTATATATACAAAAAAAAAAACGAGTGACTTTCTTTGAAAAAATGCCATTACGTAGCTTTTAAAATTGTTTATACGTGATGCGCGTCCACCATAAAGATATTGTTATTTAGAGTACGTATATTATTATGCTATAGGTAGGTACTCGTATAATACGTTTTTCCAAACGAATATTGCTCAGATGGTAAATAGTTATCGACTTGTTTTGTTATAGACCCTAACGAGTCGCAGAGGAGAGACGGGGGGGGGGGAAACGCTTTTAGAACTTTTACATAAACGCGTATAAACGATAGTGTTTGTAATAATTAAAATCGGTAAAACTGGCCGATATTCTGGGTAAATTGTACGCGACAATAATAATAAGGCGCGCCGGTTGTCTCGCGCGCGATAGATACGGCTAAGTGGTTTTACACATAACACAGGCGCCTCCGAAACGAAACAATAACTATAAATTAAGTCGAACGCCTTAATTGAACAAAATCTCTCTAATCTGATCGGACGAATGAAAATAATAAAAATAAAAAAACATTTAAAAACCTTCGGCACCTCGACCAGTCGAACGACTTATCCGTATATTTATTTATACGTTTATAAATATATATATATATATGTTAAAAAAAAATATATATATATATATATTTTTTTATAATATTAACGCGTAAAACGTATAATTATTTCGTTTGGTTTTGTATAATACTTACTTATAATTCGTTTACAGTCTCTGCAACAGTAATACGCCTATAAATGTTCAAACTATTATATATTGAAATTCGCCATTTGATAAGTATATTTTATATATGTATATATATATATATGTCTTTTGTCTTTATATGCATTATATTACTGAAATGCACGAGTAAAAAAATGTTGGAATAACTCAAATTTTACTCGTTTTTCTACATAATATATACGGAAATAATTTCTCGCAATTTGTAATACCGTATATAAAATGTTTTTTTAATATATATATATATAATATTCTTAATTTTATACATAATTTGGATTAATATATTTATAATACGTATTTATTTATTTATTTATTTTTTTATTCTTATTATATCATCGTACCGACGACGCGCGTATTATAATATACGGGGCGCGTACGACCGGTGAACTCGCCGTGAATGTCAATTACGCATATTTAATGTCACCATAACATTATACTCTACTAGGATAAGCATAAAATTATCGTTAAATCCGGATTTATATCGTTATTTATTAAATAGTTTTTCGTTTTATTTTATAAAAACGCGCGTAATTATACAATATATTTAAGAACACCGCAGTGTAATATGTAAAAATCGCTTGCGACATTGAATATAATAATATGCGTATCGTATATGTTTTAACATTTATGATTAATACACAACATATTATCTTTACGGTTTAAATGTATTATTACACACACACAGAAAAAATAAAAAGGCTATAGACGAGTAAATAATACAATTAAAAAAAAATCGGTATTTTAAGCGTTTTCGCGTAAAGGCTTATTATAGTGTTTGAAACGCTTTCGTGTGTTGATTGGTCACGTTTGCTGTGTTAGCGAACACGACGAGCTATCCGTGCAGACTATACACTTGGAACGATTTAAATAATCGTTGTATGAAATCATTTCCGGGGGTAAACAAAAGCTAGTCAACATTTTTTTTTTTTTTTAATGGACCTAATCAGGAGATCGTCTTGACATGGCGGGCGATAATTGTTTGGAAAAAAAATCGTCAAAAACAAAAATATTTTTTGAAAGAATAAAAAAATTGTTTTGTCTTTGAAGTTACTTTTTGTGACAAAATCAAATAACGTCACTTGTAAACGTCTCTCATTCACTTAATTCACCGGTTCACTTTTATTTTACATTTTACTTAATTCATTTTTGAAAAAGCCCGCTCGCCCAAGTAATTTTTTTTTTATATTTTTAGAAAACGTTACACACCTCCGGGTCAACACTGCGTAGAAAAATTCTCTGTAATTTCTGTGCTCTTTCCCAGTAAACAGTCTAGTAATCGTTCGATTTGATACGGCGTGATTTTCGAAAATTCTAATGCAGCAACAAAGTCTATTAGGAATCGACCATTTTTTTGCCGACGATTTGATTCAAGACCGAAAAAACGACATCAGTCAGTGAGAGATTTCGATAAATCTATAGAAAGGCCATACACACACACACACACACACACACACACACAAACGCTTTTGAGCTAGAGATCCAGTGGCGCAACCAGGAAATATTTTTTGGCAAGGGTATTATAATTTATACATTACACACACACACAATAATACGAATAAATGCTAAATAAGTAAAGAGATTTATATTTAAATGTTTTTTTGAAGTTATTGTCAGTTGATAAACCGCCATTACTGCATCATCAAATCAACGGATATCTTGGTGCAGTATACATTGAGTGTTGCGAAACCATTTAATCTTTCTCGGCCCGTAGTATTATACGAGAGTACGTTTTGAGTCGGCGCAATGTATAGAAAAAGATCTCTCTCCGCGGTTAGATTTTGCAAACGGTAGTGTGATTTAGCGTTTGTAACAACTTTGAAATTACTATGGATAAAAATCTGGATTGCGGTGAACAAATAGTTTCGTTATAGTCGTTTTTGGTGAAACGAATTCGTAACACTGTTATTGTGAAGTTCTATATTAGCTATAGTAATCAAATTACTACGATCATTCAATATACGTCTTCATCGCTCATAACTTATCATTATAATTAAATTATTCTAACGTTTTCCAATACGCATGATTATCACACACACACACACACACATGCAAAAACCGTTTTATTATTCAAAACATTATTTCTTCAATTTACACGTAATAAAAAAAAAAAAAACTCTTTTCCCTCTACTGGTCGCGTCACTGTTCATATCGATAATATAATCGGCGATATTATGAAGAATTTATCGCGCCAGCACACACTGCAATATTAGTAAATCGAGAGATTAATGTCATCCGTTTGGTCATATACTCTGCGGGCATGTACGCCTCGTCTGCAGTGTTCGTCCCGCTCGCTCGCTACAACGACGACACACCGGAATAATATAAGGACGTGTACGCGCCGGACAGCAGCAGCAGCAGATACGTGAACACAGCATCGTACAGGATATGTATGGAATGACATAAATCCGGGATTACGTGAATTATTTTTGGAGACCGGCAGCAACAACAGCAGCGACAGAACGTCGGTTAGAAAAAAAAAAAGTAGAAAAAAACTTAAATACGTATGGAAAAGAAACACAACTACGTCGTGTTACAAGATAAGAAGATGTGTTGTTGTTGTTGTTGTTGTATAAAACAGCGTCTTAAAAAAAAACTCGACTGCTGCTGAGTATTTGATATACGCGCGCGTATACACAGAAACTTGACATAATGAATACTATTAATGTGTCAGCGAGCACCGGTTGGAATGGACTTTACGTGGATATTCGTAAAGATCCGTTCGGATATTATTCTCCATGCGAATATACCGAATTTCAAAGCGCGCGTTTCGGTTTTTTTGATTTTGAGCGTAGCAAGGAATCTATTTTATTTTACGCGTGCACGAGAAAACGTATTAAATTTAAGGACTCCTTCCCCCCTTCCTCGGTAATAACGCGTGAAGGACGGGACGTGAGAAAACCCGTTTTTTAAATGTATTAGACGAAAAGACTGTAAAAACGAAAAAATAAGATTCGTACGGTAGTCAGTCATTTTATCATTTACCAAAATGTTCTTCTGGACCGATACGTGTGGTTTTGAGTGTGCAGGTCAATGCTCAGAATTTTACGTTTTATAAACAACATTTTTTTTTTTATATGTTTTTTGTAGAGTTCCGCGTTTTTTAAATTAGATTTCGTACTCTTAATTCTGGTTTTATTTCTTTAATACACGTTTAATCGAATATTTTTAAAATATCTCCTTTTTTTTTTACGTCGTGCACAAGCGGTGAGTATATAGTGAAATATTCTTTAAAAACCGCGTATCGTTGTGATTTTAAATTCCTGTAACGAGATAGGCGCTAGAAATTTGTTTTTTTTTTTGTAGAGCTGGTGGAGTGGGCTGAATAAACATAATTTTCGATTATTAAGAAAATTCCGATCATAATTTTAACACGCCAACGCGGTTTACGGCCGCCGACATTGTTTAAGGCGCGTACAGGATTTCTATAATTTCCAGATTTATTAGTTGCGCGATAGAACGTGTTAAATTCCATTTGTTAAGTGAAAAAATAAGTGTTAGTTGGGTTACCAAAACGGTTACCTTGATACTAACGTTCTCGTCGGTTATCACGAAATGCGACAACTGCAGATAAGCGATAATATAATATCAGAAATAGGCGATTATATAATTATATGATCTGTGGCCTTTTGTAAATGCCGATTAAATTTTAACAAGATGATTTCCGGTGGATCCACTTAACAAATCTGCGGTGAAACCTAATTTTCACCAATTATAATTGTTAAATAAAATTGGCAAAACGTTAAATCGTTAACAAATATCGGTGAAACCGGCTGTATATGTTTCAAATATAATAAAGTTCCAAATGATGGGTGCCAATATTTTTTTTTTTTTTTTTTGTAATTTCTGAAAATTACACGCGGCGCACTCGTCTCGCTCCCAAACCCGCTTCAAAACCGCCTTTGCGCATTCAATAATGATAATAATATTGACGTGTAATTTTTTACGAGTGCTGCGCACATACACACGGTATAATAAAACGTATAAGAGGAGGGTTTTTGTCAACACCACACCCGGGCACGAACCCCGTTTAGGAGAAACGTTCCATCGTTCGATTTCGAACGTTTACAGCACACCGCCCATCCTCGTTTCAATCGCGTACACGGTATTTTATATTTCCGTACGCCGAGTTCGGATAGGTCCTTTACACGTTTGCGCGACTGAATATATTTATATAGTATATCAATAGCAATCAGTTTCAACAATTCACCGCTAGCTGTTTATCCGGAACCCCTGCACTCGGTACGCGGAGCGTTCGGCTTGTATACCGGCGCGTATTTATACAAGCGAGTTGTTTAGCGGTTAAACGAAGTGTTTTATACGACAGCGAGGGTGAAAAATCCTTATACGCGAGACCCGAGGGCTGTGTATAAGATTAGAAAAGCTATCTCCGGCCGTCCGTCCCTTTAGCCGACAGACGGGCGAACATTTTACAGGGACGAATCCTTTTCCCCTGATTTTTTTCGGCTCCCGTGCGCGTACGAGATCCTCGCGTCCTGCAGGTACGTATAATAGTATATATATATATATGTGAAAACGGGCGATCCAACGAGAGGAGGGATATAAATTTGGCTTCGATTTAACGTCGGTGTGCGTGTAAAACGAAAGTGAAACGGACGTTTCGTGTTCATTTCGAAAAGTGCTTGGCATATGCCAATATGCATATAGGGGAAGGAGGTAATTTATTATTGGTTCCCCGTCCTACTTCTTCGTGTTCACTTCGCGCGCACATGATGATAATATATCGTGTGTATTATCGACAAAACAGACGCGACTAAATTGAAAAATTCAAAAAAAAAAAAACGAAATTCCATGGCGTATTACGTATATTTTCAATATTCTCTATTTTTATTCTTTCCAATAACGTCGTTTTCCGTCGCTTTTTAAACGCAGTCAATATAACACGGTCGGAAAATTCGAAAAAAAAACAACCGAAAAACGAGTTGTGGCCGTTCTAAAGAATTTTTCACTCTCGCTTTCCCGAACTGGTGTCTATTTTTTCGACGAATTCATTACTGTAATTCAGATGCGTACAAAATACTCGAATATCGAAATCTCACGACTTACTTAACAGGGCGCTATACAAGCGAACGAAACGGCTCTTCGAAAAACCGAAATGTTTACGATGAGACCTGTAACGTACAGTGGTACTTAAGACACCGAAGATATTATGCGAAATAACGGTTTACGATAACGGAGCTGTTTTTTAAACGTCTTAAAGGTTATGAGAGTAAAAAAAAAAAATGGTAAAAATTGAATTCTTAAAATGCTTACGACTTTTTAATGTACTTGAAAATATTTCCACGATGTTGTATAGATTGTTTAAGCGTGAAAATTTGTGTCTAAAATATGACCGCTTTCAGAGTTATTTCGATGAAAACCATAGGTGTTATAGCGTCCCTCTTAATAATATTTAAATATATTTTGTTATTAATCGCTCCAAATTATAATATTTTGAAATATATGCGAAATTCAATTAGCACGAGAGAAAGAAGGACTTTTGCGGTATACGCCACACGCGCGCGCGCGAATATGCAAACGCGTATTATAAATAAATAGATTATGAGCAAATAAATTACAACTGCGCAGTGAATCCGAGAAACCTGCGCAGATCATTTAATATATGTTTTATTTTTGCTCGTCGATTGTTTCCCCGAAGCTTTGGTCGTCGTCGTCGTCGTCTTCGTCTTCCTTCGTATCGCGGCACAATCGCGGAAACACACATATTGTGTATACATTATTAAGCGTGACAAAATAAAAAATAACGAAACGAAAGAACTCAGTCTAAGTATATATAGAGACCGAGATTACTTTTTGCCGCTGTAAAGCAATTAAAACTTATATCGCGGAAAATCAATTAAGTTTTGTTTACACGAAATACGTATATATACGCGTTCGATTATATATATATATATAGCGTACAAAGTTTTTTATTTTGTCGACGAAAAGAAAAAGGCAACCAGAGGTCGAAAATACGCGAGTTCCTCTCCGTCCTGAATTGAAAATTTCGGATTTTTTTTTATATTTTTATTACAAGTACGCGTAATTCGAACGAATTTGTAAGGCAATTTTCAGAATTCGTAAGAAACTCATTAATCGAGAAAATTAATTTCCTTTTTTTTTTTATATAAGGAGGAGCTGGGAAAACGTCATCTTTCTAAACACACATATATTCTGTTCTTCTTGAGTATATTGAAGACCATTAAAGTCCATCGCCGCGCAACAACAACATTCTTCCACCTCTCCATGTCCGTTGATATTTCTTCTCTCTCTCTCTCTCTCTACCCCGATCATCCCGAGATCTTTTATTATACCCGAACGACGTTGTCTGGGTCGTTGTGAGTCCGGTCGTGCATCTCGTTATGTCCCCCAGCATCCCTCTCATATCTCCATACATGTCCGACTAATCTTATTCTGCTGCATGATTCCTATAGCACTGACTTCATCGCTTGTCCCGATTTAAAACTAGCCTTTTCGTTTTTCTTCGGTTCCAAACATTCGAATAATCAGTATGCGTCTAACTTGTACGGATTTGTGTGCATACTAATTGTATGCAAAGGATTCCATGTAATGCAAAGGATTCCAGACCATTAGACGAGTACGATTTTCGTTGAAATACGCGCGGCCGTCTTCGATATGGACGGATCGAAGGACGGATCTATACGTGACTTATGACGCGAATCGTTAAAAAACTGAAATATACGTCGACTTGAAAAATGTAAAACAAACGAGGTACTTTGTGATTTGACACGGAGTCGTATTTTCTCTCCGTGGTGTACACAAACGTTTCCGTTCATCATCGGAAAAGATTTTTTCCCAAAACTATTGTGCGTCTGAAAAGCATTCGTTGAACACAAAAAAAAAAAAAAATGCTTTTGACAGCTATCACGTCATTTTTCTTCCGAAATCTGCCAAATCAAGTAAAAAAAATCATCTTATCGGCGTATTCATAAGAGTGTCGATATTTTACAAAAATAATTTCGGTATATTTTCCAAGTACGCGGACGTTTATTTTATATATATATAAGTATATCGTTTTTGCGATCGAAATAATTTTCTTTTACGAGTCCGTTGTTAAAATTGGCCATTTTTCTCAGACGATAATCGTTGGCGGTGGAAAAGCACATTTTCTATTCGATACGATAGCGTATGTATATATGCTCGCGATTAACTTTCCGAGTACTATTATAGAACGTTCGTTTTTACGACTGAAATTCAATTACGGTGCACAGTGTATTATATAAACTAAAATAGAAAAAATAAAAACAATTTAACAGTTTTTATGTCGAGATATTATATAAAATCGTCAGCATCATTTATAAGACGCGTACCCGATTGCTTGCGCGAGCGAAACGAGAATCGGGTTTAAAAGTGGGGAAGGAAACGTACAAGTTACTGCGTATATATATATGTACTTTTTTCTTCTTCAATACGGTTCAATAACAGGTTATGTTGGTTTTGAGAATGTCTAAAAATTAAACTCGTCATATATTAAATGTTATGAAAATTTTACAGATTTAAAATACGCCACACGCCTACAACAAGATCATTTTTAATTTTTTAGAGCTTTCAGAGAATTCAACAATTTTTTTATCGAAATCTTCCGAGTCGCTTTCAAAAACGATTAAAAATACTACACGCCATACGTGGAGTATCGCTCTCATAATTATAGTGTATTAACACGCGAATCAAAATAAAGTACAACATATAGAGTCTCGATAATCCGACACGCAAGTACTGTCGAATTGTCAAAAAAATTATATATTTAAACAGAAATCTGGTAAAAATTAAAATTAATTTATTTTCATATTATTTATATATATATATATATTTGATAATTTTTTTTGTTTCATAGCGTCAAATATTTTTTTCAATAACTGTGTATCTTGCATTCTTTTTAACATTAACGGTTCTTCATTCGTCATTTCATTTTCCACTAACCGTGTGATATTACGTAGCGTTCAAAGCCGGCAAAAGTAGGTTCAAAGAAGGTAAACAAACGCTGCTGATTTATGATAAAATTATCGTCTTTTTCTATTATTGGTATTCGTCAACGGCGACTTTCTCGATAATCTCATCATCTGTAAATAGTTGAGCGTTTCCGTTCATCGAGCCAACAAGTCACATTTTTCACATCATCATCGTGTCAGATATTCTAGCGAGAATTCTTGCGTGTTAGATTATCCAGGATATGCAAATTAGTTTCTTCTAAAGTTGGTAGGTCTTGGCGATGATGTGAAAGTCCAATTCATATTCCAATAATATTAATATCGGAATATTCGATTACGTTGAATTATTATTAAACCGATAATCTGTTCCTGAAAAAAATTAAATTCAATTAAAGCTGGACGTGGCAAAAAAAAAAAAAAGACGGATTACCGAGGACGCCGGAATGGCGGATTATCAAGACTATATATGTATATGTATATTTTCGGGTTTATGGTGTTGGCAAAAATAAACGTTTTTAAGTTTGACGTGTCGTACAAAACATATTATATTATATTCAGGTTGTATAAAAAAAATAAAAATGTGCCGTGCGACGAAGAGACGCGAGTTTTCCCACAGGGCCTACGCACACTCGTTTAAATATAATATTTCGTACGCCTGCAAGTGACTATACAGCAGCGTTCGACAGTATATTTTATAAATAATATACTCGCGCCGTTATTATTGTTATGGAAAACAGCAGCGGAAGAAAAACGCGACGTTTTTATTTACGTACGGACTTGTAAAACGCGGTATAATATACGTGTGTTTTGAAAGGGGGGGGGGAAATGTGATTTTTCGAGAGAAGACTTAGCGAGTAAAAAAAACCTTGAACTCGTTCCGGTGGCGAGTGACGATGACAACGGCATAGCACAAACGTGTACGTATAGATGACATCATCCGCGCACAAAACTAGATCGCATCTTCAAATTATGATTTTTTTTTTTTAACCATATTACAATATAATGGTGGGCATTTCGTGCGTGACGAAAAAGAAACGAAAACAAATTGAATTTTAGACTCTAGTATTTGCTTAGATGCTAAGTCTAACTGCGACGGGCACTTAAGTTACCGAAAAACACACACATGGAATTCTCATTGAATATTAATATAGGAGAAGTCTGTTCAAAAAAATAGTCAGACAAATTTTTTTTTTTTTTTGAAAGACCATTGTATAAAAATATGGTTACGGACTCTTTGAAAGGATCGAATTCAAAAAAAATTTCTTACCTTTTCACTTCAACACAGCTGCAATTCCAAGCGCGGTCTTGCCACTATTTTTTTTTAAACCTCTTTTGTATTTCCTCCAAAGTCTCGTTGACGACCTCATAGCTTTTACTTTTGAGTGTTGTTCTTAGTCGAAGAAACAAAAAATACAGTCACGCGAGACCGAGTCAGCAAGGGTGCATACGATGTACAGGGTCCACTGACATATTTTCGAACGTCAAAAATCGTCGTCGTGCAGAAAGAGCTGAATGCGTTGTAATCGTGTGCAACAACTGTGACTTCAAATTCCATACTTCTCTAGGTCCTTTTACGAAAAGCTTTCTCTCTCTCTCGATTTTTCCACCAAAACTTGTTTCAAGAAAACATTCGATTGGCAACAGACTCATAACGCTTACTTAAAGTAAAAACACAACGAGCTTGTATTTTTTTAACGTTTGATCGAACCCGACTACATTTTCTCGGTCGAGATTTATACTGGTCTTGCGTCGAGACGATTGGTCATTGATTTCTGGATCGTACACTCACCTTTCGTCGCCCGTAATGATTGATTTCATAAAATTTTGCTCAATTTTAAAATCGCGATTTTGTGCAAACCCGTCTGACTTTGAACGCGCGCACTGTAAGTAATTATCTCTTTTTTTATTTCCGTACAATTAGATTTGCCATAACATTAATCGGCGGTAGGAATTCGGGTATTTTTCGAACAGCTCTCGTACATATTATTGTCGAGTACGGCTTGCCTATAGCGATGAAGTAAAACCATCATAATCGAACCTGAAAGTTTCTTCTTTTAATTATTCTTTTACTTACGTTTTTTTTTTAATCTTCCATATTTTTCAATCTATAACGATTGGTCTGCAGAGATTTCCGTCACTGGCCTTCCTCTTCGTTTCATGCAACGAACTACATTCTTGGTCTTTTTGGTGTAAATCGTGGTCTTCCTGTTTACTTTTTAATTATTCGATTAAATTATTACGCAGGCTCCTCGCGGAAGAATAATTACCCTTTCGAAACCGCGTACAGTGTATTATGTAATATTCGTTTTTTTTTTATTATTTCGATTTATTCTTGTTGTAATTCGTATTTTCGCTTACGTTATAATATATGAATTATTTAAAAGGGCGAAAAAAAAGAAACGGATCTCGCCTCGAGCCGCATAATAAATTCTATACGAATTTCCTGTGTCGAGTTTAAACACAAACCAAAGGCACGCGAGCTTTTCCGACGAGACCCTTATTGTTTCGCCATTCGCATTTATAATGCATATATAATATTACGTCCCCTCCCGAACGTTTTGTATAATATAACGTCCACGAACGATTTACGAATTTCAATCGTCGCTGGTAAAACGTTTATAATTATATAATATGTACATTTGTCGTCGTAAATATTTCCTATAAAAGGTTACACGGGATACGCTATAACGTAACGTTATTACATTAGAGAGTGCGTCGTTCACTGTGGACAATGGAAAACACACAACTCGAAACGTTTATACTTGAAATTCGATTTGACCGCACACACACACACACTCACGAGATTATTTTATACGTATATATGTATACAGGTATATGAATAATTAAGTAGTTGTTTGCTCAGTGTTAACGAACAGACATTGCGAGTTCGGTAGAACGACAATCGCAGCACAGTCGGGGGGTTAATAAATTATTTTGTACAGGCATTCGCCATCTCTAGAACATTAGAATATGCTTTAAACAAAGATTTTAACGAGTTCTCCTCTCCTCCAAACGACTCCTCGAGCACAATAACCAGCATTAATGGTATTCGTCGTAATCCGTCTGCAGACGTGGCAAAATTATTTATCCGTCGTCTTCGCGTATCGTCTACACTACGAAAAAGGTAATATATTTGGATCCCGAGTCACAGAGTTCAACCGACGAAGGAGCCGATAAACCGATTGAAATAATAGCAGCAGCGTCTAAGAAATCCTTTACACGACGTAAAACAAATAATTAACCACGAGGATACTCGGTAGCGTGGCCAAGTAACATTGGCTTAGTTTTAAAACGAAAACTGAATCTTATGCGGAGACGTCAATATTCCCATACGCCTTTATCATTGAACAGAAAAAAAAACGAATCATTTTAAACCGATTACACGGATTGGTCACACCAAATTAATCCACGGCTACTTAATGGCATCAAAGAAGGAACAACCGACATGTCTGACCCGTGGAACGTGGAACCGCCTTACTTTTAAACGTATTAGCCAAGATTATCAAAGGCTGGGAAAACTTAGAACCTAAACTCTAAGCCCTGCAGATCCTACACCTACAAACGAATTATTTTCATACATCAAAACATGTAAAATATATACATTTTTTAATTTATTTAATATTTTTATCTATACTGTACTCAATCTATTGTAATTCTGACTTGTATAATATTTAACCTTGTATACATTTTTGTAAACGTATTGTTTTAATAGCCAATGGCCTTTGTTGCCGCTGCTCGTTCAATAAAAAAACAATTATTTACACGATCGTATGGTGCACACGGCGAGAAACGTTTTGTTCGTGTGATTGTTTTTTTTTTTTACAAGGGAGACGGGTAGAAAAGCGTATCTTAAGCGTTGTATTTCGACCTTCGACATTTTTTTTGTAAAGAGGTCCTTGCTCGGCAATTCACACTTAAAAATTGAATTTTTAACAATTCAGTGTTGAATGGTGTCTTTTTTTCTAAACTTTGTTGCCGCCATTCGTCTGATAATTAACAACGCCTTTATATTGGTATTAGAAACCGCGTTCGCTTTTTTTCATCTACTAAACGAATTTTCCCAGTGTCTTGGCGTAACTTATCGTCTCTCTCAAAAAAAAAATTGTATATATTTTCACAGCGATTTCGTGAAAATCCCTACATTCGAAAGTAAAAACAACAATTATAATATTATTCCTTTACGATATTTATATATAAATGGATAATAAAATAATAATTATATTTCACTGAAAACTACACGGTTTCTATATATTTACATAATATTATATAAAGTTTCAAATAATAAAGAAACGAACAACTGTACGTAAACAATAGCCGTCAGGTGAAATACATTGTTTTACCATATACAATATTCCGGAATTATCCTAAATAAATTACTTTATACATGCTCTATTATGCTCTACTTCTATTCAATTTTTTTTTTTTTTTTTTAAACTTAGGCATCACCACCCCTCTCTCTCTCTCTTTCTCTGTCAAGTACGTCATTGCAGCGTAGGCATTTTGTGTACACTATATACTTAATTCTTGATTATTAAAACGAAATAAAATAAAAAAAACCGACAAAAAAAAAATATAGTCACACACGCGATACTGTGTATACGCAGTACACGATGACTGTTATTTATATAATAATACGTCTCTATTGTGTTGTTGTCGATATAATATAATAATACCCGCGTATATATTATATTATAATAATAATTAATTTAAAAATAATTATTTTCTCGGTAAATTATAATAAAACCAAGTGCGTATTCTCGCTTTTATTAAACGCGGTTACGGTCCGTGCAGTATAATACGATACAAAATACAGACTGTTTAGAAAAATTTCGCACGACAAATATTATATATTGTGTACACAAATATACGGTCGGCATCTGCGCATCGGACTATAAAATTATTATTCCCGCGTGAAATTATTCAATAATATTTTAATATAAAAAAAAAATTTATATATTAATTCGTTTTGGCCGTTTCAATACACGCGCGTTATGAAATAAATCGATAAACGTCACCGCGATTCGGTTTAACGTTTCAGACATGTATATTATAATAAATTACACCGATATTTTCTCCTATACACATCACGTCGTGATATTCATAACAGTTTTGAAAAATTACAAACACACGTTTCGCGCATTAAACCGGTCGGATTAAAAAAATAGTAATAATTTTCAAAAAATTCCGAGAATCTTTTTTTTTCGTGACACGCACGGGGATAAAACCGTTCGATTCGACGCGATCATATAAACACAATTCAGCGTTATTGTAAAACGTTTAAAAATCATTAATCGCGCGGATGTCGCAACAGTAATACAAACACTATATAAATATTAAAATATCTTATTCTTTAATTTTCTGTTCGGGAAGATGCTTAAAAAAAAAAATTAATAATTTTTTTTTTTAAACTCCTTCCATAAGCGTTAAACGATATAAAAGCGTATATATTTAGATTTTTAAAAAAAAATTGTTAAAAATGCGTAAAAATAATTTTTTTTCGTCACATTTCTTACGCATATATTATATCAAATATGAACAAGTACGAATAAAAATATTGGCCTACATGTATATTATACAACGTAATCGCAATATTTAACGAAAAAGTAAAAAAGAAATGGCGAACGAATAATATATTATTTTCGAATTTCTAATAAAATCTATAAAAAAAAAATGAATTTCCACGACCAGCAGTCATACTTTTTCGACAATTTTTTTCCAATACTCGAGTCTCGTCTCAGGCCACTATACCGAATAATAATAATATACTGAAATTTTTCTCTCGATTCTCTCCTCTATATAGTCTGCCGCTGATTATTGTACGCCCTTCTCTCTTGTGTCTGTGCCACGATGACGGGATCGTCATATATAAAAAAAAAAAACGAAGCGTTTACCCAAAACGTACCGTATGATTTAGCGCGATATTTTTTAGCGGAGCAGTGGACTGTGGACAAAAAAAATAAAAAAAATCTTTTATTTTATACTAAAAAAAAAAAAAAAAAACTTAAATTTATACGCGCGCGCGCGCACACACACACACGGTAAACGCGATTAATTTTTTTTTAAGTCGGAGAGAGAGAGAGAGTGGAAAAAAAAGCGAAGAACAGTATCGATTTTCATCCGGATCACCGTGGTCGGTACCTATATATGTTGCAGTGCACGAGAGGAGAACACCACGAGACCATATTGCGCTCGCCAATATTTCTCGTGTATTTTGTATATTATAATATTATATAGTCGACTGTATAACCGATTATATTAGGCCTCACTGCCCTCGAACGGGGTAGGGGAAAAATAATTCCAGCTCGCCAAAAAAAAAAACAAATTTTTTTTTTTTATAACCCGACGAAAACGCGTATAAATTTTTTTTTTTTGCCAGCGTCCGTTTACATTATATTGTCCGCATATGACGTTTTCGAGACGGCAGTTTCTTTTTTCTCTTTCTTGTATACGCGTTTCGTATATATAGGGTCGACGACGTGAGAGTTAATTTGTTTTCACCACAATGACCCGCGCGCATACAATACATAAAATATGTTCTCGTTTCGTCGTCGTCTTCCCCCTCGGCTTCGGCGAATAATACTAATAATAATAATAATATAATTATCAACGAGAATTTTTATTTTTATTTTTTTAAAGAAAGGATAACAAACGTATAAAGGATCAGGAGGTATATTATGCAGAAAACGTGTGCGCGTTCGACGTAACGTCGGCTCGGGCATAATTCTCTCTATACGCGCGCATTATATGTATGTCGTTACATATATTCGCGTACAGCGCGCAGTACGGCAACGTCAAAACGAAAGAATATTTTTTGAATTTTTAATTCCTTCGCGTTTTCTATACGGTCCGACGAAATCGATTAAAAAATTAGAAAAATTTGTATGCTATTTAACGTTTGAATACATTTGTCCGTCGTTTCCTTTTTACCTTATAAAAAAAAGACGGAATTTTCTAACCTAACTTAAAAACTGTGCGATCGCGCGTCTAAGGCGAGCCGCACACTAGAGAAATATTTTATGACGTGAAACTTTTTTTTTATATACGATATTTGTTTCGGAAAGTAGTTTAGCGTTGATTTGTGTATCGAAGAAAATTAAATAATGAAACTATATATACATTGTAAAATAATTAAATACCATCGGTTTTCTCAATATTGTCGTCCGAAAATGAACATTTTCGACCAGTTTAGTGTAGTAAATATTCTTTTTTTTTTTTTGACATTTCTCAATATAATTAAATACGCTGATTATACATTTTTTTTTTTTGCTATCAATTAGTTAAAAACCAAAAAAATATGGATTTAATTTACTTAACGATAGAAAACAAAACGAGTAATTAAATGATAAATATATCATTTATAGGTACTATAAGTAGTATAACCGCGGCGGGATAGTGTTTATGAAAGTGAAACGATGAAACCGCGGGATGACAAATTTCGTGTGATCAATTTCAGAAACTTAGAATAAAACTAGGTGTGCGGTTTTCCTTAACAATGTAATATCAAACGGTTTAACGCAATTGTATATAGTTTCTTGTTTCATATGTTACAAGTTTCTCTAGTGTACAAACGTATACGAATACGCAGACAATATCCGTATAAAAATGTGTCGCTTACTTGCTTTATTTGGATGTTTTTTTTTTTTTTTTGTAAACCGCTTACTGTACTATAATCAGTCCCGTCTCTACCATAAGGGCACAAGGGGCACGAGCCCAGGAGCCGAGGAATAACATAATTCACATTTTTACTATTATTACAAATATTTAGCGACGAATTTGACTAAAACAACGTTTAGAACTCTCGAATTCAGCTTTTTTTTTGTTCAGTGTGCCGCACATTAACTGAATAGGTGTTCGGGTGGTTGCTGCCGGTTGGACTATAATGTTTCAGAAGCAGCAACGTATTTCGCGGCTCGTACAAATAACGTTTAAATTTTTTTCTCGGGTTCGCACAATCGATGGAAAATATTGACAGAATGTTTAGGACGTTTTTCTGAAGCCCCTCTTTCTAAACCAGATAGTCTGCGCGCATTGATGCTGTTAACGCTTTGCTCAATGGTTAGAATCATATTTTTGAAGCTTTAACATCAATCGCTCGCATAAATACTATATTATGTGTACCAATACAAAATGAAGAAACGAGGCTGTCTTGCAGAAATAAAATGGAAAAACTGGATCCTATTCTCCTAAGGTCGGTACAAGTCCAATTCTCGAAACAGTAATCACATCACATATATTCGTATAGGTATACATACCATTTTAATGTGCATACAGAGTACAACATAAAGGGCGTGGCAGAAAGGCGCATATAAATAGCGGTCAGTCTCGAACACACTATATACACACACACACCGCAGTCAAACGCGAACTACGTTGTTCACGTCTGACCGCCGTGACTACACTGAGCGGTCAGATGGTTTCGGACCGCTATTTATAAGCGCCGTTCTGCCACGCCCTTTATGTTGTGTCGTAGCGCTATCTGGTGACTACTTTCTTTTTCCCGTTATATTACGGTCGACTGCGAGTGTTTAGTTTGACGCTGACCGAGTGACCGTTCGTACGCGCGTATGCATTCTATTATTATTATTATTATTATTATTATTATTATTATTATTTTTTATTAATAATAATATTATTTCGCGTATTTCAATGAAATGAAATGAACGTAAATATTCATATTTCCTCGTTGTACACTCGTTTACACGTTTACTATTCATTTAACGTTTACTAGTTTACTCACATTTGCACGTTTACTCGTTTACACTGTACACGACCGACCGAGTTTGTCGTCAGCTAAGCTCTAAACGCTCGATCATCACGACCGATGATCAGGGCGCACTGTCAGCGCGTACCGTACGCGTTGATCGAGCATTAATTCCAGCCTTATACATGACGTTCAAAGGGGAAGTGGCGAAAATGAAGCGTAACCGTAACATAATTGGACCGACTTGCATGATACGAGTCGTTGCTGTTTAGGTCAGAGATATATTAAATTTAAAAATATCAAATCCCGTGGGGGGAAGGCGAGTCACATATCGCCTCCCTTATAACCGCCACTGTTTTCACTAGATTTGGAGAGAATGTTATAAATTTATTGTAAAAATTAACATAAAACGTTAGGCGAACCGTTATAGGAATAAAAAACGCGGTAAAATATATACATATATTTTTAAATTTTTAAATCGGATATCTCATATCGCTGCGCGCGGACACTCTGATGTAAAGCATATACATCCTGTTTACTAATAATAGTAATAATATGTAATAGCTGAATATACTGCGCGTTGTTGAAAGAGTTTCTTATATTTATTTTATTATTTTTTATTGCGGCCGCCTCCGGGCACCGGAGCGCGCGCGCAGTGAGAGTATATCAGCGGCCGCGTGCAAGCTCGTGGATTTTGAACGGTCACGTTTTCGCGCGCGTACACAACGACGACAACGAAAAAACAAAACCTATTCAAAACAAGAACGCGTTAACAAAACTCGTACTTACAGACGTATATTTGGTTATGTTTTTTAGGTGAGTTTGTTCGAAAAGTCTGATAAGGTCCTGTTTTTTTTTTTTTATTGACCGCGTTACAGTAGCACGAGAATCGTCATTTAAAAAAAACAAAATTCAACTCCTAGTCGTAAATTTCAACGAAATTACAAAAAAAAAAAAAAGAATTTTAAATATTATAGGCCTGTGCAATATATACATACTGCAATATTGGAATTAAAAAAAAAAAATTTCCATTAATTCTTACCAAATATTGCAGAATTTTTACCTTAAAAAGTTCCACGTGAGAAATTTTCGATTTTCCGCTGGAAAGTAATGGCCGAGAAATTTCATCCGTAGATTATTGACGAATGATCTAACATCTAATAACGGAGTAAATTCATGTTTTTAAATATTTCGCATCGTTTTTTTATCGTATTAATGTTTTTTTTTCCGAGTCCCACACGCACATTTTTTTTAAATTTCGCCTCGATGAAAATGGTCGTGAAACTTTAGAACGCGCGCGTCTTGTGAGAGAATTTATACGGAAATTTTCATCGTGCAGCGCTTGTCGACTATATAACGAAAAGACATCGTTTTTGTTGGTTTTTTCATTTTTTTTCTTTGTCACGAGTTCGGTGTATATATATATTTCGCTTTTTTCGATTATTATTATTTATTTTTACAAATTTTTCAACGGTTTTCGCCATTGCAAAAATATTTTTATTTACTGACACTCTTTTGCGACTTTTTAAATATTATTTTATCGGTTCGTATCTGATTAAAACGTAAAAAAAAAAAAATTTGTTTTCAAAATTTCTTGTCGTCGTTCCTTTTTATTTAGTTAAAGTTTACATTTTTTTTTCCATGTAAATTTTCAGTACGTTTTATCGGGTTTAAAATCGAATTATTAGGTACTTAATATACGTAACGTTTTAAACACTTTCGTATAGTTCTTAATATAACGCGAGCGTTTTTCTTTTCGTATTGTTTTAATTTCAAAATCGACATTTTCAATATTTATTAAATATATATATATATATAATAAAGACGTATATACGTATCTCGTATACGTATTTTTAATAACCTCTAGTTCAGTATATATATATAATATTATACGATATTTGATTGGTGTAATAAAAACGAGCCCGTAATATAGGTTTATTATGCAAAATATTCGGTAGATTCACAACAAACATTTCTCCGCCCTTTCCCCCGTTAAATATTTCAAAAATTAGTTTATTATACTTTAATTTTGTGTATATATATATATTCGTAAATACCGATGTTATTCGTAAAATCAACATCACCGTCTATATATACATATTATGTGTTACGCGCGTATATATTACCATGTACGACGGCGTTAAAACGGTTCGCGATTAAATCGTTTTTGAAAATGATTTAAAACGTTTAATATTAAACAATCGGTTTATCGAATATTTCGTAAACCGGAGTAGAAAAAAAATATATTTTTTTTTCACTATACGTGACTTTTAATCGTTTGTCCGCGAGAAAACGGTCTGATTCACAATAATCGATATCGATTATTAACGCGATTAATTGCGTGTTTTAGTGTTCGAATCGTGTCGGAATTTAATAAAGATAATTTCTAACTTTGCGGAATTAAAAACGCAGAACGACAAGAATGCGTTTTAATTTCAACGCCATCATAATATAAAACGTGTGATTACGATTTGTGAAAAGCGTTGTTATCGAAATGTCGGCCGTATACTGCAGAGATTTCACATCGTGTACGTTTGACGCGAATAAACATTTAAAAAAAAAATATATATAATTACAATAAAAATTGTTTCAATTCGAACACGCTTATTTATATTCAAAATCAGACGTTGTATTTGAATTGATATCAGAACCTGTGTCGTGTAAATAATGTTCAGTCAAACGTCTCTCTATATATACGTATGTATATTAAATATGCGCCGTTCAATAAATTGTTTTACAGTAGGTATATATATGCAAATTATTAGGTAGAAAATGGGAGGAGAAATCTGTGGCAAAGAGCATAAATATATACTTATATACACAAAGACCTTATAAATAACAATAGTTATATATTATTTGACGTATATATATATATATACACACACACGTTGCGTTCACATCATATTATATTGTGTTAATCGTGCCACACGCGTGTATAATATAATAGCCATATATATTCGTATATAGGAGACATGCGCCCATACGTAGTATTTGACCATGGAAAGCAGTGATGCTAAACAATTAAAACGCTTTTTTTTTTTTTTTTTTTCATCGAAATTAGGTATAGGTATGCCTATACAATACAGCAGTGGTTCTCAATCTTTTTAAAGCTGCCGTTCCCTCGAGGAGCAAAAGATTTTTCAATATCCCCCCGCTGAGTAAAATCCCGTAATTGTGGGAGTGAGAAATAGAGTGGAATGAAGTAATGAATTATTGTAAAATTTAAAAGAAAGAAATTCGAAATAATCAAAGTAAAAATAAAAATTATAAGCTTGAATCGTGTGTATTGAAAAAAGTATTAACAGAATGAACGACAAAAAAAAAGAACTTAATTTTATTAAACATGCAAGTAGTATGATTAAAGCATACAGTATGAGGTATGGTTGTGATTGGTGATTCAGAACCTGCAATTGCTCGACGTTAGTTTAGGCAAAACGAAAGCGCAAGTCTTTTCACGATGTCAAGTCGATTTCTCTTTTTTTGTAACTAGATCGGTCACAGTACCTACTGAATCGCCGGACGAGGTATGAGGAACTAAAACATTTTTTTTTAATGACCGACCACAGTCCTGCAGGGTCGATTGCAGCTCATATCTCAGAGCCAAATCACCGTCAGCCGATCACCATCATCGAACTGGTTTTCAACGTCTCATTAGTTAAGAGTTCGATCGATTTTTTTTTGAATCTCAAACTCTGTGTTCAACGAGTGAATATTTCAGTAGTTATATGTTTACTTTTATTTCGGACCGTGTATGAACGTGTTCACCGCTTCCTACTTACAGCTCGAAAATTCCAAGCGTATTTACTTGTTACTTTATACACATTCACTTGTAATAATAATTTTGAAAAAAAATTACCGAAATAAGCTCATATAGACGCTCTCGTCATTGAAATTCAACCCCCAGAAGCGTTACACTTAAAAGAACTTCGCGAATCGCGAATTTCGCTACGTTACTCGTTAGACGGACGAAGATAATTAAAAAAAATGAATTTTTCCACTCGCTTTTTAAAATCGCACTTCGAACTGTTCGGTTTGTTCAAAAAGATTTGTTCGCAAATCCAGTCAAATCGCTTATGACTCGAACGCTGTACACGCATTACACTCGCGATGATTTGCATAAAAATATCCTAAGAACCGTTTTCGGCGCTTATACAAACGCGTCCTTCGTCGGGCCTTACGAACGAATTTCGCGCGAGTCCAGGACACCGTTTTCGATACCGTCCCGTTCAATTCGGGAAATTACTCAGAGCAATTTTTGAAATTTTCTGTGAGACCGAATCTCGCCCTGTGTAGTAGTTGATGGACAAACGAAATATTATCGCGGATATGAGTTTTTTTACCCGATAACAGATTATAAACGTCCTGCACCTCCCCCGCCTGCAGATCTCTTCTACGGGGGCACGTAATATATAAATTCTCGTTTTAAACTGTCGTAATAACAGTCGATTGTGTGTATAAATTACGTAATACATATATATATATTTTTTTAAATTTCTCCTTAACACAATAATCCGAGAGACTCGTTCGTCCCCGTCGTTACACCACATCGAAAAAACACAATAGCAGCCGGTATTAATACGGCAGAGAGAGAGAGAGAGAGAACGCTCGAGACCGGCTTGCAATATACGCCGCCGCGGTCTCGTGTAAAAAGTCAATTTACACAATTTTTAATTACAAGTCGATACGCACGACTCTACATAATAATATAGACACACACTGTGCTGCAATATTATCTCGGTATTATCGAACAACATAATTGTTTCATCGATATCTCATTTATCGCTCTATATATATATATATATATATATAAATATATTTATCGATAATTAATTAGAGCGATCGATTTGCACGGCTCGTACACGTTTCACGTAGGAAAAAAACAACAATGGGCGGAATTTATCGGTGAAATTAAATTCTCGTGAAATTTTTTTATTGCGCGCGCCAGTGTACTGCGATCCGCGTGTTCGTTTTCGTTAAATTTTTTTTTGTTTGTTCTATATATCTACGCGTAAGTGATTATGATTTTTTGACTAATGCCATACCGAAGTTACAGTTGTTTAGGGCCGCGCGAAAACGGTCACGCGTGCTTAGAGAAAACACTGTTGAATTAATAAGCGTGTTTCGTAATTTGTAATTTAAAAATCAAAAACGGTCCGTTATTCGTGCAATGTGTTGTACAATAATTATTATTGAAATCCAATACGAGAATAACGAGATTTATAAGAACAGTTAAAATTATTGTTTTTTTTTTTTTTATATCACAAATAATGCGACCTCGGCGAGGCTTCTCAATAATTTTACCACATTTTTTCCATACAAAAATTACATTTTCGTTAAAAACGGGCGAAGCCGCGGGGTAATTCGTCTGATGATATTATAAATGTTCATATTTAAATGTGTTATTGTAATTTATATGCCGCGTGTCATGTGCGTAAATAAAATGTCTCATAAATTTGATATAAAATGTAACAAGGACATTCAATCGTATATTTCAATACTAATAGTAAAAAAATTTTTTTAATGTTCGCAATTTTTTTTTACGGCGGATAATCGCTATTAGAACCATTTTCAAAATTTTTGTTTTCGCGATTTCCGCAATTTTATTCAAAAAGGCATACATATATATAATAAATAAATAAATATACTATATATATACATAATATAGAAATGATATATTTTTATATATGAGCGAGATATTATTATTATTATTATTATTATTATTATTATTATTATTATTATTATTATTATTATTATTATTATTATTATTATTATTATTATTATTATTATTATTATTATTATTATTATTATTATTATTACGGTGCATACAATATAATATCGAAATGTGCGACGGTTATAACGCGTTTCATTAGACATTGTCAAGTCGCCGGAGCGGACAAAAGAATTGGTTGCGGTTAGCAGGCGAGTCGGTTATGCGCGGCTCGTTCTGAAAATCAACAAAAGACTAACCGAACGTCGTGTGTTAACTCGCAATTTAACCTGCAGCAGCAGCAGCAGCAGCAGCAGCAGTTGACAATAATCGCGCCTGGGGTAGTAAATACTTTCTAAAAACTATTTTTCTTTTTTCTTATTAGATACATCGTACGGCTTTACGACGCGGATCATAAATTAATAGTAATATATATATTATGAAAAAAATAGGGATATTGTCGTCACAGCAGTGTTAACGAGTAACACCGCTGGTGTTAGACGACGTGATCGATATTATTCGATACGTAGCTTTAGAAAAGAGGATGAGAAAAGGAATCGGGGAGGTGTCCGTTGGCTATGAGCGGGGACGGATCGAGCACGGAGCCTAGGCGTAGCCCGGGTTCCTGCAGGCCCTGAAATATTGAAGACCCCCGACGGGCGCCTTTTTTCTCATAAAAAATTCTCAAATATTTCAAGTTTAACGTTCGATTGAAAATTTGCAAATTTTATTTTTATAATACGTTTTGTTTTCGTATTGTGGAGTTTCAAAAAAAAAAAAAATTATTGTATTTTTATTTTTACGTACGAATAATAATATGAAATGAAAACCGATTGTCATAACAGACACTATTAACGTATTCAACGTTTTTTTTTTTAGAGGTAAAATTCTTTAATCATAAGTAATGTAAGGGCCCTTTGGGCTACCAAAGTCCGGTAAACTTTTAACTCCGCCTTGGCCAGGAGACACTAACATTGGATATTTAGTATATGCGGACGATACAGTAATACTGTCGGAAAACAATGACAAGCAAAGACAAAAAAAAAAACGGATAGACGCACGAGAAACGCGTATAGAATTAAACACAGAAAAATAACCGAATACGTGTCTAGTGTAGAACACAAACATACTCGTATATTACATGATCATCCAAATGAATATTATTGGATGTGGAAAACTGAATCGGTTCTGAAGAATACAGCAGTTTAAACATTCAGGTGCATTCGTATCATCAACAACTATACTGAGTATTAGCGATTTTTCTAGTTGGGATTCGTTCGCATAATTTTATGAAAAAAATAATTAGAAATCCGCTCGCGTGGAAAAAAAGGCAATTTCCAAATTTATCATTTTTTTTTTTTTTTTTATCGCACTACTATAATAACCGATGGCGATACGTAGGAAGTAAATGTCTAATTTATTACGTTTCTTGTGTGCGCAAGACGATTTTAATCGTAAACCTTGCGAAGTCGCGTATTTCGATTATGTTTAATTGGAAATATTTTTTTTTTAGTGATTTCGATTTGTCGCATCAGTTTAGTAAATATATTTTTTTTTTAACGAGATTCGAGAGAGAGAAAATATTTAGGTTTCACTTATATGTATATAATCGCCCGGCAAGAAGAAGAGAATAATATATACGTTTATACGTTTCATTAAAGTATTATAATTTGTTTGGTACTCAATTATTTACATTGGTCCGATAAAAAAATTGTTTACATTATATAATAATATCGTATTTTCATAAGATAGTAGTGGAATTTTTATTTTTTTTTGAACGCTTATAAATTCCAAATACACTCGATACATATAGAACCGATAAATATAAATTGATATCGTTCGTGGACGCCGAATAACGCGCGACATGTCTAAACGATTTCCATTCCGTACGTACACGAAATATAATAAAAATAACTGTCCCACCCCTTTATACACTCTTATTCATTCGCGACAATAAATGTACAATAATATTGCGTTCTATATAAATATTTCATCGATCCTCCTCCTCCTGTCTTCAGACATTTTTCGGTTCGTTCACTTCGACCAGTGTACACAATTTATACAATTTCCATGCACGCGACGTGTCTTTATTATTGCGACGCAAATATACGGCGACATTTTATAATATCGGACGTTATCCGGTCGCTCAATAATAATAATAATATCTCCTCCTCGAAATAATAGTATTTTAATATAATCGTTTTATTATTAATACATTTATTAATAGTTTTATTTTCTCTACTCGTTGTCGGGCTGTATGTACGATACAGGGTGCAGTTTACAAAAGGACGCTCTTTTTGAATTGGCCACCATTTTTTTTTTTTTGGTTCAGTTGGTAACACTGTTGTTATGGTATCTGTTATCTAGTATCACTCCGGTTTATTATTCCTCGCTTAGTTTTTGTTTTGCTGTCACCATCATGGACACTGTTGCATGAAATGTTTCCAGATCGTTTGATTTCATTTCGAGGAGATCAAAATTGACCTTGCGACTTCTTCTTATTGGGGGTTAGTCGAGTCTACGAGAGGTAACCTCGCACGATCACGGATTTGAAGGAAGAAATTCGGCGAGTCATCGAGGATCTCACCAGGCAGAACTGTGGGGCAGTCATCGCCAACTTTCTTAACCGTGGTTACAGTGTGCCAACACGCCAGATGCGGTCACGTGAATGATATAATATTTCATAATTAAACCGGAGGTTCTCCTGAATCCAATGCGATGTCCTTTTTTTTTGTTTTTTGTTTAAATTAAAGTGTTTTCTTGGCATTTTTAAAAAGAGCATCATTTTGTAAACACCCTGTATATATATATACCGCTTTATTATATTACTACAAGTGTATGCTGTGTATTTCGGACAAATTGCAGCAGCAGTATAGCAGTCCCTTTTTCCATATTGTCTATAATATATTATTTTATAAAGTAAATCGTATACAATTTTTCCCGTTCCATATAATATGTGTGCTCTATAACGTTTACATCGCAGTATTTATATTTAATCGAAAAATCATTAAACCTATGTAGTTTGTCGACTATTTTCGTCCGTCTGTATACACGCGCACACTGCACATATACTCGTATTGTATGTACAGAGTGATCCGTATTTATTTATCGTGTTTCTATACAAAGACTTTTTTTCTTTTTAAAAATATTACTCGTGCTTATACCTTTTACGGATTTAAGACCTTTGAATTTCTTTACAACTAAAAATACGATTTTTTTTTTAAATTTTGCAATAGCCATTCTATACGAATTCTTTTCTATTTAAATTCCGTTATACGTTATTGAAATCGTTTATTACCAGTTAACTCGTCGATTTTCCTTGTGTTCTTTGAAATTCACGAAAACGTCAAGTTTTTTTTTATTTTAGTGGAAAATATACGTTTATATATTATATATTTTATTTTTTAATGAGTCGATGATGACGTGATGGTACGTAAACTGTTAGCTGAATCTAGTGTATTATCGTTTGAGTCTGCATGCAAAATTGTTATGGATATGGATACTGTAAGAAAAAATACAGCCGTCCTACACGAGCGTGTTGAAGCGGAAACTTTGTCTATTCGTCAAAAATTCAAAAACCAGTCATCTAAATTACAATCTCACAGGCAAGAAGATACAGTGGCAAAAGTCATTCATAAGAATAATAATGTTGGTGAACGAAACTTCAGTCGTGGAAATTCTTGTGGTCGGTGCGGTCAAAAGTCTCATGTAAATTCAGAGTGTCCAGCCAAGGAGTGGATTTGTTTTAGCTGTTCAAAAAAGGGACACACATCTCGTATGTATTATGAGGTTGATTCTGGCGCAGCTGTCACTCTGTTACCTATTAGTGTCTACAAGGTTAAGTTATCTAATTTTCCACTACAGCCTAGTGAAGTAAAGCTGACCACTGCAAATGGAAAGTCTTTGAAAACTGTGGGTAAAATTGTTGTTAATATTAGTGTAAAGGATTGTTCTTTTAATAATCTTCCTTTAGTTATAACAGATAATAGTCTTAAAAACCTCTGTTAGGTAGAGATTGGTTAGACATAATTAATCCACAGTGGAGAGTCAGATTGTTGGTACGAATCAAGTAGAAGTTTTAGTCGTGAATGATCACTCAGTTGAAAAATTTAAAGTTAAATATCCTAAAGTGTTTTCTAATAATGTTGAGCCTATAAGAATGTTTGAAGCTTCTATTGTGTTAAAAGAAAATGCGGTACCGGTGTTTCATAGAGCGTATGATGTTCCTTATGCGATTAGAGATCAGGTTATTAAAGAATTGAACGCGTTAGAAAATCACGGTATCATCACTAAAGTTTCACATAGTCAATGGGCATCTCCGATTGTGTGTGTACCACGTAAGAATGGAAAAATCAGATTATGTGGATTTAAAAGTTACATTAAATAAGTATGTGGAAATGGACCATTATCCTCTTCCTAAAATTGAAGATATTTTTAATTCGTTATCAGGGTGTAACTGTTTTTGTGTGTTGGATCTTTCTAATGCATATTTACAATTAAGTGTTGCTGATTCTTGTAAAAATTTATTAACTATCAATACTCATGTAGGATTATATTGTTTTAATAGATTGTGTTTTGGTCTAAAATCAGCACCACCAATTTTTCAGTCTGTGATGGATTTGGTTGTCAAAGGTATTCCACGAGTAGCAGCCTACTTGGATGACGTGGTGGTTGGAGGTGCAAATTTGGTTGAATGTAAAAAGAACTTGGATAGTGTTTTAAGTCGGTTTGAAGAGTACAATATTAAAATTAATGTGGATAAGTGTCATTTCTTTAAAGATTCTATTGATTACCTTGGTTATCGGTTAAATGGTAGTGGTTTGTACCCTAATCCAAATAAAGTTGTAGCTATTAGAAATGCACCTGTTCCATTGAATGTGACACAACTCAAATCTTATTTAGGTTTATTAAATTATTATCATAAATTTTATCGTTATCATCACTAACTGAAATAATGGAACCGTTATTAAATCTTACTCGTAAAAAGTCTGTGTGGAATTGGTCTCCAGAATGTAAATCGCATTTAATAAGACAAAGACTATAATAGCTGAAAAGTCTTGTCTTGTATTATACCGTAGTGATTTACCATTGGTCATGGCAACAGATAGTAGTTCATATGGTATCGGTGCAGTCTTAAGTCATATTATAGATGGCGATGAACATCCTATTATGTTTGCAAGCACCACTTTATCAGATACGGAAAAACGATATAGTCAGTTGGATAAAGAGGCGTTAGCTATTATCTTTGGTGTCCGTAAATTTCATAAGTTTATTTATGGTCGTTCGTTTAAGTTAGTGACAGATCATGAACCGTTAAAGCAAATATTTAATCCGTCAAAAAGTATTCCACAGTTATCTGCGGCACGTTTACAACGTTGGGCTATTATCTTATCTGCTTACAATTATGAAATAGTTTATAAAAAGGGTGAATGCAATTCTAATGCTGATGGTCTCTCGCGTTTACCTCTAGAGTCTAAGGAATCGGTTGAAAAGGAATGTTTCTTAGTGTCGGTGGTATCATCGTTTCAGGATAGCTTAATAACTTTAAAACGATTGAACAAGAAACATGTATGGATGATATTCTAGTAAAAGTAGTTGAATATTTAAAGAATGGTTGGCCACATTTTGCACAATTGAGTGAAAATATAAAACCTTTTATAAAAACCGTCTTAAGTTGTCGCTTGAATCGGGTTGTGTTTTGTTTGGTAATCGTGTTGTGATTCCAAAAGTTTGCAGGTACAAGTTTTAGAATTGTTGCATAAGGATCATCCTGGAATAGTGCGTTGTAAATTGTTGGCTCGTTCATATGTTTGGTGGCCTAATATCGAGGTTGATATATTAAAGTTTGTTCAATCCTGTATGCCATGTCAAGTGACCCAGTATGATAATATAAAAAATATATGCTCCTTTGCCAGAAACATCACAAACTTGGCAGCGTTTACATCTAGATTTTTTGATGCACAGCAATGCAAATTTTAATATTAATCGATGATTTTTCCAAGTGGATTGAGGTATGGCTAATGGAACGTACTGATACTAAGTCTGTGGTAGACAAACTAAAATCTTGTTTTGCTTGTTTTGGTTTGCCTGCAGTTGTATTGGCTGATAATGGGCCTCCATTTAATAGTGAAAATTTTAAACAATTTTACTTAAAAATAATATAACATATTTAAATTCGCCCCTTATAACCCAACCTCTAATGGTTTAGCTGAAAGAGGTGTACAGACTATTAAAAAATATTTATTAAAGAATGTTGTGTCTGGGTGTCCACCAGGGAAAGAAGCAATTAAGAATAAATTAATAAGGTGTTTATCCAATTATCGCAACACACCTTGTACAACTACTCAGTTAGCCCCAGCAGAACTTATGTTTAAATTTAGACCTAGGACACAGTTGTCATTGTTAAACCCTAATAGTAAAGTACAAGTCAGTAGCGCTCATTATTTTGCTGCTGGTCGCCGGGGTTACAACCAAAAAAAATATTGTCATAAGCGCACAAAAAAAAAATGTTTCCACGACTAATATTTAATAAGAAAAACTTCAAATTCCAAAAAAAAAAACAAAATGTGTTTAGGTTAGGTTATTTGAAATGAATTTATAAAACTCTGTCAAATGATTAAAATCGCATGTATATAATATTATTATTAGCCGTATAATTAACCGACGTATTCTGTATAAAGTCCATAACAACTGCAATAGCTGCAGTGTGCAATAATCGTGTGCGCTAAAGGCGAAGAGAAAGAAGAAAAATTAATTTAAATTAATTTAAAATACTTTAAATTATATTTTTATTCCGATATATATGTATATACGATTCGTATATGTGTTTATAAATTGTGAAAATAAAATAATCGATCGCATTTTGTCGTCGACAGCGCGCGCACAATCACGCGGTTATAGGTCGGGTTACATTTTATTTATTGTGTTGAAAAATAAAAATCCTGTTTTGTTTCGCATAGGGTTGCACAGATAATAAGTAAAAAAAAAATTTTTCTTTAAAGAAAACAGTCATTAACGAGGAAATTAGAAATTGTAATCGTTTGACACGGGATTTTTTTTTTCTAGCTCATTTCATATATTTTCGACATTTTTTTTCATATGTCTTATAGTATTCTATAATAATGCCGTTTTATACATACATCACGCGATTATGGCAGATTTCGTATAATATATCGAAATAGACGTGTTTGTGTGTGTATGAAAAGAATATTACGGTCGTTTCGTATATATACTTGTACTGTTGATTGTGTAAACGAAAAAAAAAAAAATAGAAAACGAATTTTCGCGTTACAATAATTTTACAGTAATAATATACACTAACACAAAATTATTATTTATATCGCACGCGCGTATGTATATAGTTTATTATTCGTATTAGTTTTTTTGCTCTTGTCGGAAATACGATTTGTCATTCGCCGCCGCTCCTTATTTTTTTATTCGCGTTATTTATCTTCAACGTTTTACACGACGGTACGATATTATTATTATTATTATTATTATTATTATTATTATTATTATTATTATTATTATTATTATTATATTATATTATATAAAATGATATAATACGCGTATACTTTCGAACGAGACGATATGCGCGCGGTTACACGTATTCGTTCTGATAGCGTTAATGTCCGAACGTGTTTCGCATGTAAATCCGTTTGTGTAATATTTCCCGCTGTGTAATATTTCCCCGAAACATTTGACATTTATGTCTTACTCGTATTACTATTATTATTATTATTATTATTATTATTATTATTATTATTATTATTATTATTATTATTATTATTATTATTATTATTATTATTATTATTATTATTATTATTATTATTATTATTATTATTATTATTATTATTATTATTATTATTATTATTATTATTATTTGTTAGTTTCTCGCGCCTATTCCTATTGGTTTTGAACAGTGGCGTGCGCAGGAATTTTGTATGGGAGACGAGTGTCATATACTAGAACAACGAAATCGTACTATATTTCAATCTTCGTTATAATAACAAAATAGTAATTCGTTATTATTGTACTTAATTTCACAGCGTTATAAGTATTTATTACTTTTTACTATTAATCTGATAATAATAAGAATTAAGTATAATTGAACAAAATTGTTGAATGCTTGCATTTGAAAAAAAAAATTGATAAAACGGAGCCGCTACTTGTTACCATAATGAATAATAACTAAGATAAGAATTTATTAACTCGACTTTTTTTAAAGTTATAACGTTAAATTAAACGATTTGATTAGAAATTTAATTAATAATTACTGAACATTATTGATCAATGGATGATATTATTTATTATAACTATAAACTCAGAACACAAAAGAACTATTAATTTTATTAAAATTAATTTTTTTTATTAAACTGATTAATCCACCAACTTCATGTGTATGGGGCTATAACAACGGTTAGAACGTAAATGTGGTTAATGTCTTCGCGGTATTATATAGTAATCACCGCAGCGCATATTTCACATTTATACAACAGGTACGTAAAAACTACATACGAGTATTATACAGGTATGTTGATGAATTGGAGTTGAAAGTCATGTTTAAAGTATTAAAAATGGAGGCATATGGGAGGATATAACCCCCATCGTCCTTACATAATATGAATGTATTTTTTCAATTGGTACGCGCGAGTATATAATATTTTATTGCATTCGTTTTATTATTACAGACTCTAACGGGGAAAAAAATAATAATATGAAACGAAAGTGGTAGTGTTTGTGATAAATTAATATTATTAATACTGCAGAGTTCAATCCGTAATACGTTTTATACGTTTTTTCGGAAGGATAACGCCGAGTAGAGAGAATACACAAAGTCCACCGCCGAGTTTTTCAGCTTTTTTAACTATACATATACGAAAGAAGTCTGCGACGCTTTTGTAAAATTTAATTTACAGGTCTTGGCGCTCTTTTATTTTCAGCCGATATAATTATTTATTTAAAAAAAAGTCTGCTGCCGATTCGCTATCGCAACAATATTTTTGGAAGACAATACCGAATATCGATTTTGTCGCGTTAATCAGAGTTCTGAACCGGTTCGCTGGTACAAACGATTAGACGATAGCAAGAAGATAATAGTCCGACACTCTGCTCCGACTCGTCACAAGCCATCAGCGCTATTTTCATATATTTTCCAATTTCACTGGAAAACCCTGCGACATGGAAGTCCTTCGATTAATGTCTTTCAGTGAAAATTCAATAAAAATCGCCACGTAATTTATACGACTGTTACGAGGATTTAATTTTTATTCAACGAATTCGACTGGAAAAAGGAAAAAAATCCTTACTATACGTTTACTTTTTTAATTGCGTTTCGAGAAAAAGGGGGCGTCGTTCGTTTCGGTCCACACCTGTTGTTGGACGCTCGTTTTTCTGCTCTCCGAGAGATTTATTGTGCGAATTACGACGATCATTGTCCGTCGTGCACGCAACGGTTTCGCTACCGTACACGAGATATTCTAATATTTATTATCATAGCGAACAGTGTATCACACGCGCTTTCGCAGTTTTTATAATCGTGGTTTCTGTCGTTTTATCCAGCGGCACAGACCAGTGTTTCCGGGGGAAAATAATCGAACACGCTCGTAGCAATGGCTTCTTCAGGTGAAAAACGGGTTAAAAATAGTATAATAATATTACCGAGTCTATCTTCCATGATTTCCCCCACTATATATTGTCGAGTACGAAATTACAGTGTACACACAGTTTGCCAAGAGATTTCCATGAGATTTTCCACGAGAAAATGATTTGAGAGTGATTTTTTGACAGTCCGCTAGTTTCTCAAACGATATAAAAGGTGAATAACGGGGGAAAAGAAAAGAATTGTCGAATTTTAAGTTTTTCGTTCGCGCGTATTTTATATACGTACACATTTTATTGCTTCCTCCGAGTCGGTGTTCTTTTCTAGATTTCTTTTAAAATATTCAAGCCCTTTGGAATAGTTCGTCTTTACACATTTTTTTTTCTCCACGGTCCTTTATGAATGTCGAACGTACATATAGGCGGTATATATTCTTTTCAGAATTTTCCTCTCGAATACACCCGATTCCGTCGTTTTTCTACGGGGCACAACAAAATCTCTTTTTATAGTGATTTTTTTTATCGATTCGGGGCGTTTTAAAAAAAAAGCAGTTCAATTTTATTTGTTTTATTGTGTATACGTATATTTAATCGCTCTACGTCATATTATATTCGGTTGTTTTTTGGTCGTAATTTTATATGAAAATTTCGAAAAAAACCCGCGCTTTAATAGCGTTTTACGTATATAAAATTCGTCAAAAAAAAAAAAAACAAAACAAAACCAACGACCGAGCTTTTTTTTTTTATACGCACAATAGATTTTCGATATAATGCTCGTACGGTGTTTAAAAAAAAAAAAATCATTCGAAAAATTAATTACGACGTAATGTTTGATTAACGAAATTAAATCCCGCGGCGGCGGCGGCGTTCAGGTGGCGCGCAGTTTTTTTTTTGTTTGTTCATCACCACCGCGGTCCCGTGGCGATTATTATCGATATAATTTTATATTATTTATATACGTGTATATTATATATACTAATTAATAGTATAGAACAATAATGGTAATAATAATAAATAATTATTATGTTATAAAAAAAATATGTAATACACGAGCGCGGTGTGCAGTAGAGATAATACGTGCCGGCTTGCGTGCGCGCGCTTGTGTAAATCACGTTTTGATGGTGTTTTTTTTGTGTATGTGCGGATACACACTATAATATATAATACGTAAACCATTGTGTTTAACCGTTGCCGCGTATTGTGATATATTTTTTTTTTTATTTATTATAATCTAATTTTACCCCTTCTCGTCTCCTGCCCTACTCCTTCTTCATCTCCTCCTTTTACGTATGAAACGCGTAGAAGGACGCGGGGCCACCGCCGGGACTCGAGCGAGCGAGCGCGCGCACGGAAGCCGAAGGGCAAATCATTAAAATTCTTTGTCGAGTTTTCTGTACAATCATTTTAATATCATTAATAGACGTTCGAAAATAATTCGAAAGGATAGAAAGAAAAAAATGAAAGAACGATGTGTGCGGCGTTCGAGCGTTTTAGAACGGACGAGAGGAAAGGGTACATGCGCGACCGAGTCTGTATAGGAACGGATTTACGCGCATAACTCTTTCTCGTCGTTACTACATTAAGCGATGGAAACGCGTCAAATGTTACTTTATTGAATATTGTTACGGTGCGAATATCTCCTTCAGTTTTTGCAGATACTATCAAGGCCCGTCACGTCTTCCTCCATTCTATTATTTGCGATTTCTTCCACCCCGAGTTCTGCGGATTATATAATTTCATCAATCCGTCTTTTCTTCCAGTGGTCTCTTATTGCTTTCTGGTTTCCAGTTCAGTGAATACCTTGTTATATCATTCGATCTACGCGTACATAACCGCCAGCCAGCTTTTTTTTTTTTGCTTCCTTTGAGTGTTTCTTATATCTTCTAAAAGTTCTTTGATTTCATTTATTCGATCTTATATCCTGTTTGATCGTTCTTCTTTGGTCGGAAAATGCGCGCCGGAGAAATTTTCTTCCTAAAACTACCAACTTTTTCTCGTCCTCTTGCGTATACGCAATTACCACCGGCTTTATTAAGACCTCGTATAATCGCTGTCTCGATCTTTTTGATTGTAGTACTTTAGACTCGAAGGTTTTGTCCAGCTTTAATCCGTAATCGTATTTCTTCGTGAAAATCATCGCGGTTATTTCGACTCCTAAAAACTTTCTGCCTTTTCAGAACAGTAATTTTTTCGTATCTTTAACGACTCTATCGCGGTCCAGTTGATTACCGAATACCGATTTGCGAAGTAGTGTTTGTGATTGTTTACTGATTGAAACGTGTGTTTCGGGCGCTCGTTTTTTAACGTCCAGGGATGGACAATATTCTTAATTCGTATGTCTGAAAACGGAATACTGTCTAATGTCTGCAGTGATACGCGTATAATATCGATTTAAACACGATCTCCTTTTTAAATCGTTTTTCAATAAAACAGATTGTTTATTTCGAAGTTTCGATAGAAAATCCATAAATAAAGTCCGCTAGAGGATACGACACCATTCCGCACACGGGATCGCTTATGTCGAATAAAGCGTATACGCGATAACCAAGTTTACTATACCGGTGTAATGTACCGGGAAATAAAAAATTGCTCCATCCTGAAAAACCATTATACGCGTATAAAGAACGAGGACAGGAAATAATGATGAAACTCGCGGAATCGTTAGAAATAAGAGAAAACGGACTTCTCCGTCGGAGCGTTCGAGTCAAATTTTTTTTTACATTTTCGACTTACGTCCGGATGACGGCAATGTGTGCAGAGAACGGACGGTCATTACTATTTAGCCGTTCGATCGGAAACGTTCCTTTTCAAATAAAAAAAAAAAGTTATTCTATTATTTTCTTACGTTATTGCGTATTTCGACGTATACTGCAAACTCTGTACGTCTGTAAACTGCACAGACTTTGATCTTACTTCGTATAAAAAAATGTACGTCTGGATAAGCATACGTTTTTCGTTGCGTATATAAGTGGTTTTGTCATTTTCGATTTTCGATAAGCGCTTATAGTGTAATATATTGCAACGTCCGCGTAAACGAAATCAAATCAATTCCTATAGAAATCCGAGAGTTTTTCACCTCGTAATTAATTCGGGGAGGGGGGTTATGTGATTGTCGACGAGAATCTCAATGGAATCTGTTTGTAATCGATCGGATATCGGAAGGGCTGAGTCATAAAGGGATTCGTATGAACTTCCTTCTGGAAGCTCCTAAAGTGCCCGAGACGTCCAGAAGACGCTTGTCCTGCATTAATGTCTCAGGAGATTTTCTCAAGCACGTTTCGAGATAGTTTTCAAAACTGTAGAGACATCTATTTTTCTGCGCGAAGAGTTTGTTTTTTTAAAAAATTCGGATCGAACCTTATTATATATAGGTTTATAAAATGTCTGTAGTTCAACGAATTAAAAGTAATTGTTTCGTTCTTAGTTCTTTGTAACGACGACTCGATAAGACCGACATTTTTATTTAATTGAATATTTTAAAATTTTTTTTTGATAAAACGGGCGTTTGATGTTATTTTCTTTCTTTCTTCGACTTTATATATTGTGCCTGAGCAACACACGAAAATAATGTGTAATCGTATATATTTACAACGGCGGGAGGGAAAAAAATACACGTACTCTTCGTTTTGCTCGGCATCCAAAATTACTTTTCGTATGCCTACCGGAATAATAATGCGCCGCCCTCGGCGTAGGACACGAGATAACTGCGTATATATTTTATATCGTAAATTGTGAGCAGTGTTTATGAAAAAAAAAAAGAAAAATGAATTATACCATTACGCGCGTATATTATATAGCATTTACATTCGACGTATTTCTATGTATAATAAAAAAAAAGTACATTATCTTAAATAATATAAATATACGACCGGCTCCCGCGTATACGCCTTGTAAAAAGTCTTGCGATTTGCACCGAAACGCAAGAGAAATAATAAATAACTTTTATTTAGGCGCGTAAAATAATAACATACACTATGCGCATACTCGTCAGTGCCGTAGCCAGGGGGAGAACTAGGGGCACGTGCCCCCTCGAAATTTTATATGTATATATAAATTTAAGCCTCTAGTTAATCAATGTTATCGTCGAACAAATTAAGAATGACTATATAATAGTGATAAAAAAATCTAATACCCCCCTCCCCCCCAAAATAAATTTCTGGCTACGGCACTGATACTCGTAGTATAGATTTACCCTTGAGTTTGTATAATCATTATCAACGAAGGGCTTCCTGCCCTGAAAACTATTTTTCGATAGTTTCTTATGGAGAATCGTACATTGTTTCATGTAAGAACGAGATACGACCGATCATGTTATTGAGAAGATGGACTTGTCTGTGGTTTAAAATATAATGAACGAGAAACAGCGAACTTGTCTGGTGTTCGGGTCGAACTGTTGATCGTATAGTAAAATATACATTTTTTTAAACGTTTTTCTTAATTTTATTACATTTAAAACTGAAGAATATCGGTTTAATGTTTAAATACTGTTACGGTTATAATGAAAAAAAATACCTAAGAAAAATTTATTTGAGTATTTTAAATATTTAAAAACTTTATACGCAACTATTATGATCAGCGAGAAGACCAGGTAAGAATAGTATATGTTTCGTACGTCAATAGAATTTTTTGGAGAGATTCAATTAAAATTCAGCTAAAATATTTGTACCTATTTAAAAATACGTTTTGTTATATTGGAAAATACAAATTAACATTTTTTTTTTTAAATTTTATTTCAATTTCTCTGTCGAATAATTTTTTTTTAATAGACTTATTGGTGCCTTTCAATTTTTTTTTTTTTTTGTGGTAAGAATTTTTTAATTTACCACTCCAAATGAGCCAAAAAAAAAGAAAGAATTTTCTCTGTTTTACGAAATTAATAATAATAAGTTAAAATAAACTAATATATAACGCTTTTAAGAACGTATTTTAAAACGTTTAATTTCAATTTTTTTTTTATTTAAAACAAACGATAATATTATATAATACACCACGATTTCAAACGTACGTTTTTTAACCTATGTTTTTTATTATAATTTTTTTAAATGTGAATCACGCGTATAAAGTTTCTGCTTTTATCCGAAACTTTATCGTATTCGTATAAAATACGTGTTGTATTTTTACATTAGAAATCCATTGATCCGGTGACCCGGTACGTTATTATTTATGGAAATATCGAATAAACGGGAGTATACTCGTCTAAAAAAGAAAGAAAAACGTAATGTATAGTGATTTACAAAGTTTGCAGGCTTCAACGAGTTTAAAGTGAAAATTAAATTATTTTGAATTGTTTAATTAAGTTAGTACGGAACCCGTTAGTTTTTTTTCCCCCCAAACTTTACGTCGACTTAACTGCAATTTAATTTTATACACCTACGCAGATATCTTATGTAAATTCGGTAAAATTAACGAAAACGCGGGTGCCGTGGAAAATATTAAAATAATATTATATTGTTCGCAACGTTTGGTTACGAAAATACGCGGCAACAAATCGTGTAGACTAAACAATTTTAAACGCTTTGATGCTTATTTTTTTTTTAGTTTTATAAGAAAATTTTAACTCTTTAAACTATTTAAAGTCATTTTTTTTTTTAAAGTTAACACAAAAGTAAAATTTAAATTTCGATTAAAAACGACTTAAAACACTCGAATATATACAGGTATTTATGAAATAGAAATAAGAGTTAAAATTTTTAATTTTTTTTAACTAGAAAAATGTGATTACAGACAACCACGTCCCCAGCACACAAGCGTGCAGTGTCCAGTGTGGTTTTTTTTACCTATCATTATTTATACGTTACAAGTAGAAAATAAAAAAGGTAACGAGCCGCGGGGTGCTGTGAATGTTGTTTAAGTGAATTACTTGCGGCAAGATTTTAGAGTGTATTGTTATCACTCTAAATCGTTGCATTCGATAAAACGATTCTGAGCGGAGCTCCGGTGTTATATTATTTATTATTAATGCTATATAATAATAGTGTATGTATAGAGCATTATATAATTAATAATAATAATTTTTAATGTAATAACTAGATGCGATCTGTTGCCGGGAACAAACTGTGACCGAAGAGATCGGAATACTCCTACTGGTAGAATTTTTGGGCACGATCATAAAAAAAAATATTTATAATTATTATTTTTTCGGTGGTTTTTAAGGGTTATATTTTTAGGAGATTTTGAAAAATCAAAAAATGATCTCTCTAAAGTACCAACCAGATGCGATTTGCTACCGGATTGTAAATGTGACCGTAAAGACCGGAGCATTCTCTTTCTGGTAGAATGTTTTGGTACGAGCATAAAAAAAAATTTTTTTGAATATTACAATTTTCGGTGCTTTTGAAAAAACTGAAAATTGACCTATCTAAAGTACCAACTAGATGCGATTTGCTGCCGGAAAAAACTGTGCGACCGAATAGACCGGAGCACTCTTTCTGGTAGAATTTTTGGGTACAGACGTAAAAAATAAAAAACACATCATTGTAAAAACAATAGATTCATCGCTCCGCTCACAATCTAAAATTATTAAATATTATATTATAATATTCGTGCGGTGCGTTACGCGCAATATATTATCGTGTGACTTTTCGGAGGTTTTTCGTAAATCGATTTGAAAAAAAAAATTCCTAAAAACCGTTACGAAAGGATTGCTTTCCGTGTAGTAAAAACGTCGTGACGAAATCGGAATTTTCAATTTTGACTGGTGGTATACCAGCGGTGCAGGATGCGATGAAATTCGAGTGTACAAAGTTTAACAACACGCGCGCGCGGATGAAAAGTGAATTGGAAAAATTCAATTAAACGAAAATTCGCGGAGTTTTCTTATTTTTATACACTTATTTATTTTCACGACGATAAGAATTTCACTTTGCCGAGACGTCGAACGTGTATTATATATTTAATTTTTTCGCAAACTTTTTCCTCGCCTCGTAGCAATCGGAATGATATCAATTTTTTGCTTTTTCAAATCGAAAATAAAGAAAAATTTGTTATGTTCAGGTTTTGTGTATACGTTTCAATTCGAATGTAACGTATTTGAAGGGATTTTTATTTAGTTGAAGAATTTTAATTTTCTAAATATACGCGTATAGAACATTTTCCTTCGTTTTCTTTTTTTTTCTACTAATTAGTTACTTATATGATTGTTCCGTCTGATATCCATTTAAATTCCCAACAGTTTTGAAGTATTATAAATGCACGTAGTCGGATATTCACAAGGGCAATATTTAGACAACCGCGCGTGCAATGATTATCGAGAATTTTAAAATCAGTTCGGCCGGTCACGTGTTTTTTTTCCGAATTCAGAAATAAATTTGTTGAAATCAACCGTATTATTTTCTGTTAAAATCGTTTTATTATAAATTAAAAAATTTCTCCCTACACTAAATAATATTTTTTTAATAATTTTATTCGAAAACGAATTGAAATGACAATAATATGGGTTTTTTTTTGTTGCATTCGTGTTTATTTTTTCCCGTGTAAATTGTATATTGTTATAATAATAATTATTATTATTGTTATTATTATTGCACATAAACGCAGGACGAACGCACGTGACGTCGAAGGACGTGTTCGGTGATGTGTGATATTGAATCGGAATAACTGTAATATATATATTATAAACGTACGAGTATCTTATGTTTTATGGATTTTTGTTTTCTCGTCGTAAGTGTATATAATATTATAATAAACACTCCAGGATGAAGAGAAAATTAATATTCGCGCAATAATACTAAAAAAAAAAAAAAAATTTTACAGAACGAAAAACAATAATAACGGTATTGCGCGAGCAAAACTACTCGTTTATATACGTATAGATTTCGCTCGGAAATAAGTGCGCGTATAAAATATAATTGCGCGACGCTCTGAGAAAACTTTACTATTTCTTCTCGAGTTGTTAATGAATATTTTTACTGTTTCGTTAAAATTTATGTTTTATTTAAATTGGCACCGTATATATATATATATATATATATATATATTATGGCGGGAAAAAAGTTCCGACAAACTTTTTTCAGCCGAAATTCGCGGGGAGAAAGTGGCACGTTTCGCGAACACTAACGTTATCAAATTTTTCTTTATAAGTCCCGATGTTTTGGTCGGAATTTTTTTTTTTTTTTTTGGCAATCTCTTCTCATATAAATAAAACGAAACGATACTGTTTTATCACGGACAAAACCGACGTTATTTTAAAATGTAAATTTGATCGGAAAAAAAATTATATTTTCTTTCGTCGTACTATTGGGTTCGTTTTCGACCCGAGTCGGTTTTTTTAGGACCGTGACCGCGTTCAAAGGCAAAACGTTTCGAAATTCTAGAATCTTCAATAATTATTACGGACTAATTGGTAGGCAAGTGAATATTATACAGAATAATAATTGCATTACGTACCTGTCAATATATAAACGCGCGTTTTGAAGAAAATAATAATAATTGAGCCGCGAATTGTTAAAAATCTATATAATTATACTTTTTAACGCTAATTAAAATGCGACGGGAAATAACTGCCGGTTGGAGTACAGAGCGTATTGCTTTTTAACGCCAATTATAGTAATGAAACGGCAAAGACTAAAATTCTTTTCTCAAAACGAGTGCTCTCTTTTTTCTCCGCAGTTATAAAATCTACACCGTTTGAAATATCGAAAATTTCGCACCTTTATTAGACGGGTGAACGCCACTCTATAGGTACGTATAATAATAATTTAATCATTTATTTTTATTTTTTTTACCGTTTTAGTCGTAATACAATTTATTTTGAATTTTCGCAGTTATATATACGCGTAATATCCTTATTCGTATAAACCGATCGCTTTCTGTATAGTTTTTTGTTTTCAAAAAAAAATTTCGCGAAAACGATCGATTTTCAATATTTCATTCATAAAACTCTACTATTCAATCGACTTCTAAAATAATTTACGTATAAAAAAATATGTAAAATATCGAAAAGTAATAATTAGCCCCAGTTTGATTTGTTGTATTGTACATTAAAAATAATGCTTGATTTCAACGAATAACTTTTTAATATTTAAAAAATTTGAATACTAACAGTACGTTTATAATGAGTGTTTTAAATAATTTCCTCTATTCTCGTCGAATACACGAGACATATATACAATACTCGAGTCGCGATATTCGACTGTATCGGATTAAAAAGACCGTGTCGATTAATATCGTACAAAATATAATATTACGGCGTATTAGTTTACGTTATATTTGATTTTTGACACTGCGAGTCGATTATTAGACTTGATTGTTGGACTCGGTCTGTTCTTTTTTTATTTCGAATCGCACGAGCGTCCCGAGAGGAGGTTTTTGTCAATTTTACAAGTCGTGTATAATATTTTGATGGATGTGGTCATGCGGTGTACGGGACGCCAATATATATTTAGAAGGACCATTTTTTTTTTTGACACCAGGAAACTGTGCTCGGTTCCCGCAATATCTCGTTAAATAAAACTTTGTCGTAGTATTTCCTGTGTCGACGATGCAGTCCCTTATTGTACGCGTCTTGCTTTGCAGGTTTATATCCATTTTAATTGAGTATGATTTTTTCTCAGTTTATCTCGATCGGGTTTTTCTTTACTTTTTTTGTTATTATTAGGGCTAGGAATTATATGCGTTAGCATATTTTTTTTTTTTTGCATCTTCTGATCACTGCTTTTGTTTGGAATGTTCACGAATTACGTCGTGTCCAAGCAAATGGTGGTTATTTGATTTCGCATATTTCAAATGCGTATTATTGCATATTTCAACAATAAACACGTATAAAATGAGAATGTTTTATGGTATATTTTAGCCGCGACGGTCGGCGAAGGAAGAAAAGAGAATATTATAAAAAAAAATACACAAATACTTATATATAGGTATATTAGCTACGTACGTATAGTTATTTCGTTTATATCTTAATTGGCATAAAATCGTATAAGTGCAATATAGATTATTCGAGTTGTCGTAGTCGTCGTTCGACGTGTCAACATCATTGTTTCACGCAATACTTTCGAATAAAACTGATAGTTTATAAAGATATTTTTAATATAATAGAATTTAAAAAATTTGTTTTTTTTTTTGTGTTTTGTGCCATATTTTTTATTACATTTTTCGTTGCATATTTTTAATAAATCGAACGCATATTTTACCATATATTTTTTTTTTTTTGCGTTGCGTATAAATCCTATCCCCCTAGTCGTTATCGTTATAATTACGTACTCTGCACGCGCGCACAAATTCCAGTTAAATTATCCCGTCGGACGGAAAATTTTCTCGACGAATAACACAAGTCGTGCGAATCAATGCGCGTTTCGACGGGTGTACTTTGAAAATCATATACATAACGTATTACGGGATTATTCGATTTATTAGCGTTAACAGAGTGATTGGAATCAATAGCGTTTCGTCAAACGTAAAACGTTTCCTCCTACGTATATCACAGTATGGTGTATCGTGCGCAAACAGCTCTTCGTCTCTCCGGTCCTCGCGCCGCGGAGAACGCGTGTTTGAAAAACGTTTCTAGCGTTTCTAAAACGTTTCCTCCTATCCGAACGGAGCACATAAATGCAATTCGAACGAAAACAAACACAACATTACGTTTATATATTCGAGTACCTATATATTATACGATAAGTGCGCGGTACGAAAGTCTTCTGACGCGAATATAATATCGTTACGAATAACGCGCTCGAGAACGAGTACACCTATATTATAGCAGCCGATACGACGTACAAGCGAATCCCCGGCCGAAGAAAACTCCCGGTATTTTTCGACGAGCACAAATATTATTATTACATTTGCTCGAGTGAAAATAATAAAACGGTGGAAATAGACGGGCGCGCGTGAAAAACTTTAGCTTTATAATATCGTATGGATTTAGTGCGTATACCGGAGTTCAGAAAAAAAAAAATTCAAAAATCAACGCTATAAACGCGGTATATAGAGGCGTAGTGCAGTGTGGATTTTCAGACGCGTTTTGTTGTTATGCGCTGTAAATAAAACGACCGTTGGTCGGGGGAAGGAAAAAATCCTAATAAAAACTACGCGTGCAATTCGAAACTTTCGAAATACCTCTATTGCGCGAAGGAACTTTTTCTTTATGTTTTCGAAAAACCGTTGAATTAGGAGAATATACAGCCTCGGGGGGAACGTAACGAAAGCGAAACGTGTAAAAAAAAAAAAAAAATGTGTCTACGAGCGTAATACGGAGAATTTCCGTTTTTTATTAAATAAAATATAAATTTGCAGTGACGGAAAGAAGAAAACGCGCGAATGAGATTTCTATAAATCGAGCTGTGTGTGTGTGTGTGTGTGTGTGCACGAAACAAGCATTTAACGACAGCAGCAGCGATTTCGGGGACGAAATCGGTTGAAGAAAAAAATGCCTCCGAAATGAATACACTCGTCGTAACGGGCGATAAAGCGGACATTTCTTATAAATAATATTATTGTCGTCATCGTCGTCGATACAGATATAACAAGAAAATAAAATAAATAACGGGTTTTTTCGCCGAGCGAGAAGAAAAAGAGTTGTGGGGGAGAGGCGTTTATGTGCGAGATAACTCGCTCGCGAAAATGTACAGTGTTTTTTTTTGCGTTTTCTTTATCGAACTGTGTGTTTCGGCCTCGTGTGATAAACGACTCGAGCATTAATATTCCACACGTAATCGGATCGCGTTTTTAAGAAGACGCAGACAAAGTTCCAGTTCGATCGATTGCAGAAACGCGCGCACACGCACGAAACTAAAGCACCGTAGTGTTTGGGAGCCACAGAAAAATCGCGATGTTTTTCGTATTTTACAGAGGAAAATATAGCTAATATATAAATTATTATTTTATAATAATATATATATATATATAAAATGTTATATATAATATATACCATAATATATATATAATAAACATTATATTAATAACATATTATATTAACATAGTATAATATAATATGTTAAAAAATATATATTTTTTTTTATACACACACGCGTATATTTGACTCCGTCATACGTAACAATAATAATACATAATAAATAATAATAATATACAAAAAGGGATAAAAACGCTGCGATAATTATTGACATTGCGGTCCCCCTTATATTAAGAAGATCGAATAAGAAAAGATAAACAAATACGAGAAACTTTCTCTCGGTACATTTCTCTCACAAGTATATTATGGCCAATTAAAAGATATCTGGAAATTAAAAGAGGTGTCTATCCGTCCTGTAGTGATCTCCGCGCAGGGTGTTGTCTCAAAGAACCTAAGCAAGACCATTGCGGAACTTGCCGTACCATTCAACATAAGTAAAATAGGCCAGAAAGCAATATTACTTCAAACCTGCCATATAGTACGCAAGTTTCTCAATTGTCCTACATAAGATAAATATTATCTAAGTGTGTCGAGCAAGTCAGGGTGAATTCCCTTTTCGCGACGACCGAGCCTAACTCACAACAAAGAAACGAACCACAGGTTAGGTATGAAAGACTACCAGCACATTTGCTGAGTAAGGGTCACTCGTCCTAATAATAATAGTAATAGAAAATCCTCAATTACCGTAGAAATTCGGGTCAAGCAATAATAATATACGAACTGACATTTTTTTAAGACGTTTAGACCATAATATACTTGTGGCTTTAAAAAAATGGTGCAACGATAATGTGTAAATTGCATTCGAGACAAATAAACGCGTATTTCAGTTAAATTTTTAGTACTTTCGTAAAAAAAAAAAAAGAAAGATTTTATACGTATCCTCGTACGTTCCATATACGCGTATAAGCGTGTGAAAATCGTATATAATTTAAAAACCATTTCGTTTTTGTGTACGTCGAGAATGTAAAATCGGTATAGTAAAAGTTAAAATAGCTGTTATATTATTGCGAGACTTTTAAATGGGTTAAAGCTTTTAGGGACGTCACTTTAACTCGGAAGTTCTCAACGCATTCCGTTTTTGGCGAATGATATGCGAGAATACGGTATAAAGTATGTAGGAAAAAATAAAACATAAATCGAATAGTAAGACACGTTTATATAAAAAAAAACCATAGTAAAATTAAACGGATTTCGCGTCTGCGAGTATATTTAAAACACGAATTTCCCATACGCTCAAAACAACGCGATTTTCACCTGTCAAGTAATCATAAGAATTTCATTTTTATTGTAAAAAACAAAGGAATTTTCTTTTTTTTCAAATAAAAACATATGCTTGATATTTTAAAGTATTTACGAAAGTAAGTTCGTGATTACTAAAAACAAGATGAAACGATCTATTTTTTTTTTTTTTTTACTATTAATCTTTTTTTTTTGAAGTCTTCATATATATGTATTTAAGTCGTTTTGTTATTTCCGTTGAGATTGTTAATATTTATCGACTATATACAAATATATACGAGTAGTCTTACTTTGTTCTGAGTAGAGTTCGGCTCGGGAGATTAAGAAACTTTTGGTCGGTAAAGATGGCGAATATTTCAAATATAACTTGCCGCGTGTGTTAAATCATTTCTTTCATTTAGCTAAATAAGAACTTTTGCGGTCGTCGGTTCGTTATTATTATTATTATTATTATTAAATGTATAATTTTTAATCTTTCTCCGCTTCAGACTTAAAATACTTTATTCAAACGTGTATATATATATATAATCGTTATACTTTCACACAATGACCGAATAAAATATATATAAACGGTTAGGTTTTGGTTTTTCGAAACGTTATAAGACTAAAAGTTTATGAATCACTTTAATATATATATATATTTTATGTAATATATAGCGTGACGGTTCAAACGTTTTTGAGGCGGTGACTTTCGAACGATAAGTATTTGTCAAAACTTTTAGCCCGCGTGCATTTTTTGTCCTTTTTCATAAATACCAGTGTCGTTGTCCCCGCTGGGGATGGGCACTTAAGGCACGTGCCTCCTCTTTCCCGCGAAATCTACTTGATTTTTCAATCAAGCTACCGCTTCAAATTGCCTTCAAAAGTATGTGTAGTGTTGAACTTGCTTACGATCTTTTCAAAAAGAGAAATTCTTATCGTTCCATCGTGCAAAAGGAGAATTCGATGATTATGGCAAATGAAATGGAATTGGTAGAAAAACGAGTGCGAAACAATCCATTTGATACACGGTCGCGAAGACATGTGGTCTTCTGACATAAAAATTGTGTTGAATATCTACTCTATTTTACCGATTACTAAAGCTACACGATGAAAAGAAGTTTTTCTAGTCTTAAACGCGTTGAAACGTGTTTGAGGAACTCCACCTAGTGAAAACCGTTTAAACGGCTCGACATACTAATGGAGATATTACATAGTTGATATCCAGTGCATTATAGATTTTTTTTCTGCATCTAAAAAGAAAAGTGTTTATATTTTAAACTATAACACTGTATTTTCCACTAATTACTACGCACAAATGGCTATAGTTATAGTTTTGTTTTCGAATCATTCGATTTTCTTGTTGATAATAGTTTATTTTCGTTGTAATTAATTATTTCAGTTTTTTTATATAACGTTCGATTCTACCGATTTATCAAATAAATGCAATTTGGAAATTTCAAAAGTAAGTGTCTACGAAATAAATTTCCTGCTATACGGCACTGATATATACGCTCGTGTATTTTTATTTTGATTTTTGTATTCTTCTCACGATCGTCTACTGCAGGACACACAGAAAATGGCCGTGGCGCGCACGTGATCGACACTTCAACTCTATTATTATTACACGTGCCGATTTAATATTATATGAGTAGTACTGGCGTGTATTTACGACTTAATATTATCAATGGAGCGTAGAGAATTTTTTTTTTTCGGGAGGCGATGAAAATATTTTATCCCTTTCTCGACTAAAAAAAAGAAACTCTCATTTACGGGACATGTGAATGGATTTTAATGATAACACGGATTTTTTTTTTTGTTAAATTGATTTTAACCGGAAAATAAATTGAATCGGTGTTTTTTTTTTGCATTATTTATTGCGATTACAATAATACACTACTAAAATAAATAACCCAAAAAAATCGATTGTTATCACGCGGTTTCGGCATTATGCGTCTTTTTTTTTTTATTTTCTCTTTGAACGTTTTATCGTTTTGTGAGCGATGCTCGGATAATCTTGACACGCGCTTTACTTTCCAGAGTCGGCCGACAAGTTTTTCGTTCTTTTTTCCGCAATACAGTCGCGAAGAAACACTTGTGAAAGATGGCGAAAAAAAAATTAAAAACTCAAAAAAAAAAACGCGCTAATACGCAAGCATAGACATTTGAACAACAATATAATTCGTTAGCAAGAATCGATTTTTCGACTAGTTTTCAAATTAATAGTCTTCAATATTCAAGTTTAGTGATTATTAAACTCTCGGCTGTCGTTTACACGTAACGCAATAATAATAAATATTTATAATTCGTTACCGAACGCGAGAGTTAATCGTTTCGCGATACTTGAAGTACTCGTCGGTACCGCGCGTCTTTACGCGACACCGTCACATACCAAAAATCGTGAAAATAATAATTTCGGTCGGAGCGGGTGATTGTTATACGACCCAAAAACCTCTCTCCTCGTCTGTCCGTCCAAATGATTATTATATTATATTACGTCCGTATAATATTATGCGAGCACATATTTTATACCCGTTCGTTTTTCGGTACCCGAGAATTTAATTAATTCGTGTACCCACGTACCATTATCGTGTTTTCCGAAAAAATCAGACAGTCCTGCGTACCGCCTACACATATATATAATATATATATACGTTAATTTAAACTTCCTGTTCACGTACACACCGCGTATATCTAAAGTTTTCTTCGTCCCTTATTCGAGCTACGCGCGCGCGATATTAACCTCTTCTGTCGGCAGCTTTTCGCTGCAGGAAAAGGGCGCAGGAACAGGGTCACGTACATATTATATACTCGTGCGATATATTCGTATCGCGAATTTCGACACATTTTCGCATCCGTCTGGTTTTTATTTCCCATGGGCCTAGCCGCCGCGCGATTTTCGAGGAAAAAGTTATCGCCGTCCTGCTCAAAATATACAGGCGCGGAGACGAGAAATGGAATAATGCAAACTTTACACTTGCCACACGCGTATATATTATAGTGTAATACTCTGCCGATCGGTATAACGAAAACGTAATGAATATATTCTTAGTCGAATATATAAAAAAAAAAAAAACGAATCAGCCGTCGGATGTAAAATAGAAATGCGAATATTACGCACATTCAGTGACGCGTATTTATGGGGAAAGGTTTTGACGTGTCACTCCTCCAGGCCCAAGAGTTTGGAATATTAACGCGTGTATCGGTCAAATTATATTAACACGTTTAAACGTCGATTCAATTTAAAATAGACTGCAGTGATTACGACGAAGATTACGCCTATTGATCTCACAAAATTGTGCATGTAGTGAAAATTGGCTGCGAGATATTTGGAAAGACATTTATTCGTTTATATTAAATAAAAAAATCTGCAAATTATTTCTTTTCGGTTTAGCTACGCCAATTATTTGTATACAAGTGATTATTGTACATTTTTTATTTCGCTTTAAACCATCTGTTTATAGCAATAAGTTTAAAAGAATATCCCCAAAAGATATTCTACATGTTTTCCACGATTTGTTAAATTTTTCATCGCTATCAATATATCGTATACGCAGCATCGAAAATAATAATGTCGGTTCTATACTTATATTTTTCATTTCGTCGGATGTTTTGCAGTGAAATCGCCGCCGTACATCCTATAAAATATGTATTATTATGTAAATATAGATTTGCATGATTTATTTTCGGATGATATGTTCATAATATAGTACATTACCGCATACACATAGCGCATGTAGTGTATACGAAAAAGATCAATCGAATATCTGGGCTAAATATAGAAATTTGAATTTTATCAGAAATTTAAAATTGTATTTTCGAGAACAAACATTTTTTTTTTTCATTCCTTTTATAAAAGTACCGCGTACGCTATAAACGCGTCACGTTTATTTCGCTCACACCTATTTAAATAAATTTTTTTTTAACCCTATAAACCATTTCGTATACGATGTTCTATTTTCAAAAAAAAACAAACAATCTCCGGTACCTAATACGCCCGAGGCTAAACCTACACTGAGAACGTATTTGATCCGATTGTCGTCCGACACGGGAGTCGGACGACGTCGTACAACATCGTACGACGTCGGACTGGAAATGGAATTCCCGCGCGAAAGCGAGGTTACCTATAGTGGTTACGGAACGGCAGCACGTATACCGACCGACGCGTTCCGACAGGTTCTCTGACGGTCGGTAGTGAATCAAATTATTTTGTTTTTCATCCGCCGTCGTCCGACATCCAAGATTTATAATCAGCGCGTTATTATTATCTATTTGTATGAACTTGTTTTGTCATTTTCAAACTAATAATTTTCAAACAACTTGCATATTGGCGAACGCGTCAATATCCATCGTTAATAGTAACTAAACAATATATTTGTCTGGGTACTCTCGGATGATGGACAGACGCGTGTCCTAAAGAATTCGTCGTCATTCCTTTCTCTATTAAATCCGTGCACCCGAGTTTTTTTTCAATTTTTTATGAGCCCAACTGTTCCTGTTAGAAACCAAAGGGCACCGCCGTCCACGGAGTCGCTCATTTTCAATAAACACTCGAATAAAATATTGACTACAACGACAATCATTATAAGTCCGTTTGTCTCGGTAAAGGCGGGAAAAAACGAGCGCGGCAGCCGACCAGACTCATTCGCGTTCTCTGTGCGTGCAGGCCTAATACTCGAGATGAAACCTTTCAGCTCGTGTGTCAAATATACGTGGACTTATCGACAAACAAAACGGACTATAAACGATAACAGCGTGATCGTTCGTTTTTTTTTCAAAACGAGTTTGTCCTCCGTCGGCACATCTACTCGTCCGAGAATGGAGAGCGATAAACTATATAGCATATATATTCACGCATGTACAAGCCGTTTTAAAACTAGTCGTTATTTAAAATGTAAATTCGATTCTAAGCAGGTTATATACTCCACCGTTATTACATGTATAGAACAGTATTGTGCGTACGGCTGGATTGTGAAAAACCTCTCGTTCGGCGTATTTTTTTCGTCCCTGTAACAACCTTTATAAGACTCGAAATCCTTAACGACTCGCGTTCAAAGCGTTTCGGCCTTATCAAACTATGAGTTTTTCTTTTTTTTTTTTTGTCCGTTAACACTTTTTCGTGGATGCCTAGTGCTCCGGTGTCTTAACAAAGCGCATGTTTTAACATGTAAATAGTAGCTGCTGACACTATACCCAATGCGAAGAATTATTATATTATTTTATTGACAATTTTTTTTATACATATATATATATTTTATATACTTATATTAAATTGCACGGTATCGTGTTGTTTTTTTTTTTTTTTAGAATTTCACCCTTCCGGGAATATAATATATATACTCTTCTGTCGCGACCCACTATATTATATATTTTATGCTTCGAAAAATCCACCATAATATATTTACGCGTGCAGGGCGTTTGTCTGTCACCGTGGTACATATATTATATGTTTTTTATTTATACACTCATATAATCCTGCGCAGTATTTACAACTCGAAAAAAAAAAAACGCCCGAAAAACCGAAACCGAGAGACGCACATTTTTCGTGCACGTCGAAGAGAGTGAAAAAAAAGTAATTAACGATCCTCGTATAAAATAACAGCGCAGTGAATTATTAATCGCGAATTCACAATTTTATTTTTTTACGTGATATTCTCACACATCCGTCGAGTCTTATTTCTGTGGTGACTACTCGAGTAATATGTGTACGTACGTACTGCACGAACAATACAAGTCGGTATGTTTGTCGGATTATTGAAATCGTATGAAAAATATTTTAAAAATTTGTTTATAAAAAAACTGAATTGTAATAATACAGTTTTCGGAGTAAACTTTTTTATCGTGTCGTTGGAAAGGAGAATAAAACAATTACAACGTCCCCGTGCCCTGCGGTCGTAATGACGTTATTCCGAACGGCTTTCGACGACGACGATTAATAATAATTTATGCGCGCGAACCGATTATAATAAGTGTTATCATTGAATTTTCAGTTTTTATATAAAAAAAAACGTTCGATTTTTAATTTTATCACAAACGCAAGCGAAACGAGAGTTTATTTTATTTTTTCATTCTTTTGTAGTGTCTCGAAAAATACGCGTTATAATAATACGAGCGAGAATGTACTGAATTACTCGGAGGACGAGGACGACTACGTTGCTGCGTAAACGAATTCGTTTTCGAATTATAAAACCGCGGAGGAGAGGAAGGAACGCGACGACGACGGCGGGAAAACTTTTGATGATTTCATATTATAGTAATAAAACTTTCCGACTAAAGTAATATTTATGATATCAATTTTTGAAATTCACCGGCGGTCTTGTTAAAAATTATACGCGAACGTGATAATATTATATAAATACGAGACGCCGTTTATTGAACACTGCGGAACATTTAAAACGATAAAATGTTTCGCGTTTTGACGATCAGGTCGGTTTTACGCGCGCGTTTATTGAATTGATTCGGTTTTCGTAAAAAAAAAAAATTAGGTAATCTAACCGACTTCGGTAGTAGTGCTCATACTCTTTAAATATTAAAAAATATAATTGCCCCCCTTTTTTTTGTAGCCGGCGTTTCGTTCCTCCTAATTTAAAACGTACTTTTATAAAGAGTTTACAGCGCCGGATGGTGGTGGATCAGACAGTCGTCGTGTTTACAATAACATAAATCCCGAAAACGCGACGTCTTATCTTATTAAACAGTATTCTTTATTCTGATGGTGTAAAAAGAAAAGAAAAAACGTGCGGAAATAATAAAACGAAATACCGTCCGTGCAGTAGTCTTTTAAAAATTGTGTAACCATTTAGCAACGATTACGGCTCGAATCGGGTCTGAGTGCCTGGCTTTTGTACGAGCCACTATACGCCACGCTGAATGACTGACCCGAGTGGAAAGACACGACGGAGCTGGTCTTTATCGTCGAGCAGTCATCAACGCTGTTTTATACGACTGTATAATATAAAATGATGTTTTCACATGTAACGGCGTATTTTCCGGTGTCCAAGTCGAGTGTCAGAAAATCGAGCCTTGTAAAAAAATGTTTATAGTAAATTTCGCGTGTTCGAAAAATTTGTAAACCGAGCAGCGATGCACGATTCACGATAATGGGACAGAGTTTTTTTTTTTATACGTCTGTGACGTTTTGTGATGATGCACGTGTGATTGCGCATCGTTTTTTTTTATGATAATTTCCACGTATTTTCAGGTATTTTTTCTGTAATTCGGGGTATTATTATACCGAAAGAACAACAAGAGACTGAATACATTGATGCGAACGTCTAGAATACAAATCCAGATATATATGATATACGATCGAATATTTAATCGTACACAGGGCCCCCACAAAGGGAGGGTCAGTGAGTACTATGGTCCCGGGGCCCGGGCTCCCTGGGGGCCCGGGGAAAAAAACATAATATACCTATACGGCTATACGTATTATTAATTTAAATTAGAAAAATAAAATGAGACATATGAGTCATGCCATCCTAGTCACCATATCTTTATACAATATTGGTATATAAATAATTTGATTTCTTACAACATCAGTTTTTGTAACAAAATGTGTAGGCGGGTGGTGCGTGCGGCGCGAGCATTTCATGGAAAAAATAATAGGGAAATAAATCCTGGAAGATAAGAGCAATTAGTCCGCCGCTATAGAAATATTAATGTTGTGCCGCCTGTACTATTTTTGCTGGTCGAAAACGAGATAATTATGGGTTTTTATATATTTAATTTTGTCAATAGGTATTCGTATTCGGGTATTCCCACAAAATGTACATGTACAAAATATGTACAATACAATTGTATTTTTGTATGTACAAACGCTATTTTTAATTTTGAATAATTTACATTGTATTTCGTAATGAAATAAATACTTTTTAAAAAATGTTAATTTTTATATTAAACTGTAGTAAATTAATGTACTTGTGTTTTAAACTAAAATAACTGATATTTTATAGAGGTGTATATAACAGCAAAAGAAGCCGTGTAACCCATAATATATTTAGGTAATTTTTGTAAAAATAAAAAATTATATGTTAGAATAATTTATAATTATTAGGTGATTATACGTATTAATATACAACGAGGGCCCGGATTTATTTACAGTACTGTAGTTGAAAAAATCATGTGGGGGGCCTGATCGTACAATATAATATACGCACTAAAAATACAACCGTTCGCTATTCTCGCGCGCACGAGACAATTCGTCTATAATATTGTGTCCACAATCCATTAGAAAAATTGCCTTTCGAATCGCGTTGATTCAATTCCCGTCTCGTTTGTTTCGGGAAATTAAATTCAATAATTTCGCAAAACAAATATCCGCGACGAAGGGCGGAGAAACAATAATTTACTGTCCCGTCACATCGCGCACAACATCTGGTGCAATATTACATCAGGTTAGTGCTTTTGAAACCGTTTAGATGTTCTTAAAAATTCACCTACGGTCGAGTGAGTGGGCTCACGGTTTTTTTCGTTTATCGACACTCGAGAAAACGTAACGAGTTTTTCGTTTGTTTCTTTTGAATATCACTCGATAACGCGTATATTGTTATTCACTTGTTTTTTTTTTCTCTCGTATTTTTAACGTCTGTGTTTTCACGTTTTTAAAGTACGTTTCAGAACACACCGAATGAATTTATGAATATTGTATACCTGTATAGAGTGTGTGTGTTGTACTTTTCGTGGCCAATAACGCTGACCGTCGGACGGGCGTTGCAGGTGGAGATTACATTGGGGTTCCGCCTACGCGCGCGCAGCACTAAACCCTCATAAATCCAGTGTAAATCCGAACTCATTATACAGTTAAAGAGACAGTTTAAAGGCGGAGATGTTCAGAATCGTTGATTGTTATAATAGTGTGCGTGGCTAATATCGTACAATAATTTATACCGGAGACTCGGAAACCGTATTTAATTTATTTTTATATACGCCGCGACGTACAGCGCATTTATTTATTTATTTAGTTTTTTTTTTATGCGCTCGGAATAATTATTATACATATCGTAAAAGTCAAAAGGAAAAAGAAAATTGTAAAAAAAAAAAAAAACCACGATATTTGCGCCTATGATAATAAGAATTTTACAACGTACAGAGAGAATTTCAGACGTGTCGTAGTGTTTTTATTTAAAAAAATTTTCGATAACACAATTCAATAATGTTTAATAAATAAATGAAAAATTTTAAAAAGAAAATAACGATCGTTTACAGAGGAATAACTCGATTATTGTATTTGTTTTAGATAAAAATTAAAAACGCTACGACACAGATAAAGTTCTCCTTTATAATATAAATATTTGGATATCCAGAGCTACTGCAGCAAAGACCATTAGAGAGAAACCTTGTTTCCCCCGCACAACGAGATTTACGCACGAATTACTGATGGCACGCGGCATCCTCTTAATGGACCACAGACCGTCTAAATAAATAAATTAGTTATATGATTATTATCTACGGAGCGCGTTCGTCTTGGTATAGCGTTCGGTTTTCTCGCAGTGTATACGCATTTTTTTTTTCTATTGACCTATTTATACGTCGAATATAAAATAATCCAATATGTTCTCTGAAGCGCAAGTGAAAAAAAAATCGATTCGCGATCGGTCCGCAGACGAATTAAGTGGTGAATTTAAAAAACGAAAAAAAAATCCAAGTTTTTTTTTTCGAAACTTCGATAAATATATACACAAACACATATATACTTTTTTTGTAGTGTACTGCGTATTATCCGTATATTTTTTCAAGCGTTATTTTCATTGTGCTATATACAATATGTTCTTAAATGATTTTCAAAATAACAATATATTGGAAGTAAATGTATACGTATACATCTGACGAAAAATATATTTATAATGAGTTTTTGTTCATATCCTTTGTTTTTTACGTCTTACTTTTCGACGATTGCGCGACGTTTTTCTTTTTTTCGAGGAAAAAAATACGAGTATTACGATTTATAAAGGGGGAAAAAAAGTTGATATACGAATTTCCGTTCACCCGAAAATCGAGACGGATCTTATGAGTATTACGAACCGATGCCCGGCGTTGTACATTGAAATATATTATAGTCCACTCATATGCGCATTTATTTTATTTTTTTCATTTATTAATTTTCATTTCTATCGCAATTCTATAGGTACCTAACGAAAGTTCGTATTATACGAAATTCTTGTACATTTCTTAATAAAGACGTGAAGCACAATATCAGAGACGGTTCGATAATATATTGAAAGATGAAAAATGATCCCTGTAGGTAGTGAGACGAAGCATTTCCAAAAGCAATATCATTAGAAGAGAAGCGGCTGGATTCGGTTGAAATTTGGGCGGTGAATGACGCGAGAACGCGACCTAAGCTCACCCAAAAATGTCCGCTGCTAAGATGTGTCAGAGCGTCGGAGGGCGAATATTTTATTCGTCAAAGTGTCTACATTATTTTGAAAAAAAAATTTTTGTTTGGAAGGAATTTTTAACTTTAATATTTCAATTACGCGCGTATGAAATACGTTTCTGTGATTTCCGTTTTACGCGTGACCACGAAAATACACGCACTCGATCACTGCGTACACTGCACGCAGTCCTGGCAGTGACGGAGTGTTGAATTTTCGCTTAGCCCATCGAAATCGGGCACTGTACACAAAACACCTGCAATACATTTTAGAAACGTTATAACTTATAAAGAATTAAACGTAAGGGAAGCAATAGAAATGTCAAAAAAATAAAAATAACTCGTTAAACTGGGACTTGAGTCGATCACAAAATTCATTGTTAAAATTAATTTAATGTAAACCAGATGGCGGCAGCATAGAATTGCGATGGGCGTGGTCGTTGACTCGCGACCAACCGACGCGGCCGTTTTGTGGTGACGTCATCGCAGATATAAACCGTATAAATACGGGTGTACATAGTGTCTAACGGTTTAGTAGTATTCGGTTCGCGCTCTGATGATGACAACATGTAGTTGTCGAAATACGTGTACGCAATAAAAGTTTGTTATTTTGGGTTTAGAGAGTACAAAACGATCACAAGTTTTCAAGTCTATTTTAGTAAATTTATTTTCATTATTCGATGAATGCGATAAGCTGTTGACGGACACAATGTGATAAAAAAAAAATTATCAGTGAAGGCTTAACGTTCATTTCCTACCCATTCAGTACATTAACTTAATTTTGCACGTGCATATACATTATGTTTTTATTTATTTTTTCCCATTATTGGACGATTCTTTAAGCCTCGCCGGTGTCCCTTATTCCAATATATAAAGAGTAATTTAATGGAACACTGTATAAATAGGGTTTATCGAGTGTATATACGTATATATATTTGACAGGGATTGTAAACGCGTGGGAAATATACGATAATAAATATTTCATATTTGTCATTGGCGATTACAAGTTTTGTCCATTTGGCGAAAGTGATTATCGTTTATATATATATATATATACGTTTTGACGCTTATACACATATATCATTCATATAGTACTGGCACATTTTTCAAACACGTTAGACATTATTTGTCATGTCCCTAATTTTTCTCACACGATTCTCGTTTTTATCAAATTGAAAACGTTCACAATCGATGTACAGTGTGTGTGTGTGTGTGTGTATAACAAAGAGTCGAAACATTTCACTGTATTCTTTCGTGGCTGATCAGCGCTCGGATGGGGAAAATTACGGAAGACCAGCTTGTAAAAATATAAAGAAAGAGCCTTTTGCGGAGAAATTTATTTTGTCTCCATCAGCTGAACGGATGAAATTTAATTCACAAATTCAAGACTTTTTGCGTATCACGTTATTCTGACCTAAACGAAAAGTTTCTCGAATTTACGAATTTTCGCGTGTTTTGAACCAATAGGCGCGCGACGAAGACCTACTGCGATAAGACTTGTTCAATCCAAGATTTAAACTCTACACAACTTTTAGCGCTTCGATTAAATTTGTATTCAGTTAAACACATATTTTTTTTGTCTTGAAATAATTTTAATTATACGCACGTTTAAATATTTTGAATTTTATATTTCGATAATGTTAAAAACAAAGCCTAAACCGATTGAAAATTTACGGAGCGCAATATCGTTCACAAAAATATAAAAACCACATTTGGAAAAAATTATTTCTCGCTTGTTATATAGCTCGTTGTATCGCGAGTCCTCTCTCCATTCTAGTAAAAAACATTGTAAATAAATTCCGTTTCTCTGCGCACTCCCTCGATTCGTGTGCACTTTAGCCGATTATAAATTAATCGATTTATTGATTTTATTTGTAACAATTTTTTACCGTTTACGAATACGAATTTCACGACGTTTTCGCCGCGAGAATTCACCACGCTGTAAACGCGAAATTAAAAAAAAAATGGATTTCGAAAAATTATTTAATCGAGGAAAATCGAGTGTACACTGTTTTTTTCCTCCAAAAGAAACGTTATTTTTCGCTCTATAAATTCTCGACAAATTGTGTTTTTAACATTAAAACTATATAATATATTATCTTATCATTTTTACGTTATGAAAATATGTACACAGGGCACGGTTTTAATATCCTCGCGCACTATCTCATTTTTATCGTACAAAGTTACGCCGTTAAATAAATTAATAGCAATTTGCTATTCCGGAGCCGGAATTGAACCCGAAATCTGTTAAACTGGATGATTTATAAAAACAAATAATTCACCGCCTCCCGCTTCAGCGCAGTGTATTTCTCTCTCTCTCTCTCTCATCCCCACTCCGAGTGGGGAGCGAGACTTCCTGAGCGGGAATTTTCACCTTATCACCCCCCCCCGTTATAGTACGCACGCGTACTATTTTTAGTCGTATTTCATCGGCCTTTGCAGGAGACTTTTTGTTCTTTTATTTTTTTTTCCACTTCCGGTATAGGTATATAGTAATTTATATAACGCTGCAGTTTTTCTTCAAAAAAAAAAAACGTTCAAAACTAGAGCATTTGAGACAAGACCGGAGCCAGCAAAAAATTTTTTGTGAGGAGTTGGCTGTGCGTATAAACACGAAATAAAATAAAAATTATAAACTAATAATAGAATATAAATCATTATATTTTATTTTAAGAAAAAATTTCGGGGGGGTCTCAACCCTAAATTCCCCTTCCTGGCTACGACCTTGATTTGAGATGTGCGGAGACTAGAATTTTTACGGCCCAGGACAATGAGGTTTTCTAAAAAAAAAACAGTTAAGACCGTTTAAGGCTTTTCTTCTTTACAGCCGCTTTACCGGATTTAAAAAAAATTCCTTACTTAACAGTGTGTATAAAAGTCGTATGATACAGTTCCTCCCAAAACCCCCTAAAAAAAAAAAATCCGTGTGATCAAAGGGTATCTAAAAGTTACGGGTAAACGGGTGTATAGTTATTTAATACAAAAAAAAAAATATATATATATATTTCACTATTATTTATATTATTTAACGTGAAACGCGATAAAAAAAAACGGAAACACAAACAGAATCCTATATTTTTTATACATTAATTATTTTCGAAGGACTTGTGTGGAACGTTTATGGTCGTATATGGAACGTTTATACTCGCGCGCGTTTGTGTTTTTTTTTTAGTTCGTTGGAATTTAGGGGGAAAAAAAACTTTTTCATAACGCGTAAACGATTACAATTATAATATGTCATAACAATTTATTGCGCATATTTGTACGTATATAATATTTTAATAAACGACGTTATGACAAATTCCGATGTGACATTTATAGTACCTGTTGGAACTTTATAAACGCTATGCGTCATGAAAAACAGTTGAAAACTAATTTTTTTTTTTTGCGTTTTTAATATAGTAAAATAAAAGCGTACATATTATATACGCGCGTGCGATAAAATATATTCGTTGTGTTTATATCGCTATGTATAAATACCTAAGAGACGAAAAATTCGATTTATTGTTTTTTAATATTTTTCCTATCGAAATCGATACCTAAGTTGTATGTCCTTTGGTATTTTATGTGTATCGAATCGGCAGATAAAAATAACCGAAGAAAATCAGTCGATACGAAGTTTCGCTACGTTTTCGCTCGTGTTTTGTGTGCAGCATCCGCATTGTGATTTAAATATATCAATGAAAAAAAAATAAAAATTGTTAAACGCTTTTGCGTACAAGTTTCCGACGACAGTTTGATTTTTCTAATACAGGAAGTCGCTTTTTGCAATAAATAAATTTAGGTAACAAATCGATTTATTACGCTTTAGATTATATTTTACGCTTTGCGCCAAAGTTATTTTGACAGTAGAAAAAAAAAATTAAAATTCGATTAAAAAATTAATACTGTTACGTCGCCTGTGAATTATGTATATTATATACACAGCAGTTAACAGCGGTGTCGGAAAAAAAATGTTAATGTATTCGTATAATTTAAACCAGAAACTCTATAGTAATATTCCTCGAAATTTATTTACGCAGGTATGCAAAACACTAGAATATATAATTTACATTTTTTTTTTTTTTACTTTATTTTGTCGAATAACCGATCAAATTTCTCACGTAGAATTTTTATGGTTTCTTTGAAAAGAATATTATATACGTTTATACGCGCGTTCAATTTCAAATATAATTAATTTAAACAGTGAGAATAGGTAAATATTGTGTATAAACGCTGCAGTCTATTTAAAAAAAAAATAATAATAACGATTGTCTATTTTACATATAACATGCGTAGAGTAATTTTTATTTAAATACATAAAAAAAAAACACTCTTGGAATCTTTCGAACGCGGGACTCTCGTCGCATTATTATAATAATCGATAATAAAAGTCACAAGTTTTTTTTTGTTTATTTTTATTATTTTTTTTACTTTTTTCCGTATCGCGTATGAGACACACGATAAAATATATAATAATAAGCGCGCTCGAAGTGTTTTGCATTTTACTGAGATGTTTAAATAAATATTATTTATGGGCTTCGACGCTCGGGAGTTTTTTTTTTTTTGTTATTTTTCCCCACCTCCGAAAAAACGCTTTTGACGTCGTTTCCTTATAAAATAATATAATCTCCTAGTCTCGAGTCCGCGGTGTTTTATACCGTTCGCTGTATTTATAGGTACGAATTGCTTGAAAACATAATATGTTTATAGGTATCCGAGTAGAGATTTTATACGTTACCAGACGAGTTTTGGAATACATTTTTAGTATAAAAATATTTTTTAGAAAAAAAAACACATATTTTTGTTGAAAATAATTACAGCCGATTATAGAAAAACGGCAGCAAAAGAAAAAAAACGAGATTCTTACAACATTGCTATTATGAAAAAACGAGTAGAGAAAAACAAAGCGATGAATGAAGAACCGTGTTAATGCGCAAGAAGAAATTATAGAAAATCATGTTTGACGGGAAGAAACAAAAAAACTCTTGCAAACCAAAATATAGGTACCTAATGAATTAATACGTATATGAAAATAAATATATAATTCAATCAAAGCGTGTAATATGAAAATAAATAAATTTAAATTTCGACCAGATTTCTGTTACAATATCTGGTTTTCGATAACCCGCGACGTTCTTGATAATCCGCCGATACTAAATGTGTCAGATTATCGAGTCTACAGTCTACTGTGTTATGAAAAGTCGCTGGATGTTTATACGTTTATACCTATCCAGTTTAGTCTATTTCCTGTACTAAACTAACCGGTATTTTGAACCGATTTAAATAAGTTTTCTAATCTATATATAACAGGTCGTAGAAACTACGACCAGTGTTTATTGTCCCGACACGATGTCGTAACGGATTTTTAGTTTGTTTAAACGAGTACAATAAATTTAACACATATGTAAATACACCGCGCTGTCAACCGAGCAACGTCGACGTTGGCGGGTACAGTTTCTTATTTCCACGAGTCCCAAGCCCGTCCTATAGTTGAATCGTGTGTACCGCGTAATCGAATTGATGGCGTCCGTAATGCGACTTTTCAGTCCACCGAGACCTCTCAAAAACAGAGGTGAATAAACAACGTTTTTTTATACACACCGTCAAAAAGCAAATAAAAAAAAAAAAACGCTGTATGGTTCGGGGTATGGGGCGATCGAGGAGGGAAACCAATGCGATGATGTCCTATGTTGTCGGAAGATGAAATCGTCTCGGTCGGCTTGCTGCGCCCGTGAGAACAGTTAATCGTTTGAAAGTATACGAAATTTTGATGTGTTCCCGTCGAAAACAAACGGTCAGTACTGTTTCTCTTTTGAAACGGCGCAGTAAACGTTAAATTTGAACGAACCACTCCGCTATCGTTCACCATAGAAACGCATCAATCGCCTCAAGTGTAGGTACCTGAACACGAACTACGTGTGCACAGTCTACTGGGAGACGAAAAAGCTCGAGAATCACTTCTTTCGGCAGTTCGTTCGCCACAAACTATACTACGGGTTCAAGAAATACGAACCTCGGACGAATCGTTTTTGGATGCCCTGTGTATAAGAATATCGTATTCATCGTTATTGTTCGTGACAGCTGATTGTGAATTAAAAAAATTGAAAAAAAAACGGAACACGTACTCGAGGTATACGCATAATCGACTCCACGATGACACGTCCGGTATATTTTTCATAACTACAGTAATCACATATAATAATAATACGTATTTATGATATAATATAGATTTTATTATATATGCGTTTTCTCGATCACGCGATCACACAGCGCGCGCGCGCGGCATCGACCGACGATCGTCGTCCAGATAGTCCAATTAAAAAAAAACAAAACAAAAAAAAAATGTAAAATATATTTTAGTCTTTTAGACGTCCCGAGTACGTATTCTATCGTTGTTATATTATTATCGTCGGCCGTATCGACGAGCATATATTATAATATACAATAATATAAAGTATATCGCGTGTGATCGACGACTGCTATACGTACACATACCGCGTATGATAATACGTGCGTGAGTTATATTCATAAATCCCGAAGGTTTCGCCCCCGCCGAAGCCGCTGTATCCGTCTCCCGGCGCGGCTGCACAGCGCACATCAGACTTTTCCTCTCAGCTCTCTCTCCCACTCTATCTCTCGGCATACAATTCAATAATAATAATAATAATAATATAATTATTTTAATAAACGCGCGTACGCGTCCAACGATCCGACCGCGTGCGAACAAAGTGTGCGCAGTGTAAAACAACGATGCCTCTGCGTGTATACAGAGTGGGGGCAATGGGTTCTGAACGAATTTCCGTCCAAGTTTATTAAAATATAAGCCGAGTGTTTTTAAGGCAAAATAATAACGCAAACTGTACTTTATTCGAGAAAAAAACGAGTTTTAATTTTATAAAGAGCCAAAGGCTTAAAAATTACATTATACTTAACATTTTCTATGTGCGGTCGGCAGTCCGTTTTCACACCAGTGATTTTCCAAACTCAACTCAAGTCGCCAACCGCTTTTACACATTTTCGACTACTCCGCTGAACACTGTTTAATATTAAATTCTGTCTCCTAATATATATACATTGAATAATAACTATACGAGGAATTAGCGGTAATTAAATAAGCAGTACCACAGTGAATACCGAGGAAAAATATTAAAAACTTTATATTCATTAACATTTGTAGTGTTCATTCAGCGACCAGTCGTGAGATTCTTGGAATAATAATGTCGTTTAAAGCAAACCACATATATAACATGGAATTCAGTTGCATTCCTTACATTTTTTTCCTTACCTAACCCAACGCAACATTGTTTGTTCTTTAAGTTTAAAATTTTTTTAAATTGAAAAATCGATGTAAATTAAATAAAAAAACAACTTTGAAAGCACGGACCACCAGTTGAGAACCACTGGTTCACACTGTATAATGTATATATCCATTATACCCTCTGTGGCATATTCGTGATTTTCATGTAACGAAAATGTTAGTCAAATCGATGGCCGTATAATAATCATTCTGAAGAAAATTTGTACTCAATATGGATAAAGTTGTACAATAACTGTGCGTAAAATTATTCGCACAGCCTCGAGTGATCCAAACGACAGAGCTTGGATGATTTCTCGATGTCTTCTGGAATTGTCACACATTTTTCACCGTTTTTCTTTATGATTCACAACTAACAACAGTTTTTTTATTATTTTTACGATACCCACAGTTTAAGATTGTATTACGAGCGAACAAATTTTACCTCCGAAAATAATATTAAAAATCTCGTTGTGAGATAACGATTATATTGACTCGGATTCGTAACTGCAAACATTCGTCGATTCACAGCAGGCCACGTGTATCCATTGCTACTGTTATTATGTAAGGATTCATAGTTCGTGAATGAGTAGACTCGAATCTTTTTAGTAAATTTAATGTATTCAATCAGTGCGTCGCGAATCAGCGACTCGGTGATTGAATGAAACACTGCCAAGCTAGTATGCCTTGTAATATCTTGATCTGTACTGCCATGCGTGAACACAATTATAATAATTGTATTCGGAATATTCATGTTCGGAGTGAGTGAGTCGACTTGTTATGAATTGAACGACTTGAAATTGAGAGGTTCGACTAAACAGTACAGTGCGACACTGTAGTGCAAGTTTTATCAAATGAATTGATCCGATTTACTATAACGATTCGTGATTTAGGTTCTAGAGTGATTTGATGTATTAATTTTGGAAAGAATTTGTGAATTGGGAATTGACTCGTTAAAACGAATATTGAATCGAGTGAAATGATTCGTCTAAATGAGTCACACAATTCCCATTTCTATTATGGACGCATTTCAATCGAGCAACAGACACGGTGTAGTATATCCATTTCAACGCGTAACCACGGTGTTTTTATTTTTAATTCGTCAGAACCGCTGTTACCTAGTTGCATGCAACCGTGGTCGGAACTCCGCAATGCCGCACCCTGTACAAAATAATATACCGCGCGTGATGATAAGAATATAAAACGAAATAACATGTACGCGGAAATGTAATATTTTTTTTCCTTCCCCGCCTAATCACGTCTCCTCGTTTCTTGTTAGTTTTTTCGTTTTATTTTGCGACACATAAATCGTTTATACGGCCGGGCACGCGTACGCAGCGTTACGATATTACGCGGCCCGTTTTCCACGGCTCGTAAAAAATAATTTTGAAAAAACATCACAAACGACTGCCATCATTTCGTGTACATAAAGTTCGGCCAGAGTTCTTCTGAGGAGAGAGGAGTATACTCGCACGCATGCAAGGCATGCGTTGGCCTGTTTTTTTATTTATTACTAGACCTTCGAGCAAAATTTAACAAAAAAACTCCTGAGAGAACGTATCGTAATATGAAATTTGAAGAAATATAAAAAAAAAAAAATCTAAATATTTACACGAATATTTCGAAATCCCGTGTAAATAATAAAACAGAAAAAAACCTGCCGTCAAAGCCATTTAAGCGATAAGAACACCTATTAATAAATACAAGACGATATTTTCGAGAGAATCTCGCTTTACGCTCTTTTTTTTACCCTTTTTAACTATTTTTCTGCTTGATTTTTTTTTTAAAAACGCATACCCAATCCCGTTTGAAACATTGTCCTGTATCTTTTTGATAATAAGGGTTTCATCTTTATAAAACCACTTCGAATACAGTACCGTTTTCCGTTTTTACGCGAACACGCTTTTAACGATGAAAATCCTGACGATATACTGAAAACGATAAAACGTTTGTATTTCAACGTTTCCGGATACGTGACGTAATAAATGTACGCAATGTTCTAGTTCGGCGTATTTACAACAGAACGAAAGAAAAAGAAAACCCTTTGAAAACCAATAAAAAACGAACGGACGAAATTCATCATTATTATTCGATGTGGGAATCCACTCGGAGAGAGAACGTTTTAAACGTATCGTATACAGTATACGTACGGTAATCGAATTTTTGAAACGTATAATACGCTTGTATACAGGAGACGTGTTTTTAAACCCGTTATTTCTTTTTTTTTTTAAGCACCACCACAAAAAAATTCTCCGCGGAATTTCAGAGACCGGGCGATATTTCGTTATAGAAATAATTAAAATTAAAAAGGTAAATAACCCGTAAAAATTAATTGTATATAAATTTCCCCGCCACCCCCCTTGTTTTTGCTCGTTCGCCCGGAATGATGAGATTTTTGTGAATCACTCGGTGTATTATTATATTTTATGTTCGTAGCGGGGAGAGGGGAAGGGTTCGCGTTCCTCCCTCCGCGTCTCTCGACAAATTCTCGTGGACCACACGGTTCGGCGGGACTCACAGGGTCTTGTTTTTTTGTTTTTCGCTCTTTCTGCAGCCTAGACGAGTGCGAGAAGGGTCGTGTTTCGGGTAGCCGCAGGGCCGACCGAACGACAATAATACTGCAGACGGTCGCGCGTGTACAGGACGAGGGTCGGACGACAAAAGCAAGGAGAATGTCGGAACGCGCTACGTACAGCCAGCCAGCCAGCCAGCTAGCAAAGGACGTTCTTTGTTTTTTCGCTTTTTTTTTTTACTTTTTATACGCGTACTATATTATAAGCACGACGACAATTAGGCATTGTCTTTACATTACGCGTGTGTTGAACGTATTGTTTTTTTCTCTCTCTCCTCTTCCCTACACTCCAGGCTAAGTACCCTGCACCGGGTGTGTCCGCCTGCACCGCTAATATTTTAATGGACGAGTTTTATAATTAAATCCGTTAAAATTTTCAAATAAATTTAATGTAAAAAAAAATTGGAGTGTTTCGCAGAATGAAGAATCCCCCAGAACGAACTTGGATTCGTCAATATTAAGAACTATAATATAAAATAAATTACGAGAATATCTACATATTATGTATTGGCACAACGATTTCGAAAGGATAGTATTAAATTAGCAGCGGTAAATTAGACACCACTGTCTTTTCAGCTTCTTTTCGTAGAGAAAGGAAGTCACAGATACACTTTTTTAGGCGAGTCCTTTGACTAGAGGATTTATGCGCTTTTGGAGACTGTGGTAGAGCGCATCTAATAAGTTTTAACTACATCCTATAGTGGCAAAATCATGCGGATTATACGGAACGCGATTTGATACACAGAAAAAGGTACTTTGCAAGCTTTAGGTCGAAGGATTTTGAAAACGCCGAATGCGATCGGTGTTTTTGCAAAACTCCATAACTGGATACTGTCGTAAATTTCCAAAATCGGTTTGATGAAAAATTTATGACAAGCAGTACAGTATAATGTTCCCTAACGAAAGAAAGAGCCTTCTCGTCGTCCAATATTCAACTTTTAATAATGTTTCGTTTTGCTTTGACAAAAAAAAAAATACTTCACCGTTATACTTACTATATAAACTGGTAATTGTATAAAATAATAAGTAATTTTTCTCGGTAGATTTCTAAACGGCCATCATATCGTTTATATTGTGTTCCGAGCTCGGAGTCGTATAAATACAAAGGCTATTACATCGTTTGTAGAGGAACAAGAAATATTAAATATTATACTAAAGTGTTAACGGTGTATTTCTGGCCGAATTAAACAGAATTAAAAGCGTGTTCTATAAATTATAATTTTTTTTTTCTTACACCGGCCAATTAAAATAACAAAATATTACTTTTTAAATTAATACGCAAATAACACGTATATAAAGTAAAAAATAAAAATAAAAATCATGTTATTTAAGACAGTTTTTTTTTGTTTAGTCTTGTTAATCAGTCGACTGCGTCCGTATAGTACTCACAGTATTATAAAATGTATTTAACAAATTTTCCTTCGTAAAACAAAAAATATATATGAAATTTCTTTCCAACTAAAAAAAAAAAATTATAATATTTTCATATTTAATTAAACGCGTTCTGACCTCATTTATGTATGTATATGAGAACAATCCAATCGTTTTAATGAAATACTTGTACACAATACGTCTGCAAATTCATCAAGTGGTACTTTGACGCGAAATTCAAAATTGCCTTGAATAATAATTATACGTAATAGGCCGTATGCCATATAGATTTAGCGACGCAAATAATTTATTTATATTAAATTTTCACAATTTTATATTTTTGTTACCCACAGGCGCGAATAAAAGGAATTCGTTGTGAATATAATAAATTTAAATGTATCCGACGGTGTGTGGTTTGATATTTTCGTTCTATTGTTTTATTCAAAATATATACGCACTGTCGGTTAAGTACTCTTTATTAACTCGTGGATTTTTTTCGTTTTTTTCTTTCAATCCATCAAATATGACGGGAAAATCGTATTTTAATTTTGTTTTTTTTTTTGCATAAACGAAATTATATACGCGTATACCGCGCCTTCTACTCGGTGCTCGATTCGGGGAAAACTGTAGAAAAGGCGAGCACTGCTAAGTAAAAACATTTTTTTTTTTTTTTAAATTGAAGCCGAAATGAAAATTTCAAATTTATGAAAATATCACACGCTCCTAATATAAACATAAACTTTCGAATGTGTCGAATCAGTAACTGTACATAGTACGAACGGATTACAGGTCGGCTTTTACCGATGAAATTCGAATATTATGAGTCACACTTTTCTGTTCCACAAAACATTCAGAATCTGCGAATTCGGAGTGTAAGACTAAAAAAAAATGTGATAAATACTGACAATAAGAATTTAATAAAACAGCTGTTAAATTGTACTCTATGAATAGACGTCGTCAATTTTCGATTATTTCTTTTGTAAAAATCAAATTTTATTATTACCATTTCCTCCTCCTAAATCCGTTATTGATTTATTTCGAAACAGACTATTTCTGTTTTCTGTAAAACGCGCATCATTTATAATTTTTTTCCCCCAAATTGATAATTTTTAATTTTTTTTTTTTTATGCACGAAATTTGTATTATTTACATAATAAATAATATCAACACGTCATTCAGAATATTACGGTAATAATATATATATATATATATTAGAGTGTATTGAGCGTATAATTACATAATATTATAACAAATATTAAAAGACAATTATATCAGACACTACGAATGTTTTCCTGTATTACTATGTGGATTAACGGAAGAAATGGTTTGAAATCATTTTTTTTTTTTTTTTTTATAAAATTTGACTTCAACCAAAGTAATTAAATATTTAAAATACTTTCAGTAACGCGTTAGCGGAAAATTGGAACTCCTAAAAAAACGAGCGTGTTTTTAATTGGACGCATAAAAATATAAAATCACAACTGAAAAGAAATTTTGTATATTTTTCCGAAAAAAATAGAATTATAATAATAGTTTTTTTTTAACCACTACCGAACGATTTAAATATACGCGAAGGACTTTGACATTTTTATGGCTCCGGTCTCCACCAACATATTCGACGCTATACAAACGAATGCAGGGCATACGAATACGCACTTACCGGTCGATGCGTGCACTGTAAGACAAACAGCCGAGGCGCTGTTACTTTTTTTTTTATGGCTTTTACATGATTTTCGGATTTGTTCGTTTAATTGTTTTTCCTCGTATATATAAACACACCTGTGACGCGAGTAAGTCGTTAAGATACATTTTAAACGAAGCCGGTCGTACTCCTATCGATGCTGCGCTGCAGCATCAATACTCGTCGGCCATAATCTTTCTTATACTTCTCTAAATAATAGTTTGTTTTGTACGCGCACTATATCGTGTACACGCCGAATCCGGCGTTCTGATCGATCAATACTCATACGCCAGTGTCCTTTTTAGTAGCATAAAAATAAAACAAAAACAATTATCCTTTTTTTTTTTATTTCCCGTACTCGCTTCCCCGAAGTTTCCACATACACCGCGGCGTGTTTTTTTATAGTCACCGCGCATTACTGCACGCTGCAGTGGCGCGTATTTAAATGGTGTTTTCCGCGTCGAGTTCCCCGAGGAGGAAAAATTAAAAAAGTCGATTTAATGTATTATTCAGCGTCGGTCGATAATTTATATCAATATATATAAACGTAGTCGAAAACATTCTCACGTTTTCTGTTCAAAACGGAAAATATAGAGTTACGGATGAAAATTTCATAAATGGTGTATTCGCGATGTGCAGGAAATCGGAAACACTCGATCGATGACTTCCGCGTCAAAAGTACAGTTATACAGTGTCCATCCGTTTTCATTAAATAAAACAATTTTTGAACGGTTAAAAAGATTTTAACGGGAGGAACGGTTTTGGATATGTATATACGCTGACAGCCTGGCGGATAAAGAACACGCCGATGTAACACGAAGAAGTTCTCGCTCGCTTCGATGAAAATAGAATTTTTGAATTATTATTATAATTTACCGATTACTCGACGAGTAATATTCGATCTATATCTGTTTATTAGGTACCTACGAAAAAAAAATTTTAATTCGAAATTTTCTATACGTTTTATATTATAAAAGAGAAATTCAAATTTCGTTCCACTATTATATAACCGTCGTGCGGTTTATTTCGATTATTATTTTTCTTTTCGAAAATATCTCCTCTTGTATGTCATAATAACGTGTTAATACACCTACGAGTTTAAGAGTTTATTATGCGTACTGTTGGCAAACAATACGCGCACTCGACGAGCAGCGATCGACGAGTGCTCGCACTATTAATATGATTCGTATTAAATCGTTCGGCGGTTCGCAGTGTACGCATTGACATTTGGAAAACAACGTACAAACTCTTATATAATAAATGTTTTTTTTTTTTCGCGTATGGCACTAACTAATGTTCCCGAGTTACGCGCGATATTTATTATTTTGTAGCTATTTGTTGTTAAGTCACAAAACGGAGAAATTCCAACACCTGTTTTCCAGCTACGCGTGTGGTGTGTGTTTGGCGGAGAAAACACAGATGTACCTACGCCGACGTGCGAACAAAAAAAAAACAAAACCATTAATTTAAGTCGGTATCCCTTAGGAAAATTTCACGTTTCGAGTACATCGTATTATGAGTTTTTTTTTAAACGATATTGGATTTTAAAGAGTGTTTAGCTTCACAACGCGAACAAGTGAATCGTCTCGAAAAAAATTTTAGTTTTTTTTTTGCACATTTTTTTTTTAAACTTTAATGAATAAAAATTACAAAAAAAAAAATGTAAGTTTATTATTTTTTCCTGGCAAAACGTAAAATTAGGAAAATATTTTTGATACTTTCCTCTCTCGTATAATTTTTTCTTTTTTAGGTTATTTTCTGTAGCGAGAATTCTAAAACGTTCTCCTGTACACGTGTGTAGGTCTTTGTATACAGCGATCGATGCGTATTACGTTAGCAGTGGCGTATTTAAGGGCGGAACAGGGGACTCGCGTCGTACCTTTTCCGTTTACTTTATTTATATATTTCAATAATAATTTATATTTTACGAATGCAAAATCGGTGTTTATTAATTTAATACCGATTTACGACTCGTAATTATTACGAATTGTTAAAAATCAATTCGTAAAATAATTTTGAAAGTCGAGTAGTATTAAATTAAATTTCCGTTATTCGAAATGCGTTTATGAATATTTATATCCATTTTGACACGGACACATTTCATGGCCGCAAGTCATTCCGAAAATTCGCCCGACACCGACAATGTTACCGTGATGACTGCATGGACGAAAACGTTGCTATGCAACCGTTGCTATGTAATCGCTGCTATATGTGACCGTTGCTACGTCGACTAAATACAATAGCAACAAGACATATCCGATGTATTTGCATGCAGTGTAGATACTTTGATTTTGAAAATTTTTGGTGCCTCCTCCTCTACACTACACGTTTCTAAATACGACGACTTACAGACTATAGACATTCGACTACAGACGACTGAATTTCACGATACACAGTACAAGGATTTAGAAATGATTTCAAGCCGATCGAAATCAGTCGGCCGGTTAGGTTTAATTTTCTACACAATAATATCGATTCGCGCGAATTCCTGCACATTTGCGTTATACGGTCCTAGGGAAACGGTGTACCGTTTGAGACCAAAAAGTCAGACGAAAATTCAACTACTTAGAGAGAACGGAATTTAATTCTAAAAAAAGATTTTAAATTGTCGGACTTTTTTCCAAGTTATGTAGGCAATCGATTTTTAATATTTTAATTGAAACTATTTTTTAATTCGTTTTAAATTTCTAATTTTTTTTTTTTTTACGTTTGTCATTAGTAAATTTAAAAAAGTAATGAAACATTTAACGAAAAATCGACTTCGTAAGTTATCCCGTTTCTTATATAATGTGGTACGCGAACAAAACCCGCATTTACCGACCACCCTCGGGACCGAACTAAAACACGTGTAACGTACACGAGTGTATAGTAGTTTGTTTTAAAAATAACTGAAAAAAAAAATCGACTCTACCGGTTTCATTTATTGACACTGCAGGACGATACCGATGTATACCGCGACGTCAGCATTACGGCCCGTTGACGGCTGTTCGCCTCACGCGCGGGAACTCGTTATTCCATATGGCGTTATTTTTTTCTCACTAAGCGTTCATTAACGTTCGTATTATAGGACTTCTCGAGAATATCCCGTACACCCTAAAAGATTTTTATACTTTTTTTTTTATTATTCAAGATGTGGTGAACGTCGATTCACTTTCGACACACACACACACACACACACACACACACACACACACACACACACACACACACACACACAATAAAATACGCAATATAGTTAATTTAAACTTTTATTGAAAAGACGTCTTACCGTGACCGCGTTATACGCGCATCACCCAAGAACTAACTTTTTCGTGTTATCTTTGCCCCTTTTTATATTATACAATTGTTATTATTTTGCTTACTTGGGTACTAATGATTACAATAATTTTATTATTTTAAAATGTCACAACGTTTACTTATCCTTCCTATTTCGTAATGTTATGTTATGATATTGGAAAAGAATCAGATTATCGTCGAATTTATTCGAATATTTATTACGATTAAGACACTGGAACAAAAATCATTATATTATATAACTCGATAAAAATCCATGTGGATTAGCAAAAAAAAAAAAATTAGTTTGTTACATAAGTTGTTGGTTTACGTTCTGATTATTGTAATGAGATTGAATTATTAAATTTTATAATCGTTCAAGTTAAATTTTATAAAAAGAAAAAAATGCTTGTACTCGAGACATTCATGTTTAAACGTCGCGTGAGCGGTAAAAATTGAACGGAATTTGTGAATATCGGTATATTTATACAAAGTAATTTCGATAATAAATATTATTATTAGTTGTCACGACAACAGCTCATACATTACACGCAATTTATAATTGCGTGTAAATTAATTAATATTATTAATATTACGTATGTAAATTAATTATTAATATTAATAAATATTATTATTAGTTGCCGTGACAACAGCTTACACATTTCCGTACCATTTCCCGTGGTTTACTCTCATACCGCCGTAATAGATGTTTACGCATCAAAATCTTTTTTTTTTTTGTAAAAATCTCTTTTCTCGATATATTTAATTCGTTGACGGAGCTGTGTTATAAATAGTAAAAAATAAATAAAATTCGTGTTCCTTAAACAATAAGCGCTCATATTATACATTATTACGTTTAATACAGTCGAGTGTATTTTGTGATGATGGTAAAATGTTTTCAATATCTTTTGTCGCGACAACTTCTTTTCAACGCTGCTGCAGCAGCCGCGGGGTGTGGGGGGGGGACTGCAGCACGGACGACTACGGCGGCAAAAACCAGTTTTTCGTCGACTTTGTGTGCATTGTTAACTCACGACGGTCGTGCGTTTTGTTCGGAGTGATTGAGTTTTTATTTTTTTATTATTTTTTTATTTTTAATGTGGCGGCCGTATATTTTACACGAGACACAAATCGAGACAACATTCGACTGTAGAAACGACAGTGTAATGTAATGTGTATTCTATATTTTTTTTTTTACGATTTTTCTCTGTACGATATAATATGACATTTTAAATCGGACGAAATCGTTTTTTTGAAACAGGAGAAAAAGAATATTTTACACGGTGTAGAAACGAACGAGTTCTTCGCCTATGAATTTATTACGTATAATAATAATAATAATTACATATTTTTACAATATTATTAAGTTTAAACAATCGAATACAATACATTTTCACGTATACGACTTAAGTGTTTCATTATAATATATCCGCAATGCCGAACGTCGAAGGTCTTCTGCAGTATTTCGTGTAGTAGCAGCTTCTCCTATTTCTTTTTTCGACCACTATCGGTCGTATTTAAAGTTTTTCAATATTCCAAAATTTTTTTTTTTATTCTTTTGAAAAAATGAATATATAATTATTATTAATATTATTCATTCCATATTGAATAAAACGATATATTTTCTTTTTTTTTCTTTTCGTGAAATCTCACAAATCGTTTTTCGGGTGCCGCAGTTATTGACGAAAAACGTTTTGCCACTTTATGCGCAATAAAGTAGTATTGCGACGTGTTGTTGGCGTTTGAAATAAGAAATTCTTTCGAAAGTTATTGTATAGTTATTGGCAAAGTATATATACAGCTGCAGTAGTAGCATTTTGGTATTTCGACTGCGCGTTTGAAAATTATTATTATTATCGACGACGACGATGACAATATTATCATAATATATGAAACGGCAATTGGCCCCGGATTTGTAATAATATATTTATATAAATATTCCGAAACCGTATTCGCGGCGAGGGCGTGATCGAAATAACGTCAAAATACTCGAGGAGCGCAGCCGATTGTGGATAAATATTTGTTTAAAAAATATCGCGAAGATGATTGTTTTTTTCCCCGAATTTTATTCGTTCTTTTCGATAATTCTGTACGAAATACAAGACTTTTTATTGTTAACAGTGTCTTTTTACGAGGAACAGCAATTTCCATACGGGAATTCGGCGCGGCCAGCAGTGGCGTATTTATACCTTGATGACCGTTCTTATTCCTTTACTATTTACTTTGTTCCGTGTCAAAATTTTAAAATTTTAATTTAAATACAATATATTTTTGTGGTTCATTAGTTGGGAAAAATCGTTAAAATATTGTGTAATTATAGTTTTAATCGCGATTCGATTTGGTATAGAAATAGTGCGTTTATAGAAGTCCATTTGCTTTTTTAGTAATACTGCGGTATAGGTTGTCTGTGTTTACTTCTGCAACGAGACAATAAAGAAATGTATCTAAGGAACTCCGTGTCACATGAATATATATATATAAATAATAATCTATTGATTAATAATCGTTTGACTCGAATTTTAATTTTAGCATTGAATGGACCACCGATGTCGTCAACTCGCAGAACCACAATTGTCCAAGAAGTATTTAATCGATAAACCAGCGAAGAAAATCCGGAATTGTCATTAAAAATGAAACAAAAAAACTTAATAAAAACATAAAATATAATGAAAAACGTATAGGCGAGTCAGTAAGTGAAAATAAGTGAAAATATTATATATTATCACAATTAAATACGCCACTATTGGCCAGTTTTAAAAGTTTCGTATTGCACACTTTGATTTAATTTTCAGAAATCCGAATTCTGAAATCATATGGATATTGGTCAACACATCCCTCCATCACTATGTAATGTTTAGACATATGTAATTAATTCGATAATCGTTTTAAAGTTATCGACTTTATAATCTTACAAAATTAAATAAATACTCTTTGTTTTACTACATAAACTTCAAAGATTTTATTACGGTTCGATTTTATTTTTTTAATTCCTGATTAAAATAAATATATAATATTTAAAAACGAATTTCTGTTGTTGTTTTTTTTTTCAATTATTATATTAGTATTTTTATCGGAATAATCTATATAGGAGTCTATATAGGACGATGTATTTAATAGAAAAACACCGAATAGAAATCCGGTACGCGATCGCGTGATTTTATTTTCTCCTCGGTATGTGCCGCTGCACAATACACGAATAACGCGTAAAATGAAACTATTGAAATTTATACGGAAACTGGGAGAATAAAATGAAATCGAATTTTTTTTTAAATTTATGTATAATCAAGTCGGCGGCCCGCTTCGAATGCGAAATTCGCGCCAAAAGTTCTTCGCAAATTGTCTATAATGTGCGCCCAGGGGGCATTAAATATTTAGTGCTACGGGCTTAGCCGGCCCGGGACACCGAGCTGTGGTCTGACTTCAATTAGTTGGCCCAAACTGATCCTCCGGGTTGGGGTTTATTATTAATATTAATAAATATTATTATTAGTTGCCGTGACAACAGCTTACACATTTCCGTACCATTTCCGTGGTTTACTCTCATACCGCCGTAATAGATGTTTACGCATCAAAATCTTTTTTTTTTTAAAATCTCTTTTCTCGATATATTTAATTCGTTGACGGAGCTGTGTTATAAATAGTAAAAAATAAATAAAATTCGTGTTCCTTAAACAATAAGCGCTCATATTATACATTATTACGTTTAATATAGTCGAGTGTATTTTGTGATGATGGTAAAATGTTTTCAATATCTTTTGTCGCGACAACTTCTTTTCAACGCTGCTGCAGCAGCCGCGGGTGTGGGGGGACTGCAGCACGGACGACTACGGCGGCAAAAACCAGTTTTTCGTCGACTTTGTGTGCATTGTTAACTCACGACGGTCGTGCGTTTTGTTCGGAGTGATTGAGTTTTTATTATTATTATTTTTTTATTTTTAATGTGGCGGCCGTATATTTTACACGAGACACAAATCGAAACAACATTCGACTGTAGAAACGACAGTGTAATGTAATGTGTATTCTATAATTTTTTTTTTACGATTTTTCTCTGTACGATATAATATGACATTTTAAATCGGCCGAAATCGTTTTTTTGAAACAGGAGAAAAAGAATATTTTACACGGTGTAGAAACGAACGAGTTCTTCGCCTATGAATTTATTACGTATAATAATAATAATAATTACATATTTTACAATATTATTAAGTTTAAACAATCGAATACAATACATTTTCACGTATACGACTTAAGTGTTTCATTATAATATATCCGCAATGCCGAACGTCGAAGGTCTTCTGCAGTATTTCGTGTAGTAGCAGCTTCTCTTATTTCTTTTTTCGACCACTATCGGTCGTATTTAAAGTTTTCAATATTCCAAAATTTTTTTTATTCTTTTGAAAAATGAATATATAATTATTATTAATATTATTCATTCCATATTGAATAAAACGATATATTTTCTTTTTTTCTTTTCGTGAAATCTCACAAATCGTTTTCGGGTGCCGCAGTTATTGACGAAAAACGTTTTGCCACTTTATGCGCAATAAAGTAGTATTGCGACGTGTTGTTGGCGTTTGAAATAAGAAATTCTTTCGAAAGTTATTGTATAGTTATTGGCAAAGTATATATACAGCTGCAGTAGTAGCATTTTGGTATTTCGACTGCGCGTTTGAAAATTATTATTATTATCGACGACGACGATGACAATATTATCATAATATATGAAACGGCAATTGGCCCCGGATTTGTAATAATATATTTATATAAATATTCCGAAACCGTATTCGCGGCGAGGGCGTGATCGAAATAACGTCAAAATACTCGAGGAGCGCAGCCGATTGTGGATAAATATTTGTTTAAAAAATATCGCGAAGATGATTGTTTCCCCCCCCCCCCGAATTTTATTCGTTCTTTTCGATAATTCTGTACGAAATACAAGACTTTTTATTGTTAACAGTGTCTTTTTACGAGGAACAGCAATTTCCATACGGGAATTCGGCGCGGCCAGCAGTGGCGTATTTATACCTTGATGACCGTTCTTATTCCTTTACTATTTATTTTGTTCCGTGTCAAAATTTTAAAATTTTAATTTAAATACAATATATTTTTGTGGTTCATTAGTTGGGAAAAATCGTTAAAATATTGTGTAATTATAGTTTTAATCGCGATTCGATTTGGTATAGAAATAGTGTGTTTATAGAAGTCCATTTGCTTTTTTAGTAATACTGCGGTATAGGTTATCTGTGTTTACTTCTGCAACGAGACAATAAAGAAATGTATCTAAGGAACTCCGTGTCACATGAATATATATATATAAATAATAATCTATTGATTAATAATCGTTTGACTCGAATTTTAATTTCAGCATTGAATGGACCACCGATGTCGTCGACTCGCAGAACCACAAATGTCCAAGAAGTATTTAATCGATAAACCAGCGAAGAAAATCCGGAATTGTCATTATAAATTAAACAAAAAAACTTAATAAAAACATAAAATATATTGAAAAACGTATAGGCGAGTCAGTAAGTGAAAATAAGTGAAAATATTATATATTATCATAATTAAATACGCCACTATTGGCCAGTTTTAAAAGTTTCGTATTGCACACTTTGATTTAATTTTCAGAAACCCGAATTCTGAAATCATATGGATATTGGTCAACACATCCCCTCCATCACTATGTAATGTTTAGACATATGTAATTAATTCGATAATCGTTTTAAAGTTATCGACTTTATAATCTTACAAAATTAAATAAATACTCTTTGTTTTACTACATAAACTTCAAAGATTTTATTACGGTTCGATTTTATTTTTTTAATTCCTGATTAAAATAAATATATAATATTTAAAAACGAATTTCTGTTGTTGTTTTTTTTTTCAATTATTATATTAGTATTTTTATCGGAATAATCTATATAGGACGATGTATTTAATAGAAAAACACCGAATAGAAATCCGGTACGCGATCGCGTGATTTTATTTTCTCCTCGGTATGTGCCGCTGCACAATACACGAATAACGCGTAAAATGAAACTATTGAAATTTATACGGAAACTGGGAGAATAAAATGAAATCGAATTTTTTTTTAAATTTATGTATAATCAAGTCGGCGGCCCGCTTCGAATGCGAAATTCGCGCCAAAAGTTCTTCGCAAATTGTCTATAATGTGCGCCCAGGGGGCATTAAATATTTAGTGCTACGGGCTTAGCCGGCCCGGGACACCGAGCTGTGGTCTGACTTCAATTAGTTGGCCCAAACTGATCCTCCGGGTTGGGGTTTGAGCGATGGACCGACAATCCATCGTCGTAAAAAACAACTATAGTTGTGAATCTTCTAACAAAGCCTCGTCGGAATGTGGATAACAAAGATGCAGAGGATCGAGAAGGCTGGAGAGCTTTGGTAGAAGCTACAAAGCGCCTGCAGAATGGCGCGCGAAGAGAAAATAGAACGTATTCGAATTTCGATTTCTATAATAACTTATTTGCAATAACTTTACTGCACGCGTTGAGAAACCATCTCGGTGTACGTTTCGAACAAACATAATACGCGAGACTCGTTATTTTATTTTATTTTTTTATTATTATTACGTGATACGTACGAGTCGGTAGGGGCCGGATAGCTCGTATTTTTTTTTTTCATATTATAATAATGAAACTTTTTTTTTTTTTTACTTCCAAACTTTTCTTCGCTAACACGGTTTTTATTACATATATACGCATACACACATCACGGAGCGAATAAAATTATTATTATTATTATTAGACTCTATTCAAAGAAAACGCGTAAAAACACATATTAATTTATACACATACATATTACATCACGTCATAGATGTGTATGTATGTGCGCGTAATTATTAAGAACGCACATGACAAGTATTCGAATAAACGAAACATTTTCGCATATTTCTCCGCGAAAATAATATTTAACTATGACGTATAACTCTCGTATTGTATACACCCTCGCGTATTATGCAGCTGAATATTTTTAAGTATTAAAAAAAAACTTTGTCACGTTTCTGTCAGTTTAACTGGCTTTTTTTGTGGTTGCGACGTTCTTCACTTTTACATTGACGTGTGGTAAGATATATAATATATATACATATATACATATAGGGATAGGGAGACTAAAAATACGTTTTTCCATCAGGATAACTGGACTCATTACACGTAGGAATATCAAAAGTCTTGACGGGAAAAAATTTCACGAATCGGTTTCGAATTTATATAGATGGACAGAATGTCTAAATAGGATTTGATAACCGTATATATGTAAGTAAAGTGCCTGTCCAGAGCGCGAAAAGCTAAATAGTTTTAAAACCAGTTTCGCTTTTAGCGTTATAAAAATTTTTTATAAGAAATAAAATACCGACTTCTGAATTTTCGGGACGTACCTAGCGTTTTTTAAAAAATTTTCGTAATTATGTCTTTTTTTCAACGATTTTTAAGACACACTTATAATTTTGTGATGTTGTATAAACCGGAAAATGTGGCATTACGTACGTTGTGAGAATATAGGAAATAAAAATTTTTCGCGAAAAATTACACGCCAGAAATCCTATATATAAATTGCATGGACTTACTGGGCTGAAGGGGACTCAACAATCAAGGATGAGCTTAGAGGAGAAAAAAAGTTTTTCACGTTCATACACCTGACTAAAACTATATTATCGATGTATCCGCGGACACATTGACTAATTACAAAATTACAAGTAAATGAACTTACCATAATACATAAAACGCAATTAAATTATATTATTAATTTCAAATTTTCCGTATACTGTGTGATTTTAAACGTTTGAAAGTTCGAAAATGTGTAAATATTTCACGCCAATAGAATAGTTTTTTACATTTTTTTTATCCTATTCCGTGCGACTATTACCGAGGTTTACTATAATACAATCGGTTTGGAAAAAATTGAATCACTGTGGTTGAATAGTTTATAAAAACAATAATACAAATGCTCGTAAAATATATTTTCTCCACCTGAATTTGTCGACAATATTCTTCGAGATTATTTCCTTCGAGTGCCATTTTTTACAATATTTCTTTGATATCTCGTATTAACCTAACGCATTAGCGTCTACAAGCAGCGTATAACGTTCGCGTCAGTTTTACGACAATCGTCGTTGCTATATTTTTTTCAATATAAATACTAATCGATCAATAATTTTGTTATGCCTAGCGTTTCTTGACCGAAATCATATTACACGAGTACTTCAATACCACTTCTGAACATCAACACGCGTATGTCGAACGCGGAAAACCATTTCATTCCCGCTCTTAGTCTTGATTATAAATATGTGTCGAGTAGACGGATAGTTATGTTCTATCAATCTCGAAAATATACACCGCGACGCAATAGACAACACTGCAGAAAGTGATCTTTTCGCGAGTCTCTATGTGTATTTAATTAAAGTAATCGTTTTTGTAGACCCTTTTTACTCGCTCGTTACGAGAGGAAAGCGGTGGGCGAATTCGCGTACACCTCGGCACCACTCATACGCGTGCACACGCTAGATTTAAACTATTAACCGTTATGTGTGCAGACACCGGAATAAAAAACAACGAAAAAATAATAATAATCACGTGGCGCAGTGCTTAAATTAAAATGCCTTTCGGGTTGAATTTAGAGTTAAATCGCGCGTATTCGGTAAGTTTAATGAATACAAATATTTTCCAGAGCGCGTTTTGATATATTTCCCGCCTCCCTCAAAAGCCGTAATTTCTCATAGCCGGGCGTTCTTTTTTAAAAAAAAAAAAAGCTATTACGAGTACGATTTAACTCGCAGCAAGTCCTATTTTATAAAGGATTACATTTTACTCTCGTTTTCGCGTCCTGCCGACGAACGACGAGGCTTTTTTTTACGAGACGTAACCTGACCGTTCATCCTTTCATTTCGATATGACACTTCCTAATTTACTATTATCTAATAATCCACTCATCATTAAAGCCGTAATAAATTTTATTTTGTGTACCGGCCTTCTAATTTAACTTTGAATTTTGTATATATATATAGAATAATATATGTGTAAACGTATGCATGTGTTCTATATTTCTATTACATTATTTTCTTTTCTGTTTTTTTTTTCTTTTCTGTCTCTTAAAAAGTAGTTGTGTCTTCGTGTTAGCATTTTATTTTAGTTTTTACACGTGTTTATTGTGACATATTTATATTTTATAATAATTGTTGAAATGTATGACTTATAGTCAAAATTTCATTAAATAAAAAAAAAAAAACCTGACCGTATTAATGCGTAATAATCGTTTTGTACGCGAATCGCTTTATCCTTTAAAATTTGAAATTTTATTTCTAAAATTGTCGTTTTCCTGTTGAACCGTTAAACAGTAAACCGGTAATCGTTGTACCATCGATTTCTGTATGAAAACGAGTCACGAATTTTTGAACGCGAAAACTCGAAGGTACGTATTTGTTGTTTTTTCTACTGAGGTTTGGTAATCGAGTACCTACATATTATAAAAAATACGGTCACCCTAACACTACCACCGAGACAGACGAGAACCGGAGACGACGACAATAAGAGTGTGGGCCGGTCTCCCGACATACGCGCTTTCTATGGCTTTAGTTACAAAAAAAAAAACGAAAATTTCCGTATAGGGGAATTAGAGGGGAGGGCATTAGCTTCTCAAATAAACGCGTGTAGGTCTCGGCCCCTGCTACCGTTACGAGTGCCCGCCATATTGATTCGACCAAAGACTGTGTGCGTAGGATATATACTCTGTGTTCAGTTTGAGATTATGCCGGAACGCGCGCGACGTCTGACCCCACGGGCGGCTAACAGCTGCTCTGTCATTGGCCGTTGCTGTCGGCGGCAGTCGGCGCACGACGGTTGTTTCCGACAATCGGATTTCGCCTGCGCGAACACGGACCAATTTTCGTCCGCCGCCCACCGATACATGATCTTAAACCGAATCGAGTACAGATAAATAATATGTGGTAACGTCACAGAATAAAACAATCAGAATGGACACTGATAAGAAATAACACGAGTGGTATAGGACGGCGGCAAAAATCAGTCGGCCATTTTATTTTAGGTAACGCAGTGTGACCCGCCTTGTAAAAATTAAATATGTTATTGATTAAACTAGGTATTTTATACAGCAGTACAGTGCACAGTAAATATCACAGAAGTCAGGAATCAGAATGAAACGATATATACCCACTGTGCAAAATAGTATTCCTGGTATATATCGAAACCATTCCACAGAAACATTGAAACGTTCCCATGGAACTTACCTAAAAGTACCAAAACGTTCCAGTAACGCTTTATGCCGTGTTCCTTGTAACTAAATATTACTGAAATGGTTTTCTGAACATTCCATATACTTTCAAAAAGTATTTCACGGATAGTTTTATACAACTTTAAATAAATGTCATTTGTATTATGTTCCAGTAATGATTTTAAGAATATTTTAGTTATATATTTTATAGATAGTCATGGAACTTTTATCAGTTGATCCATTTTACTCTTAAATATTTTAATAAGTTATTAGTTGAAGCTATGATAATATTACATAATTTTATACCACAAAATTTAGAAACAAATGAACACAAAAACATTTAAATATAATTAGTATATTTCCATAAATACATCATTTACAAAATATTTTATTTAAAATAAAATAATATACCTACTTAACACATAAAATTATTCGTATATCATAAATCATATTAGATACAATTAAGATTTTAAATGCTAAAATACATTAAAAGATGTAATACATCAAACGACATATTCATAAAGTGTGTGTGTGTGTGTGTGTGTGTGTGTGTGTATAGGTATAATACTACAAAATATAATAATAATAGGTATATATTATGCAATTTGCAATATTACAAAATATAACTACTAAGAATGTGAAAATAGTATAAAATGTTTATTTAAACAACAAAATTAAACTATTATTATAATATTGATATAAAATTAATTTTCAAAGTCATAGAATTTTTCCCTGTCAAATCTGGTTTTAGCTGTTCTAAACCAACTCTGGATTTGATTCAAACTTGGAATCTGAACACTGCAAATATTGATTTTGATTACGTCTACTATTACTACTAAATATAACTAAATGTATTATGTAGCCATGTAGGTTATTATAACTATCTATAGTAAAATTTGAATAAAATATTAGGACTTCACTTATAATGTATAATAATTAAATATGAAATAAAACTTACCTTTTATTTGCATTCGCCACAGTGAAATTATAATACGACGTAATACGTATAATGAAGAACTTTATACAAATTTTAACGCGTAAAACAACCAAGAACGCTAACTGCACACTGAATAATACAGGTATAGTATGTTTTACTCATGGGTCGACAAAACCCGACCGCCGCTAGTTATATGAATTTGCGCAGTAGGTATTATATTTTGATTATCTGGTAATACCAGATCGATATATATTTTTAGAAACGAAACATTCTTGTTACATACGTGAAACACTTAAAGCGTATGTTTTTAAAAAACCCTTAATCCTAGTTACGGGAACGTTTCATTCAAACGTTCACACTGGAACACAAAATATATATTGCTTATAATTTTGATGAACATTAATGAAACAGTCAGGGAACGTTACATTATTATATTTACCATAGTAATAAAAAGGTATGTTACTGGAATGTTTGTAACAGTTCCTTGCACAGTGGGTATGTACCTTATCACAAAGTAAATTTGATAAAAACTACCTGAAATAAAATGGCGACTGATTCTCTGTTATCGGCCCGCCGCCCAGAAGTGTCCACCCCCTGGTAACGTGCGCCGCGCAATGCTTACGCGCAAGTATATGTACACACATGGCGGACGTATCGAATTCCGTGTGTACGTGTGTGGTGCGATAAAACCGTCTCTTTTTATTATAATAATTTATACGTATATAATATAATACGCCGCCGCCGCCGCCGCCGCCGGTCGGTTAGTAATATTATACGCGCTCGTATTATTACAATATTAAAACGAAATCATTTCGACAGAAGGCACACACGCGCGTAATTTACCGCGCGAATACGGACGGTGCAGTGTATAAGGTGTACTGCACTGTACGCACACACATCTCAACGATTTATCATCAGTGTCACGTGCAGCGTACGACACGAGCAGCGCGTATTATAATAATAGTATTGAGACGACACAAACCGCTTTTGCCGGCTATCGTATACACGATATAACGTGTCGTGGTGATAATATTTTAATCCTATTCGAGGAGTGTATAAAATCTATGCGCGTCGCGAGTAATATTTTTTGGATTTCGATAAAAATATCGTTCGATTCCCGACATTTTTATAGATGACACGCGCCGTTATCGTTGAATATTATATTTTCCCCTTGTTTTTTACGGCAGAAAATTCAATTTAAAAAAAAAAAAATAGAAAAAAACCGTACAAATCCATTTGTTTCTATAGGTTTTTGCGAAAAATTCAATATTTTTTCCAAAAATAAAACAAATTAATCTTTTCTCCCCGCTATACACAATAAATATATAATATATATTTTACAATATTTTTCAATTTTAGTTATTATTTTTTTCTCTCGACATTTTCACCGGATACCGCGGTGGCATAGCGATCGTTCGGATAAACGATGAGAAACGGAGATTGTCGACAAAGACGACCGCGGGTATGTATCGATAGAGTGTTACTCCATTTGGGTGCGGTAAAAAAAAAGGAAATTTTTTTTTTTTTTTTTATAAAATCGTATAGAACTGCGTTGATGTGTGTGGAACACCGTGTGTTTGCGTGTCATTGTCGACGAACTGGTGGAGTTTTTTTCCCCCGGACAATCCATCCGACAACGATATACGAATGGAAGAGTGTTCGATGAGTTTTTCTTTTCATATCGAATACCTATCTTGTAAAAAAAATTTTTTCGCAACAATACCCCGGATACGGTACCGTTGGAAATAGGTTTTAGAAAAACGTGATAAAATTCACGTGTCCCATATTTTAACAATTCCGTTTCATCATTTTTATACGATTACATATAAGAAACACACAATCCATATAATAATTGTGTACAATAAGCGTGTACGTGGTGAGAGTAATGTTTGCGCAGTAAATAACACGAGCAAGATGTCACTCATTAGTGGACGCTTTCAACGGTACCATTTGTCCTTAAAGGCGACGGGGTGGGTATTCAGGCATAGTTCCCGCGACCAATTTTCCGACCAGCGAATTTGCATGGTTCTGGAGTGAGGTGATATGTAGCGGTGTGACGAACGACTGATTGCTTCTTTAACGGCGTAATGAAGTGTTCGGTTTGTTCGGGGCATTCGACGGAGAATTTCGGATCGAAATGCTCGAATTTTTGACAGGTTTGATTTTTTTTTGCAGACCCGACGAACTTGTATACCATATGACCATAAACGTGTGAAAAGAATTTTGGTAACAATGAGTTTTGAAGACCCGGAAAATGGATTGTGAAGTAAGCGTTATTGTTAGGTGCATAATCCTCTTTCTGTGTATACGAGAACCCCATTTGAGCCGATTATCAAAAACAATTGGGTTTTAGAACAACTCGGAATATAACGTATGTCATTAAAATATTATATATCAGGGTGGACACCCTGTCTCAAGGAGAACGCCAAGTGGACAGATTTGGTTCCGTTTTAGAAGGTCCGCGCGTATATATATATATAATCTCCGCGCATCTCCTCCGTCGCGCTTAGTACGTTTTTGTATAAACGATTTTACGTGTCGAACGGTGCGCGGCGCGTTATTATTTTCGGTCAATCCTTTTCATTTCCATCGTCGCTTATACATACGTTTCCCGGCACGTACACGCGAACAATATTATTTCGATTAATATGGTATACGTCGATTATATTGGACGACACGTATATATATATATACGTTATCACGTTCGCGTATACACTCGAAATCGTTTCGAAATCGTTTCGAAATATTATAATATATTTCAATGTGCCCCGATTCGGAGACGTCTGAGCGCGGAAGCGGTTTGCCGCAGCCGACTGCCCGCCCGCCGGACCGGAAACGCGTGCAGACGTGCGTTAGCCCGCGACGCCACTCCGTAACCGCAGCCGGACGAGACGTACGCGGTAACTGTACAGAAGTCGTAATGATCTACGGCGGCGGGAGAATCTACCTCTCTTCCCCGAGTCCAAATTCAAAAAAATAATTACAAGGAATTCCTTTGTAAGTTTCTCTCGTGAAACCGTTGTGTTTAGCTTATATGACTGTCATACGTGGTGGCGAGTACTCTGCATTTTTTAACGATTAACTATATATCCATCTTCCCTAATGCAGTTTTTTAATTCTATTCTTGAAGCTGTCCCGATCTAACACCTCTCCTTATCGATCCGCAGCAGATCTCTATACGAACGACTGGCTCCGGGTCGGACGTAAACTCGCTCCTTTAAATGTTTCCACAGAAAGAAGTCACACACACACACACCCTGCAGATCCGGAGATCGAAGAGGCCGAGGCCCACCTCCGTGACTGGAGAACAAAACTCTGAGGAGGTTAGTTGAATTTTCGACAACATGGGCTGTAGCCCCGTCTCGTTATATAGTTCTGACCGAAAAAATGTGCTAACCACACGGTGTCACACGGGGTAAATGCAGAGGCGGTCCATGAAGTCGTCATGGATTTTCCGGTGCGTGCAATTTTGTAGGTTGACAGCCCTGTTTTTGTGGAAATGTGCCTAATCACACATATATCGGATTCATCGTGAAGAAGGACTTGATTACTACGGGCAGAAACTTCCAGTTGGATTTTCAAAATTCTCCAAACCAATTCCCGTCCCGAACTTAACACTAATGAATGGCGCCTTGTCGAACGTCTGAGACTTTTGATTAAAACTACTTTCACTTTATAAATATTTTCTGGTGTTCTCACCGTTCGTTAAACGTTTTGGTGGTTTTATTGAAATAACAATACCTGTGGTTGGAAATGTTCAAATGGTTTTTTTTGGATCGGAACTGCTATACGTGACGACTGACTTTGAAATGATGGCGGAATAACATCTGAGCTGTCATCACCGAATCACCGTTTTCAACGTGTGCATCGTACGTTCGACCGCGGACCACAGATCCCCATTGTAACAAAAGTGGCAAACCCGATGGAAGAAAATGATTGCCTCACCATCCGGTCCACGAGATCCGATTCACGAACACAGTACCACCAAAAAAAAAAAAGAGTTTACTTAAACTATAGATAATTTCAATAATTCCCCGGTATTTAACATGGAAAAAAAAATTAATAACATTTATTACCGACGATCTGAAAATTGAATACGTCATACGTATGATATTCCATCAACGGTGAAAAAAATGTTTAAAATTTATTCATCACAATTTTGTTTTTTTTTTTGCTAAGCGTTCAGAGCGTTTGTTTGAATCAGATACGAGGTTAAAAAGACGTATATTATATATTTTTCAGGAAAATTTCAAAAACTGGTAAAAATCTATTTCATAAAAATAAAAAAATACTTTTTAAACGTTCAAAATTTTCGTTTACGGCAAATTGCCGCCGTTGTGTCATACATACCGTCGAATAACTCGGCATTTTTGAAAATTTACAACGAAAAAAATAAAAATACTTTGACAAAACGCACTTCGAATAAATAAACATAATCCGGTTATAGAAAAAAGAAAACGCGTATTTTTTATAAAGCTGGATATGATATGTGGAGATGCCGCCGAGACGCGCAGTATAATCGGGCGCGGAGCCGACGGCCGCGACGCGGTGAATCGTGAAAACAGTGACGTGTCGCCTTGTGCCAAACGGCGTTTCTGTATTACTCGGACGAGTGACTTAATTTAAGCCTAAATCTCTCTCTCTCTCTCCGGCATTTCCTTCGGCGTAAATATCCGTTATACGACGGGAAATTAATCAAACAGACGAGACCGAGAACAAACTTGCCAATATCGCGTATACGAATTACTTTGCAGCGAGAGTTAAAGAGACAAGGAAAAGTCACAACGCGCGCGCGTCTGTAGCGTAGTATAAAGTAATCGATTTTCAATTAAGTTTAAATTCTTAACAAAAAAAACGACTTTTAACCGTTTAAAATAACGCCGAAATGGGCGCTAAATTTGATTTTATACGCATTGTTTATTGTTATACAGTGAGGCGTACTTTAAATTTCTCTCTGACCGACAATTGGAGGTTTCAAAATTAAACACATCCTCCTCACTGTAAAAGATTTCATAATATTTCGAATAGAAAAAAAAAATGTCCCCCCCCCCGATAAATTAAACGGATATAGGGCCGGTTTCACCAATTATCGTTAAATACACATATTATAACACCGTGTTATAGTTAACAATTTGTTTAAATTTAACGTATGGTTAAATGATATAACTTTCACCGTTATACATTATTATTGTTAAATTCTATTTGTTAAGTAAAAAAAAAAATGTTAGTTGGGTCACCGCAACGGTTACCTTGATTCAAACGTTCTCGTTGGTTATCACGAAATGTGATAACTGATAAGTGATAATATAATACTAAAAATAGGCGATTATAACCTAATGTACTATAGTGCAGGGACTGAAATGTCGATTAAATTTTAACAAGCCGATTTCGGGCGATTAACATAACAGCGTGTTAAGGTTAACGAAAACCTAATTTTCACTAACTAATTGTTAAATACGATATTAACAAAACGTTAAACCGTTAAAAATGTTGGTTGAAACCGGCTGGACAGTATAGTAAATCAAACAGTACTCGTCCAGTAATAATTTCGGAATATTTATTAGAATATAATAAAAAAATAATAATTCCAAAAGTCTATATTTTTTTTTTTTTCTTGGAAATCTAAGTACGCGAGAACTTTTTTTAGGTTTTATTGCGCATAACGAAACGCGTTCCCCGTTAAAAAATCCGTAATCGATTGGAAATTATTTTATTTAATAAAAATCGATTAATATTGATTACACCGGGCCTGACGTAGAACCGCGAAATTTCCATCCGTATTTCCTCGTATACTGAAACAGAGAATTAGAATAATGTGTCCGGGGATTTGTCGATTGAACGCGCGTTAATATCGATTTATCGACGCAAAAGAACGTTTTGTAATTGAATTTTCGGTGCTGACGGTGATGGGTTCGATCCGAAAACACTCCGCCTCGAATACGCCACCGATTTCCTGTGAGTATTTTTATGAAGTTTTTTTTCCTAATGCAATTCGTTGCGCGTTTTTCGTAAGTCGTTTTGCCATCTCAAAACGTTTGTACACACTACTATATAAGGGATCACGGACGATTATTATAATAATATGGTGACGGAGAACATAATATGATCTCCGTTCGGGCTCGGGGTACTCGAGCGATAATTTAACGCGATCTTTAAGTATTCGTCTCGACGTCAGGACGAAATAAATACAAAAAAAAATAAAAATTAATACGTCGGATTAAAAACGTTGACCGCCGCCTCGTCGTACGTCAAATCCGTTCGAATAAATCGCGATTAAAATTACTTAATGTTTTCTTCTTTTTTCTTTCTTTATTTCACGTCGACCGTCATCCGGATTTTACACGAAAGCCGCGAGAATTAAACGAGAGAAAAAAAAAACGATTTAAATAATATTCGTGGCGTACGCCGTTACCAGCGGTATTGTACCGTTAAAACGACTGTGACGCGTGCGCATTATAATAATTTTTTTTCCTGGATTTGCGACATAAACGAAACAGATATCTTATTCTTCCTTCCCCTGTACGGCCGCTCATCGAATCCTCAAATCGTTTCCGCATCGTATCCTGTGTTAAATCCGATTCCGTGTAAAGTACAGGCGCGTATCACGCGTTGGCTAATTATCGAGACGATTTAACACTTTTTCTGCCGCTAAAACGTATTTCCGTAGAGCTTTTAGAGACTTTCGAGAAAATTGACAAAAATATAAACGTTTCTCGGCGCTGTGCTTTTCGGCAAACCATTCATTACGACCTGTGTACCTATACACACTGTTCTTTATTAAATTATTATTAACGGTTCGTGACGATAATTAATTCGACAACCATACAAATAAGCCGCATCGACCGAAACGAAATCGAAAATAGGATTTAAGAACGATTTTATATAGTTGACTTCAACGCGTTATAACCGGATTCTTTTTTTTTTTTTACCAACACTTCGTGTAGAACATCTTATTTTTATTTAGAAATCAAACCACACCGTAAAGAAATACGTTTTGCCGACCAATTTTCACATCGAATTCAAAAAAAAAAAAAAACGTTATAAATTATTTCCGAAATATTCGAATTAACTCTATTAATGTGAAAATACTTTTGATTTAAGCATTTAATAAGAAATACGAAAACGTTAATTTCAATGTGAAATTTGTGATTAAATTTCACCGGCCAAAGTCTTATTATTCAACAGAAAATTTCAGTTCACGCGCATATACGTATGTGCATTGAGCCAAGAGATCGGGTCCGTTCTCCGACACGTTGATAAGAACTTGGTGTAGATAAGAATTTAGTACTACCAACAACGAAGACAAAGAGTATTCTCAACAAATAATCAAAAATCTAACTAAAACTAAATAACAACCATTAACCCAACTACCTCTTATCGCGTTCCTTTTTTATCGTGATATAATTTATATCGTGGTCTGTATAATGAACGGTGTAATCACGGGATAAATTTAATTTATTGAACAAGCGAACAATAAATCTCGACTATATCAGCGGTTTATAATATAAAAAAAATTTCTTTCTGTATATTTTTAAAAGATCGATGTCGGTATTAAGAACAACGTGAGGTCAGGTCTGAAACCCAACAGCTCGCTTTCATCAATTTGTCGGAGAACGGACACCGACGATTGAGCCAAATACATTTGCCGTTTTCATAATAATTTTCATTTCTTACAGTTCAGTCGGAAAAAAAACCTTCGAGCGAAAAACACGAATTTTTTTCTACGTATATATTTTTTTTTATTGACGATAAGAGGAAAAAAATTCACGAATATCGCAATAAATACGCACAAAAACACGTCATTCCGAATAATATAGTCGCTCGAATTTTACTCACCGCTTTATTACATATACGTTCCTTATTCCTCCTCTATTTCGAGAAACTCGTGAATAATTCATATACGAATTGCGATTCCAAAAACGGTTTTAATTATATATATATATCGACTTTCACGGGTCGCTACGTTTGACGGTATATACTGATAACTGAAAAGTTTTTAATCCGAATAAATAATTTTTTAATAAGTACATTATATAAGTTTTAAGGCGGTTTTAATTAAACGTTTTTGTTTGTTTTCAAAAATATATATATATATATATATATATGTGTGTGTGTGTGTTAATAAGGATGGAATTCGTGTATTATTTTATATACTTTATCGCGCGAGAGAAATAAAAATAAAAGCCGAATACACACACACACACATTTGAAAGTTTGTTTTTTCTTCATTATTCGAACTCGGCGGACGGAAATATAAAAAAAAATAATAATAATATATGTACGAGGTAAAAACACTGTTCGGACTAAAAGTGTATTGTAGTTTTATCGAAAGAAAACCGAAAAAAATAAATTAAAATTTTTAGCGTTCCTCGCGCACACATTTACAGAAACATTTCGTTCGAACGCTGTGGCCGTTCCGTAGAACGATTTTCGACGACGGCATTTGTTTGAAAAAAATTAATGCAAATTATTCGCGAAACAGTAGAGTTTTATTTTTTTAAATTCAACGTTCAATATGAGTCCGCAAGCGTGAACGGCGCACGTAATTCGAATTTATCCCAAAACGTCCAGCGTAATATAATTGCGCGTCTGTCACGGCGACTGTCCTATCCGCTTCAGCGCCGTTCACCGGACCACCGCGAAGTGCGTGATTTTTTTATAGAACCACGTAAAAAACGTTTTTTTTTTTTTGGCACCTCTATACTCCGAAGACCCGGGACGAGCTAAAAACTCGGTTCATTGGGACTGGACATTTCTATAAATATTTTGTTTTTAATTTTACGAATTTCCTGTTTCAACGGCTTACGGTTTTTGGTTCGAAATAACATTTTTGTTCCTGGAGAAATTCGAATTTGAACGCGACAATTATGTTTACAACCATTCAAAAAACGAAAGCAAAAAAAACGAGAAAGTAAAGGGAATCGTTGTGACGGGTCGATGGAAAAATTCGAACACGCTTGTAATTACGATAAGATTGAAAAAAAATCGTCACAATCAGACACCGTTATCCGTCGATCCTCGCGAACGCCCCACTGCGGCTGTATACACGAAATGTGATTATATTAAATAACCGGACTGGACTGGTGCTGCTACCGGGAAACAACGGGGGCCACGGTTTGAACACGAGTCTCGCTGTAGCGATCTACCGTACTGACCCTTGTGCCAGCGACGGAAAAATGTCAAGTGATCGCATGGTGCAACACGTAAACGTCTAATTTCTCGAGAAACTGAAGAAAACTGCCACAGCGTCGTGTGCTACGTTAAAAGAAGTGTATGGCGGTGAATGATTACCGAAGGTTACTGCGATCCTGAAACAAAGTGCCGAAAGTTGCATCGGAGGAGCCCGAATTCACCACTGCAAAAAAAAGCAAAAATATTCAAAATTCAAAGCCACGATGATCATTTTTTTTCCTGACATGGTCCATGTTCACTGGATGCCCGAAAGTCGGACTGTCGATCAACATTACAACGTTGATTGCCTTCCGTGAACGGGATAGGAAAACGAGAAGATCAGATATGTGGAGGAACGAGTATAGGATGCTTCACCAACACTGCAGTACGCCAGTCCGTTCCGTTTTGTCTGCAAAGGCGTTCTTCACAAAGTACCGCGGATCACCGTGCTGGAACACTCACCGTACTCGCCCGACGTAATCCCTTGTGACATTTTCTTTATTTCCCGACGTTAAATCGCAGCTTAAGCGAACAGGATTCGAGTGAGTGGGAGCGATGAAAGCAAAAGCGAGGACGAGGTTTTCTCAACAAACCGACACCGAAGGAGACTTCCAGCATTGGACGATTCGAATGGATCGTCAACGTATTGAAGGCGATAAAGTTTCCGACATGTAATCGACGACGAAGAAGACGTTTTATAACGTCAATCCGGTTACCTAACCTAGTATTTATAGATTTTTTTTTGTACAAATAATCATGAACATTTCGGTCGAAGACTTTTGAATCACCCTGTACAATATTTAACTATTCGTCTCGCCCCCGCCGACAATCCTATGCGCGCACCTGTGCAACAATCTGTACGCGCGTACATATATTATACACATAAATCAGGTGGTATAATAATAATAATTGCTTCGTCTCCCGGTAAATTAAACGGACACGCGCGTTTTCATCATCAAAATCTCTCTCGCCACTATTACCCGCCACCGTCGCGCGCGAGATTCCGACGTATATAAATGTGCCTGCAGTACGCGCGCACATACGGTACACATTATCTCGTATACGACTACCGCGTATAATAATTTATAGGCGGTTAATGGTATACACACACACATGTACCGTGTATATTTCTGTATGATGTATACAAGTGCAGCGGAATTATACGAAAGTCTATAGAAGAACAGAGGCTCCCAAACACCTCTGTATAATAAGTGCGAATCATTTTCTAAAAAAATTTCCAAATTTTAGATTTCCGCTTTTTATTTTTTATTTTTATTTTTTGCCTAACTTGCATTGATTTTTATACATTAATAACGTTTGTACGATTTATTTGGTAAAAAAAAAAAAGCTAGTGAAAAATTATTATTTATTAGTAGTTTACGCGAAGGTTTATAATACGTGTCGGTGACTGGATTGATTTCCAGCACTCCAGATCGATGCGTGTATGTGTGATTCGAGACGTGAGGAGTTTGCCAGTTGCAGAGTTTTGCTATAAAAATTTAAATTTTTCTATTGCGACCGCGAGCGAAAATCGAAATGGGTAAGCCGCAGTCTTTATAACTTTAAAACAAAAAGTGTCGGGGGTAGGAAGAGGTGTATCGAACGGACAACCAAGTGAATCCATTTGATTAAATATTTACCGTTGTAACTCGATTTTAATATCGTATTCGCGAATATAGATTCGAATTCTTCTTTTCCGGTTCATACGCTATATGTGAACAATATTTTCTCCATCCTGCACAGTTTGAGAACCTATGCCAGAGGATGTTTATTTTATAAAAAACATCTCATAATCATCCGGATGATAATATATGGTAGCCGCGGACGGCGTGTTATTCGTCTGCACATACATATAATAATCCATCTCTCGATACACATTATATAACATCCGCGGCTGCTATATTTTAATTATTCTTTTCCCACGCAGAGTCAAAACTGTATAATATTTACATCTTCGCCGTCGTGCTCATACGCATCGTATAAAATTAATTTGTTTACACAGAAAAGTACTAACGCGCGTATAATATATTCATCAAGCAAAAAACAATATTGTTCTTGCTCAAATGTTACGTATTATTATGTTACAGTAGCGTTTTTCGGTCGTTTTTTTCTATTACGGACAGTAACTTATTTATGGGGGAGGAACGATTTTAAACGATGTTGTTTTTAATTTATATTACTTGGTTTTGAAATTTTCGATATTCGACGTTTTGTTTTCCTTGAGATTTATAGCTTTGGAAAAACAAAATCGTATATAACCAGGCGCGATTTTTCAACAACCGATTTCGACTTATTTACGACCGTGTAATTTGACTTGGGCGGTAAACGTTTATAAACTTTAATAATGATAATATTGATTTTGATTCTTAAATGGGAAGGGAGATCTCTGTGAATGTTTAAGAAAAATGCTTTTCACGTTGTAAAGAGGCCAGAATATGGTAACAAATGTATGTAGTGTACTTAGGGCATTGAAATACTAAATACGCTGCTGCAGATTCCGGATTACAATCCATGGATACGAGGGGCCCATTGAGTCATTATTGAAATTTTTTTTGCGCTCTAAATTCTTAAGTTACATTGAAAATTAAAGAAAATATTTTGAAATTGAAAAAATTGTCTTACCTCTTTCCACCATTACATACAATTATAACAGAACATATCTACTGGTAACCGTAGTTTTGATTTTATGAGATAACTACCACCATAGCCTCCATAGGTTTAATAATAAACTCCATATAATCACAAAAAGAATACATTTTTATTGCGTATTCATATTTCACAAGTACGTTGTCATCATCAGCGCAAACCAACTATTACTAAACCGCTAGACACTATATACTGTTTATATCTCCGATGACGTCACCATAAAACGGTCGCGTCGGTTGGTCGTGAGTCAATGACCACGCCCACCGCAGATCTATGCTGCCGCCATCTGGTTTACATTAAATTAATTTTAATAATAATTGCACACGCATCGGTGGCTTTTGGCCGGACGAATCGTTGTGAAAAATCGCTACTGTGTCCACAACAATCCGAGGAGTCGGAAGTTGAAACAATCATAAATAAATGTACTTTACAAATATACAAATTGTTTTGAACGAAACATAACCGACATATTCCTCTAAAATTATTGAAATTCCTAAATTCAAAATTATTTTCACATAAATCAAAGACATCCCAAACATATCGTAATTATTTGCGACCTGCAGTGTAGTTATTTACGCAACACGTTATACACATCTATATTTATTAAAAAAATAAAAATAACTTGTTAAACTGGAATTTAAATCCATTACAAAATTCACTATTAAAATTAATTTAATGTAGGTATACCAGATGGCGGCGGCATAGATTTGCGGTGGGCGTGGTCGCTGACTCGCGACCAACCGACGCGGCTGTTTTGTGGTGACGTCATCGCAAATATAAACTGTATAAATACGGGTGTACATAGTGTCTAACTGTTTAGTAGTAGTCAGTTCGCCCGCTGAAGATGACGACGTTGTTGCTGAAGTACGTATACGCAATAAAAGTGTATTATTTTTGTGATTTTGGGTTCATAGTGTATATAGTATAAAACAATCACAAGTTCTCGAGCGTATTTTAGTGAATATAATAAATTATAATATAGTGATTAATTTTATAATATTTAATAACCAAGACTTGAGTTCTTTTTTTATATGTGTGAGAGTAGGAGCCTCAACCAATATACGTCCCTAGGGCATCTCAAGTATTCAAACCGGGCTTGATTCGACAATATCTATACATATTTTTTTTTCATTTTTTACAATGTTCAGACACTTCTGCTACGACCAATACTAATTTTGTTCTCCAATATGATACAAATAAATACAATGTATTCAATGAATACATAATATTATGTAATAATATGATCTTTACAGCGTCGTCGCCGAAAAAAATAAAAAGCCTTTTCTCGTTTAATTTTAAATTGGTTTTACAATGTATAAAAACAGCGCTCTGGTGATCTTGACGTGCGCATTAAGCTCTGGTGTTTCGTTTATTTGACGCGTTTTTCAATGTTCCCGGTAATTTCCTGAAGCTTAATTTTCAAGCATAAAGACTTGTAACATACCGAACCGCGTGGTATATTTGGACGATATTCCTCCAAAAAAGAATTATTAACTTTTTGGTATTGAATTAAAATTTGTTTTGTGTTCTCAACAAACGTACCTATAGTCTATACACACCGACGCAATTCACGCTGATGATGGATCTATTCACTTATTGCGCGGAATATTTTTCCCAAAGTGAACATTGGTTTTAAAAACGGAATTTCTTACTCGCATTCACGCGCCGTTCAAGAGATAAAAATACTTTTTTCTCTCTTCGTACATTTGTAAATGTCCATTTTTTTCATGATATTTATATACATATATAATCTCTAATTTCTTGAACATATAAAATAAGCAGTTAATTCCGTTATTTAAACACCGTCGCGTAAAACGGTTTATTAAACGATTAAAGTTAATAAACCCGTTAGGTTTTATGACAATTTGTAGGGAAAATAATTAGAAAATTAGATTAAATGTTTATATCGTTAGCTGGAACCTAAGGCGAGAATTGTATAAAGAAATGTACATAGTTAAGGTGAAAAATCCCGGTAATGAGAAGAGTTCCCCGTTTTTCAAGAGGAGACGTTTCGTGAAAACCACTCCTAAATCCTTAAAAATTGTTTAAACGATCGTTCTTCTCGCTTTAAAAGCCGTCCGCTGCGACGCCCTGCACACGACCACCATAACAACATAATTTGTTGACCGATCGCCTTAACACGACGATTCTATCGAATTTATTTTACAAAATCATTTACAAAAAAATCAACAATATTTATTTCGATTTTATTCCAAACGTGTTTTGATTCACATTTTTGTCCGGTGCATGGTCGAAAATGAGCGCTGTCCGTCTTTATGCCACCAAATGCTTCGGATATTGTGATGGGCCCTTGAAGAACTCCTTGAATGAACTTGAAATACTTTATACGAATTAGGATAGAACGGTTGGAACAGTTTTGTTTTCAAATCATCAATATTTTAAAAATAATCTTCAAGTAAACGATTTTTTGAGACATTCGTTTCTGCACTTTAATTACTAAAAGTCATATGCCACTAAAATTGACTTAAACACTAAATTTTTTAATTTAATTAAAAATTAATATAAAAGTTAAATCGTATTTGAAAATAAATTTCAATCTTATTTTAGTGATATTTTCCTTTGAATTTTGGATTTTTATCGAAAAATCCACACTGCTTCCGCCTTTGATCCTATCGTATTTTGTTGTACAGACGGTGTCTCATGGAGACCTAACTAATGCAATCAATTTTGTTCTTTTCTATATTTCATAGTTTTCGTTTTTATAATAATCACTGTAGAAAACATGCGAAAAAATTATTTTATTTTTAGTTCTATACTAGAAATTTACTTTTAATAATCTTCAAAAATTGTCTCAGCGACTGTTCTTTAATAAAAAAAAAACTCTAAATTCGGAATTTTAAAAAAATATTCAAAAAGAGTTTTTTACAAAAAGAGTAACTATTTTACCGCAGGTTTTTAATACATTTTTTTTTTTAAATTATTATGTAATGCTTGTATTTCAGTTTTAAAAAATTCAAAAACGAATATAAGGAAAATTTTACACGATTTTTGTAATTTTTGATTGTTTTGAATTATGTTTCAGGAAAATACTTGGAAAATTGAAAACCATATGGAATTAAAGACCAACTAAGTGCAAGTTTCTGCCGGAACGTATAATGCAGGCCATCCGAGAATTTTTTTACTCCTACACATCATCGTAAACCCAAATACCTACTTCGCCTTGAGCCGAATGCAAACCTTAAAAATATCGAAAAGAACTGAAATTCCTGCATTTTTCATACCCTCGTGACACATCCTGTGTGTGAAAAGTTTCCGAACTAAAATCCTGTAATCAATATGAATAGCTCTTTAACTCGTACAACAAAAACACCGTGTGGCACACAAACTCTGACCAGTATCTCGGAACAGAATTGCAACACGTTCGTTCACTTCAGTCTCGAGTTGCATTCAGCTGCGTACGGTGTGCTGCACCTAGTACGAGCTTACAAGAAACGCAACACAATTTCGTGTTCGACCACAAAACGCGTTTGTAGAAACAGTCCGACTTTCATCAACCGTTACAATGGTTTTCAGAAAAATTCGGATCACTATACGAGGGCAGTTTAGACTGGAAGATTTTTGGGTACGAGAAAAACGCGTCTGCTGTGGCTCGTCAGTCAAGAAAAGGAGCGAAACGAGAACCATCCTTTCGGCGATTCCTTCTTTTTTCTGCTCGAATCGTACGTACTCCGTCTTCGTAAACGGATGTCCGTACCGGATTTTTTTCTACTCCTTTGATCAATATTTAAAGCTCGGTTAGGATAGCACGAACACACCGTACGCAGCTGAATATAACTCTAGACTGAAGTGACCGAACGTGTTGAAATTTCGTTCCTGTACTCGTTAAGACTGTATACTACACGGTGCTTTCCTTTTATCGATTAAAGAAATTTATTTCTGGAATTTTTCAGACATCTGCGTGCACCTGCGTATAAACTATACGGATGATTATTTTACGAGCCAAACCACACATCTCACATTATTTAAACGATTTTCTGTACTTAAATCGGCTTGCAACCCTTGAAAACTCGATTTTAAGTATGAATTATTCTTTGTAAAAGCACTGCGTCGGGGAAATCTGTCGTCACGCGAATTCGATACTTTTGTATACATAATAACATTAAAACGCGTAATGTCATCTAACCGGAAACACTCAAGTTTTACGCTCGTATACTCATGAAAATAATCGAATCGAAATGTGAGATGTGTACAAATCGAATGTCTCTCGTAAATTTCACTCGGTAAAAGTGTTAATTATTTTAAAACCGACCTCTTTAAAAACTCACGTTATCACCTCGCTCTTAAAAGTCGACGCCTTCATCGTTATTTAAATACAGCATTACCGAAACTCACTCGATCCGCAGAGGTGCATTTAGTAGAAACATCATATCGGGCGTTTTTAAGCCCGGTACCTAATTAAAATCTGAATCATACAGGCATCAACGGCTGTTGAAATTCAGACTCCGATGTCTTTCCAGTAGGGTCTCCCGTCTTGCATTCATCTCTTTTTGCTTCAACTTCTTTCTGGCCGCCTCGGCCGCTGCCTGGGCTTTGTAATACCCCGTTCGCGACATATCGAACACGCGCAACACTTCAACGGGTATCTCGCCCGGTTTCCGTTTCTCGATCGTTTGCTGAAATCGTTTAATTATTAAACATTTTAAGCGTAAATAGAATTCGTATCTCCGAGATCCGTGTACTACAACGAAAAACAGTGCGTGATATCCGTCGTACGGATTTCGACTCGAATACCTATAAACCCCGTGCAACAGCGACGTAACCGGACGGACTCGCGAACTCCTCGTCGTTTCGGCGCGAGTCTTGTGCCGAAGGATTTGCGTTTTAGAAAACGACGAGAAAATTTAATGGGTGTATCTACCGAAAATGTTCGAATTAAAATTCATATTTCCCCCCAAACACACACAATTTATCATGATATCTGATGTTTTCACGGACCAAATACCTATTGTTGCGTTACACCCACCGTTCGTATTCCTACTCCAAAACCCTCCGTTCGATTTGATTCAAATCGTTTCTTTTTTTTTCCCGGACTTATACACTATTACGAATATAATATAACACCTATTGTTGCGTTACACCCACCGTTCGTATTCCTACTCCAAAACCCTCCGTTCGATGCAAAACGTTTAATGTGTCTAACATTTAATGTGTCTTAATAGGTGGACTTACCGTAGCGCTTTCCATAATCCGTTTGTCGATACAAAATTTACGGTCGCATATCGTCACTTTTCGAGACATTGTTCGCGTTGTAAGTGTCGTTGAGAAATCAAAATTTTTCTACGTTCAAATGTATATTTCTTTCTTTAAGAACTAATCGCGTTAAATAAAAAGATATTATTAGTGGGCGATTTGTTTAGATTTTCGTCGTCATGTACATATTATTGACTTATTTACTAATCATACATAGTTACTAGTCGCATGAAAAATTCGAGCCAGATAATATAGTGCAAATAATGAAAACGGAATTGAACGTGGTACTGAAAGGACTAATATTTTCAATTTTTTTATTTTTCTCCTGTATTGGTGATAATACCTACTCTGCTATTAAACACGATGGTTTTTTTTTTTGTAAAGGAAAATCGACGTTTTATAACTGTTCTGTCTGCAAAAATTCAATTACCTTTCTCCTACAAATTTTATTGAAACGTCTGATTATTATAGTAGGGAAAAAAATGAAAATTAAATTAAGTATCACTCTTCGTTCTTATGTTAATATAAGGTTTAAACAATATTTCACTCTCGCATAAAATTATATACTATACAATTTTATCTACCAGTATATTTATTCGATTCGAACACTTAATTATCGTTATTTGAAAAAGAAAGTAGTAGTTATTATCGGTCTTTTGCTATTATTTCGTTTATTTCCAAAATTTTTTTTAAAATGCCGTAAACCAGATTAGTCAGCATTTATAAATAAACTTAATATTTCTTCTCGAAATCAATTTGGCTTCCGATCCGATCTATCTACAACGATCTATCTATAACGATGCGTTGCTCAACGTCACTAACGATCGTATCGATGATAGACATACTGTTTTCGGTATATTTTTAGATATAAGAAAAGCGTTTGATTCTGTAAATCAAAATTTACTGCCAAAGAAAAAATGTTAAATGCTAACAATATAAATTATACGTACACGTAAAATCGACACATTCGACCGTGTAACTGCGTATTAATTTAAACCGGGCTGTTCGAGTTAAACGTTGTGGATTTAATTGTCGATAAATCATTCAAATGGGATAAACATTATGTATTACACAAACAATTATTAGGAAACTGCATTATAAATTTAAAATATATTATTGATCACAATTAATACGCCGAGAACAGTTTATTTAGCTGTACCCCAATCGAATTTTTCTCCCGTACAATTGAAATATGGGGTGGCACGCTTTATCCAGAACATTCGACTCCTCTGCGGATTAATACTTTGAATATATTTCATTGTAATAAGCCTATAGGTTATATCCTACTAACACACTTAATTTGTTATATTTAAAATTTAACGTACTTCCAGTCGCTAAATCGCGTTACAAAAATCTCGTGCTTTTTATTTACACAAATATAAATATCTCTGGCGTAAATCCGTATCCAGAAAGAAAACCATTGCGAATTAAATTACTTTTAAAATATATAATACCACAGTTGATCAACAAAGTCCAATTAACAAAGACACTCAATTACGTAAAAAACTTATAATTAATTTAGATAACTTTATTGCTTTACGTTTGTTTACGAATGTTATTTGTAAATAAACTTTTGATTATATTGTCACATTGTTGTTTATACTTCCGTCATCTGCACTTGTTTTACACCACTACTGCAGAATACTGTATAAACCGCTGTTTTATTAACCTCTAATATATTCGTTGTATTGTATTGTATTAAAATAAATACAATTACGTTGTACGTTAATATTTTATTAATAATTAATTATTATTTACGATTATTACCGCATTGTACGTTGTTATTATTACACGTGTTATGAAGAGTTTTTACCGTATTAATACATTTGCAAAAAATATTTAAAATCAAAATAATTTGCAATACAAGTACTGAAAATTTTAATTTTCTTTTTTCACAAAACCACTTTTTCGCATGTAGGCCCTTTGTCCGGAGAACGCCTCGATTATGGGTTTATACACAAAATTATATAAAGATTAATTTTATAAGTGATTCACAAATATATATATACTTATTCATTTATAAAATGAACGACCAAATGAACGCATTCATTTTTTTAAAGAACTCGAACGTGAAATATTTCTTTTCTACGCTTTGGACGAGAACGAATTCAATTTTTTTAGTGAAAGTTCCGAACACTGATGTTATAAAAATTTTCGGGTTTTTGCAGCCGTCGGGTGACGGCTCGCATTACAAGACACGCGATATTTTATATAACATAAAATAACATTCGCACAGTACACATTAACGTATCGGATAATGTTTTATCGGTTTTACACGGTGTCGAATCGCACGATGTTTACACATCAAATTAATTGTAACCATTTTTTTTTTTTTTTTGTAAATCTTTCGAAATTTATTTTAAAAAATTAATTGGGAGCCCTAAAGAAGGGGCGCGGTACATACAAAGTCAAATTGTCGTTTATATACATACATGTAAAGTAAAACAGCCGATTTTTCAAAGTATAATGAAGATTTATTATTAATATACGAGTAATATCAAAAAACGTAGTAAATTACATTTCATTCATTTTTTTTCTTTTTACAAATGATTTTCTTCTCCGTAAGACGTTACAAGTATTTTTCCTTTGATATTTTTCACTACACCAGTTCGCATACCAATTCCATACTTCCCCATACGCGATTTCTTTCCGAATTTTGTTTTTATTATTTCTTCAATATTCCTAAGTTTTCGTGCACAGTCTACTCAATCTACATAACGGGTCCGGGTTGATCCGGGGTGGCTTAAAAAAAAATTATCATCATTTCTGGAAATCTGAACGGTTTATCGTTTATACATTTATATTGTGATCGTGTGAAAAGTGTTGTTGAAACCAAAAAATTGTAGTGTAGTTTTATAGAAATTCCATTCGATTCCACCGACCGTCTTTATTGATCATATACGAACACAATAATTTTGAACTTGTAACGTTGTCATCCCCGTCCGTCTTTAAATGTGTGACCGCCGGTCAAAATATTTCCTGTCAAAAATCTCCTGAAAAAATATCTCTACAACAAAATATCATTTTCAAAAAAAAAAAATTAATAATTAAAAATCAATTTCGAAAACTCGAGAGTTTTCCCGGTAAACCGAACCGCTACATACAACGAAAAAAAATCAATTTTTTTTTTGTTATTTTACACAGGAAGAAAATGTTCATGGTTCCAAAATTTGCAGTCTTCTTTTTGTCAAATCTTGAATTCTCTAAATACGCTTAACGTCACTGGTGCTCACGCGTTTGTCCTAGCCACGTTAAACTCAATAAAAAATGTACCGCGATACTCTTTAAAATTATTATTATTATTATTATTATTATTATTACATAAACGTAACGATAAAATATAATGGCAAAAGTTAAAGGTTTCTACTTTGAGGTTATTATTTGGCCTTGTGAGAGATCTTTTTTTTCTTTCTAAAATACATCACAAAAATATAGACTTCGTAATATAATATTAGGTTACAGAAAACTAGAAGCGTTTACGCTCATGGCTGTAGAAAAATGTGTTTTATATCAAAAAGACAATGACGAAATTATTGAAACGCTGAAATGTAAAAGTACTTTATTATTAAATACACTTTCGTATTCATTTATATCATAAATAATTTGCATGTTTTATTTCTTTAGGATTAAGAGGACGCCATACAAGCATATTTGTTGTCTCCGTGTAATTTACGGGCAATATAGCAAAATCACTCTTTTCGTATAGAAAAAAAATGTTTTGCGAGGACAGACACCGTTCAGTACACACTCATAATATTCAGATATTTAAAATAAATAGAAGAGAATTTTATCGGTGCCGTAGTGTTTTTATTTAATTATTTTATTTTTTGGTATCCCGTCTCATCAAGTATATTTAATTAAAATTTTACTGAATTTTCGCAGATTACTTATTTTTTTCAATCTATACTGAATGGTGTATGTTGTCGCAAAACCTTTATTATATATGAAAAGTGCGATTTTGCAATATTTCCCCCCGTAAGACAGACGGAGACAACAAATCCATGTCTAGCGTCCTCTTAATCGAGTTAATATGAAAAGTACATTTAAACAGCATTAAAATGCGTTTAGAGTTCCGACACGATGAACCGGACGACGACAGGCACTGTAAATAGACGCTGGAAATATATTCCCTTAGAAAAGATTAATGAAAAATGTATTTGACCGGTAGTCAGTCAAGTTAGTTTTGACCACCACGTTTAACCGAAGACACACGCGTTTTAAGCTCGCGTGCTCATATTTTGAATTGAAACTTTAAATAATACACTATCATATTATTATACGCATATCCCTGCAGACTTAACGCGTACCAATTGACTGAGAAATTAAGTCTCCGGCAAATTGTCCAGCGTGTATATATATAGAATACACAAAAACCTATCGAGTATCGATACTCATTTTCAAAACGTCTTGAAAAAAGCCTTGTGTCGTTCGTTTCGCACCTAAGCTAAAAGGCGGTACTGCCGTAGTAGTCATCATTCGTTCGTATTCGATAACTACTACGATTCCACACTACCGTCCTAGTTACTTACAACACTGTCGTAACCGCCGCTTACACTGCTTACCACGTCAGGGTGCATCATTTGAGATTTTGCAACCTTCGTTTTTGAATTGCGACTACCCGGAGCATGACCCAAGTGTTTCGCGAATATAATCTTCCTCCTCATCCGCATCGTGTAGTCGAACAACTCCTTTCTGGCCGCGATCTCTGCTGCCTCTTCTTTATAATACCCCGACCGCGTCCTTTCCATGACGATCGCCACGTCCTTGGGTATCGCACCCGGTCTCCAATTGCGGCTCACCTGGAAATCGTTTTTCGTTGATTAATTCAACACCCGAATACGAGTGTACGCACGGAATTGTAAAAATCTTTGGGGTCAAAGATTCAAACAACGATATGGTCAAATCGGATTTTCATCCAAATATCGTACCGTGTGCCGTGCCGTGACCGAATCGAATCGCAGACCCCGCAAGAATTCGGGAACCTTACAAGTATAATGAAAGAGGGGGGTGGGACACCTGATATCCTCTGTACGTTTAGGAAAACTACGTGAAAAAAAATTATATATCTACCGAAAATGTTCGAATTTATTTATTTTTTCGTCTAAACCTGTACGTTCGACCGGCTTAAGATATGTCGGAAAAAAAGGTGTTCAAAGGCCAGAGATCCGAACGTTGTCGAGTCACGCCACCGTTGTTCGTATACCGAACGGTATTATGAAACCAGAGTTTTTTTTTTTTTTATGATTTCCTTAAGGTTTTTGACGTTTTACGTTAAGTGTTAAACGCGTCTTGAAACGGAGTCGTTACCTGTATGCCGCCGATTTTTTCCACCGTCCACAGCCATCCCATATCCTTGGGCGTCACAATGTCTGTGGTCAGACAGTTCTTGTGACCGCATACCACTCTGGGATGGATGGCATGGACCAGGCGCATTATCCCTTCCGTCGTGTTCAGGTCCACGACCGATTGGCCGGTCTTCTCCAACCGGGTGAACACGTTACTTTTATTTTTCTTCTTCTTCTTCTTCTTCGTCTTTTTCACCTTTTTCGGACGTCCCTTCCCCCTGCCCGTTGCCCCTTCGCCCACGTCTCTGCCGCCGCGTTCCCGCGTGCCGACGTACACGTAGTCTCGTTCCAAGCTGTCGCGTCGTCCAACGCTGCTATTCTCATCAAGCGAAGGACAATCGTCGCATTCCTCGAACCCTTGAAATTCGTCCTCTAGCCGCAATGTTCTCAGCCAGTCACCGACTTTGTCATACTCGGACGGCTCCCTCGACGGCGGTTTTCCTCTGGACGATTTCAACGCGGACGTCGTAGACACCCGTGTCTTCTCCCTTAACGGCGGCGTCATTGACGTGATCAACGGCTGTTTTCCTCCGGACGATTTCAACGTCGACGTCGAAGACGTCGGCGAGTTTCGCCCGGACGACGACTTGGTCGACTGTCGTCCGGAAGATTGCGGCGAACTGCTACTGCTTACGTCAATCCAAGAACTCGAAGTGGTCATCGTAAAAAAAAAATGTTTAACTTTACAAAGAGCGAGAATTATTTTACAAATCAAACGTTACCGACGTATGTGTTCGTCGATTAAAAATTATTATTACGTTAATTTATCGATTCTCGTCGTCGTCATGCATACGTAAATACATACAATATTTTCCTGCGGTCGAGAAAACGTTGTCGCTATAAATATTGTCGTTTTTCTTTTTTTGTTCGGTTTTTGTAATTTTTGTTTTTGCACGATTAACCGATGACGATTTTTTTTTTTCGTCGGAACCGGTAATAAATAAACATATTTTTAATACAACGACAATTAAATTCTTTCTTTATTTCGCATTAGGTACACTCATTCGATTCGATTGTTTATTCGCACGTACGTATGTGTATTTGTGTTTTTTATATACGTATATGTATACATTTTTTCGGAAAATTATATCGGCACAAATATTGTTTACTGAGCGTAAAGGCCGCGAGAAAATCGTCCGCTGTCTTCCTTTCCAGCAGCATATAGTAAGCGGTATTATACAAACTATGACACAGTTTATTATATCGTTTACTCGAAAAACGCGTCGTTTTCCCCACTCGCGAATCCCTTCCCACTTCCCACGACTGCTGACAAGATTCGTACATTACGAGCCGAGACTCGAGTGTAGTTTTTATTTTCCTCGTGTATTTCGCACGCGTTACGCCTATAGAGGAGACCGTTTTTCTCTTGTAAATCCGTAAACGATGGTTTAAACGTGCCGCGACGATCCATCCATCTGTGCGCGCGTCTGAGCAGTAACACCCGGCACCAGACGACGACGGCGGCGACGAAGCAATATAATGAGATTCTGTCGAATTTTTTTATGATCCTGTAGAGTAGTATCGTGACTGCGATTACGCCGTACGAGGGACTGTCGGCGAGCCGTCTGTCTTCGGCATAATTACTGCGCAGGCGTGTGATTGATGAACGTCTCTGTCGGAGGAACGCGATGACGACGAAATATCAGCGACTCGCGCGGTCCGTGTTTCCATATTTACCGACGGAGCTACGACGAGGCGTGAGAACGATTAAGAAAACTGCCGATTTGAATTCTGTCCGCAACAGGGATCGACTTTACAGCATTTAAAATCGCCCCCTCCCTCATCGCTGAAAATCGATAGAAAAAAATTATTCAAATTTTCGCAGACATAATATGAAGGCGTATGGGAAACCGTCGGTCATCGCGTCACTCGCTACAGATGGATATTACGAAAATAAGCTGAATTCGACCAGCTGACGTCGATACGCCGATTAAAAATCATATCAGCAAAAGAATTTGACATTGAAAACAAAACTCGTTGTTTCTCGATGATCGTATAATAATGTGTAACGCGTACAAACACAAAAATTACTTCTGTAAAAAAAAAAGAAACGTGTTCGTAAATAGCTTATTACACTCCTATAGTTTAGGGCTTTTGTGGTGGTACGTCTACGATTGAAAAAAAAAAGTGCCGAGTGGTGCGGAGATGATGACAAGTTTGGGAAACTCTGCATGGGCGTGTAAGGCTTGCGATCCGGTGTAACGTTCGGCAAAGGTTCGCGCGAGGAATTTCGGGAATGACGGACTCGCTGCACAAAGGTGGTCTTGTCTCTCCGTTCACTCGACAGAGCCCAAAAACCCTCGTACACGTGTACACACGGTAGCGCATATTTTACAAGCCCGGCAAAATGACTGTATCGTCGACCTTTTGTCGTCGTCTCGTGTTGTTGTCACGACGACGGTAAATTTTAATTAAAACCGGCCCGGTTACGTGGGCTTACGTTTTACCACCGGTAAATTGTTGAATATATTATATAGAAAATCTATACACATAACCCTCACGGTTCATTTTGGCCATGTGTGTGTGTGTTTTATGACCAGGTGATCTACGAATTCCTATGGGCACACTCTATCATACGCAAAGGTTAAGTAAATCATATGGGCAATCGACTTTTTTTCGCATCGTTTAAGAAAAGGTCGGTGTTTAAAGGCGTTTTGCAAAAAAATTTCTACAAATTTTCTATGCGTTTTCAAAAGTTTTTTTTCAATATTTAAACGTGAAATCGTTTTCATCGACTCATCTATCTGCCAAATTGAACTTTTAACACTTTGGCTGATACGAATTTCATTTTAGATCCGTCGACACATCTTCTTTATAGTGAATAACGATGGAGGCTAAAAACAGCGTTTGAAGCAAAAACGTTTAAAATAATTTCTACAGAATTTTGGGGAATTCGTATTTCGAAAAACCGCTTTCGGTATTATTTAGAACAGAGACGTGTCAACGATACTAACAAGCCTGTGTATCGTAATTTTTTCCAGAGCGCGAGTGGTCTCAAAACGTTGTTTTTTCTTCACTTTAGAGCCAACACATAATTGTATAAAAAATCGAACACTATACGAACCGTCAAAAAGACTATTACAATATTATTTTTATTTTCTATTTTATTACTTCTTTTCTTCTCTAACTTCTATAGCCCATTCAGGCTTCTACTATTTCACGCCATCTTTTTCCGTCTTCACTCTTCTGCAAAAATATAATATTAATATTGATTTAATATTATTATTTTCAATTGGAAGTCATTTAACGTTTATATCGAGACGTTTTGAACTACAAAAATAATTTTTTTTTTGGTTTGCCGATTTAATTTGCCTGAGCATTTAACAAAAAAAAAACTTTGTCCACATCCTGCGCATTGTTGAGATTTCGATTTCGATTAGGAAGTCAATTTTTTGTTTATAAAACTATTAAAATAACTTGTTATTCGGATACTTATTCGTCCTTGGCACTGCGCGATACCGAAAACTCGGTGCTTAAACGACTTATCGTCTATAATTTGCCAATTATCATATTATAGTTGTAGTAAGCAGATACTAAAATTCCATTCGATTTCTTGCATTGTACACGGAATACCTGGTCGTTATATATAAATTTTATACTCTTCCAAATCGTTTTTTTTTTTTAAATCAGCCATTTTTTTCTCCGCTTTCGTCCGCACGCGACAATACCAAAAGGACCCGAGGACTGTGTTCTGTGCCCGTGGAACCGTGTCGAATAAAGTACATAGCTGACAGTACATTAGAAAGTGTAAAAATCAATAAGCCACATGGTCCTACACCTAAAAACTGCAGTTCACAGACAAAATAATAATAATAAAAACAACATTTTTGAACCTAATAACCGCTATCTCTGTTCTCTTCGGGATCTGTCTGGAATAACGGCGACCGAAAAATACACCGATCGAGACATCCAAGTGACACGAGACGTTTTTCACAATCCACTCGCGCGTATTTTATACATTTCAACCTGCTCGCAGTACACTCGAATCGAATTTACATTTTAAATTATCGATCTAGCCCCTCGTACACTTTGAATACGGTTGTACACGCCGAACGTCTGAACAAATGACGTCCCGGATAGCGAAGTCTATTCACATATACTTTATACCGTGCAGAGTAACTCGTTTAAAGAACGAGTACGGCCGTGTATCCACTTTACAACGTCGTCGTCGTGATTGTGTGTGTGTGTTACTCGTTTTGTTTGTAAATTTTATATTTTTTATTTTTCTACACATCAGGACTCGGAGAAACGACTGCAGAGCAGTTACGCCGCGATTGTACTAATTATAATTAAAAATAATAACCGAACTCGCGTCGAACGCGCGGATTACAGGGGAGGAAAAAACCGACTCGGAATGTAAATTATATTAAGACGAGAAAAAAACACTCGTCCGAACGAACGTATATAATGTGTGGTAAATAATTTACGCATAGGAGCTCCAGAAAAAAAAAAGAATAATAATGAGAAAGAAGAGTTCCTATATTTAACTCGGGGGATTCGATTGATCTTTTTTTTTCATATACAATACTATATACTCGTATACGCGCAGCTGATAGTAAAAATGGTAATGTACTCGCGTGGAAAATATTATTGTAGGCGTATGAATATCGTTCGGAAATAATTTATGCAGATCTAAATTTACATAATAATGCGTAATGTGTATATACGGAATTTCGTTGAAAACTCCGACTATAAATAAAAATAGAAAATACTTGTTAACGCGAAACAAAATTCGTTACCGCGTAATACGCGCACAATGATGATGAAAAAAAATAGTGAAGATTAAATGTGTTTTTTTATTATTATTATTATTATTATTATTATTATTATTATTATTATTATTATTATTATTATTATTATTATTATTATTATTATTATTATTATTATTATTATTATTATTATTATTATTATTATTATTATTATTATTATTATTATTATTATTATTATTATTATTGATGTACTTTATAGAGAAAAATAATATATGTACACTTATATCGCTTAAAATCTACTTTTAAAATAGGATTTTCGAAACGTGCAGAGGATTCGCGCGGAGAAAAAAAAATCAGCGATGACGGTCACACTGGACGATGGCGAACGAGAAAATGGCCGCCGCGGTTTTTTTTTTTTGCGATGACTGTATTTACCGCGTTGATTTTTATCAGTGTCCGAAGCCGGGGCGACGCGACGACCGTTTCGTGGAACGGTTTGAAAACGCCGCCGTCTACACTTCCCCTCCACAGATATTTAGTGTAACCATTTGCACAGAATTTGTACGCGATTATTTTTACCGAAATAACTAAAAAAAAAAATACTTTGAGGGGGGAGGCACGTCACAACTCGCACAACGTTCGAATTTCGCTGATTTTTTTTCGTACAGACGTTCGACGTTATGTATATCCGCACGCCACCGAGAGTTTGTTTACGTGAAACTGTTGAAATGGTTTATTATGGTTAACCTATATATATATATATATATATACGTATAAGTTCACAAAATCATAATCGACGAGGAGACAACGCGTACACAGCTCCCCGAGCACGAGATTATTATATTCATTCGACCTGATTATAAAAAATTGTATCGTTGAAAAAAAAATTCTATAGTGTATCTCTGTCGGCGAATTTTACAAAAAATAATTTTAAAAAAACCCCCTCCGTGTTGTTGTCAGTGGAAAGCGTTTTAGAGGAAAAACGTCGTTTGGCGTCCCCGAAAATGTTCAAAAACAAACAAAAACGATCCGCTCTGGCCCGCGACGCGTAGCGTATTCGGCGCGGAAGAGCGTATGACGCCGGCGGCGGAAATCGCGGACGTGGTGCAGGTGGCGGTATTTCGTCCGAAGCCCGCGCGCTCGTTGTTCCGCAGACCGTGAAATGGAGTTCTGTTCGTTGGCGCGCCGTGGTTTTAAATTTTTTATTTCCCCTTTTCGCCGGGTCGAACTGTGTACACACACTAATCCCCCGTATACGCTTTTACACGGTTATCCTGTACACGCTTTTCTCCGGCATTTTGGAACGAACAAATAATTATGTATTATCGCCGCGTGCCACCGCCTCGGCCCGGTTCTCAACTGCCCTCGCGTTAAGTCCCCGCGCGTAAAACAGACGGTGGCGGATTATTGAACGCTATAGCGATTTGCAGGGTAATTTTCCAACAATTCTATTGATTGGGACAATTTTTTTTTTTTTGTTCGCGATTCGTAATGAACGTAACAGTGTATGGGAGAGATACACTACCGAACATTTTTCAATGACGCGTTGCGAACGTCTAATGTACTTGAAAGAGAAATGAGACCGAGAGAGAGAGAGAGAGAGAGAGAGAGAGAGAGAGAGAGAGAGAGAGAGACGCCGGACAAAAGTGGATGGACGTGGTCGAAAAGGATTTGGAAAGACCTATGCAGGAGTATGGCGAAATCTAATCGAAAACCGGGAATGGCGGCGAAAACTCTTGTAGGAGTATTAAAAGACAGAAAAAGACTCTTCGCTACAACGCTAAAACAGATTATTAAATTATGCCGTGGATGATGACGCGACCAGGCTTTATTCCAACCGGCAACAGGACTCAAATCGGACGACAGGAAATTTCGTAACGGGCAGTCGGCTCTACGTATTTGGGCACCCTACAACAGTACGCGTAATGTGTTAGAAAATCGAAAAGTAGATAAAAAAAAAAATTTTCTTCTATAGTAATATTCTTATAATTCCTTGTATATATATATAAAAAGAAATACAATTTCGATTTTCGAACAAAACAAAAGTGGGTTTTAAAAATTATTCGAGCATTAATAAGTAGAGTAAGGAGTAAAATTAAAAAGAAAAAACACGTGGTTTGCAAACGGCATTTTTTTAGAGTAGGGGTACATTATGATCCGAATAAACCTCAATAAATTTACTTAGCTTTTGAGCAAAATAATCCTTAGAATATTAGCCATAAACACCCATTAACTCGTTGGCCGCGCGTTCCGCACATCCCGTCAATTCGTTATCATTTACATATAGATTAAGAGAGATCGTTGACATAAAAAATGTGTATAAGAGCGATATAAATACGGGTTGGGAATTACACGGAAAAAATAATAATTCATTTATTTCATCCGCGTATTATTCATATTCATTAATCGTCGATTACAGACGAAAATTGCCGTAGTAATCGAAACAGTCGGTAAACGAAAACGGGAAGTGATAGTAGCTGACAGTCGTGCCGACAATTCTGTGTTAAAATTACGTGGCTACACTGAGTCCCAACTCGTGACTCTGTCTGCTGTGCTCTATATCGATCCCCTGACCTCACTCTCACCCGTCGGGGGCCGTTCTCCGACACATTGATAAGAATGAGCTGTTAGGTTTCAGACCTAACCTCACATTGCTTTCAATACCAACAGAAATCTTTTAAAAATATGCAGAAAGAAATTTCGTAATGTATATTATAAATCCCTGATGTAGTTATGGTTTATTGTTGTACAAAATTGTAGTTATTTGTGATTGCATTTAATGTATTGTTACTTTTTTTTATAGTAGTTAGCATATATATACGTATACACTATATATATACTTAATACTTATACACTTATATACCTAGATTTTGAATTATTCGTTGAGAATACTTTTTGTTCTCATTGTTGGTAGCACTAAATGCTTATCTACACTATGTTCTTATCAATGTGTCGGAGAACGGCCCCCATCCCCACTCTCACTATGCGCGGTCCATGAGTTAATATGTCTGTGATATTAGCCGTGACGACGACGCTGAAACGAGCATTTGAAAATTTCGGTGTGTGCCCCTCGTATATAAATGTCTCCAAAACACCCGAGACTCGATCGACTCGTATATTGACGGGAAAAACAAATAGAAGTGAATTCTCGAACAGCGATTATGTCGGTCGCGCCAAAGGCGGAATTTTTCATCGAAATTTCCAAAACCCCTCGGTCGGGGCAGGGACAACGCGCAAAAAAAAAAAAACTCCGTCCCTCGTCTCGAAGGGGGCGTTTGCGGGTTAAGAGGAGAAGCAGGGATTGAGGGACCGGATAGTTTGGCCTCCGGAGAATTCTGACGACGCGTTGTGTGTCGGCTCTCTGTAGTGGCGCGCGCGCGCGCGGAATACCGTCACGAGGGCCGACCGCGAGGATGAGACGACATCAAAAGCGCGGCGTCGACGAGATTCGAATATTTCGGACCGACCGCGACAGAGAAACAGTACGCAGTTTTAACGTTAAAAAACGTATTCGTACGCGTGCGCGTGTGTGTTCTTTTTGAAAGGTATCGGTGTTTTTTCCCCCTCTAAACCATTCTAGACATTGAAAACGAAAATCCGACAATATAAAATGAATTTTTTTTCCCCCCGAGTCGTTGCGAAAATCGATTTTCCTAAATTTTAATTAAAACGACGTTAATTTTTACGTTTTTTTACCGCTTCTTCCAGTGTATTAAAAAAAAAAAACAGAAACGTTTGCTCGCACAATAACCTACAGAAAAAAAGCCGATCTATTGTCGGTATAACATTTTTATTCGTATTCTAAACGGCCGAATTTTTGTCTATTAATAACTGTTTTATAAGAAAAATATTTTCCTATTTTTTTTTTTCTTATAAGAACTCTTTTAAATCATTTGCTTTGGCATACAGGTCGTTTGATGTCTGCACGTCTACAACAATTCCAACAAAAAAAAAATTGACTCTCAGATATTGAAAAAGTGCGTGCCCGATCCCGTTAAAAGTGATTTCCCTAAGGCCGAGAAAGTTTCGAGTTCTTACACCGCGTGCGATATATACGTAATAACGATGACACGATCTCCAAACAGTATACACATAATATTATACACCTACACCGGCCGATGCTTTTCGCCATTTAAGCGGCTCTTTTAAATTGAACGTTTTCGAAACGACATTTTACGAGAGAGAGAGAGAACGCGCTCTAAACGAAAACACTAACAAAATACAATGGTTTCCTTATCGTATAAAGAACACACGAAAAAAAAAACGATATTTTGTACCGATGACAGTGTCGATCGTATTACAAAATAAAAAAAAAAACTATAGAAGCGATTTATTTGAATAATTGATAAATTCAATCGCGTTAAAATTCGTCTTGTCTTCTCTCCCGTTCTCGAGAAAAATGATAAAGTACGCGCGGGAATTATGTCGTTTTCCGAAAATCTATACCCAAATATTATAAAATATGTGTTGAAATTAACGCGCGTTGTACTCGGATAAATATTACCGAAATCGCTCCGCGATTTCAAAGTGCATTTTCCGTGCGTCTAGTAATTTATTGTGGAATTCGTATGAATGTGAATATAGATATTTTTTAAATATCTAGTATTCCAATACGTTTCGCTGATCATTTCTTTCTTGCAATTTTTTTCAAATCGTTCTTTATAATTAATCACGCGTACGGAAACTATACGGATAAAATTCGAAAGGAAAAAACGAAACGTGTCGATTAAATATTTTGCTATCGCGGTCGTGTCGATATCTTCCGCACGGTAAAGCGTTTAATGTGCAGACAAAACAAAAGATATCGCGATTGTTGCAATATGATCAATACATAATTTCCGTTTCTCTCGGTAAATTATTGTATAGAGTACGCGCGAAATTTGTGTGAAATATTTTTTTTTTTAAACGAGGAAATAGGACGAAAAAAACGTTATGAAGGAATTTAGGAAGGGCGAAAAACAGTAGAAAAGTTTACGAATTTCGATCGGAGGAGGGCGGAAGGATTCCAGAGGTCTCCTACAGATACGTATACGAGAATCGCGCAATGTCTAAAACGAGTAAAAAAAAAAAAATCAATAATTACTGCAGAAAACAACGCGCGTTTAGTGTAATAATTCACAATCCTATATAAAATATATAATATTGCGTGTTTTACCCGATTTTTCCCGCTGCAAGGTCAATAACGTCGTTATAATCGCGTTCCGCACGTACTATATTGTCAGCAGACCATATAATTATTATTATGGCGATTTTTTTTTTTCATTCGTTCTTTCCGCTCGACTCGCGCGGATTCCGTTGCAATTATTATTATATATCTACTCGACTGTATTTGACGTTTAACGCGCTTATAAACGCACCGATTTTAACCATATTTCACCCCTTTTTTTTTTTTAAAAACGTTTTAATACACTATATAACACATTAAAAATACGCTCACGATTTCACGCTACGTCGGTTTCTCGAATACGCTTTCGTATTTATATCATAACGTCATTTCAGTAACGTTCCTTTTAACGCATTACGCACGCGTATGCAGTACCGCCGCCAAATATTATTATCATTTCAAAAAAAAAAAAATTCATAAAATACAACGCGACAACAATAACGAATTTTCAATCAATTCTCATTCCAAATCGTGGCAAAATCTGATAAAAATAGGCGCAGAAAATAGTCCATATTTCGTTATTATAGCTGGTATATTTGATGACTCTAGAATAGAGTCGAATTCTGTTGTGTCGAAATACGATATCTGTGGCTCTATTTTATTAATTTTTTTTTTTTTTATAAGAAAATAAAATAAAATCGTAACAAAACACGATTATAACAGTGACCGAAAAAGAAAAGCTTTCGCCACAAATTTAATTTTATATTATTTACCGAACACGGTTTTACAGATGGCGTAATGTCGGAGACAGTCACTTTCTCGAGAGAGTTGTTGTATTGAATCAGTTTACTAACTACCCCTACGAGAAATGATAGTCGAGTAAAAAGTGAAAAAAATTACAATAACGGAAAAACAAAAAAAAAGTAAAAACGTAACGAATTACAGAAAATTATAGGTTTTACAATAAAAAAAAAAGACGTAGAATCCATAATATTTAAAGTGAAAAAAATTGCGAATATTTAGACAAATTTAATATAATAAAATTAATATTTCCCATGTCGTTTCGCGTTTAAGCGCTTATTAATTTTTTTTTTTAACTTTAAATATTTATTTTCACAATCTGTTACATATTTTAACAACGAGTGTAAGTAACGAAAGATTTTATGACATGATTGACGGAATAAAGAAACATTCCAGTGAAGGCACTTTGACAGTTTATAGTTAATTATAGTTACAATTATTACAGCTTATTTTTTTATGAATTTTTTTTTTTTTTTTAATCCGATAAATTGCTTTTTTTTATTTTATTTAAATACAAGACTACACGTTCACACGTGTGTTTTACACTCCGTTCCGAATGCGCTAAAGCGATTTTTTTTCAATTTAAAAACATTTTCTTGGCTCGTATACGTTATTTAAATAGGTATATACGATATTTTAATGATCGCAAATTAAACGAGTTTCTCGTTGCTTTCCTCGCTCCGTTATATTATTATAAATTACCGGATAACCGAGCATACCTACAATATACAAATATATACCGATAATAATTAATAAATAATAAAGTATTTATTCGTCGTGATTCTCCGGGGCCATTAAAAAAAAACTTTGCGCGTAGGTGTGATGACGAACGTAGAAATAAATAAATAGTTGTACCGAGAGTGCATGTAAACATCGTATAATATAATATATAGCAGTGGGTGTGCGATAGTAATAATTGGTTTTTCGAACGCGTATATTATACAGCGTAAAACAAATATTATAATCGCGGCCGAATAAGTATATATATGCGCACAGTTTCGATAAAACTCTAAAAAAAACGACAGAAATATTTAAGTTTTTAAAAAAAAAATTTTTTTTTTTAATGTTATCCGACATTGTTAGTACAATTCGAAATGTCTGAAAATCGGAGTCAAACGTCGCTCGTATACGGACTGGATATGCGGTGAACCGGTCACACGTTTGAACGAAATTTAGTAACATTCTTCTTGAATCATTGCGTCTGATAACCGGAGAGCGATTCGCTTAGATGCGCGCGCTGATTTGCGTGGTGGCTGCAAAATAATTGATTGCCTCACTATCTCCATAATTGCCACGAAGTCCTACGTGGTCGACCTGGTGTTATCTTTTTCATTGCGCAGAAGCGGTTTCGCGAAAACGTTCGGCCCAACGCAAAACATTGTGTTATTACGACTGCAGGGAACGTGTACTATATAGTCGGGGCGCGAGTCGGAAACACGTGAGCATTGGCGTGCTCAGGGGGAGGTTAGGGGTTATATCCCCCATTGTCTTTTTTGCCGACCTACAGAAAACAACTTATTAGTTATAAGAGCTGCAGTTTTAGAGTCATTACTTAATACTTTTCATTAGTTATTAGCAAATTGTTATTACTTATGACAATAAACATTCACTATACATAACATATGTTATATTAATTGAACAACTTGGTATTAGTGTGTTATAATTTAAATTAATTTTAATTATAAAACAATTTACAAATGTACACAATTATAAGCTAGAAACGATTTTGGAGAGCTTGAAACATAAACATTTGAGTTTTGGTATTAACATGACAAGTCATTAAAATTTTAAACGTATTATTACTATTTACTTATAACACCCCCATTGAAAATTCCTGGGCACGCCACTGCACGTGAGAAACGATCCGTTGTGTGGCAATGACTGATTGTTGGTTTGAAAAAAAATGTCTCTACTCCAAATGCACTACGGGCCCCGGACTGAAACGTGATGCCAACTGAAACTACATCGCTCTGACTATCATACATCAGCCCATACTCCAACCGTCGACGAGTAACGGCTGATCCAAAACCATTCGGTTTTTTTTCCATAGCACCCTGTACACTCTTTAGTGTGAGCGAAATGTCTTCTCGTGCCCTTTTAACCGATGATATATTTAACAAATTACAAATGAAATCGGGACGAATCGGGATGACGGGACTCGTATCGTTATTTTTAAATGGTTCTTAGCTCAAGACACGGACACTTTCACGATACGCGAGCGCAGCAGCGATTGTATGTACAGTGACTGATTGCGCGAACAGCAGTAGCTTATCGCGTTTTCTCCAGTGCCGCGGACATTATTATGCGCACGAGCGCAGTAGTACACGTCGGTGTACAGAAGATAATCGTCTGGGAAAAGCGAGCGAAATTATCACAGCGAAATCGGAGATTTAAAGCCGTCGTTTGTATATAATTCGGAACGTAGCTCGGGAACGAGACTTTTTGTGTACACCGCGCACATTAGACGACAACGGGAACGTTTTAAATACACAGATTACCCCTTCCGATACGATTCAAACACCCCCTCCCCGGGGTCCTCGGCGCGGTCCGCGGTAATGGCGCGTCGCGAAAACCGACAGAGAAAAATCGTTTCGGTCGATATATCTTTCATTTTCGTAAAACGACTCCCCGAGGATTTTCGCGAATTGCAGTGAGCAACTTCGTTCTCATCGCCTTCATTTCGCGCACAATAGAATATATTTTAATATGAACATAAAAAAACAGTCTTACGTTCGAAAAAAAATTGCAGTCTATAAGCGGATCGGCGAATAAACGATTACGTTTAAATTTTGTCATTTTTCGCCATGTATATGTTATTTACAAGAAGGTGTTAGCGACGTGCATTAGTTTATTAGAGACGGGGGATTCGAAAGAAAGTTCGTATAGAGGACCCCCCGTCCTCTATACAAGAAAAGCAGCTATAAGGGTTTAACGAACCCTAAAGCACATAACAATATTTTGATGCAAAAAACTACAGTTTTCGGTGAAGAATTGTTCCGAGAATTATAAATTAAATTTATCTGTAGTCGTCTAGTCTCTTAGGAAAAGAACAGTTTGAATTCGCGAGATTACAAAAAAAAAAAAGCCGATTTTAGTAAATCCAACAACCTCGGTCGTCCCGCGGCAATAGAAAATTAAAATAACGCCGTCCAAATTAATGTTCGTTTGATACCCGTACCAGAGATCAGATGAATATTCATCTACTCTGTGCCCATACCATATGACGTTAAATTATATATACACTATATTGTATAACGGCTATTTAGTTTTTCGATTGTCACAATTGAATTCGGTACACAATTTTATACCACTCGAATGGTAATGTTTCATTTCGCGGCAGACGCGTGTGTATGTAATATATCGTCACACGGTCTGAAAATTTTATACTTTTTATGTATACCGACACGTGCTTTGAATCACTCGTGACCTATGCTGCCTATACTTGTACGAGAAAACGGTCAAGTGCACTTAAAACAAAAATAACTTTCCTATATATAGGCAACTGCGCGCGCGGTCCTCTATAAAATATAATAAATTTCGTCTAAACGCGTTCTCCTTGTTTCCTCTTACGAAAAAAAAAAAAAACAAAATAAATAAATATTTTTTCGATATAAAGTATTTATTTATACTATAAATATATATTATAGTAATATATATACTTACTATATTAGTATATATTTATAGTATCCGATACATACATATATATTATTTTTCGATATACCTAACGAAAAACCATAAAGTTTTTCAAAAGTCACGCGTTATATAAAGGCTCGTGAGTTTCACAAAACTTTTATAATTCGTTCGGATATAATATAATATATAGATCGCAAAATACAGTGTTTCCCAACTGGTGTTCCGGCGGAACCCAAAGCGCCTGCAAGGGTTCCGTATAAGGGATTCGACAGAATAGAAGAAATAAATCGGTAAATAACATTTTTCGATTTGAACAGCGAACTGTGAACGAGAGCTTCGATGAAGAGAACTACGGAAACACTCCGAGATCTTCTCATTAAATCTATATCTTCGAGATCAAGAGATATGATTAAGATCCCATTAATTTCTAAAGCTCTGTTATGTACATTGATAACGTTGTAATAGTCGTTAGCAAAAATAAAACTTTAAAAACCGTCCTCGCTGTTGTCGTTTTTTTCTATATATATTAACGACATTCACTTTTGTGCCGGAAACGTAGGACTGCTCTGCACTCGTTTGATTATACGACCAAATATGTCTGCATTCACGTGCGTAATTTGGGCAGTTTTAATGGGGGAGAGAGCAAACTATATTTTCTGGTAACATTTACGATTTTGGCGCGCAATTACCTCTGTGTTATCAGTTATAACATATCAGCAATATTTTTGTATTAATTGTATACAGAAATTATTGTGTAAAAATATTAGATTATACCTATAACGGATCCAAGATTAGATATCTAATCGCAATATATATAATACAAATTTTAAAAAATTAATAAATTCACAGAATATCAAAGGGGGGGCATAACTCCTTTTATACCGAAGGGGGCAGTCAACCAGATGGGCGTTCCTCGAAGTACCTGCACAAAGTTTCCGTGCAGAGTACTGACTGAACAGAAGAAGTTGAGAAACACTGGTGTAATACGTGTGAGTAGAACGCGTCGTAACGCGCGACGACAATTCGAAATGAATAATAATAATTTATTTCGCGATACGGCGATTCGGAGAAGAAAATTTGAGCACTTAAAAAACGCGGTATTCGTCTTTAGAGGCGCGATAAACAAAACGAGAGGGTTATTAAAAATCGTCGTCAGCAAACGGGTTTTTTATTTCTCTTACGATAAAGATTGCGAAATCCGAGAGATCGCGCGACACGCCAACGGAAACTTCCCTGCGCGCGTGTATATATACCTATATATACGGGGATTGGGTCGCCGCGAACTACGTAAAACAAACTTATATCGAGTTATTGTTTAAGTACCTTTATAAGTATATATATATACCTTATACAGGACACGAATTCGTGCTTTGAAAACTTCCGCTCGGAAGACTGTTATTATATACATTTCTATGCGAATATCTAGTACGTAATATTATTATATATTATGTCACGCGATAAACTGCCGCCACGTATGTACATAATATTATATTATAATGTATATACTATTACAGCCGTTTATACGCGTACGAGTGATTAACGCGTATTATTATATTTATCGCGGAAACGTTTTAAATATTTCAAAGATACGCGCGCGTGCCCGTAGACCGCGGTTTATAATTTATTATAATATTTGTGTTTCGACCGGCGATTAATCGTGAATATTTCAAACGGGCGCGGAAACGACGCATAAATTTATATGTACATCCGATTAATTTCAAGCGCGACTACATATTATACTCGCTTAAAATCCGGCGGTAACGAAGTCCTTTTACTTATTAAACGATCGGAAAAAAAAGTAAAAATGGCGAAAAAACAATCCTTTTCATTAAAATATATAAATTCACGTTTTAAAAGCGTAACGATCCGTCGGAATTTCGCGTCGAATTCAATCGAATTTTTTTTTTTTCGTATATATTTTCATATTAAGAGTTTCCGTTTTACGCGCAACGACTGTCGCGGCGACCGATTTCGAAGACGTCGCACTGCAATCAAAAGCGTTCGAATCGGCGCGATTATTTACAAAACTTTCGCTCGTTATTTTTTGTTATTATTGGCTGCCGACAAACAATTATTTTAATTGATTCGTATATACGTTTTTGAACGTTACGCGCGTATTTCTATATGAAAACCTGTTAATATTCCGCGTTTTCACAGCCTGCAGTACGGCTGTTGACGCTAATAAAGAACGAACGATTCAAAACAATCGGTTCAATAATATAATAATTCGATATTAATTATTACACTACGTATCGAGTTCTGGCCGTGTACGCGAACGACAAAACGAATTTTCGAAAGAAAAAAAAAACCGTTTCGAATAATCGCAGGCGTAAAACGATATGGATTTGTCTTGTGGCGGAAAAAGGATCACGTCCCGCGCACAAATCACTACTACGGTTTGATTGACGCGCGTTTATCGTCACGGCGTTCAGTAATTAACCCGTCTGACTTGTAAATTTTACACGAAATACATATATATATATTAATTCGCCATCAAACTAGTTTATGCAGATTTCGCAGGTTTCGATCGGGCTAATATTGTAATGAATAGTATTATATTTCGTTTAGTTAATAATGTACACTTTTTTTTTTTAGTAATTTTTTTTCTGACTGTGCTAAACAAATCCCATGCTTCCGCCCCGATTTCGGTTCTTGACCTGTGCCTGGTCAGTCACATGTATATTGTTCGATATGCTCGGACGCGTTTCCGTTTGAATTCTTACCACGAGAATTCGTCATTTACGAACGAGGCGTACGTATCAAATTTAAACAGTTTCATTCCTTTTTTTTTTTGAAAACTCAGACGATAATCCCACTATCAGATTTCGCTTGTTCTCGCAAGCGTGCGTAATCGTCGTCTAACGATTTTTCATCCAGCTACGACCCCGCGGGAACTCTCCTCCCGTCAACAGCAACACGACAGTTTAATAGATTCCAACGAGTTTCAAATATTATTTAGAACATTTTCGTTATTTTACACGAGATTATAGCCGCGGCGCGCCATATAAAAATGTACCGTATTAACGTCGGTACTCGTATGATATTTATAATACACCTACCAGTGAAAATATGCGTATACTTAGGTACGTATAATTTGTTAGGAGCCCGAAACGAATAGTGAAAAATATATATGAGAGATATATTAAACACAGACACTGCACACAACACCATATTATTCATATACGACTCTCTGTTAACGCATATATAAATATTGTAATATTCCACGAGACTCGGAACCCGAGTAATATTCGCGTTGCATATTTTAAGCCGGCGCGTAGGACGGCTTAAAAATCGAATTTCACACCGTTTTTTTTATATATATTTATAATTAATACGATTTTTACAGGTGTAATCCATTTTTTTTTACCCCGTTCACTCTTACACGTGTCGTTCGGGTAATTCGTTTTCGAGTAAAACACTCGCCCGCGTCGTCGTCAACTGGGTCAAAACTCAAAGGACTTGTTTCTTTTCCCCTTTCTCGGAGAAAATCGTATTCAACGCGGTGATTTATTTGCACGTATAATACGCACATATTGTACACGTATCCGCCAAAGAACAACGAACACTTTCGATTTCTCTCTCGGGAAGAGGAGGAATTTTTAAAAATAAAACATAGGAGCTTCGTCCCCAGTGTACTATAAACGATTTTACATAATATTTCGAATTAAAATACATATATATTTTTTTCTTTTAGTAATAAAACGCTGTATATGGATCGTAAATAGTGAATAATAATTGTATACTCATCTGTAGTAGTAAGAGAACTCGATTATATATCGATGTAATATATTTATTAGAATTTTTCGGCCGTCTTTTTTTTTTAGGGTCCTCTTTTAGGTATAAAAAAAAAAAATAGCGAAAATACAAAAATAATGTTCAAAAATCAAAGTGTTTACGGATAAAACCTTTTCACGGGGAGGGGGGAAAGAACGCCACGTCGTCGTTGTACTCGTAGTAAGATACCAATTTTTTACACGAAATAAATTACAATATTATTTATAATACAGCAATAACGCCAGCTGTTTTTTCAAAATATCTTTAATTCTTGAGAAGTTACGGGATTTGAAGAACGGTTAGAAACGTATTTTCAAAACGCTTATAACTTTTTTTCAAGAATTAAAGATATTAAAAAAAAAGTGTCTACATATTTATTTCGTGTAAAAAAAAATTTCGGTGGCTACTAAATATGATTTCGGGGTCTTCGGAGTTTGTTTTTTTTTTTTCGACGAAAAGCATCAAGTCCTCTAAATATAATATAAATAACGTATTAGAAAGTGCATAGTTTTAGAACTCCCCGTTCTCCTTTGCCTCGCGTTCAATCGACGTAGACGCTCGCTTCTTTAAAATAAAATAAATAAAATACCCGTGTCGACATAATATAATAATTTATACGGTTCGCGTGTCCCGGTGAAATATTTATAATGCGCGTATTACGTTATGGGCAATATGCGTTTTACGCGCGTATCTCCGCGACGCTCGTTGCACGCGCACCGCCCCGACTTTTTATAATATTATTTTATGCGCGGACTCGGCGGTGTTACTGCAGCCGTCACACCGCCGTTTGTGTATACCTCTACCTACACGTATTATAATATAATATATTACTGGCGATCGCTTATTTATATACATATATAAATATTCGCGCGATGATATAGGCGGAAAATAAAATATTTATCTAATGAAATTAACGCCGGAGCCGTGTCTGATTATAATAATAATAATAATAACCGCGTGCGCGCGAATTGTCCGCGCCCGCAATAAATCGTGAGCGACGACGACGGCGATAAGTTTTGTTTTTTATACGCGTCGTTTACCGCGCCCGGGAGGCGTATTCTGTACATTGCTACACGACTGCTGTTTCGCGGTTGGTCCATTCAAATTTACCGCCGGAATTGTGTATTACGCGTTCCATGACATTTGTGATCTCGGCGTGTTATCAGTGTGTTATCATTATTATAATATCGCACTCGTCGTAACAAGCTATAATACGCTCGCTTAGACAACTCCCGCCAAAGACTAGACGAATACAGATGGATCGCTCGCGGCGATATAAACAAAAAAAAAAAATGACGTCATTCGAAAGAAACCCCCCCCTTTCCAGGTGTAACCGTATGATAGCACAATATATTTACCTAAAATTTAAACATTATTCCCGCGAGGCAATCTATTTGTGTTGTTTACATAGTGAATTCTGGTTTGGCGATCGTGCAGTCGTATTATATACTCGTTTCATACACACAGTTGAAAAAAAAAATCGGTGCTTAAATTTTCACCGGCATGTGATAACCATTATTATTTGAGATAATAAAAAAGTTGTACAATAAATATTGTATAATATCAGCACAATAATTTATATCGTCGTGTGCGCCTACATTGATATGAGGTGGGGGGCCAATCAGTATTTATCTAATCTGTGCCTCCACTCGATCGCTTCGCTTCGTTCCTGTCGGAACATAAACTAAAAATATCAATCGATTCTTTATGGAAAACCGTCTCAAAGTTACTGCAGTAATGCGCGTGTTTGGTTTCTCCGATAATAAGACACTGATAACATACCGACATCACAAACGCCATGGAACACGATATAATTCCGGATTGATCATAGATAAGAAGTATATGGATAAGCCGCTCCTATATTGAATGTGCATGGGGTAGCGGTCCACTTCAAAAGGAGAGAGAAGTCACTATTAGAATTGTTCTCTTTCTCGCATGATGGGGTATAATTTAAGGTTATGTAATGAAACTATTATATTTGTTATCTATGGAAATTATACAAGGTGATAACGGTTATTTTCAAATTTTGATATTACATAATATATAAAAATATATGTAACATTGCCGAAATTCTCCCTGATGACTGAAATACCTGACTTGACTACTATTATACACTTACTTAATTAGATCAATCCCGCCCAGACAAAAGTGTTTATTTGCTATTTTCATGTTTATTATTTATTATCACGTTGTGGAATTTTAGGCATGGAAGAAACAGTAACTTAAAATGGAAGAAAGAATAAGCAACCCCGTATAATTCTTATAAAATTACCGAAAGATAAGATGTAATAACCCATCCGTATATTTATTATCTATGGGATTTATACTTTCCGTATTTTATTTTTCCGATAAAATATGCACCGCCTAATGGTAATATAATAATAATGATAACGATGTGAATTGAGGTAATTGCTATGAAATTTAAACGGCGGTAAATTTGAATAGACCAATCACGAAACAGCAGTCGTGTAGCAATGTACAGTATGTTAATATGCCGCCGGGAGTATCGGATATCAGCGAGACTGGCCGAGGCGTTGCCCGACGTGTAGTCATCGGGTCTTAAAGGACAAATGCTACTGCACGTAAAAGCTAAAATTAATTCTGTCGAGATTTATTGTCGGATCATATTATAATATCACCCCTACCCTAAAAAAAAAAATTTGGTATAAAAACACCACGTGTTTTTTTAAATCTATTTTTATTTTACTTATTCGTCTAATAATTTTTAAGACCCATTGCGTTACGGATAACGGGCTTTTTTTCTGTTCAAAAATCGAAATAAAAATGGAAATTTTTTAAAAATATATATGCGTATAAATATTTAAATTTATACACGTATTTTATAAACAAAATAATGAAATTGTTTTTTCGTAACGAAATTAATTTACAATTCAATACGTTTTTACAACATATTGTATAACGAGTATATAACACTTATAAATTATAATATATTGTTACAGCGCGGAGGACCATATTTTTTCTCGATTTTCATTTTGACAGCGATTGAAAAACGTATATTATATATTATTATTATAGCCATGGATCAGATTTTAATAATACGCATTTATAACTTAAAAACTTTTTTTTTAAAAACCGGTTAACCAAAATTCTATACGAACAAAATGTTTTATTTTCGAAAAGAAACAAATATATATATATATATATATATATATATATAATAATAATAATAATAATAATAATTGAACAGCTGTGTAGAAAAGAATAATATTCCGAAAATATGTTAAACGTTATTTATAACGCATTTAAACTATCGATAATCGATTATGATCTCATATGTTAAGAGGTTAAGTTTAGGAGGTACTGCGTATTATACAAGTGTTTTATTCGAATACAAATTAAAAGAAATAAACGGTTTTGTTTAATTTTCCAAAATCGTCGGGCGTTGAGCCGACATTATCGTTTTTCCACTCTGCCGTTCGATTATTATAATATTTAATAGGCGCAATAACGTATTACATATACACACGATATCGATCGGCGTGCCGTCACTCTGTCTCGGCGCGAGCGTTGGTTCGTCTGCGCCTATATAGCCGGTGCGTATACACACGGTTTTCGCATTTTTACTTGTAAAAATTAAATAAAAAGCGGCTCGCCGAACGCGCTGCTAATTTTTCTGACCATATTAGCGTGTCACTCGCGGTAAAAAGGAGATTTAAAAAAAATTTTTAGCAATTTTCTCGATCGCCGTTCTCCGCCAAACGATACATCTAAATCAGTCGATTATAAAATAATCTACACAATCGGACTGAGTTGAGAGACGTAAACGGGTATAAAAATCTCGATTTTATAGAGAGAGAGAGAGAGAGAGAGACGATCTAACGCGCGCGTCGTTATATGGGGACGCGTATAACGGATGAATTTATTGTGAAGTCGTGTGTAGTTTTTCCTCTCCTCCGGTCTTTATAAACGAGACGAGACGGGAAAAAAAAAGAATTTTTTTTTTATATATAAATAATATGTCGGAGGAGACAGAAAAAAATACACACCGGCGGATATACAAAAAAAAAAAATATAATAATAATAATAAACCGGTATTTTAACCGCGAAGCTTATGGAGTGCGGTCGGTACCGGCACACACGTCAGTTCGCAGTCGTGTTTAAAATTCGCAATTAATGAATTAACTAATCAATTATACGCACTACCCCGCGGTATAAAATATAACTGGCAACTGCAGAAGCAGCGACAGCAGTCACTTCTTACTACGTGCACGGTCGAGAATCCAGTGCTGCTGCTGCCGACGACAAGGCGTTGTTGTCCGCCGCGTATTTTATTTAAAAAAAAATAAAAATAAATTTATATATATATATTTTTTTTCTTTAACATAATAACCCGTACACGCTCGATTTGCACAAGAAATGAGACGGTAGTCGATAGCCCCTACACGAATGTTTCTTTTTTTTTCTACCTCTGGACGTCGATTCTCAGCGGCTCTTCTAAAAAAAAAAAAACAGATTTTTTTTACGTTTACATTTGACCCCGTGGCTGCTCGAATATCTCCCTCCGCCCCGAAAAAAAAATACGTTTTCGGCCAATAAATTCAATCGATAACTCCGGGGCGAGACGTCGTCAAACGTTTATGTACGATCTATACAATATTTATCATTTCCTGCAACGATTGTCTAATTAACGAATAAAACAGTAAAAAACGAAGAAGTAAAATGTAATAAATTTAAACGATACTGAGGAATCATAATATGATAGGAATACATAATATGAAAAAAAAATCGTGTACAAATTGAATTAAATTGTTAAAATTCGTATTACAAATATCATTTGACGACAATAATAATCCATATAGTTGAAATGGAATTGACACGCACGCGTACGGACGGAAATCTCGAAATTTCGTATCGAATTTAAGATTATTAATTTTCGAGACGGTTTTTAAGTACGATTATATATACGCCGGACCAAAGTATTTACTATTTGCTTCCAAATACGAAAATGACGTTTTCAAAAATATTGCCAGTAATTTATTATTAATAATATATTTTATATTGGTGGAACGCACCAACTACGGCTGTGTCCACAACCGGTTAAATCAGTTTAGACAATCGATATTTCACAGTTCGCTGATATTATTTCATTTCGATTCGGTCTTCGCTATTACAATATACATAACGACTCGTCGATGACGTATACGTTTTCGAATGCATTTTTCGCACATTTATTTCGTACTTTACACGTATATAATATACGCTTTTGTCATCCATCATTCATTATGTATCGTAACCGCCGCCGATACGCGCATTTTTCGAAATCGATTTTTTCCCCGTCCCTTTCGAATTTTCCTTTTCCGCGCGTATAATATGTTTGTGCTCGTATATCAATCGTCATCAATCACGCGGCGCAGTCGACCTCGCGAAATCGTTTGCGAATTGGCTGTGCACGCGAAAGGCGAACAAAAATAATAATCGGTATTTTCAAAGTTTCAACGACGATCAATTAGTACACGTGCTTTGTGTATATACGAATATATATTTTTTTTTTATAAATTTTTTAGTATTTCTTATGTTTTATACTTGTCGAATTAGTTCGTGGTGTTGTCTGGAAAAAAAAAAGGAATTGTCTCTGTATCACACTGCATACGGGTCATACTATAAATTTGTGCGACACCGAGAGCGTTACCATGACGTCATGAACCCGGCTCTACTCACCACCTGGCTAGGTCCCCCACTTCTATACCGTCGTTGCCAGTTACATTGGAACGGCGATGGCAACGCCATCTATATAAATATATATATATATATATATATATATATATATATATATCTATAGATCTATGTCTATAGGTGCGAGGAGACGAGGACTAAGCTATAGGTAACTTTTTGTCACGTGTAAAAAATAAATGAGATATATGCAAGACATATACACGTACCGATGTATCCACATGCAGTGTAGATACTCTTGTTTTTTTATTGTTATTTGAATGGAATTTTGAAAAGAAATCTAAGTGTTTGTGATCAAATTTTTACAATCAGATTGAACAGGATCATCTAGCACTGCTCAAAATTCGGTCAAAAAACGGATCGCGCGTTTGTGTGTCAACAAACGGCGAATACGAGAACGAGATACGTTTTCGGAGATGACGACGTGCTTTAATATTAATTAACCGTTATGTTCACATTATAATCTATTAAGTCTGTGCTGACAGTTCGTAAAAATTTGCAGCCAATTACATGTAGAGGAAGTACTACTCAACGAAATGGTCCTGAAACCAAAAATAATAGATCTGAAACATGAACTATACATTTTTTATATTTTTTTTTTTTTGGTATCTATTTAAACGAATACAAATTTACTCGCAAAAAATTTTATAGTTGTTCTTATGAACGAATATTGATCTCCTTCTATGATTTAACCCTAATTATACCACACTTCAATCGGAGAAAATGACCTACAGCTCCTTTTCCTCGTTCATTTTTTTTTAAATTAAAAAAATATATATACTTCGCACCCGTTTCTCTCAATCTCTGTGTGGTATTTCTTTTTTTTTTTTAAATTTGAATCCAATCATAACTAGTGAGTTAAAAAAAAAAACTTAAGTTCTTTGTTTTTTTAACGCGCTAATTCATCGGACTTCAGACGATCCAGTATTATCCGTTTTACCAAATGCTTCGTTGAAACACACGTGACAACGTCTTCTTTTCCATTCGCAATGTATAGTTTATTTCTAAATTTTCCATTCGTACGGACACGGCAGATATGTCTTGCATGAAAATCATAAGCGTGTGGATGACGCGTATAGCGGAAAGCGTTTTCTACAAATCTTAAAGTAGACGATAGTTTACCGGGATATGCGAGTAACAACAGAACATTTCAGAAAATTTACTTTTCGTTCCCGATAAAATCGAATTAAATCGATTTCCTATTATCGTACGGACGATTTCCTTCCGCCAGCACTCTGTGACACGGCCCAGAAGCTGTGTTAGGTACTTGGCGTACAATTTATTATGCATACACGACGACTCGTATAAAAATATATATTGTTTCGCTTTCTCGCGCGAACGTTTTTTTCCTCCCCGTGCAGTATATACGCGAAAAAATATATATCGCTTCATTACCATATTCTTGTGTATATATTTATATATGTATATATATATACGAGCAATTCGATTTGTTTATCGACGCGAAAATAAAATGTTTTTGGCGCGGAAAATATAAATGGAACCCTGCAAAAGCACACGCGCGGCACCGCAGTAAATAAATACACTTTTAACCCTAATAAATTCGGTTAAAATCCGCGCGAGCTTATAGTCGGCAGAAGACGATTTCCCTCGAAATACCACCAGAATCACACGATATCTAACACGTGCGTGTCTGACGTATAATTGCCAGTCGGTGTACAATATAAAAGTCGTGTTTACAATATTTTTATTACGGTTTTTTTTTTTTTCCGCACGACGTATACACTACCGAAGAGATGCTGCGCGGTGAGGAAAAGGACCTCGAGAAAAGCGTCTAGTAATAACGCCCGAGGCGAAAAGATTTATATATATTCGTTCTCGTAATAAAATGCATGTTTTAATAATATTAATAATATACGCGTACAAACAAATTCCATCTCGAAAGATCTCGCCTCTGTGCAACGTTCGCGCACACATAATATCATAGCCCTTCGTCATCGCGATTCACCCTCTCCTCGCCGTGTTATTGCGTAACAAACGTTTAAACGCGCGATAACGCCTTTTGCAGAGACGTCTTAAAACCGTATAAATTACAATTGCACGTGAACGAATACACGCTCGAATACATATTATATAGTATAATATAAACCCGTTTAAAAGTTCGTGAAATCGTTTTTTTTTTATATAGGTTTTACGTAAAATTCGTACGGTTAAAAATGTTAAATTTTCGTATACAAAAATGAAATAACGGTGAAATTATATTCAAACGTTTAGTACTTAAACATCATTATCGTAATCGGAATTCGAATAACGTATTATTTTTTTCTATATAAAATTTTAAACATTTTTTTTTTACCCGATTACGAGTACTTTAGATTTTTTTTCTGGAGCATAGCGTTATACAATATACGGTTGCGAGTCGTGGAAATAAAAAAGAAAAGGATACGCTGTGGACTCTAGAAAACTCGCAGAATCCTGTATAGAAATCCATAGCGAAAATCGCTATTAAAATTCTTTAAATAAACGTGCGCTTCTCATTTGACTAACATAGTTGAGAAAAACCTCTTTCTGCCTACAGCGACGCGTTAGACACACCCTGTATACACATATAAATAATTATAACAATCTGCAGGTGTGTGTTTGCGTATGCGGTGCTCGTCGCGGATGCGAAAACGGCCGTTGTTACAGCATTTTAACGGTTTTCCTCGCGAGAGGACTGCGCCGGAGTGTGCGGCCTACTCGCGCGCACTTACTACTAGCACATTAATTATTCATTTAAATGTTGCGTTTAATGGCTCCGAAATTAGTTTTCTCCCGAAATCGGCCCGTCCTTGGAATATATGTGTGTGTGTGTGTGTACGCGTATACACTCGGGGATAAAGATTGTACATAACCGAATATGTAATAATAATAAATATCTGTATTAAGAACAACCGTTTACGTATCGAGATTATCAGTGACAGTAACGTATAAGAAATTATTGAAAACGCGATTTTAAATTTCTGTATTTTGAATTTTCCGTAAAAAAAAAACAATTACGGATTCGTTCAAGTCGACAAAAAAAACCACTGTTAGCTGCAGCGTTTCACACGCCGTCGTCGAAGGGTTTTTATACGAGAGGAACGCCAAATGTTTAGCTCGGCTAGGTTATTTAAGAAACGTTCAAGAATAAATGGAAAATCGATTTGTTACTTGGCTACAATGAGTTTAAAAATGAAAATACACGTTTTAGAGTAAGAATACGTGGAAAAATTCGAGTTAACCGTAGTCGATTTCGTGGTATACCCGGTTTGATCTTGGTAACTGGGCGATAATACAAACGGCCAATCGAAATTCCGATATCGAGCGCACGACCACGGTTGTATCTTAAACCGTGCGGTTAACAAACTCATTAAACGGTATATTTACTTATTTCGATTTACAGGGCGTCACGTGAAAGGCCGTTCTCCAAGCTAAAGTCAAAACACGACTTGGAAATATTCGTTGTGTGAAGAAAAGCTAGACGCATTTACGCTTATGAACGTGGAAAAAAGTATATCACGATGTAATGTGTCTATACTACGTATTATTATTATTACACAGGTATAGACTCGGAAGATATTATTGACTTAAATATAAAAAAACCTGTCATATTAAATTTTGGACTTCCTAGTGTGTTTTATCTTATTGAATTTTGTAATTTGTATAATGTGCTGCCACTGCCATTGCTACTGCAACGACAAAGAACTCCATACTTTCGAGATTTGAAGCGACTCGTGTTTACGTCACATCATACGTTAACCTGAGAAACGTGGCAAACGACAGAAACGAACGGCTATCACGACAAGGCTCTGCCTTTAGACGGGAAAAAAACTGCCATTATACTATGCCACGCTGTCCGTCACAAATGTCTACAACGTCTTATGTCGAATAACACGTCTAAACGTTAAATTTAACATTAAATAAAGTATTTAAACCGACTAAAATTATCGATTTTTCCTCTTATTTATGATTTGATATATATTTTGTTTTTTGTTTTATTACATTTCCACTAGATTCTTCGCATCTACGGTGTATGGGGCCGGTGGAATGAAATTCTCTCGGGCCAGTTAAAATTCAGAATCCGCCACTGGGCACACAGAATCTCCATTGGCGTAAACAATTTTCACGTCTTCGGCTGTACGCGGGCGATTATAATATGGTTTTTTGAAATGCCTTTTTTTTTTGTTGTTGTTGTTGTTAAGACACCATAAAATATAACGTCACGTTATACGCGAGACGTGGCCGAAGAAAACGAAAAACTGCAGTCGTACACGTCGTTTTGAGAAAACGAATTCGGAGCTGTTAATACCGTCTCTCACGGCTGGCGTGAAAAAAGTTTTTTTCGGTTGATTTCCTCGGTCGCATTACCCGCCTATGAACGCAATCCGCTCGCGTAGCTCGAACTTTCAAATCGTTTTCGCGCAAAACTTTTAAAAACCGTAATTTATATAAATTATAATTTTTTTTTTTTTTTTTAAACGCGCGTCAGACGATTTTATACGCGCGAAATTGTGATTGTTATTTCGGAGCTATGTAAAAGGTTACGGCGAAGAAAACCGCGCTTTTGTACGTATACAAAGACACACATTTACACCGGTAAGGGCAGTAAAAATATATGCGGAAAATATAATAGTATTCGTGAGTGACGCGAAGGAGAATTGTGTGGAAGTTTTAATGGCGAGAAATCAGAAAAAACGTGCCTGCTGCTTGCAAGCGGGTGCCAGAAAACGTCTTATAATTCAAAATAATCGCTCGAAATTATTTTACGCGATAAATTCGATAAAATATTTGTTAATAGTCTTATTCGAACGGAGTGCACAATATACATATATATATTCGGATTATATAACAGAATTTTAACGCCTGGTTTAAACGGAAACTTTTTTTTAATACGAAAAATAGAAACGATTAATTAAATTTTTTTTCGATATATATAATCGCGTTAATTGTAATTTTATATTGTCCAAAAACTTCTCGATAAAATGCGAATTAAAATAAACCCGATTAATGCCAGAAATAGAGATACATGTTATGCGGAAAAATTAAAGTAATAAAAAAAAAAAAAAAAATGTCTCATATTCTCCCGCCAATATTCCAATGCTTCCATTAGGAAATACGCCTTAAATATCTATAGTATTATTTTTTTTTTTTTATAAATTATTGTACAATTTAAAATTAATTCTTCTTCTTCTCCCCTCGGCTCTATCCCAACTATTTGTGGTCGGCCACCTTTGTCCTAAACCTCCACATGACGCGATCTCCCACGCCTTCCACGCACACACCTGCAGCAGTCCTCATACCTCATTCACACAATTTAAAATTAATTAAACATGAATATAATTATTGTTTATGCAATTTTTATTATATATAGTCATAATATTATTTTATACATATATATATATTTTTTTTGTAAAACCAAAATTATTTTTATTGTTAGCTAAAAAAGAAATATGTAATTTTTTTTAGATTCTGAGCGGAGCGAGGAATGTATTGGTTTTACAACAAAGTGATTTTTTTTAGCTTTTTTTTGTCTGTAATCGAAAATTCTACCCTAAGAAGGAGTGCTCCTAAGTTTAATATAACATGGCAAAATTTCCGAAAACAAATTTTATGTAGTTGGCACTTTAGAGCGGTTGTGTTTCGATTTTCTCAAAAAACGAAGAATAAAAATTTTCATTACATATTACTTCGAAACGTTATTTACTTACACTATATATGTATAATGCTCCGCGCATACAGTTTTGTAGATTACCATAAATATGTCAAAACCAAAAATTGTATTCAGGTTTTAACGAAACAAAAAAGAAATAAGGGACTGATTTTGTTAATGTTTAATTTTGTAAACATTAATCGAAATTTTCACCAATAATAATCGCTACGACTGATTGAAACTGATTCAAAAACAAAAATAAATATAAATTACTTTGTAGCTTGGGAAAACGATGTTTTTTTCTTTTTTGTTATAAAATCTTTTTTTTTTTTTGTACCAAACACATGTCGACGAGGAAACACGTTATTCTAATTATGGAAATCAAAATCAATTTATTCAATTAAAACGACGACATAAATTAATAAATAAATGATAACGTTTTTTTTTGTTATTCAAACATTTTAATTTCTTTTTACGATATTAGTACAAACGAATTAATATAATAATATTTTATACGTCCATTAATAATAATAATAATAAGTCCTTATTCGTATTATATTTAGAAGAAGATATTTTTGTTGTTGTTTTTATTAAATTTATAATTCATTTATTCCGCGAAATATAAGTGCGGATACAATCGATATCGTATACGCGCAACGACCTCGCCAAAGTAAATACAATAAAGTTTATTAAAAAAATAAAAAAAAATAAAAAATATATTGGCTTTATAAAACAAAAATAATAATTTTTCACGAACATTCGACATTCAATATAGTTGAATAAAAATGAATTCGAATATAATTGTTGAATAACGGAGACACGCCGCAAACCCTTATAACTACTATCGTTCAATCGCGCAGCGAAATAAATTTTATACGGTTTATTGTAAACTTTTGTGTGGGCACGATAAAACACTACACTCCGTAAATCGGACATTTTCTAAAACAAATAGTTCTCTAATACCGGAATGAAAAATCTATTGATCAGCGATCAGACTTGATTGGCTTCTTAACGCCCGAACGGGGTACTTGTAACATTTTTCTGCGGCTATTTTGGACAATTTGGAATGTTCTACGTACCTATATTGATTTATTGATATCGCAGGCAATATTTACATACCTATTTATCGACGAAAAATAAAATACACTTTTAGTCGTTCGGACCGTCGGATTTATCTCTTCGTTTCTCACACGCGTTTAAAACACAAAGACAATACAATAAAATCGATAAAAAATTTTCCCTTTCTGTACAGTCAGCGATTCGTATATATTTTAAGTAAAAATAAAAAAATGTATAATCCCTATAACGTACACGGGCGTTAATGATCTCGGCTAACGTCTGGACAAAACGTCCGACCCCGGGAGAAACGCGATTGAAATCATGAAATGTCAGGATAAAATCCCTTTATTCATTGTCGGAAAATTATCCGAAATTTAACATTAAATAATTTATGTAAATTTACAAAACGTTATTCATACGTCCGTTTCGACCTGTACGTCGTGCGAAATATTACGGGGTGCAGCTAAACAATCGAATATTTAAAAAATAATCCAATCAATAACTCTGCGTATATATGATTACGAAAGCACCACTTTATGTTTCAAACCGTATTTTACACACAGACCCTATACACACTTACGTTTTAGAAATCTTTTAGTGTGAAATGGCTTCGATTATATACGAACTACACAAACCGGCTGCGCGCGCAAATCGTTCGTATCCCTTAATCTCTTCGGCTATTAAATTCAGACACCCGCACGCTGTGGTAACCGCAATGCCTGCGAGAAGCCGGTGAAGAGATTCAAATATTCTAATTTAAGTGATAAAAATGTGGACTATATATTCTTTGTTTCGTGTCTGCGATCGGATCCGTACACATCATAATATTATCACCACATATTCTTATCGTTAAAAAATGGTAAAATAAAAGTTAAAATATATATTTTTTAAGGATGTACTCGTTAAGATATATCGTACGGATTTTTAAAGAAAAACATAATATTTATCTCATTTGTACGCCGTTTAAAAAAAAAAAACGTAAGATCTCTATCGTATTCCGTATATACGTTTACGAATTCTGTATACGCGCGCAAACGTTAATATTTATTACAGAACTAGATCTTCGATAGAACTCGATTCCGTATAGGAAACGACCATACAATTCCTGTAAACCGTATCCATTATTTATATAATATTTTTATTATTATACCAGCGTAGTGTATACGATAATGTAATGAACTCGGAAACATGTGCAGCAGTTTCGTTTGAAAAATACAAATAAAAAAATAATAATAATAATAACGATATTTTTTTTTTTGGAATTAATGCGATATACGAACGTGTACATTTATAATAACTACCGTATATAATATCGAGACGGTTGTTTACCATTTCGTCTCGACGTAGATTTAAATTAAGCTGTGTTCGGTGAAAAAAAATATTATTAACGCGAGTAGGAAGTCGGTTCGGTGAATCTCTCGCGGTACGTTTATCGTGCGTTTTAAAGTATTCAAACTTAAAAAAAAAAAAAAACGTTCGAATTTTGTACGGTCCAGTACCGTCTTAATATATTGTCGTCTCCGTCGTTTTATACGATTATTTTTTTTATTATTTTTTAATCACTCGCCGAGTGGATTCGACGAACGTGAATTATTATTATTATTACCGTCGCGCGTCCGGAGCGCAAACAACATTCGAAATATTGTTATTTAAAATGAACGTTTATCATATAAATATATTTAATGTACCTATATAATACAGAGGCGCGTACGAAACGAGAAGAAAAAAAAAATTATTATTTTTTTATTATTTCCGATGACCGTACTACTCTCGGGTATTTTTTGTTTTCTATAATCCTGTAGTAGTGTATACAGCGTGTGTTTGGAAACGAGACCACGGGGCATTTCAACGAGAGAGAGAGAAAAAAGTTTTAACAACAACAAAAAATTAAAAATCTATAGTTAGTAATAGGTATTTAATCATAATAGTCACGCGATACATTTTTTTTTTTTTTTACATTTAAAGTAATAAACGAATTATTTTTTTTCTTTTAAATTGACGCGTTAACACTTTCTACTACAAATTCTTAGGAATTCTCCGCAATACTACGAGAACTTTTTTTTTTTGTTTTAGGCGTCTAGGAGTTTTGAACTCTTGTATATAAAAACGTAACTATATATTTTAAAACTTTCTACACTCTCGGCCGTTTGACGTTTGCCTTACAAGGTTACGCGAAAAAATGTCGTTTTCAAGATATTTTTTTTATTAAGGGTTTTTCGTTTTTTTTTCTTAATTTTAATTGCTAAACGCAAAATTTTAACTATTATTAACACTGAGTCTAGACGCTTTTTTCTCAAACATACTTTTGAATTAGTATTTATAAAGTGACTTAATGTGACGAGGTGAAAAAAATCGATTAAATTCACCGGCTTTTTGGCCGGAAAAAGCGCGCTTTGATAAATGTTCAATGGACGCGATTCAGTTGATTTCGCGTTTTACGCCGCGGTTCGCAGGACTAAAAATAATGAAAACCGAGTGCTACGAATAGGTGTTTTTACATACGAAAACAAATAGTGTATAACGCTCACGGAAAATGGTAAAAAATTGAAAACTTGAAGTTTCAAAGTCATCGGGCCGAGGAATTTCGTGTATACATTCACCACTTGAACGCACTGTATATATGTGTGTGGAAAACGAGAGAGAGAGAGAGAGAGAGAGAGAGCAGAGTGAAAAACACGTCTCCTTCAGCCGATGTGAGTACGCCGGAATCACATGTACATAATTACTTTATAATGATTCTGTACGCTACAACGCGTAATATGCAAATGTTTACACACATAGTCTCGGCTGCAGATGTCTTCTTTTTATGGGGAAAAATTTTAATCAATTTATAAAAATAAAAACGTCGTCGTAATTGTATTTCGTATGCGTATTAGAGTCTCGCGTACACGTATTTTAATAATACATATATTGCATATATAATTGAATAATTCTACAGGACACACACTATAACAACCGAACACGTTTAATGAATTCGTTTTGAAAATTTATATATATATGTATAGGAAAAAACTATTTTTTTTTTTTTTAATTTCTCTTCGGCGTAATAACCCAACACGTCCGGACATATCTTTTATAAATTTATTATAATTATATAAAAAAAAAAGAATCATTCCCTCGTTCCCGGTACGAGAACCAAATATAGATAGTTATTACGCTGTTTTCTCGGTGCCAAAAAATGGATATTTAATGGATTTGATAGTAAATTATTGCGGTATATATCGTTTTTTTTTTTTGAACACGTAGTTCAAAATATTGTTATAAACGTCAATTTTAATTTTTTATTAATAAATTTAATTTGATTTTTATTTTTAATAATTCGAAAAACTGTTGTCGATGCGTTCGAATCGATTCTTCTTCTTCTTTATATTTTTATCAAAGCAAAAATTATTTATTTTATTATCTATATTCGTATTTCATATTAATATTGTAACATATTATAAAAATAAAATAAAATAATATTTACACATCATTGTACTCAATTAATATTATTACTCGTATGTTTTCTGTTATTGTAATAAATAACAGAATTTTTTTATTATTCACCTAATCAAAACGATTTTAAAATGTATTTTTCGTCGTACTTTTTTTCTGACAATTGGTTTTTCTTCCATAACCTTTTTTTTATATAATCGTTACAATTACTTTTCTTTTCGACGTATGCGTTTTTTTTTTTTACGTTCAAAATTATTCAGAATTTCGATTTCGGCATTGCACTTTTCCGATTCGTTATAAGTCATACGAAGCATATGACTACAGAATTAAGTATTAAATGGTGAAAATCTTATTATTATTATTATATATATTTTTTTAATAATTACACGCACGTTGTTCCATATGAATCGTACGCGTCGCGAACGGTTGAAATTGTTTTGTATTACGCGATATTTTTCGCGCGTCTTTCGCTCGACGGAAATCGAATTACGCGAGCACCTGTGTGCAGGAGAACGTCCAGAACAGTATTTGCTTTTAGCCGTAACAGAAGCACCGCGTTGTCCTCGTACCTGCAGCCAGTACACGTCGCATACTATACGTTTTTATACTTTTATTAAAAAAAAAAAAAAAGAAAGAAAGAAAAGGAGAAAAAAATATTCTCATAAACCCTGCAAACGTAAAACGAGTATGTACGAGTACACATTATATAAATACACGTAAAAAGAAGCTATCCCGCGTATACGCTCTTTGTGCGCGCGCGACAACGGCAGCAGAAGGTTTCATTAGTGCGGTTTATTAAAATGTTTAATTGAAACGTGTACACGACGACGACGGCGTGTTTGCCGCTCGCGGAATGCGTTCAACCATTGTGTTCGACTTAAAGGACATATAAAGTATATATATATATATATAAAGTGAAGTTAGAATTTTTTTTTTTTTTTAAATATATAATTTTTTTATATATAATAATATATATATATATATATAATTAAATAATTCGAAATGCATACACTCCTCGCGCAAACGACGTGTCTCTGGGCTAAAAGAAACGTCTGCGCGCATAATATATTATCACACCGAGATAATTATATGCGCGTTTTAACGAGTGTTTTATATAATACGTATTATTTTTTTTTTATAAATACCTATATAATATTATAACGTATAACGTACAGAGTGAATCACCACTGCAGTGCGTGGCCATATCTCCTGAACTATTGGAAGATAGAACGTGCCGAGCAAGGTTCCACAATTTTTATAGACACAATCGTTAAAATTCGAGAATTCGGAAATGTACTGAATTTTAAAAGAAATTTGACTTCTATCTGACGATTTTTTTTTTTTTGACACTAGGAAGTGTGAGAACTTCATAAAAAAAAATTCTTTTTTCAATAAGCTTTCCAACGGTATAGTCATTTTTTTTTTGAAAAATTCCGTTTCGGAGAGAAGAAATCGCGTTTTAAATGTGAAAAAACCACAGCCCGAATAGCAAGGGGGGAGGGGAAGAATGAAAGAAAAACAACGTAAAAAAAAGCTCTTCATTAATTTAATTGAGATTTTTTACCGTCGGTTTAGAACGGGAAGGGGGTAAAGTCTTCATGGCCCAAATATTGAAAAAATTATTTCATCCCCCCATCCCGTTGAAAATTTCTGAATACACCACACAACCAAGCGTCTAGTATAAACCAGCTGTATATAAGTTTAAAGATCAGAGATGTTTGTGAGTTATGTTAGCATCACCGGGTTTCATATTATGTCAATTATTCAAATACAAAAAGAATTTAAAATTTTTACCCGCACGCAATATTTTATAGGTTATTAAACTTTTTTTTTTTTTACTTATATAATATACTCGTTATTTATTAATTACAATATTTATATATTCGTAATGTATTCGAGCGTATAGTACAAGTCAACTCGTTCTATATTTTGTTCCTTTTTGCTACTTTTGCTTTTACTGTTTTTTTTTTCTGTGCGCGTCTTTGTCATCTATAGTTACCGTGTTTTTTTTTATATATTTATATTGTTGTGCATTTAGCTCTACTATAATATATTAAATATAACATATATATATATATAATCTTTTTATTTATTAATAATTACATATATTATTTGAAGTAAAAGAGAAAACATGTTTTTTTGTTTTCATTTTTACAACGCAAATTGCAAGAAAAAAAATCAACGACAAAATTTTTACCGTTGTTTTTGCTCCGAAGCCATACACAATAAGTATTTTGGGAACATTATTAGTAAAATAACACTCATCATAAAAAAAATACTAGTTCTGCCATTCATTGGGCAACTATATATGCTATTCGTTTTAAGAGTATACCGAACGGCGAACGAAAATTGATTCGTTTCGCGCAGGCGACGTTCTATCGGTATTCTGATTGGCGGAAACCGTCGTGAGCCGACTGCTGCCGAAAGCAACAGCCAATGACAGAGCAGTTATTAGACGCCTGGGGGGGAGGGCAACAGCCAATGACAGAGTAGCTATTAGCCGCCTTTTAGCGCGAGCTCCGGTATACTTTTAAACTGAATAGCAATTACATATGTATGACGGTCGATTCTTGTCGTGCATGCATTTTAATAAATTATTTTTCACTATCAGATATTATTATTATTATTATTATTATTATTATTATTATTATTATTATTATTATTTTACACGTATAGGTAAAAAAAAAGATGATTTATTCGTTTTCTCCGCCATTCGTTTACAAAACAATTATTCGTAATAAATATCCGAAGAAAATATAAAACTCCTTTCCTAATATTTTATTATGCTCGTTATTCCATGCCGACGACGTTGATATCATACGATATATTATTGTTAGAACGATGTGATTCGTTCTACGTACTTATATAAATATGTTTTTAATTTTCTGTTCGGTTCGACGTATAAAATAATTAACTCGTATATTAAACGGATACGATATTATGATAAAGAACCGTTTTTCGTATCGTTTAATACGCGTAAATATATACTTAATAACATATCGATGCCTGTAGGGCCGAGTTCCTGCAGTCTCTTCGTCGTAGACGTTTGGAAGATAATGAAAAAAAAAAAAAACGTAATTTATCTGAGACGCGAGAGATGTTATTAAAGCTGCGGCGGTGGTACACGATATCACACACAAACGGAGAATGTAAAACGGAATTCGTTTTTTTTCTCTTCCTATAAACACGTAGACGCGCGCATCAGACGTTACCATACGAACAGTACGCGTAGGTGTGCGTGTTGATAACTTATTATTACTTTTCTCCTCCTTCAGAATCCGGAGGATTCAGGATCATCGCAATTCCTCGCCACCGTTTTGTCGTACGCCACGTCAAAAACCGCGTTCTCCTCTCGTCTCGGTAAACTTCACGAGCTCCGAATTTCGGACCATATACGCGTTCCGTAAAACCTTCCTCGCGGAAGTCTTTCAATCTCTTACCGTTGCCTTTTTCAGTGACCTGCAGCTGGTTTCATTAGCGTAAATAACTACACTGCAGGTCGCAAATAATCACGGTATATTTAGAGGCGCTTTTGATTTGTGTGACAATAATTTTGACTTTAGGAATTTCAATAAGTTTAAAGGAATATGTCGGTCGTGTTTCGTTCGAAACAATTTGTATTAATTTTATGATTATTTCAACTTCCGACTTCACGAATATTGATGTGGACACAGCAGCGATTTTTCACAATCATCCGGCCGAAAGCCACCGATGCGTGTCCGGTTATTATTAAAATTAATTTAATGTAAACCAGATGGCGGCAACAGAGACCTGCGGTGGGCGTGGTCGTTGACTCGCGACCAACCGACGCGGCCGTTTTGTCGTGACGTCATCGGCGATATAAACAGTATAAATACGGGTGTATGTAGTGTCTAACGGTTTAGTAGTTGTTGGTTCGCGCGCTGAAAATGACAACGTTGTTGTCGAAATACGTATACGCAATAAAAGTGTGTTATTTTTGTGATTTTTGATTTATAGTGTATAGTATAAAACAGTCTCAAACATATTTTAATAATTTTATCGTCAAATGTACGCATTAAATCTATAGGGATATTTCCGTTTTTTTTTTTACAATAATTATACTATTTCACTTTTCAATATTCAATGAGTACGCGAGCGCACATTAAGACACGTTGCACAAAGCAGTAAAAGTTTATTGCGATCTACTAGTTTTTACCTATGCGCGCAAGTCGAGAGCAGTGGCGTATTTTTATGTTTTCTCCGCCTGTAGGCACTTGCCGATTCGCCGCCTTTTCCAGCCCATCCATAATAAAGTTATTTATAATATATATATTTGAATACACAATTTGTTATATCATCTTTTCTTTTTTTTTTTAAGTACATTATTAATGAAAATTGAATTGTATACAGTACACAGAGTCGGTGGTAAATAATTTTTTATTCGTTTGAGGCAAGAAAAATAACGTTCAGTAGTACAGTTAGAAATTGGTGTACAAACATAGAATATATTATGTTTGTACAGCAATTTCTGTACAGCAATTTCTGACTACATATCTATATTAGGATACACGTCAGTAAGAGAATCTTCTCGTAATAATTTACACATCTGTAGAGAAGAGAAATGCATTTAATTTGTTTATTTAAAGATTCTAAATAAGATTTAACGTTCTGTTGGATATACTTTTCCAGTATCGTCCGGGTAACATTGTTGTAACTTTATTAGCATATTCTATTATCTCCGAGAATTATAGAAATTAGCTCGCGGAGGAAGATAAATTTAGTGTAACAGAAATCATAAGCCTCGCGCCGTTTCTCCATTTCACGTCTTGCTGTATCGTTTTTTTTTATCATTTTATTTGATATTTGAGATTTGAGAAACCGGGCAGGGTAACGCAGTACTGCATCGCGAAGTGTTTACCACACGGTTTACTTCAAACGCAACGAAATACATATTATAATTAAATATAATAATATAATAATTTACTAATTTTTTCCCCGTTCCAATAAATAATTATTAATGTTCGCGGACACACGAAAAAAAACACACTAATAACATATCATTTGCGTCCTGTTGCGAGACCGTTTAGATTTTAATCGTCTTGAAAATTTTAATGCGCTCGTTATAGCCACCAAACGGTAAGTTCTATTGATACATAACCTACTCAGAACGAGCACGAACGTTGTTTTTTAATGTTGACTTTGCGAGCGTCGAATACGGTATCATTAAAATTAGATTAATAACTGATTAATACGCGACTTTTATGTTTAATACTACCTACATTTATATATATTATACAGCTACTGCTTTACCTGTATACTTAATAATATATTTTCCTAACGCTTTCGTTTTAGCTCGCGTGTACATACGAAACATAATATGCAAGCAGTCTGTGGTACAAAATTAAACGTAATTATAGTGCGCGCCCGTCATAAATGCACGTGAAATTTGTATGGAAACGAAATTATGCAAAACGAGTCGATCACGTATTTCGAAGTAATACGTTTTTTTTATTGTTTTTAGCGTTTAATAGGTAGTACACGTGATGCCGGAAAGAATTGTTTTTGAAAAGAAGAAGACGTTCTGAACGAAATTGTAATTTATAAACGTTGTTATTTTTAATTAAATATTATTATACAATTTTTATTGATTTAATTTTTTTATTCTGACCTAATCTAGCTAGCGTTGCGTTACGTATAGTTTCGTTTTAATATCTTAACTTATAACAGCGCCAATTATATCACCAGAAATCGATTTTCTTTAACAATATTCTTATGACCATGTTATTGTTTTTGATTTTTCCTGACGTTTCGGAGCCGTTGCAGGTTCCATCTTCAGACGTTATAGTTCACTGCTGACTGCTATGACTTTACTCAAATAGTATAGTCATAGCAGTCAGCAGTGAATTATAATTTCTGAAGATGGAAGAACCTGCAACGGCTCCGAAACGTCAGGAAAAAATCAAAAACAAAAACATGGTCAATTCCGAAAAACATAATAATGTTAATGTATTTTTCTATTATGCTCGATTACCCGACAATGACTTTTTGTCGAACCCGGTAGTAAATGAACACATTTAATGCAGGAACTATTATATTTTTTCGTTACTTCGCATAATACTCTTTGGCTTGATTGTATATTCGAGTATACAAGTATACATATATGTATAATTTTTTTATTTACGTGTAATAATTTACATTTTGTTTTTGTTTCTATTTCTTTGACGTTTCTTTTTTACCTTATATTTTTTTTTATTTTACTATTTTTTTTTAACTTAAAGTCATTTAAAATTTTGTTTTTAAAACTTCTATTCGACCTATGTGTGTATACGAATGTGTAAAATATGATATTTACCACCACGCTCTTCCGGGAGGCTCGGCCGCGGATTACGGCTGCACGTCGTCGGCGCACATTCAAATCGCGCGGTCGTTTCCCCGTCCACGAGACGTGCCCTCTCACGAACCCTTCTAGTGCGCGCGCGACTTCTCTGCAATCGTCTGATAAGAAAACGCGCGTCGTACTACTGCCGTATACGATAATATAACATAATATATGTATATGCGTACGAATGGGGTAATATCGTTCTCCATAAGACACTGCAATCGTATTAAGACGATCGCAGCGCGATATGTCAAAAAGACAAATATTTTTTTTTCATTTATAAAATATTGTTTAAAGGATTGCCCTGCGCGGACGGTTATTACAATGTTAATATATTATGTCGTCGAGATGGACCGAAGAACGGAGCGGGTTAAGCGCACATCTCGTTGCGGACCAGTGCCGCAAAACTACCAGCTGGCGTGCAAGTTGTGAATTGCACACCGGCCCTCCGTCCCTCTAAAACTAGTTTCGAACCCCGAATTTACCCCCAAACGTTTTAGTATAAGATAATAGTATTTGATTTGATAAAGAATACGTACAAATTTGAATATCTTTTATAATTGACGTATTAATAATTAATAAATATAATAATATACGTTTGTAAATTATTCAAGATTTATCGTGAAATCTCTTTATTCAATAACCCGCAGTGGCGTGAGTGCGCGACCATGGTAGTCGTCTAAGGAGTTCAATTTCAAACACAAAACAATTTTTAATAGCACTATTTAGTACGAATTTTTAAAATTAATAATTTCATGACGCACAACATTCAAACCCAAAACCCTATCACAAAAAAAAAACTTTTAATGATTTAAAAAAATATATATTACGATTCAGAGGGGGTGGGGGCAACTATTGCCCACTGTCGATAACGTTGATTTATTCGACAACAAAGTTAGGCCCCGAAACGAAGCTTGCACACCAGCCCCGTATTTAACGTGTTGTTGCGGCACTCGGCACTACTTGCTAATACCCCCCAAAAAAAAAAAAATTTGTATTTAATATAGTTTAGTATTGGAAAGAATTTTTCAAAACAAAAAAAGTTAATATTATAAATATAGTAGCCCCCCAAATTTAGAATTCAATTTGCGCTTATGTTGCGGACTCGGTAAATTCTACAGTGTTGAGATCTATTCGGGACAAATCCGCCTACAAATTTTTTTGCCCGCCCCCCTCCATATATTTTGAGCGTTAAACTCATAGATAATACATAACGGATAGTCCGTGTGTAGCGGGCAGCGTTCCTGAATAAAGAAAAGAGACAGTAATATTAAAATCAAATCTTTCATCCTACTCAGCAGGAAATTATTTTTTGTTCCATGAAATAATAATTTGTTCCATGAAATAATAATTGAAAAAGTAGTACGTTCTGTTATCTATACGTATCGGTTATCTAAGTATTTGCCGAGTGAAACAGAAGATTCGGGAACGCCTGATAGCGAATATGGCCTATCCATTATGTATTATCTCTGGTTATACTACGTGGGTTTGCGGTATAAGACGAGGTGTATTCCTTCCACTATCCGCTATTCGTACTTGGAGAAAAAAAATTGTTCTCGTGTACGCGCGCGAGAGATTTTTTTTTTTTTTTAAATATTTTATGGCCGAAGAGACAGCTAGTAAAAGAACGTTCGCGTGTGTTTTTATAGAGAATTTGCGCCGCTTCGTTTCGCGCGAACCGAATAGAAGGTCAAAGAAAGCGGAGGAGCCGGTGCGTGTATTCTTAAGGATAAAAAGGAGCGAGACCGTTGTGAAATATTGTTAAGTGATTCGGAAAATAAAGGAGAGGATATACAGAAGAAAAAAAAGGATCTCGGCGCCGGCGGACGACAGGGGGAAGAAAGCGAAATCGTCGACGGTGCAGCCGCCGGTGGGGACGGGGACGGTCGTCGGGCGAGCTTTTACCGCGGCACCGAGGGACGACGACGTTATATCGGTCAGGTGGTACACCTCCGCCCCCGAACCGTTTTCGTATTCTCGTAGCGTCTGAAGAGGAAAAATGTATATATTTTATAGGAAATCGAAGGGAGAGAATGAAAAAAAACCGAGAGTCTATATGAGTCGGAGTACTGCAGACAGCGGTGGAGAGGAGTGGAACAACAGTCGATCGAACCTTCGGCACGCGCTTTAATGCAAAATATATTTTATTGGAAAACGCTTTTTTTTTTTTACTTTTTACTTTCGGTTTATTTTATTTTATTTTTTTTACTCTCCGCGGATCTTTCTCGTATACAGAGAGATTCTGCGGTTAGATTATTCAAATTGAATTCGCCTCGGGACGCCTCCTGTGCACGCCGCGAAAAGCGAACGATTAATGCGCGCTGGCGAATTCCTACCGATTAATATTACGAATTATACACACAACACAATATATACGCGTAATACGATATAAAACAGTGTCGTCGGCGAAAAAAAGAAATTAAGGAAATTCTTTGCGGAAAAATATATTCGGATGTGCGCGGTATTCGCGATGGATAACCTGGTTCCGATCGTTTCGCGGAGTTCAGGACGCGTCACGCGGGGAAAGTGTAATGAAAAATCGACGCCGTGTAGGTATGTATAAATTACTGCACCGCCATCGCACAAAGTGAATTTTATTCCGGTATTCATACGGATTAACTGTTAAAATAATAGTGAAAACTTTAAGGAAACAGAATTTTAGAGGTTCCAAAAGTCGATCGGCGGACCAAATGCGATCGTTGATAAAAAAATTTCCTGACTGATTAGAGCGCGCGGAGGATACGTTAAAAGACGATTGAATTCCGCGCAGAAGAAAATGTATTGACTCTGAAAGCGTACTAGCAGTCGGTGAAACTTTTTCTCTCACTTTCATTCTAATTCCTATTTTACAATCCAGAATACGTGTAATACACAACGCGAAATTCCATTATGTCGTGTAATTTACCTATCCGAATTTCACATTAGAATATTGATGCGGTTTTTTTTTTGTTTCTTGTCTGTGAACACTTTGTCGCGTAAAAAACTATCTCGGCAGCGCAATCGCATAGAGTCAGTACTTTATATTCGTTACCCGAAAATCGTGAAAAAAATCACTCCCGGCGTAATCGTTGACACACTCTTTTCAGATACGAACAGTGTTCTTTAAGATCTCAAATACGAGCTTCGACAACATTCTAAAGATATTTATTTTATTTCAGTATTAATGCATAATACTAGCGTCGCTCAGAATAATACAGAATTCTAAAAATCTAAGCAACTCGTTCGAATTGTTACGCGCTTGAACATTTCCGAGACTAGATATTTGTATTTTTTTTTTCTTAATAATTTCACATTAACAGTGGACGGACAATATCGCGTAACCGGACGATGAAAAAGTTTCTAATACTGTAATACTTTTGACGAAACGGATATCCGTTTCATGACAATAATCGAATAGGTCAAGTGCAGAATGCGATAGTCGTGCGCTGGTATCGAAATGCGCGCGACAAAACACGTGCAGTCGTTTAAAAAGGATTACAGATTAGATACTTAAAAGTAATATCATTTTTTTTTTAAAGATTTATATAAACCTACGCAACGGAATTACACACGTGTGTATCTTATATGTACTCGTATATAATGCACAATTAAATGTCTGCGTAATATTGTGGAAATTTATTTTCCCGAAATATCTAAACGGTGTCTCGTCGGTCGTCGAATGTAAACCAACCAGGACATTTTTAAAAACAATTCTATATACTAAAATAGAAAAAATATATTTGAGCGTATACCTATACGCACATCGTAACGCGACTGGATAGTACAAATTCTCAGACCGGGTAAAAGTATTCGACTCAAAGTTAAACTATAAATCATAAAGGTGTGTAATATGCGGATATGCAAAAGTTTACGGTGCAGAGTTAAAAAGCGCGTACAAAAGTTATTACCGTTGCGAAAATTTGTTAAAATACAACTCGCTCGGGATCATAAATAACGGAAGTTTTTAAACCGTTTTTTCATTATTATTATTATTATTTTCTATAAGTTTTTTCTTCTTCTGTAAATACCATTGGCCCCACAACTTCAATATTGGAATTCCGCACCGATACCGATTTGTATTATAAACGCTGCCACGGTTTTTCATCTATACTCCAGTCGACGAACACTGCAGAGTGTTTAAAAAATATCTCGTTAGACTTTCGATTGTATTGTACACGAGCGCATTTAACGTTTCGTATAGAAACCCACGCGTTTCTATGTTGATTTTAATATGTCGTTACGAGACGTTGACGTCGGTGGACCAAACGGATTTCAATAAATCCCGAAAATTGTCCCGTTCTCGGGACCAATACGCGCGAAATTCCGAATCCTCTTTATGCGCGTGACTTTTGTACAGATCTCAGCTGTGATTTATACTTTAAAACCTACGAAAATAAATCATCTTTGTAACAACGTAAAGTACACACGCACAAAAAAAATGCGACAACAAAACGTGACGTATATTACGACGCGAGAGCGGAGGCGATTTAGATTATTGTCGACACTGGATTCTGTGCAGCACGGGGTCGAGATCTGCAGCAGTGTTCAACAACCCTGAGCGTTAGTAATATAAATATTGGTTGTTTACTCTGTGGCGCAGCGTTTCCCAAAAGTTCTTCTCCGCCGACGCGACCCCTCCGCCTCGGAGAAAGGAAAAATACAAAAATAAATAATAATCAGAAAAAAAAACTTTATCGGTTTATTTTCCAAAACTAAATGTACACGTATTTTTATTTAAATTTCAGCTCCCAATCGAATATAAAATCAACAAGAAAAATAAAACGGTAAATCAATTAACGCGTAATTAATAAAAACGCTTTTGCATACGAATTTAACGAGTATTACCGAAACGAAAAAATACAGAGTTTTATTATGAAATTTGCAAGTCATCATCGCGTCAGATAGAAAGCGAGAAAAACCAAGACGATTGTACAACTCTTTGGCTTTTATTTAACGTAAGGAAAAATGTTTTTTATTAATTATACGTATAATCTGTATACGATTCAATTGTAAATTCTCAGTGTTTTGTCGTTGTTTTCTTCGCTAACAAATCGATTATAACGTTAGGATTGATCTTTGAAAATCGCGTTTTACTATTTACATTAACGATTGCTGTACTATATATATAGTTAGTTTAGAGTGTGTACACACAAGAAAATCCTTTTCGCAGAGATATCGTTGTTGAAAAAAAAAATGGTTTTACTATAGCTGCTTGTGTTGTATGATAACGCGCTCGACACAATAATTAAAAATAAACTCGGATAGATTTTCTCTAAAAATTATTCTCGCGCCATTCGCGTTAATAAAAAAAAAAAAACGACATACAGCTGCGAGGAATAAACGCGAAGAGAATATAATGTCAAATTCTTCTACCGGACTACAACAAACACTATTTCGGTAAGCGTTAGCGTTGTATATTATATTATGAACTACAAAAAAATTCATTCGGCGATTACATACTGTTTACGTATTGACGATGACGGACGGGAATCGTCGAAACGCGTTTTACGATTCGTAGCCGGAAGATTTATGGCGACTCGGAAAATTCGAGTGCAACAAACCACTTTGGAATAGATTGTTTTACGACCATTTTACGATTTGGCGACAAACTAACACCGTTCACGAGTTATAATAACTTTCACTACACAATAACTATATAAACGTTTGTAGTGTCGACAACTCCGGAGAATCATCTGTGCAACGTCCCCAGTCCTACACCAGTCAGTTTATTTCAGACGTATAGCGATGACCGTTTTTTTTTTTTTTTTATGTTACAAATATTCGTCGTTCGTCAACCAGTCCGTATGTTATACTGTACTCTATTCAGTTTAAGATTATACCGGGCGGCGGACGAAAACAGATGTTCGTGTTAGCGCAGGCGAGATTCCGTCGGTATTCTGATTGCCGGGAACCGTCGTCGTGTGCCGACTGCCGCCGACAGCAACAGCCAATGACGGAGCAGCTACTAGCCGCCTGAATCTAACGTCGCTCCTGTGTTCATTCAGCGCGCGCGTTCCGGTTTGATCTAAAACGGAATAGAGTATAGTTCGGTAATAATCGTTTTCGCGTCGTTCACCTCATATAAATATCTACATTTTATATTATATAAAAAAAAAAAACGCGCGTATATAACCGAATATTATTTTCCCCGACTATTTCGTCGTTACGCTGTTTTTCTACCGAATTCACTTCAGAACATACCGACATTAAATCGTGTTCGATTTTGTCCCGTGCGATCAACGCGAATATTTTACTTCTCATAGCTGCTAACATCACACCAACGTTATTTTACCGCACACGCGAAAAAAAATCTACTGCGCGTACGAAATTCATATATATTCAACACACGAGCTTTTATTTTACGGAGTACAAAATTCGTGGGGAACATACGATGAACGTATTAACACGTGTATGTTTTTTTTTTTAGTAGTAGAAATGTATAGGAATCGACGTGGCGGAGGAAAATGTTATTTTGTTTCCGCGTTACCGACTATATGTATTAAAAAGCAAAAAAAAAAATAATTAAGTACGCGCGTCCTCTCGCGACGGTGCATTCAATTTAATTTTTCAAAATCAAAAAAAATCCATCTTCCGAGGCAAACGAGAATTGTACTCTTCTTTTTCCTCTACAGATGATGACATATCGTGTTTAAGTCGATGCTTTGCAGGTCGTCAACAATAGGAAAGCGGAAACAAAAATAATCGGTCCCCCGACTGCGTATAATGTGTTGCGCTCTATTCGTTTTATTGTAGTTTTACCGCGCGACCGAAATAACGCTCGTGTGTTGCCAGCCTTATACGGCTGGCAACACACGCGTTTATATTTTCTAGAATATAAAAAACTACATTTTGTATTTTATAATTTTTACTTTATTTTCAACGTTTCCGTCAAAATTTACACGCTTTACGAAAATTTTAACTCCCTATAAGTATTTAATAATTATACTTTTTTTTAACGTTAATTTTTTAACTATTAAAGTCGACGAAAACAAAATATATATGTGTATAATTATAATCTAATAACTAATATTAATCTTTTTTTTTTAAAAATCGTCAAAAGGTAATTTACAGTGTTTTTCACGCGAAACGCTCGATCACTTTGATTTCCATTTGCATACGAATGGCGGGGTCGTCGTCGCTTTATAAAACGTTTCACCCGCGCCAGTGCTTTTCACGTGATGCGGTGCTCATAGTAAATTCACTGCGCCGTTGTAGAAACGTCCGTGTTACGCAGGGCTTTTATTATGCGCATTCGACCCGATAACGAATTCGAGAAATTTTATACGAATATGTATAAATTATTCCCGTCCTATTGTGTCAATAATATCGCACGATTTAAATATGCATGAGGGAGTCCGATTGTACGCTGATTCCGGTATACGACGACATATATTGTAAAATAAGGTCGCACTATAAAATATAGAACGGCGACCGCCGCGTTTGACTTTTAACCGAACGGCGTTTGATTTGAATAATTGTCGACAAAAAAAAAATTTAAATAGAAAAAGATTTGACCGTTGATTTCTTTATTTAATATTACGCGCGGTCAATGAACTCGATCGAATCTTTTCCAACACCGAGGTGCGACTAAAAGATCTTTCGGAATTCCGATAGTTCGCTGATAAATCGCTGCAGTACTTTTCGTCGTCTTCGAAAACTATATTATTACCAATTTTTTTTTCCACCGAAATCATTCGAGACCAATAAGATTCGTTTTTAAAAAATCCTCGGCATGTCTATAGTGGAAAAAAAACAGTTTACAAATAACAATCGTTTGTTTTTTGAATATATATTTTACTTTCGTATATATTTTGCTTTCTATATAATATGTACGAATCTCCAGGAACAACAAGTTGCGGCTGCTTAAGGCACTTTCCTTCTCAGTGACGCTGTGTAAGGATCTGGAACACGGATACTGAAGATGGAGAGCGCATAAAGGCCTTTGATATGTGGGCCTATAAACTGCAGTTGCTGAGAATATCTTGAATGAAAAAGAGGACAAACTTCTCAATTCTGTCCATGCTAAATGTGGAAAGATATGAAATACATTACTTATATGGTGTGCAGTAATCGGAGGATCCTAATGTTCTTTGGCCATATCGTAAAAAAGGATGGATCGAGCCTGAAGAAGCTGATGATCGTAGAAAAGATACGTAGAAGGGAAACGGAGCCGTAGGAGAACACCAATGCGTTAGATAGACCAGATCAAAAGACCATCTCTGGCTATTCTCTGGAAGAGACGATTCGATCGGCAGGAAACCGAGAACTTTGGAAAGAGATTGTTGCCAACGTCAATAAATGAGGGGGTCACCAAACTTTCGTTTTTGGAGGATAGGAAGAAGAAGATGAAATATATACTATATACATATTTTGAAATGAAATTTTGAATTTTTTTTTATTATATTTAAATCGTTCGTGCGTATACAATATAATATTCTATATATAAGTACGAGAGCGGATTAAAGTTTCGGTAAAGATTTTTTTTCTTCTCCCCCTGCAACCACTCGCATTTCACGTTTTCGTCGTGTAACGTTTCCAACTTTGTGGCAAATTAATTCTGTTTTTAACGTTGAATTATATTTTATTATATTTGTACCGAAAACAAAAAAGCCCCCGAGAATAATTTAAAATATTATCATCGTCGAAGAGAATTATTCTAAATGGCCGTCTCGCGTGTCATTAAAATTTAAAAATAGTTTATAATTTCCCCCTTTGCATTAAAACGACCAGCGGCCGGCGGACGTTTTCTTTTTCGTTTTTAAATATTATAATTCACAATTTCGATTCGATTTTACGCGTTACGAACGCGTTTCGTCGTCCCAATACTTTTTCTATTACATTATGAATTTTTTTTTTATATACCTATACTCGTATATATATATATATATATAGTGTAGTCTCGTATATTGCGGAACACAAAATATATATGTATTTTTTTTAATCTATCGCGGTTAATTTATAGCGATTCATTCTATCGGAAAGATAAACACAAAATACACTGACCTTTAATTTCTGTGCAGACAGTCGTCGTAATACGAGTACGTACAAAAAAAACTGACACGTATAGAATATTTCGCAATGAAACGGCCGCAATAAAAATGAAAATGGAATTATAATCGACTGACAAATAGTAATAGAATCACGCGAGAATGGAGTGTTATTTCTCTGCGAAATATATTATTATTATACGCAGAGCTTATTATTTCAACGTGCGTTTTGGTGGACACATTTTGCATAATTCTAATAGTAAGAAATGCGCAGCTCTAAATCTCGAAATGCGTAGTAGTAAATTTTAACGGAGTTTTAAGATTTTACTCATAATCCATAATGATTCAATTACTGTAAAGTGTATTAATTATTTATTTTAAATTAGAAGATTATACAAAATAAGGCATATACCTACGTTTTCTTTCTCATTTATCCGTTTATTTTAAACGTCTTAATCTAAATTACTGATATCCCTCTGTTTGGGGATGGAAAAGGGGAGGGAAAGAATAAGATGAGAAGATAAAAGACGGTGTGGTGGGTTGAAGGCGAAAAGTTAGGGGAGGAGAGAGGTATAATAGGAAGAGAAAGAGTGGTGGTGAAGGGATGAAGGGGAGAAGTTAAGGGAGAAAGACGTTCTAGGAGTCTCAGGATCGAAACGACAAAATCGCTCTTCTTCGTTGCGTACCTTCTATACCTGTACTGTTTTTTTTTCTTTATGGACAGACCACCAAAAACTTTCGCTGTAGCTGTTCGAGCAACACGAACCGCGTTTATAGTTTAGAGCACCGCGCTACGAGTTGACTAGAAAAATTAAACAGGTTATTCATTCTGCAAGGCCGCGTAGTGCGCAACGCGACAGAATAAACGAAATTATAAAACTAAATATAAGTGAAATTATCAATTCACTCGGTACTGTTTTTATTATTATTACTCGTATTTGTTTCATTACGCGGTGTGATCGTATTAAAAAAAAATGTATATATAAGCCTTTTAGGCATACGGCGATGAGATATTATTATTGTATACGAAGACCGTCTCTTCGACAATGAACGATAATAGTCCTCTATTTATGTATACGTATTCGTTATTACGGACTATGGGAAGAAACTCCAGGATATCCACTGACATATATAATATATGTTTTATATTATATACATATCTGAGAAATAGATCTATGATGGATAGAACTGTTTGTCTCGCCGCGGCCGAATTCGTATACGACTAATACATAATATTATAATATACGACTGGATATCGTATTTCAGCGGAATTATTCATTTTTTCCCCTCCACACACGTCGTGTAGTAGGTTATAATAAGTAGTCGTTTGACGTATGACGCGCGTATTACTGTGTACAATTCGTTTTTCATAATTTTTTTCCGTTCGCCTATAATTTCGTTTTTACAATATTGTAATCCATTATTATTATTATTATTATTATTATTATTATTATTATTATTATTATTATTATTATTATTATTATTATTATTATTATTATTATTGAAGAAAGGAGAAATATATTTCTGTATCGATTACGACGTTCTGTTCGTGAGACACGAGTGAAAAAAATATTACCAACAAATTTAAGACATTAATTTTATTTGGCACGTTTGTTTAGGAGTCGGACGACTCCTTTTCCGGGCCCGGCCAGTAAAGTTTTCACTAAACACTTTTTTTACAGGAATGGAAATCGAGGAAACTTGAGTTTTTTTTACTTTATTCAAACCAATTAGTTCGTAAAATGCAAACGCATTTCTACACGAGTGTACCGGTTTGGATTATTCCCGGCGAATACGTTTGACGACCATAACACAAGAGCGCAGTGACGTGTGTATAAAAAATTCGATTCGTATATCGAGTTCTAGAAACAGTGACAAAGGGAGAATAAGCCCCGTATTTCGCTGTAAAATTATCAGTGAAGTAATCGCAATATTTTAAAAAAGATTTTACGTCGTCATCAAGACAATCTGACATAAAATCGTCGACAAAACGTTCCGATACACTCCGTCGTCCCATTTCAGACGACGTGCAGTTCTCTTTGTAATCCATACACGCAAACCAAATGTCTGTTTGCACCTGCAACCTTGATCGATATGGAATCTAGAACCCATAGAGACAAGGCTGCCCGTTTATTATTTTTTTGTTATTTCGAGTTCGCTTCGGAAAACTTAAAATTTTCAAATAATCAAAAAAAAAAAACGTCACGAAAAGTCATACGCCAATATAGTTTTGTATACTGCAGAACGAATGAATTATATTGTTCTATCCCCACGTATTTATTGTATTAGATGAAATACAGGAGATTATATAGGTATCATATTTTTTCACACAACATCCAATGATAGTGGTTCCTAAATACGATATTTCAGTAGGTTTTAATGTGAAAAATTTACTGGCGTACATTCGTGTTTCGTTTTTTAACCGATGCAACTGCCGAGTAGTATAGCTTTTTAAGTCGTCGTAGCTTTTTTTTATATATATATAATAATCGTCGTGAAACAAAAAATGCGAATTTCGACGACAATTCTTCCCCCGCCCCCCAAAAAAAACACTTTTTTTTTATTATTTCGGACGGCTTATTATTTGTATGTAAATTTCGAACGCGAATAAAGCTAGCGCTCCGATTCTCTCACACGACGCGGTCTCCTCCCAAAACCGACGTCTTCGTTTCTGTTTTATACGAACCGCTGTTTTTACAGCGACGGTATTCACGCTTTGTCCTAATAGCATTTTGTTTGGTGAGTTTAGTTAAATTTGTTGGCTCTTTACTGCGGCTGCTATAGCCACGACCGCAATAGTTTCGGGAACTTAATTAAAGAATTTTAATTAAAAAATATATTCGCGGAATTATGACGCTATATATATATATAGTATATACGGGACGCGATTCGCGCACAGTTTTTTTTCTTCTTCTAAAAACGCGATTAATCGAATTTCGCGATTTTATTGCCGGCGCCGTTGACGCGCTTTTAAATAACGCCTTTTCAGACGGTATAAAAAAAAAAGAAAAATGATATTAAATTATTGGAAAAAGAAATATATGTAAACCGTTCTGTACGCGAGTTTGTTAAACGTTTTCACCGCGTAAAAACTTCGGGGCCTATGGACTTGAACGAGAACCGCATCGATCGATTCGTTATAGGATCCAAGGAGTGTATATAATAAAAGGATCTCTTCCGTCACGTTACAACGTCTCAAAAAACTCGACAAACAATGATCGTTTGAAGGATTTCCAGTTCTCGACTTGCTCGAAAGTCGTCGAACTGCTGATACCGCATCGACTTGTATAATATTATGCTCTAAGCCTTAGAGTCTATAAGGCCCAAGCAGTCGGCGCATCCGATCCCGGAACGACAAAAAAAAAACCACAGTTATTAACCGTTTCACGTTTTTGGCAAACACACCAATATCGCTTTGTCGACAACGGTTTTCGGAGACATACAATAATTCGTTACGGTATTTAATAACTTATCGCCAAAGGCGTGCGCACGGGGTGGATCCGAGTCGTACTTTATATATATATATAATCGCGTCTGTTCACGATCTCCTCGAAACTCGAATTATCTTATTTATAATTATTTTATATTTACATTACGATTATCCTTAACATAGATCAAGGAAAGTAATTGTTGTTTTTCAAGAAAGTCGAAACGTAAGTCGAAATTTTCTTGATCTATGATGTTGAACACGTGTGCATTTCACACGTAAAACGTCGTTGACGGACGGTTTTCACGTTTTCAAAAATAATTGTTTTTTACATAACCTTAGAATTTGCCCATAACCGCTACCGCGGGTGTGTGTGTATATATATGTATAATATACATCTATTTGGAATATTAATTATAATCATTTTTTTCTCCTAACCTCTCCAAAATACATATACCTATTGCTTATTTAAATTTTATGGTTAGGACTCAAGGGAAACTAATGCTTTCTTCCCCCACCCCAAATACGCCCTTGATCCTAATTTAACATTGGTTTGGCCCGCCCTGCCACAAAGGTCTGCGCACGCCTATGCTTATCGCCGCATAATAATTTCAGTATAACCGAATAGAATAACGTTCTACCAAACTCGAGATTACCCCGTGTAGGTCATAGGCGGAAAGAAGGGGGCTTAGGGGCTAAGCCCCCCAAATATCTTATAATTTGTATGTATTTTGGATATTTGACTGATTATGACTGATGTTAAAAATGTTAGCCCCCCCAGAAAATTTAATAGATTTCCGCCTATGGAGTAGGTATATCCATATTAATCGGTATACTCGTATACGATTCGACGAGTTCAACCATCTAATGAATCGTTTCGAACGACCGCGCGGTATATAATATTATTACAATATAATATAGCGAGAACGGAGCGAGTTTTTGTGGCGGAAAAAATTGTTTCCTTTTTTTTCCCGCACATCGCGCGGAGACGAGTCCTCTCGCGAAATCGTGCGCGATTCCATTGCGCCCCTCGTCGTTACAATTATTATTATTATTATTATTTATACCGCGCGATGGCGATCGTATATTATTTTACATATTATACACGCGTACGTATAATACGTATAATTTATTTGTTTTACTAACGTAATTTATCGCGATAATAATTCACGGTTTTTTTTTTTTTTTTTTTTAATTATTAACGCTGCGCATAAATCTAAGAACGGAATATATAAGTGTGCATTATTCTCTCCCCCTCCGGAGAATTATTATTATTATTATTAATATAATAAGCGGTTGCGCGGCTTCGTCGTCGTCGTCGTCGTACTAGTGTACTGCACCAGTAAAATCGTCGATATATATTTATATAAAATATATTATTAAAAAAAAAAAATTATTACACGAGACACAAGTGGCGCGCGCTAGAATGAAAACGAATTTTTACGATTTATATATATTTTTTTCCCCCTCCCCCCGTTTCGTAAGTGCAGTTTGCGCGTGTCAGACGAAAAATATGTAAAAAAAAAAAAATCGACGACACGGAGAGAGAAGAGCGAAGAGGAAAGAAAAAAAAAAATCCACCCGAACCTATAATTTAGTCGAAAACTGGACGAACACAACGCGGTCGGAATATCGCGCGCTTCACGACGTGTACACTGCACGTAGTACGATAATATACGTCGCGTTTTAAACGGTGCGGACGGACGGGGTCGGGAAGAAGCGGAGAATATTTTTAAATGGTGATTTATAATAAAATCGAGGCGGGATTCGACCGGCCGCCGTCGTATAAATAATAATAATAGTAATAATAAGATTTATTTTATATAACGATTGTTATTATTATTATTATACGTATACGGAATTTTCCGTGTGTGGCGCGCGTCGTTTATACACATGCCGTATACGCGGTATTGCAACGGAAAAAAAAAATTGTTCGAAATTACTACTACGGTCGTACAACAACAACAACAGCAGTGTTTTATATTATAATATATATAAAATAATAATAATAATACACGATACGTTATAATAATACTTATATACGAGACGATAATTTAATATAATATAACCGATCGTTTTGAGTGAAACGGCCTGGGAACCGACGGCAAGTATTTATTATACGTATACGTTTATATTATGACGGAGGAGGATATACACTGCAGATAGATGTGCGTTCGGCGATAGATCGACGTGGTGCACCGTCGTCGTCGTCGTCGAATTTCAAAAAAAAAAAATCTTCCGTTACGTTTATACGCAAACCTTATTTTATTCTACGTGTGCCGACGGTTTTAAATCGTGCGAATATAAATGAAAATTATCGTTGACGAATATTTTTTATATTCGTATAATATATATATATATTTTCATATTTATATAAATTTTTTTCTTCTATAAAAATAATATATATATATTTTTAAAAAAACAATATATATAATAAAATTAATACATATAATAAAAAAATTGTATATATATACGTATAAAGAAAAAATGCCAAAAATATTTGGTAAATTACTTTTTTTTTTTATTATTATTAACAATAACCATCCGCGGCTGCTGTGGCCATTGGATGTAACGCGGAGCGTACATAGTTTATAATATAAAGACTACAGTTTATATATAGTTAATAAGGTTAATAAAATTTTTTTTTTTTACGTCAAAATAACAAAGGGTAAACGAAAGAGAGTATATGAGTACGTTACACTATAGGTTGATGAGATGTGTTGTCGATAGAAATTGGCTGAGTTTGATGATATTGGCTGGATCTGGGCTTAATATCTTCCGATAGGCGGTAATTTGTGGTAATGGAGATTTGTAATTTTCTTTTCTCCGTGCTTATATATGCTCTGCATTCGCGGTTAGAACGTGTTTGACCATGAGGGGTACCCCACAACGTAAGCAGATAGGGAGGGTCTTCTTTTTTCATTAAAAACGAGTGCGTGAGACGTGTGTGTGTCCAGTTCTGAAACGGTTGATGGCGGATTCATATTTTCTTGGGGTGTTGGTGGCGAATGTCCAAGGAATTAAATATTCTTGTTTTTTTAATTTCATTGAGTTTAGTCGTCATATTGTTCCATTCTTTCTCCCATTGTTGCAGTGTGTCCATTTCAAATTACATATTTATTTTTTTTAGATATATAATAATTTTACTATATAATATTGTTTGTTTTTTTTTTTAATATATATATTTTATTTTTATAAGAGTATTACGTTTTTTTAGTTAAAAATTATTTAATTTTTTTTTTTTTGTTTTTAAATTTTTAAATTTTATTTGTTCTTCTACAAGCAAAAAATAAATAAAATTTAAAAAAAGGTTCCTGAGCCGCGGAGGCGTTGTGGATGTCACTTACGCCTTAATTATTTGGATGAAATTTTTTGAATTTTTTTTTTCTATTACCACGCGAATATAAAAGCGATTACGACGTACAATCGTATTGCATTCGCGACATAAAACGATTTCCGAGCGGAACTTCGGTGTAACTGTAAAGAGACCGGAGCGTTATTTCTGGTAGAAATTTCGGGTATACGGACATTAAAAAAAAACGCATCACTGCAAAACCAATTCCTCGTTCCGCCCAGAATCTAAAATTACACACATAAGTATATCGTACTCTTTCATCTTTATATTTTCGCCTATAACCCGTACACAAATACGGTCAGCGATTTTCGTTTTCATCGTCACACCACTCTGTTCATATAACGATCCGCGTATACGCACAAAAACCCTTTAGCGCGCAGCAATTATCACACGCGTCGCACAACCGGACGGATAATATTCGTACTCATTTGGCCCGACATCTAACTATTATATAAAGCGAAACTTTCCGTATAATGAACACGTCGACAGCACGGAATTCGTATATACTTCGCCTAAGCGGTTATGTGTCACGTCTGATATAGAGACGGTATACACGGTGAAAAAAAAGAACGATTTTTTTATATATTATCACGTTTTTCAATGATATTGACTATAGCGAACATTTTGTCGCGATATTAAATTTTTCGTAAAAACCAAAACACTTCTGTCGTCGAATTTATTCAAAAGTCATTGGCTCGCTAATTATCTAAATTTAAATATATAATATATTTCGTGGCCTGTGTATTAATATTAGAAGAAAAACAACCCCTATTCGCGTTTATCGCGTATACAGTCAAATTACGATTGGTAAAAAAGTGTGTATATATACGCACAATATTAACCGACACCTGTCGATTCGGTGCCGCGGCCAAGACGAGAGAACGGCGGCTTGCGAATTCCGGACGAGGATATTATATTATTTATTACTAACTATAAATAATACTGGAATTTAACCGACGGCTAGTGTGTGCAGAAAGTGAGGGAAAAAAACGACCGTTTTTTTTTTTCTATACACATATAAATATTTTCTCCGGCAATAGATGAGAGATAAAAAAGAAAATAATAATAATAATAACCGTATATATTTAACGAAATATATACGTATATACGTAGTATACTATATATCGATTTACGCGAGGACGATGAAAAATTGCCTCGCGACAAAACTGTTATTCTATAAAATATTACGCGCGTATAGAACAAGTATTTTTCTATATATATATAATATTGGACACAAATATAATATTATATAAGGTCGATAGACGTACCGGAAGGAAAATAGAATTTTGGCGCCGCCAGCACACACTCGGCGTGACAATTATTCTTTTCACGAAATTCGGTCACGCGCGCGCTTTTTATTTTGTAATTTGTTTTTTTTTAGTTTTTTGCGTGCGTTTCGCCTCGTTCTTTTTTTTTTTTATCGTATTTACCCTTTAAATCAACACGTTATCGAACAAATACAAAAAAAAAAAAAGAACGTTTTATAAAATTTATTTTAATATTTCGTTAAAAAAGAACACTGCAGAGATGTTTAAATTACTTTGCCGACACGATATGACGCGTAAAAGTGCCGTTTGACCAATTATTATTAACGTTCCGACACTATTTTCGTTTTTAACCTACTATACCGGTCCCGCGGTTTTTTTATTTTTATATTTGATCGCGTGCGGTAAACATTTTCCAAAACGTATTTTTTTTATTATACAAATCTTTATTTATTAATAATTACATATATTATTTGAAGTACATTTAGCTCTTTTTAATACAAATTTGTGTTTTTTTTAGATTTGATTTTATTATTACAATTATTTTAGATACATACAATACACATATATATATATATATATCTAAAAAACACAAATTTGTATTAAAAAGAGCTAAATGCACTTCAAATAATATATGTAATTATTAATAAATAAAACGATATATATATATATATGTTATATTTAATATATTATAGAAAAAGAGAAAAAGCTTTTTTTTTGTTTTCACTTTTACAACGAAAATTGCAAAAGAAAAAAACCAACGACAATATTTTTACCGTTGTTTTAGCTCCGAGGCCGTACACAATAAGTATTTAAGGAGCATTATTAGTAAAATAACACTCATCATAAAAAAAAAATAATAATAACAGATCCGCTATTGATTGTACAACTATATATACGCTATTCGGTTTAAGAGTATATACCGGGCGGCGGACGAAAATTACTGGTTCGTTTCGCGCAAACGACGTTTTATCGGTATTCCGATTGGCGGAAACCGTCGTGAGCCGACGGCTGCCGAAAGCAACAGCCAATGACAGAGCAGTTATTAGCCGCCTGGGGGGGGGAGGGCAACAGCCAATGACAGAGTAGCTATTAGCCGCCATTTAGCGCGCGTTCCGGTATACTATATTAAACTGAATAGCAATTACATAATATGTATGACGGTCGATTCTTGACGTGCGTGCATTTTAATAAATTATTTTTCACTATCAGGCAGTATTTTTTATTATTATAATTATTATCAGAATCAGATTTTTTTTTTTTTTGTCTACTTAACACGATCATAACGATTCTACATCACGTATCGTTAAACGCAATTATATTTGATATGTTTGATTTCTTCAATAACAATATTATTTATTTTATTAACACGAGCCTGCGCAGTCGGACGTGGCGTCGTAGCCGCCGTCGGCGATTGTATCGAGTCGTACAACAACAACCGGCGTCGTCTCGTTCTCTCTCTCTCTCTCTCTCTCTCTCGATGTGCGTATATCGTTTAAAAATCGCCCGCGGCGGTAAACGGACCCCTCCGAAGTCTCGAGTCCTTTAGCCCGTACGTATCGGTCGTTTACAGAAAGGGTATAAACCTAACTTAACCGAGCAGGTATTATAAGTATTTGTATATTTAATATTATAAATGGTAAAAAAAAAAATACCTATCTTGACGTTTTTTCCCCTTTCTGTCTTTTCGTTCCGACCCCAAAAAAAAAACCTTACGTGTATTATTATTATTTATCGCTTAATCCGGTTCGTGCCGACCCGTACAGGGATTATACACTCCACCTCGTGTCGACGGTTTTCGTGACTGCTCCAGTCGATTAATAATAAAATATTTATCAATCCCGCGGTGCTGCAGTACAGTCCAAACGCATCTCGACCGAGGAGGCACGCGCGGAGATCTCACGTTTGTTGTATTCAGTTTTTTTTTTCGACAAAATCCAAAATAACCGTTTCATGAAACTGTTTTCACGAAGAAAAAGAAAACCACGTCGGTAGTAGTGTTACAGACGCGTTTTTCTGTACAAAAAGCCTTTGAAACGTATGGAAATGATGATAACTTCGGGAAGAAAAAAAAATCAACGGGATTTATTGGAAAATTTCCGACGTCGCGCCTTCCCCCCCAACTCATAGATTCCCCAAAAGGACTATTTTGGATATTTTGGAGAAAAAATACAATTCTCTTCGTATGTATATAAGTATACGAAAATCGAAAGAAAAATCCCGTATTATCCGTTGGCGAAACGATTGTATTATAAATTTGTTATTTAATAATTTACTATTTAACGAGTAAATCCGCGTTTTCTATAAAATGTACATTTTTTTTTTTTTAATCGTGAACCCGAAACGGCAAACGTTTCGTTGTTTTTTTTTCGAGAAATCTGCGCTGAAAATGGAAAAGTTTTCGACTTATTCGAACTCGCGTTCGCACTGTGTGCGAGTGATTAAAAAGTTAACGACACAATATGTGAAAAAAAAAAAAAAAATGTGTTCGTTACAAGAACTCGTATTACATATAATATACCTAATATCTCATAAGTATATATATATATAACTATAGCAGAGATAATTTGAACACAGAGTTTCCGTAAGTGCTTATAAAGTAGTTTCGAGAAAAACGCTTGTTTGTTGTTTTGAATTTTCACAAGCCCTATAATTACACAACACATTCGCACGTGTTTTTTACACGCGTGTATATATTATAATATAAAACGCACTCGGTCCTGCAAATGTTTTCGTATAATACGCTCCGATCTAATGGAACAATAATGATATGAAACCGTTTGTCACTTTTGAATGTATATATATAACAATTAAGGTATAGAGCAATATAGTATACGTCCCAAAACTTTATTAAATATAATATACGTGCCGGGATATGTTGGAAAAACATAAAAAATATATACATATATCATATTTATATATACACATATAATATATAAATAAATTATAATAATTTATTTTAAATTTTTGAGCCGTACAAAAGACGTGTACGTAAAGTAAAAACGTGTTGTAATCTATAAAATAAATGTACGAGTATATGACTCGAAAATATATCCTTGGCCCTGTATAGCGACAATATACATAGTCTTCTTTTCATAATTTTTTTGTAAATCGAGAGAAAAAATAAATTAAAGGCGAATTTCAAATGGATATTTATATATATATATATTTTAATCCTATTATGTAAGTATTAAGATGTACGAAAATATTTTTTTTGTGCGATTAAAATAAAGCTTTTTTTGTTCCTGACTTATTTTTTTTTTAGCGCCTAAAATATGCGTTAAAAATACAAAACTCCTAAAATATGATACAAATTATTAAGAAACAAAATTGTACGCACGACGAATTATTATAGGTCGCATGAAGTTATGGGCATAAGCTATTTTGACCCTGAGTTTATTAAAATACATTTGGACAACAGTATTTTTATTTTATTTATTTTTTTTTTTTTTGTAGAAAACGAGCAATTCGTGTGAGAAAAAGTGAGAAAAACTTGTTAACGAATTTTTAACCCGGCCTGACCTAACCCCGAAGGTTAATCCGCGGAAACACCGTAAAACCTTTATAGTTTGAATTGCAGTAAGGTACTGGAGGTATTGGTGTGCGAGGTCATGGGCGAAGCGAGAAGTTAATTATTCGACGACGGCGGATGGGTGTCCGGAAGTTCAGGGATATTTGTTCGAGCGTAAAATATATACGACGGGATAACCGTCGTTAATAGTTTTCATCCCTTAAAAGCGACTCGCACGATAAGAAGCACAGCTTAAGACGCGTGTACACTCGAATACCTCTTTTTCGATAACTAATCCGACCACGTCCGAAATCTTTACACGATCCCTGGAGGCTGAGTTATATGGACCAACCCGAGGCGCGTGAGCCTCGCGTATTCTCGAAAGACAAAACAACGAGTTTTACTAATAGACCAAAAAAAAAACTAGCAATAGAATCCCCCTCGGGCACTCCGAAATTAAACGCAGACACACAAAAAAACCAAATCAAAGCAAGCACAAAAATCAAACGGCAAGCCCGCTGGCTTAAACAAAACACAAAACCGCGAGAGAAATTAAAAACACCATCTCCGATTGACAACAGGTCGTTTTTTAAACGGAAGAGAAAAAGTGACAATATCAACGTACTCCTCCGCATCGGCCATAATAGTAACACTGCACGCGCATACATATTACGGCAAAGGACGAAAAAACGAATTGCACGACCCGCGGAACGGATCTCACAATAAAACGCGTATTTGCAGAATTTTGCATCACCGAAATGGACATTCTCAACGTCTCAAACGCAGCACTAGGACCAAATACGCAGACACAACCTTCTTCTTCGCGTGTCGGTCGGTGGGTATTAAATTTCAAATTCATTTCTTCGTTCGAAAATCAGCAATTGTGTAATCGCATCGTTTTTTTTTAAATACGTCTTCCTAGAAACTCCTTCTTCACTCCTCTTACTGGACATTCCAGTAGTTGGTTCGATGTTTGTACGTTTCGTTTTTGTTTCTTTATACTGTATTACCGTTTTCTCCGTAATACGCGTTTTAAGGTGGACACTTTATTCTACACACACAGCTGCAGTGGGCTGATTAATGCTCGACCGTCTGCGAAACGTTCACACGTTTATTTTTCAAAGTGCTCCGTCGTACGAAATTATCACTCGACACGAGTATATATTTTATTCGCGACACATTTTCAACCGAAAAGAAAAAAATATATATATGTGTAATTTAATCGAATTTAAGCGCAATTGATACGGAAATATATGTGTAGAAGAAAAAAAACATAGCGTTTCATAAATAATCCTCCTGCGTACGATAATATTATAATATATACGATGTTTTTTTTTACCGTTGACCACCGTAGAATGACTAATGTTTTTTTTTTTTTTACTTATTCGGCTACGTATATAATACCTAATATACTTTTCAATTCTTATGGAAATCGAATACCAGGGGATATGTCATAAACATAATTTCTTCCACACTCGCTATGTACGTATATTATTAATAATAACTTATTCGTGTATATGCGTTCTCGCGTATACACGCGGTACCCACCCGAATTTAGTAACGCTCGTACGTATATCCGACACGGCGTAACCAATGTTTTATCACGTGTTTTCGTAAGAAAAAAAATATACGAAACATAAAAATATATAAATATAACGAAATTATTTTAATACGCGCTTATATTAATATATATGTATGTCTCTTACATATTGTAAACGCGGTAGCGGTATTCCGCGTTAATGATACCCGTTTTTATAAACGCTTTTGAATTCGTCGGCGGCGAAAATCACACGCGCCATGACATGCACAAACCCCGCATTGGCAGACTCCGTCGTCCCGATCGTCCTGCTCGTTTCTCGACCTCTGTCTCAAAAGGTAAAATAAAAAAAATTCATATTCACAAAAAAATATCGAATTTATTAAATTCAAATCCGACGATTACAACACTGTACAAAGGACTGCGGTTTAAACCGGCTGTTTACCAGCTTCGAAGGTTTTGAACTCATTCAATGACTTCATCAATGTCAATTTTTATTCAATAAAAATACGAGTAAGTCAACGAGCAATAAACCTTCTTGTGACTCCGAAGTTCATATTTTACAACGGTTATTTAAAAAAGAAACATCTTTAACGCTATCGTGAAAAGGAAAGTGAAGCTCATCGTACATGTGCTAAGACACAACGATTTTGTTACAAACATCTTGGAAGGGAAAGTTATGGGAAAACGACCGAGAGGAAGACCCAGACAATCTTACTTCGATAAATCAGCAGATGAGCTTCATCACTTTATACCAACAATTGAAGAAGACAGCGCGCGTGATAGAGAAATTTGGTTACTGCGACAAGGCGTTGCCTTTAGAGACTGATGATGATCATTTAAAAAAAATCCCGTTCAGACGAACAATTTTTTAGGTACGGCAATTGTTTTACACGTTTGTTCATAGCGTAGACCTTCGTAAAAAAAATAAAAATATTTTGATATATTGACCGTCCGTCGTTTTATGTCAAGCCAAAAGCAATACGGCGAATTACGTCCCGCGAGTTCTAACAGGAATTTTTTATGACGAAATTTCAATAACAAAACTATAAAGACGATGTTTTCGTATTTAAATTTATTATTATTGGTTCTTTCGGGAGAAAAACACCGCCCACTGTATAAAATACTAAAAAAAAATATGACAAACGCCCGTGCGCGCAAAAACTGTCTGTTACACGTTGTATATAAAAATAATTTAAAAGAATATCTAAAGTAATTTAACCGTGAGTACTTACGGGGAGAGTTTTAGGGGTTCGCCTCCAAAAGAACAAAAAACAAAAACCTATTTAAATTTTAGACCACTTTATAGAACAAATCTTTACCTGCAGTCGTTTTGAATATGATTATGACCCATATGAATAGTAATATAAAATCGTACGCGAATATCCTATATAGGTACTACATGATATACCGTCTAGTATTAGTAATTTTTCTTCTTTTTTTTTCCGTCTAATTATTTAAATATTTCGTATATAAATTAGCCCGTAATACACGAAATTCGAAGACTGTACATAATACGAAACTGGTTTCAAATATCACTGGCGATTAATGGCCGGTCGATTTATCAAGGATTTTCTTTTTTTCTGAATAAAATATAATAAATAATACGTCGGGCTGCGCACAACGCATTTCATCGCCTACCGGTTATAACGGCGTCCGAAAACACATATTTTCTCGTCATCCTACTTTGTCACTCGTATTTCGCAGATTATCCAAATTTTTCCCAACACACACTATAAATTGCTTTAATACCGCACACGTACATAGAAGAAGAAAAAAAATCTTCGGGCGGATTCGAGGTCCGAATCTGCAGCTCGTCTACCAAATCAGGACGTGTCATCCGTGATTTTATCATCTCATCACCGTCAGAAGAAACAGACAATCACGACGACTACAATAAATTTTAAAAAGAAAATACTGTCTCTTTAAGGATAGTCCGCGTAGCAAGTTTTCATTTTCAAAAGGATGCAAATATTATTAAGATTATTTGTTGAACGAAGAATATTGTGTTTTATACAGAGTAAGCAAATAATTTTCCTCTATTGTCTCAACTATGTCCAATGTTGAAAGTTTCAAAAACGAACTTTGTTAAAACTCAAACATCAGATTTTCTCAATTTTAATTCTACACACGCTATCGAAACGATCGTTCTTCACACTCGAGGAGTGTGACTTTTAAGAAAAACGTTGATTATGAAATCGCAATTATTGTATTGAACGCAGATTTACATAAAACGCACGTGATATTGCAGTTATCGAGTATTATATTTGTTAAATTTGTTGCTGCTGGCCATTTGGCTTGGATCGAAAAACTTACCAGTGGCGTTCTTGTTGGAATGAGTGGAATTTAGTTTTTTTTTTTTTTTACTCGCGTATATTATTTTTTTTTTATTTTCATCACAAGTTTTATCTCAATATCCCGACCAACGCTACGGGGTTTATGGACGGCTATAGTGTGTCGCGATTATGACGGAGACTAGGACTTTGTTAACGATACTGAACTCCTCCTGCAATCCGAACCGAACCGAACCGAAAACGACACTGTATAATAATGACCGAAACCGAGCTATATGTATGTATACGCACTGCTACGATATAATTAATCGTCTTCTTTGTCGTACATAATATTATTAATTAAATTATACCGAAAACGTCTCGGGGAGTTGTCACGCGTGTATATGTTTGTATACTTGCATGACGTACAGATAACTCAAATTACTTTATGGCCCTAGTCCGCCGCGGTGTCGTGTGCGACTCGCCGACAGTTATACGCTGTATCTCGTTTCGAAAATTATTATTAATAATATTTCTCGAGACGAGCAACAACAAAAACTGAAATAAAAAAGATCCCCCTGTCTTATTTTCTCGTTTATTATTCGTCATTGTCTTCGTATACACAAGCGTTTACATTCGATAAAATAAAAACTATTAAATACAAAACGCGTTTTCGACACTTCCAAAAGTTTTTTTTGTAACGTTTTAATTTTAATTTTCCACGCTAACCAACTGCGCTACCTTACTTGGAGACGATTAGTGAAACGAGTACGGACGGAATTCAAAATTCTTTCTGACGAAACCGACTTTGGCTGGTCCGATTTTCATATTGTAAATCGAAATTTTACTCTACGTTATGATGTGTCACTGTCACACGTAAATAACAATAGCAGCTTCTGGTGAAAAACCCGTTTGAAATACGGAAATTTCAGTAAATCGGTACCAACCGTTTGGAAATTTGCAATTCAATTATATATTTTTCCAGCAGTAAAAATCGGACAAGCCAAAGTCTCACGAATTTATCTGAAAGAGAGTTCTCTTCAAAAGAGTGGTTATTTTCAACACTTTACAGCGTATCGATGTATTCGATTTTTTCACGAAATTAACGTTTCCTTCGTGAAAAGTATCCCCGGTTATTTGCGGGCGTTTAATTTTAATTATTACTTATACATCAGTGGCGATAGGTGAATCGCCCCACTATGGGATTTGATATTTTTAAATTTGGTATATCTCTGACCTAACAGCATCGACTTGTGTCGTGTAAGTTGGTCCAATTACGTTCGTTTCTTTCAGTGAAATACGCGAAATAATATTACAATTAATAATAACAAAAATAAATAAATAATAAAGATTATACCTACACGTATATAATAAAACACGTGTACAACGATCGTTCGGTCGGTCAGCGTCGAACTAAACATCCGCGTATACCGACATGGCGCGTCGGCCGACCGTAATAAAACGGGAAAAGAAAGTAGTCAACAGATAGCGCTACGACACAACACAGAGGGCGTGGCAAAAAGGCGCTTATAAATAGCGGTACGAAACCGTCGGACCGCTCAGTGTAGTCACGGCGGTCAGGCGTGAACAACGCAGTGTGTGTGGTGTTTGAGACTGACCGCTATTTATATGCGCCTTTCTGCCACGCCCCCTATGTTGTGTCGTTGGATAAATGCGGGGAAATCGTGCGAGTTACTCATTCTTAATTTAAAGAAAAAAAAACGTTTTATATATTTTACGAATACGGGTAAAAATAATAATACTCTCCGTATCTATTAAGTATACTATTTTTTTTTTTCTGAGTACATATTTGGCGCGACGTCCTCGTCGTTGATCCCACACAAACGTCCATATAGCGACAATATATCAACAAACTCATATTTTTTTAAATAATTCGCGTATTTAACTGTTTTGCCAGTTCGTACCTCGCTATAATCCGCAGTGTTTACCACTATACTGCAATATAGATTACCGTATTGTACAAGACTTATACAAAAAAAAACCCCCCCGAACCGAAAAAAAAAATCATACATTTCCTAAAACTAACAAAACTGTACAATTAAATCTAATCTATTACTTTGTATATTATGCGCACAGATAATTGATTATACGCCCAAATATTTAAAATTTTAATGTCGTCTTAGTAAATTTTTGTAAACATAGTAATACGTAATATTGTAAGCCTTTGTAGTGGATGCTCTTAAATAAAAAAAAAAAACGTATACGAGCGTTTATTAACGATTTAATTTTTTTTTCCCCCGTTTCCTATAAATAATAATAATAATAAATTTTTTTTCTCTCAATACACTCCGTCGCGTATTAGACGCGCAGTCATCGTGTAAACACACAAAATCGCATTTTCCATTTCTAGTACGCGTATTATTACAATATTATATATATCGTCGTTTTCCATTAACTTTCATTGGATTTTTATCGTTTCGACCGGACACGTCGGTTTATCTCTCACTTCCTATATAACTACACACACACACTATACGGTACGCGTTCTATACGTGCTGTGGCGCTATGCTTGGCCCGATGCCCTGGGCGACACCCGATCGCAGTGCGTATTGCATGAGCTTGCCGATAAATTACAATTGAAATAACTCGCCCGAAGGAGATTTTCGCGCGCGCTCGCCGCAGTAAATCGGACGGACGGAGTGTCCGCCATCGCCAAGTATATATATATATATATATAGTGTACTACGCGACACGTCGTATATAAACGTGTGTAATATATCAAACGGGGCGCAGGACAGACGTCCCGGAGAAAGTCCCTTTTCCTCGGCCAAAGTGCAGCAAACGCAGTCCCTCGGAAAACGAAAACGTCCACCCTTCTGCGCGAAATGTACACAATAATAAGCCTGTTTTCGTTTTTATTAAAATCCACGCGCAATTATAATACGAATAATTTAATAGTCACCGGGGGTGGGCCGTTTATTTGTTTTCGATCGACTTCGTCCCGCGTCCGCCAAACAAATCGCGTACACATCGTTATATAATTTCAAAACCGAACAAATGTTCAGCGGCGCAATAGCGGAGGTATCGATAATCCCCTTGGCCTTTTTTTAGATTCTGAACGGAGCGACGAACGCGTTGGTTTTTACGGTTTTGCCTAACCCGACGTAATAGCGAAAATCGTGTTTTAAAATATGTATCGAATACATAAATACTATACAATATGAAAAAAAAAAAAGAAACAGCGAAAGATTTTTTGGACCCGTATAAAGGACACGCTAAGCGGTGAGTGGAGGATAAGGAAAAACGACGAATTAGAAACGCTCTTTCACAAACCGAGTGTACCGGAAACGATAAGGAACGCTACGCCAATGCTTGGCGTAGTAAAAATCCAATCATGCGAGTAGTAGTGACAGAAGAAAATCCTACTGGGAAAACACCGCTGAGAGGACGTAGTAAGGAAGGATGTGGAAGCGTTAGGAGCGGGTTTAGACTGGAGGATACAGGCTTTGGATAGGAAAGTTGTGTGTCGCAGGGGCGTATTTTTTTGGGGGCTGGCTGATGAGGCTTCAGGAATTTCAGGAACTTTCTTTATATGTATTCCTCTATACTGTATATGCCTTATGGCTATATAGTATATGTAATATTTTTAATAAATTCCTAATATGTAGTTGTTTTTAAAATATTGAAAATTTGGTAATTTGTCCTATTTTTAAGATTTAGTCTTGGATTAGAATTTAGAAATAATTCAACAATGATATTTACGCAACGCCTCAGCCCCCCCAAAAAAAAAAAAAATTCTAAATATGCCTCTGGTGTGTCGGAATGGTCCTAGGGACCGATTTCCTTAAGAAGAAGAGAGGATAGAATATAACGCGAAAAAATTGAAAAAAATATCGAAAATTGCAAAACAGGTTGTCTCGTTTGTGTCGTGAACGGGGGAGTTAACAGCGAGTTCGAGCGGTTGGGAAAAAAGAAATTACGCGCGGACAATGTTCCCGCGGCAGGGTTAATCGAATTATCGTATATAGTTGGCCTCGGTTTCTCTCTCTCTTTCTCTGCCAGCTGCAAGAACGAGAAAAAAACACATATTTTTTGAACTAACGGACGCCACGAGTCCAATTTCACCGCCGAATTAAATCGCGTAATAAACGCTGTAAATTTCCTACCCGCCTTCTGTTATATGCGTACACGCAATTCCATTAAATCCGAATAGGAGGCGTACCTTTTGCACGAAAGTCTCGTATAAGCTACTTTTCACTCGTTCGCCGTTTCCAAATCGTTCGCATGCCTGCACACTCGTATATTACGTATAGGTACAATAAACTCATCCTTAACAGGTGATGTTGTAAACTTTTATTCTCCGTACGTTATTTAAGACGTGCAGACGCATTCCCGCGGCAGTGAGGCAAGTTTTGGCAATATTATGTCTCCCCCTCCCCCCTTAAAATTTTTATAGAGCGACAAAGTTTTTACTTTTTCCTTTTCCTCTACAGGTATTTTAATGATACGTACGGCCGAATCATCCAAATTACCAGCAAAAAAAAATAAATAAATATTCAGAAATACTCGGAAAGCTATTTTAATTGTATACGTATTACACGATAATACTCTTTCCTGTGAACGATTTACCAAAAAAATATTTACTGATTTATTTGATAAAATCGGTACGCACAACTGATCTGCATATTGCCCGAGTAAAAATTTGAGATATCCGAGCGGGATTAAAAAAAAAAATAGTGAAAATTTTCTCAATTATATAACCACAATTAATGTACTGCGCGTCTCGCGAAAAGTCATTTTCTTGTTTGAAGCGTTATTAAAAAAAAAAATTATTATTATTCGAGTAGCTCTACCGTTTTACAATAATACACTTGTCCGCGGCACTTTGAAATGGTGATATTTTATGAGTTCGTAGCAAACGGCATTGGTAGAAAAAGAAATTTGCCTTCAGAATATTCATTAAAACGTATTGGTTTTCTCCCCCCCCCCCTTTGATTTTTTCAATAAATAAAATATTCGAAATGATTTTTCGGTTAATAAAATAAATAAATCCGTTTATTTTATACTGCGATTACACCGGGCAATGTATCATCACGGTGTGTGCGCAACTCAAAAACACACGAAGAATAATGTGGTAATGTACACGACTTCCCCTGCACCAGTTTTTTTCCCCAGTTACGACACTGCGGGCCTCGAGTATGCACTGCACAATTTCACGAATATCGTGTATTATTATTATTATTATTATTATTATTATAATAATAATAATAATAATAATAGCTGTAATACTCGATATATAACGCGGACTCCGAAACACTATAGTCGTGTTTCATTCGAAAGCGTCGAATAAAAGTTATTGCTCAACTAAATCCGCCCGCGACTACGCGGTATTATACGCGGCACGCAGTGTACACTATAATAATATATTTTATACAATAGGTATTCAATATGTTTGTACAATAAATTCGTTCGAGTGTTATGAATAATCGTGCGCACGTCTCTGATCTATATATTTGATAGATGATGATATTTAACGCGCCGAATGTGTTCTTTATTGGAATCATATTACATAGTTTTTTTTTCACACTACATCTGCAGACGTTCCCAAACTTTTTACACTTTGCGACCCACTTTTGAACATTTTCAAATTTCGGTGACCAATATAATATTTTTTCTGTATGACGTGCGAATAAATAAAATATTAACAATATACGTCAATAAAAAATAATTTATATATATATATATATTGTATAAAGTATGATTTATTTGCTGGCAAAACAAAGTGGTTTTTTTTTTTTATTAAGAGACATACATTTAAAAATATTTGCCTCGACGATTAAAAACGAGAAATAAAATATAAAATAACAAAAATAAAACAAATTGTTATAAAAAAAAAAAAAAAATTCACTTTAATAATTAATAATTTTATTATAATTACTATAACCGTTAATTCATATGAATGGTGCGCTTGTTTTCGATTATTACTGGTAAATTTCTTCAATTCCCGCATCGATGTCGATTAATTCGAAACGTATACGGAGCGTTTGAAAGTTGAAATTTAGTTTTTTATTGCGACCGTGATCGAAAATCCATTACGTGTTTTACGGTTGACACTCCTGTTTTCTTCAAATAAATCAATAATAACTCGTCGTGTGAAAATTTTTCGCGACCCACAATTTAGGAACCACTGTACTACACAATCCGACTTTGAAAACGTATAATATCGTTTTCAGTGATTTTAAGTGCGTATATATACACGCATTTACTTTCGAAATCCCTACAGTTGTTTTATAATTAAATGGGTTTTTGACTGTATTACCAGAATTCAGAAGACTGTTCTAATGAAAGAAAAGAAAATCCCATAAGCGTTTTACAATAACGTGTAGTACGAAGATCTGTGCGAAAAATCTCTCCTTTATACTTCTGCCAGCAATTCGTTGACAAAATATACGCAAACGCGTGTAACTCGTTAATAATAATTTCCAGCAGAGACGGGAGATGATGAATGAGACGCGTAACAAGTGTTGAACGATTTGAGTCGGCGGCGGTTCGATGTGTCGAATTCCCGCGCGGTGTTTTATACCTAACCGATTTGGAAAGAAGAAAAAATAAAAGTACCAAGAGATTTCTTCGGATAACCACGACGAAATCCCTTAAGACGACCACGACGAATGAGGGATTTATATTTATGCGCGTAATAATAACAAATATTTACTCGGGATTCGCGACAAAACTACTACAAGTGTATTTCTGCGATATCCCCTTGTATAGTCTAACTGCAGTGATACCGTGTCTTTACTTTTTTTTTTTTGAGCGACAATTCTCGAGCACGATTTTCGTAATTATTATTTATAGTTCCCGTTTAGAGGTTTTCATAAAGGGATTTTCTTTCGGGCGCATATTCTTCTTAACGTTTTCGAAACTTTTCGGCGATTTTCGCGGGTAGTCTATAAAAGGTCTGCTATAATTAATATATCCGTGAGAATCAAAATTATGTGTAAAAAAAAAAAACTATTTCGTCGTGGATTTAACACGTTTGGACCGCGAAACGGATTTCGTGTAAAAACCGCGCTATTTATACGAAAACACTCGCAAACGCGAAATGTCAAGAGCCACACCTCGAAAACGTTTGACCGCTTATTGGGATACGGAAATTTCACCGTAATCGACGGAACGAATATTGCAAAGGACGTAAATGGAAAATTCCACCAATAAAAAGAAAATTATTCGTTTTCAATTCACGCGCGCAAAAAAAAAAAGTATTGTAATATACACTTTTGAAACTCAATGCATGGAACTCAACGCATTCTGTACAATTCTCGTATATGAACTATGGACCCCCTCGTAGTGAGTCGCCATATGCATTCCGTTTATTATATTTTCCCGTTTTTTGTTACCGACTCCGTTATGTAATGATTTTAGCGATAACACCAATACTACGAGCACGTCGTTTTGTGCGTCCTGTTATCACAAAGTAAATTTAAAAAAAAAAAAAAAAACATGATAAATATCATGGAAAAAATTATTATTTATCGTATCCTCCATGACTTTCGTATCTCACGGAATAATGCATATGGCGGCCTCCTTCAGTGACTGCAATTCTGTTGTATTTGAAATACGCGTATAATTATGTTACGGATTATTATTTTTTTATTCGTTCGCACGAGCTGAAAACTTTGCTTCGCCCCTTTTCGTCCGCGAACGCTGCAAGTTTCTTTTTTATTTTTTAGAACGCGTGTTAGTATTTTTTTTTTTTTCTTAAACTCGCGTGCGGTTCGCCGCGACAACGTAATAATATATCGAAATGTCCTGTCGAGGCGAGCCGGCTAAAAGGTTGTGCGTGTCGTCGCGCTCCGGACCTCTATATACACACACCGTATCGCTGTATACGCGTATATACACTCCGCGTATAAACACATAATAATTCCTGCCGTCCAACGCTTACAAATATTATGTTTAGCACGTTATATGGGTACGAGAAATACATATTATATTTATACTCGCTCGCAGTGCGGCGTGTAAAAAAAAACCAAATAATATATACACTCGTACGTTCAAAAAAAAAGAAAAAAAATTGCACGCCTTGTAAACACTGCAATATACACGCACACCGCAAACATAGCGGGTGTCCTGCAGGATGTAGAGATTCTTTTCTCACGAGTCACGACCGCGATTATTGGCCGTGCGGTTTTATTTTCGATTACATATAATATATTACATCGTGTGTGTAAAAACCGTTTGATTTTGCAGTTACCCGGAGCAACCGATGACGCGAGACTATATTATCTGCATTGGCGCAATCATCATCAAGTGAGAGGGGAGGGGGGGTGATATAACGAATCCCTTTGGCCCTTTTTTTTTCTTTATTAGTGTGGTGGAAATTTTAAAGGAGACAATAAGTGAAAATTTTGTCGAAAAAAGCGTTTGTATGTAAATATACGTAAAGCATACGGAGAATACTATTGGAACGATGAGACACGGTTTTGGAGACGTTCAACAGCCGTAGTATATTAAACGCCACGTTCACGTTAGAATCGGGTTGTCGTGAAAACGTGTCATCAGCAGTGTTAGGACTTATCTAGATAAATTTATCTAGATAAATTATCTAGATAAATATTTTTTTATCTTTTATCTTATCTAGATAAATAAATATAAGTTATCTAAGTATTTATTTTAGATAAAAATTTAACTTATCTAGATAAATTTACAAGATAAATTTTTTGGTAAAAATTCGGTGGATCTGTAATACAGATCTACCGCGATACATTAGATATTAAAATAATATTCAATATTTTTCTTGTCGCTATAATTAATTATCAATCTTTGAAACAAAAATCCCGCGTTTTGAAAAAGTGTGGCACAAACAGCCCGCCACTCTATGTTCAGAATCATTGGCCATTTTTAAACCATTTTTATATTGTATCTAATATCTATAATAGGTATAATTAATATTTATTATTATGCTTATAATATAGCCATAAACTTGCATGATGGTATATATATTTTTTAATTACTTAGTTGTTTTAATTTTAATTTCTATAATTATCTGTTATTTATCTAGATAAAATATTTTTATCTTTTATCTTTTTGTTAGATGAATTTAATTTGTTTATCTTTTATCTGTATCTTAGATAAAATTTAGTGTTGTTATCTTTATCTTTATCCAGATGATTTTTTTGTTATCTGTTCCTAACACTGGTCATCAGATACGTGTCGAAGACGTTTGAAATGGTCGTGAAACCGAGAATAAGGGAATTTTTTTCTCTTTTCATTTAAACGAATAAAAATTGTATTTAAGAAAGAAAAAAAAAACGTTTATATTTCTTCTAGTATATGAAAAAACGTCGATCCCAATTGTGTAGTCCTGATCACGCCACTGGAGACTGCACAGCTGTAAACGAGCAACGAGCTGCGGTGGTTTACCGAACGCGCATCGTCGTCTCTTTGCATCACCAGCGTTTCCGGTATCGAAGGCAGACGTCCCCTATAGAGCCAATGTACGGCAGATTGAGTTTATATAGTCGTCATTTAATATTTATTCTAATAAAACCAAAACGCACGCGTGTTTCTGCCGTATATCCTGCAGGACACCCCGTATACGTTTCGCGCCCCGTCGTCGTAGTCATCTTCAAGTTTTTTTTTTTTTTTTTACCCTCTCGTATATATATATATATATATATAGTTTTGGAGAGTTCCTCTCCGCCCATCGCGCGCACTTGCAGCACTGCTGTCGTCGGGCTTCCGATATAAAAAAAAAAAACGTTTGTAGTGGTGCGGTTATGGTAACGCTGTACATAGCGCGTTGGTCTAGGCGCGCGCGTATACTGCACGGCTAATTTAAAGTCGACCGGTCACGTATTCCACGCCGCCGCCGCCGCCGTTTTAATGGAAAACTCCGTCTCGTTTCCACGGCGTCGTCCCCTCGGCTTGCCGTACTCGCGTATATACATACAGTCGTCGTCGAGGGGATAACTTTCGCAAACACACGCCAGTCGCATAAGCCGCAGCGACTCGTCCGGACCTTACATTATTAAATACGACGCGGGGGGGGGGTAAAGTGGCTTCGGCTGGAGTTTGCGGTGCCGGCAGTGGAGGAGGGAGGATATAGTTTGTCCGCGGGGAGAAGCTTGCGCGCAGCAATAGAAGTAGTAGTAGTAGTAGTAGTAGTAGTAGTAGTAGTAGTAGTAGTAGTAGTAGTAGTAGTGGTGGTGGTGGTAGAGGGCGCGTGCAGGCTGTGGAATAAGGATACGATGATGAGACGCGGCGCGTTATATACGTATAAGAAGGGATGTGAAACTCGACGCGATGAGGGACGCGGTTTAATTGTGTTTCGCGGTGTCCGCGGAGGTTGGTGGTGTGTACGGAATAACGCTATTGAGCGGAAGAAGGAAAACAGACGCGTGCAGCAGCGCAGTGGCGCATTCGGGAGGGGGTTTTAAGGTTTCTAACACTCCCACACTTTGATTGAATAATAAGTTAATTTTATTGATTACCACCACACGTTTTGTTGTACTATTGCGTATGTCCCGTGTCGAAATAATATTACTTTTTACGCTGGAATATCTGAAATTTAATAATAAAATACGTCTCTATTCCGATCGTAGAATCTGTATTATCGTCTTCGCTCGTCGAATATACCGATAACGCAGTGGTTCTCAACCGGTGTTCCGCGCGTATTATTAAAACTTTATTTTTCACCACAGAATAAGTTAAATTATTAAATTAAAAAATATTTAACTTATTCTGTGTTTTGCACTGTCATTGATTCGTCCTTGTATCAGTCGAATTATAAAAAAAAAACAAGCCAAATATCACATTACAATTTTATAATCACATAATAATATTTTAACAATAAATTATAAAAATAAATATAAATTAACATTATAATTTTTTAATATATATTATATTACTACGATGATCCGTCGGAATTGTATTTTTATAAAAAAATGTGCCGCGAGCGCAAAAAGGTTGAGAACCACTGCGATAGTGACAATGATGCGCGACAGACTATAAAACCAAAAACGACACATTGCTCGTATTATTGACGGTCACAATAGTCGGATATATTATTATCTGATACTGTATCAATAGTGATGCGCGTAATGTGCGTAGTTCGACTGTTCTATATGATGGATATTATAATCAGGGCTTGCAGAAGATTTAGAAGCTAAGAAAGACAAAAAATATGCAGAAAATATTGTTATTTTAAACGTGCGAAATGAATTACTACCAGTATTATATAGTATAGATATAATTAAAAATATTTTTATGAAATCCGATGTTGATGGGACCTGATGGTCGGAATTATCGAATTGAAAAAAAAATAGTGAATTGTTGTAAAAAAATATATATATATACAAATACATTAACATGGATATGTCTTATGATGGCTGGGCTTCATTCCAAACATTTTTCCGACACCGAGAATGTTACCACGATGACGTCATGAACGAAACCGTCGCTGTTTTGACATTCCTACGTCGAGTAAATCCACAAGACGTATCCACGTACCGATGAGTCTGCATGCAGTGTAGATACTGATTTTTTTTCTCTCAATATTTTTGCGTTGTAAATAAATTGACATTCGATTTTACTCGATGCGCGAATCGCCAATATTTTCTCAAATATTGTGTTAATTATAATATATAATTAGCTTTAAAGTCATACGCAGGTGTGAAAAAACATTATTTTTTACAAAAAAGATATGCACGAAAATACATGAAAATTAAGAAATATGTAAATTTTATTCTAAAATCGGTAAAACGCGAAATTTTAAATTTCCCTTTTGTAAACTCGTCTTTGTATACAGAACGGATTTCTATACTTTGGTCTGCTACAAAATCGAGAGAGCGTGTTCGTTATTTTTCGTCATGTCAGAGTAACTTGTTTTGAGCTCGATATACTATAGTAAATTATGTCACATTTAATAACCCCATCCTTGGCTGATTTCTAGCTCGGCATTTTGATTTCCGGTGATTTTTAATCAATTCCTATCGCGTTTTTGCCCGGTTGGTCGAGAGGAAAACAACGGATTTATCGGAATAATAAATATCACAGAAATCGGTACGGTATTTTTGGGAAGAGAAAAAAATCGGCACCGTTTTTCTTCCACGTCAAATAGAACGTTTAAAAATAAACCTCATCGCGTAGCCGGAAAATTCTTTTTTAACGAAATCTCATCATAATACACGCGTTTTTTTTTTTTTCGCATGGAAAAATCAATTTAATAGTGCAAACGTCTCGCGTTCGTTTCACAAACAGAAAACTTCGACTCGACGACACTATAGCTTCCTTTTTTTTTTTTTTTCTAGACGTTGCAGAAACGGCGTAAAAAGCCGGTAAAGGTTTTATAGCTGCGTTGATTATTTCTCGAAAAAATAACGAGTTCGTCGAAAGTTTTTCTTTTTTAATTTTATCCCGGATAACTTTACACGTTGTTCGACGACGTTTACTTATAAAACTTGTTTTCGACGTATATATATATATATATATATAGTATAAAGGTCGACAAGTTCGATAAAAGTCTATACGCCGGAGACTGTCGAGTTAAATCGTTTTGGACGGCATACGTGACACAATAATAGACAAGCCGAGTACGACTCACGCGAGTATATATAGTATTGTCATCCGAATTGGACTTTTTTCCTCGCGCAATTATATTATATCGACAGTTTTCGTCTCCTCTTTTATTCCGATCGAATTAAAATCAGTATACGTGTCTCACCTAACAACATTTACGAATCCATTTGTCGATTTGTACGTAAAAATCGGCGTTTTTTTTTTTTTTGTAAGTTCTCCTTAAACCGATCGGTCACCGTTGTGGAATTTAATCGACAGTCGTATACCGACCACAGGATTTGAATGTTTTTAATCCCTAGACGAATGGAAATTTATAACCGGAGTTTTAGATTCTGAGCGGAGCCAGCTGGCTGAGGAATGCGTAGTATTATTGGTTTTACTACAACGACGATTTTTTTTTCCTTATGTCCGTACCCGAAAATTCTATTTTCGGTTTTCTCAAAAGCGCCTAAAAACACAACAACTACCGAACAATTATCTACAAAATCGCGATTATCGTTATTTCTTCGTCATTTTGAAACCATTGCGATTATAGGAACTCATCGAAGTATTCACCGTATATTATGTAATTAAAACGAACCCTTAGTCCTCTATGCGCAATGTGAAAAAAAAGGTTGGGTTAGGTTTAGGTTATGTTAGGTTTTCCATTAGCAATCTAGCATCGAGGATTATGTCGGCGAGGGAGGCTGATGGAAGGGCAAGACAAGGCCAACCGAACGCTGCAGGAAGGATTTGATGTATGTTCGGGTAATCGAGGTCGGCTGGCTGTTCAAGCCGGATCGCGAAGAGATTTAGGAGAGAAGAACGGTTGTGAAGTGTGATGGAGAAATCGATATTTTTTTTTCATGGTAAATCAACGACACCAGGGGAACTGCGTGAGCATTACTTCCCTGAAAAAATCCCTGGAGAAATCGATATAGGCGGGTTAGTCAAGCCGGATCGAGAAGAGCCACGGAGCAATGCATATATTTGTATATATTCTTTATTCGAAATTAGTTATCATTATTTAGTTGTACATCCGTTTATTATTATTTTTTTTTGAAAATATTCATTGTAAGTAGTTAAATTTTCTGTAACCTCGTTGGTGTAATTATGTTTATTTAATACCTAAATAATAGCGGCCACTCTCTTCCCCCGAAGTGGTTCCGGCGGAAAGTTCCGGGGGATTTGGTGAGTATTGGCCCGATTTTTAAAAAAAGGTTAGGTTAGGTTAGAGGTGTATTTTATAGGAAAAGAGCTCGGATGTCGCGGTTACTGTAGCGATTATATTCGCGTGTATAACGAGAAAAAAATTTTTTTTAAATTCTCGTTCATATTTCACGCATATACCATCGCACATAATAAGCGTACAAATTACAACTATAGGAAGTATACAACATAAAAGGCATTTGGCCGCGTATACTTATTATATATAATAATATATACGTTATATCCGCAGCTATTTTCTTTTTTTCATTCTCCGTTTCCTACATATATATACATAATGTATTGTATAATCGTTATTATGATTATAATATACGAGTAAAATACGTACATATACTTATACGTCCACATCACACACACACACACAACTCTGCAGCGGTGGTTATTTTGTTTGCACAGGATTTTCTTATACATACGTCTTCTCTGACGTCTTACAGAATCCGAACGTCGACGCGATCTCCTCCTCCTCCTACTCCTGGTTCGCCGACTTTACTGCACTTTGTATATGATATTATACCACAGTACACTGATAATAAGTGCAGCTATCTTCTCCGCTACATCCTCGTGTATATATACATACATCATACGTAATATAACTTTAATGCGAGTCCGCCAAACCCTCACCCCGGCGGCGGCGGCGGCGGCGTTTGACCCATTTTTTACTTGAAATTTTTTTATTTTATTTTTTTTTTTAACCCGCTGTTTTTTTCTCTCGGCGCGAATCTCGGCCGCCGCCGCAGCCTCAGCCTCAGCCGCCGGTCTCGCGTTCCGTGCGCGATTGCGATCAGCAATTACGTTTTTTAAATGGAAAAATCCTCTGCGCGCCCGATTGTACGACTATATATATATATATATGCTATGATGCTATTCGTAGTGCAGGACACGAGCGGAAGGGGAAACCACCGGCTCGGTAAAGAGAAGAAGCAAAAAAAAAAAAAAGTGGTCGGTTACAAAAAAAAATGTACAACAATGATTAACCCTTGCTGCAGGAAATCGGGTCAAAAAAAAAAACTTTTGTCCGCGATTTTTATTTATATTTTTTCCATTTTGTGTGTGCGTATGAAAAAAAGAAGCTCTCTATAGTACACTATTATGACCTATATATATATACGTATACAGTGGCGCGCATTCAAGGGAGAGGAGAGGATTTCGAATCTCCACCCCGGGGACCGAAAAGAATCAATTTAAAATATTATTATTGCTTGCGTTTGGTCGATTCGTATTAACGCGTTTAACTATACGTTACTATACCTACTCGCTATTATATTCGTGTCTTATAAGATTTCATAAGGATCTCACAAAAAAAGGGTACGAGTATATAGTGAAGATCTGCAAGAAATCGAAAAGATCTATTATATTCGACGAATAAAACGCGCGAAGAAATTCTCAAGACGTTCGGAATTTTTATTATAATTTCTTGAAATTTTCTAATAAATATTTCGAAATAACCGAGTTCTTATATATATATATATTACAGTCGACGACGAGTGATTTATATCGGCTGTTTTATTTGATTTATAATTGAGAAAAAATTTCACGTTATAAATCGTTTACATATATATGGCCGAGACGAAACTTCTGTGTTTTATTTTAATCCCATCTCTCCCGGAAAGGAATTGAAAGTAATAGCCACTGCAGCGCGTATTAAGTGTGCATGGGTGGACTCGTTAAAGGCTAAATTAAAAGCGATGGCTCGCGTTTGTACGAGGAGACTGTTGGATTTTATCCCGCGCGGTACTTAAAATCCGTTATAAAATATATTAATAATTATTATTATTAAAATGCTAATCGCGGTATCGAATTCGTTATTATCGTATATTGGAAATTATTCGTTTGACACTCTGATTCGATACTCGGTATAGATCTTATAAGCCCGGTTACAACGTAACACAAGTACCCGTACTTGCGTACTCTTCTGCAGATAATATTATTATAATTATTATATTAAAGGGTACTCGACTTAATTCTTTGTTAAACGTTATTTATTGCTTTCGTTTTTTTGCTAGTGTTTATTTCGTAAAATTTAAATGTTGGGTATTAGCTTTAAAACTAATAAAAAAAAGTTTAGTAAATTATTACTAATATATATTAAAAACTCGTATTCATTTAAAAATGTGGCGTCATATTGATTACCGGCTGTTTCCCAAAAATAACGATACAAATACATTTTCTTAAACCACATCCAAACAAGCTTACATTAAACGTAACACTTCAATGGCTTCCAGCGCAGGAAAGCGCTGCTAAATAATAATCCGCTTCGGCGCTACTATATTATATAGAGGAGGGACTGCGATTACTAGAACCGAAACGAGTTTCTTCTATATGTATACACTTCAAACAACAACTTTGACTATCGTTACTTATAAAATGTAATATTAATAACGAATAATTAATTAAATATTTAATTTGTACGATAAAAAGTAAACTTTATTTTATGAATATTATAATATATTATATAAGTAACGATTTACTATTTTACTTATATTGAATATATTCTAATTTTGACTTAAGTTCAAAGAATTTGTAAAGCTGTGTGGTTTATTTTTACGTGTATAGGTTTTAGTTTTGTTTTGGTAATCCGCGTAACTGCAGAGTATACAAGAAAAAAAAATGTATGGTCACCGCGAATATATCAGCTCTAGGACCTCGAGAACCACAAATTATAATGCAAGTAATAACCTGGACCGGTCGGTCATGATTGCGAAAAATGAATCCAAAGCGCATAAAAAAAACGTAAATGCGTTGCGCAAGGTGTTATTATTTTTCATAACACGAAATACTCGACGATACGGTCACTATATATTTTAGAGACGATTAACTATATTAACGATTATTGTTACTCCTGCTGCTGCTGCTGCTGCTGCATTAGTGTTCAGTATATGTGTGTAACGTACCTAAACCTAACGAGTTATTATATTATGTATATTCGACAAATAGTAGTCACTCTCAGAAAAGTGTAAAACGTTTTATAACACATATAATACGATCAAAGTGTATTCGACATTAATTTTCCTCGTCGTCATTCTATTTTATTGTGTGATGAAACCCGAGCGTATATATTATGTAAAAATATCCAACAATGGGTGTACACTGCAGCAGAGCACATATAGTTGTTCACGAGAAACCGCACTGTAAAATTACATTAACAGCGCATTTTTGTGCGAATCATTAACTAAATAATACATAACGAGTTCATTTCATTTTTTTTTTTTAATAAATTCTACGGAGATTTCCTAAAAATAACTTTTGACTATAATAACACACATATTTTATTTTATTTTTAATCGACCCGACTATTAGACCGGTTGTGTCTACTCTCGTATTCGACTATAGTTTAAAATCGAAAGTATATTATAACTCGCCCGTTCGATATAAATTACCCTAAAAAAAAAAAGACTGCCGCTTTCGCAGCTGCTGCAGCGGCGAAGTAAGTTTCCGCGGTCCGCGCGTTATATTGTTGCGTGTGCAATCGACAACGGATTTTTTTTTTTAGATACAGTGTTGTTTGATGTCGAGATGCGTATAAAAGTTAAGGAAATCTTCCTTTAATACGTATATTATATAGGAGAGAGAGAGAGAGAGAGAGAGTTTTCCTTTATAGGTTCAACGAACCGGCCAATATAACGTCTGCAGGTTTTTAATAGATTTAATTCTCCTGCGCGCATATATATATACGCATCAGCGATCACAATTTGTTTCTCTTGCGCGCGCATATTATAAAATATATATTTGATCCTGCCTAATCCTGCACGTAGTCCCGCGAGGCACGAGAAATTAATATATAAATATACGTTTTATTTAATATAATATATATTATACTCGAATCGATATACAACTATATTGAATATGTATAATATTATCGTGTAAGTATCGCGCGATCAGAACTCATTGATTTTCTCAATACTTTTTGAGGCATTAAAAAAAAAAAAAAAACTACCGAAAAATTACATAAGAACCGGTAAAAACGCAATTTCGTCAAAATCGATTATCGTTTGTTCTTCGTAATTTTAAAAAAACAGAAATCTAAAATTTTCATCAAATATGTAGCTGTATTACTGTATTAACAAGACAAATTTTTCGTGTCGGCAGCCGAAATAAAATACGAATATATGAATTTTATGTTCACCACCGCCATCTACCGAGAGTTTTATTTCACGACACCGAAAAACCGGGCAGTGAGCAATCTATAATAGTATTTATAATCAATAAAATTATGATGGCGTCGTCGGACGGAAATCGTTTCACGTGTTTCAGTTATTTGGAACACATATTTTCAATTTTTTTACTTTAACGTCCCTCGACAAGTTTATTTCCAAAATTCGAGCAACAGTCATAGTGTTCACTAAGTTTTTTTTTTTTTTATTAAATCCGAGTGTTAAACTTTAGTTGGAAATAATAATTTTATCGAATATTTCAATACAATATTTTGGGGGAGAAAAATGGATATATTATCGCTATCTATAGGAGTAGAACGGCGCGACAGCACCGCGTGTTTTTCGTATCAAACTCTGTGGCCAATAGATGGCGCTATTATTATGAGTATTCTCATCGAATTCTGATAAACATTATGTAATATAAACGTTTCTGAATATATTACATAATTATGTAAAAATATAATACACATAAACGATTTTTAACGAATTTTATTTTTTTATAAGGTTTCGTTTAAATATATCATTGATTATTATCAAATACGGGCTAGTTATTCAAAGAAAAAATTACTTCGAATATGGCTTACGGTAGAAAAAAAATTTTAAATGCAAGAAAAAATCAAAGACTCGGGTTCGAGAAAAGTAAAAATTATTGGTCATCGACCATCGGATACGCGTATATAACGTTTTCAACACAACCATTATAATATGAAAAAAAAAAAATATGTATAAAAATTATTCGAACGCGTCTCGAATACTTGGATAAATGATGAGATATTCGTCTCCAGCTTGCAGTTAACTAAAAAAGAAAAACAAAACGTTAACCAGTCGAAGAATTAAAACGATTTTTAGTAAAAAAAAAAACTTTTTGACTATAAGTATAGTTACTGTGGGCATAATTCCCTGCAGAGTGAGATATTCACGGAGACGATATCGAAAAACCATAATACAGATATGCGAGACTTCCAAGGGCGGAGTGGACTGTCTGGAAAATGTGAGTTTATTTCCATATGGCATATTATGGTGTTAAACATTTTTTTTTTACAAACAAGCTCGTTTTGTTTTTTCTTTTTCATAATTTGCAGTATAGTTTATACCAATATATAGAGATTTATATCGCTATTATAATATACATAATATGTCTAAATTCATATGGTTGTATAATTTTCGTCAGGTTCCGGTTGGAAAATTACTAAACTGCATTTACTTTAGCGCAGTTTAAATTACTGGATTCCCCGCTAAACCCGTAGAAAGAATAAAAATTTCTTATTTTCTTTGATCTTTCTCATAACCACGGTCTCGTTCTAATATGGTTTTACCGTCATAAACTTCAGGTGACCATTGCGCACAAACCGGGTAAATATGTGGAAAACCTTCATCGACTGTATGCAGATAATCATGATTACGAATGTTCAAACGATTTTTAAAAATCGTGTTTTGATTTATAATAATTATTTGTTATAACTGGACATCGAGTGATTTAGGTTAGTACGAGTCTACGCGAATGGTCTAAATTTTAGTGATGTCATAATATTAAGAAACGATTCGAGTTTTATTTAAAAAATGTAATTGAACGCATTTTAAAATCGCCCCTCCCCCCACCGTTACTTTGTCCTGGATCCCGATTTAAACGTATTCGAAAAAAAAATTTAAAAAAAAATGATTTCCGTTTAATAGCGCACTAGAACGCGAGAAAGTCTATCGCAACTGGCGGCCGTTTGTTATCGGGCGGACGTCGTCGTCGCGATTCGATAGAAATTATTATTATTATTATGTATTATCATCATTGATTATCGAATATGTACGTATTGTATATAATCAATGTTATTATTAATCGAAGGAGTTCGTACGAAAAACGAGGGAAAAACGTGAGCCGAAATATATTTAATTTCATAGAATTTCCGCCGATACGTGCACCACTCTCGCGCCACGTGACCGGGACGTGCCCGCACGCGATTCGGCGCAGCGTGCGCAACACTCGGTCGCTGTGGTTTTTCGAATTTTTTCCCTGTTCTTCGCACGTCTCGTTCGAAAACGCCGCGGAATTTTTTCGCTGTTTTTTTTTGGCTACAATAAAATATATATATATTTAATAAAAGAAATATAAAATCTCTTCGATATTCGTTTCGTGCGCCGATTATTATTTACAATCTGGAGGAGACCCGTGGAAATATGTACGACGACAAAGCGCACGAATACCGTCGGTTAACGTGAGTATACGAAATAATATATTATGAATTATTGTCGTCCGCGAGCTGAAAGAAGAGAAAAAAAATCGTTTTTTTTTTCACTATTTCCCCCGAAATTCAACTATTTCGCGATCGATATAAAACTGATATTTGTCACGAATAAAAAAACGCGTGTATAGAATAACCTCGTCCCGCTGCACGCGTCATCGCGGTTTTTTTTTTTTTGAAACGTTTTTGGATTTTACAAAATAAAAATCGCGTAGATCTGGCAGTATTCGGGGGGATGGGAGCAAGTGTACCTCGTTGCCCGGGGCGGCCAGTTTTTTTCAGTTATTATGGGGACGGTAAATTTTTATAGACATAATAATATGGTGTGTTAACAAAAAAAAAAAGTGTATAAAGAGTAATTTTTTTAGCTAAAAAAATCGTGTTGCTCCGCAAGGACGCGAAACATGTGAATACGCGCTAAACCTCTGGGAGTCAGTAGGAGATAATTCGTTTTTCGACGAGTTTATAGTTGGAACAAACAGTAGAAGAAGTTTACCGCGAGAGCACTTTTTTTTTTGCCTTCTTTTTCCATTGTGAATCGACGTTTTGAAAATAAAACGGCGGAAATCGTTGGTTTTTTTCCGAATTACGGAATTTCGAAATTTGCTAGAACCACCGTCGTAGTCTCCTCGGTCGTCCACCGAGCCTTTCGGAAATCCACCCTTTTAGTCTGTTTTTTTCTTTTTTAAATAAAATACGCGAATTTCAAAATTATAATATATCGAAAACTATATCTGTTCCGTCGTTTTTCAAACCGTTGATTTATATACTTGCCTGAGATACAAAAAAAACCAAAGCGCCTGCGGTAAACACTAATGTTTTATACTGTCAAATAGGTTTTAAAAAAATTCGTTAAAATTTTTACTTCTCCGTTCAGTTAATACGCTATATATATATATATATATATATAAAACGATATATCGCAGATAATATTCTCCTTTATTGAATCCGAAAATTCGGACATTATATATTAATATATTATACAGAACAGTGAGTGTTCCCGCGCAAACTGATTTTTTTTTTTCTCTATATTTCCACAGGATTTCCTTAAGATTACTGGACAATTCGTACACTGATTTCCATTGGTTATTTTACTCCGTTTCTGCTTTTTTTTTTTATATGTTTTCTCTTACGTTTTTATTATAATTATCTTCTTTTGAACAACCCTACACGAATAAATAAATTTCTAGTATAATATATTGTAAAAATTATTATTATTTTTTTTTTTTACGTTCACTCGCCGTCCGTTTTGTGTTGCAGCGACTTTGATACTTTTGAAATCAGCGGCATCGAAGACGGTGATACGACAATTTTGTTTCGGACGGAACCGGTTGTCATTACACCTAAAGCGATGAAGAGTTTATATCGAAGCAACATAGTAATAGTCTCGTGCACAACACCGGTATCGTCGTCGACCACTCGTTCGAAACAGTTATCCAAGAAAATATCGTCGTCGCTCACTGATCGAACGAAAATAAGTACTGACCGAGAACATTTCATATGCAATGTGTGTAAAAAAGTATTTCTAAACAAGTCGTCCATGAAACATTGTTTGAGACTCCATTGTGATAATGGTAGGAAATCTTACGAATGCGATTTGTGTAAGGCGAAATTTTCGGACAAGTCGTCGATAATCGTTCATTTGAAATATTCCGTTTGCCAGAAATCGTTTGCCAAGAAGGCCTCGGTGTCCAATTCAACAGCAGTGTGCAAGGTGAACGCTTACAAGCCGTCGTCGCGCACTGATAGAACGAAAGCGAGTATCGACCAAAAACGTTTGGCACGCTATGTGTGTACAAAAATGTCTCCTAACGAATTGTACCATAAGCGTCGTTTGCGAACTAATCGTTATCGCAGGAAATCTTACGAATGCGATTTTTGTAAAACGAACTTTTTGAACAAGTCGTCCATAGTCTTTCATTTCAAGTATGGTGTTTGCGAAAAATCGTTTTCTTATAACACCCCTATGTCCGATTTAACGGTAATACGTAACGGCCAGATACATCATAAATGCGATATTTGTGAGAAACTTTATTCGAGCAAGTCGTCGTTGCTCAGTCATTATAAAGTTCATTATGATAAAAAGACCATTGGATGTGACACTTGTAAGAAGATGTTTTGGAATACGTCGGAAATGATTAGACATCTAAAGTGTCATCGGATCAAAAAGCCGTTCAAATGTAATGTTTGCTTCAAGGGTTTTTCGGGAAAACAGTCGTTGAACCGCCACATCATAGTGCATACAAGATATAAGGTGTTTGTGTGCAACATTTGTGAAAAACAGTTTGTTTACAGGAGTTCGTTTCTCAATCACATAAAGATGCATACAAAGAATAACAACTCGTCTTGTTGACATTTCTAAAATGATTTTTATTTTCATAGACAACATTCGATTAATCGTGTGAAAAAACAATGTGTGTATAAATAATCATAAACGATATTATTTATTGAAAAAAAAAAAAAAAAATTATAATAATATTATACACTTTTGCAAAATCGCGTATATATATATATATATATATTTTTTAAGTAGCAGTGAAAATCATTGATTAAAAGAAAGAAAAAAATCATACCTGGCAGACGTGTGAACCCTCGAATCGACGCGCCTCTTAAGGTAAAAAAAATTTTCAACACTCGTTTAAGAACATAATAGCCAATACTATAAAACGATTATTATTATTATTTCGATAAATCGCGTTTTAAATATTTTACGAATTTTGTTTGTTTTTCTTTTTTTACAACTGTTATACAAATTAAAAAATATTTTAAATCGTTTTTGTCTTTTCGTTTTAAGTATTTCTGTCGTTTCTGTGTACATTTATTGTTTTTATATTATGAAAAACTATCGGTTTGTCAATGTTTTTAACACAGTGTGAAATTTAACACAAGTTATATTATTTGTATGTAGGCATAATCCGTAATAATATAAAATGACAATTTTATGATTTTTTTTTTATTTTGTTATTACTAAAATTTTATCGACTATAAATTATACAAGAAAGTATATTACATTTTAATTTGTAAGTAGTTAGTTGGTGAACATTTTTTTTCAAATCATATTATATTGCAAATAAATTACAAAGAAAAAAAGATTTTTAAATTATAACAACATTATAAGACTTACATAAATAGGTATAAAAAAAAATTTGTATATCTTTTCAGTATTAATATATTATCCGTGTTATTGAATATTGTATTTTTTTTTCTGTTAATAAATAGTTTTGAAAAATGATAATCGACATTAGTGTTCGATAACAGTTCTCCTTTAACGATTTCCGCTAGTGTATTTAACAAGTTATTAATGTCAATATTTCTATGGCAATTTTTAATATAAAAAAACCGTATTGTTCGTTGTTTGACACTTAATTTTTACAAACAAAAATTTGTTTTAAAAAAAAAATAACAAACACAGAATTTCGTATGTCTTCTCTGATTAAACAGATAGATAAATTTTTTCAGAAAATGTTTAACTGCAACGAATCGAAATATGGACTTGTCGGTAATAAAAACAATAAGCTCGTTGGTCTACGTATTTTTTTTTTTTTATCATTATTATTATTATTATTTTGTATTAGACATTAATATTTTGTCGCAATAATACATATACATTATATCACGGATCGAACAAAAACTGGTTAATGTTTTATAGAATATATAATATATATATATATAATTAAAAAATTTTAAATCGTATTAAATATATCTCTAATATGTCATATATATGTGTGTTGTGTGTGTATAAATATTAGAGTAAAACACTAAACGCTATTATATATAAATACAATCTTAGTAAAAAAAAAAAAAATAATAATAATAATAAAGCGAACGATAACAAAATAAACGATTTACAAAAATGATACGCCTATAAAATATATATATATTACATCTAAATATTTAATCGTACAACGAAATTGGCACCAAGTGTAAAAACAAAAACGTCTTAGTCTAATACGTATACATATATAATAATAAAATAATATGATCGTTTTGGGCGTGAATATATAATATTATATACCAGCTATTTATAAGTATCGAAAACGATACGTCCGTGTAACCGAATTATAATTTTATAACAATAAAAATAATATACCGGTTTCGGCTTTGGTCGATTTTCTAACGGAAAATAATAATATAAAAAAAAAACCGATCGATTCTAATAATTATTACTGCAGCTTATATGTATTAGACAATATTGATTCGACGTGCGTAAAACAAAAAATATTGGCAGGCGCGATACGACATCATAGCTGATGTGAATAAAAAAAAAAACACTCTAATCGCGAGAAATGTACAGATTTCGGTTTAAATAAATTACTATTATTATCGACCTATACACAGAAAATATTATACACGTTTTATTGAAAAAAAAAAAATAATAATTATTATTTTTTATATATTTTTAGTTATTTTTTTGCAAAACACTAAATACTCTGCGTTACAGTATTGTAATAGCGTAGGCGTATATAAATATTATAATATTGAAAGTTAAACGATTTTTTTTGTTTTTTTTTAATAACAGCAAGTGGCACGTACGTATTTCTCTCCGCGTTTGTAAAATTAATAATTTAAGGAGAACGGCGTATTTTTTTTTTCTTAGTCCCGACTGTACCTACATAAGCAGCAAAGACGAACGCAATAAAGCGAGCAAAAAAAGATTTGAACTCGATTTTTTTTTTCGCTTGTATTGAAAACTATACACGCTGTTCGCGTTTTTCGTTCCATATAGAAAAAATAATATAAAAAATCTATTTTGCACAATAACCCGGAAAATAATATGTTGACCGGTCGAATTCGATTCTTTTTTCTTTTTTTTCAATTCGTTCGAAAACGTTAGCTATACCGTCATACGCGTCCGTATGGAATCTACGACGGGCGTTCGAAAAATTCGGTTTCCCCCGCCCGTCGTCGGCTCAAAAATGTAATTATTATGAGCGATGCGCGGGCAGTTCGGGATTCTTAGTTCGGTTGCAGGCAGTGGCAGCAGCTGTACACCTACTCTGCTGACGAACGCAGCTCGTCCTCGAGCGGAGACTCCGCGGCCGTTGATTCGCGTGGAATCCGTTGTTTGCCTGCAAATACGAAAAACGACGAGCAGCCGACAGCAGCGGTGTCTACACGCGCCACGATGTGCCGGGAAGATCATAACGATCCGGGGTCTTTGGAGAATTCAATCGTCAGACCAGTGGCGTATTTGAGACTTCACCTCGGGGGGGGGGGGCGATGGTAAAAGAACTCCCCCCTTCCCACCAATAAAAAAAATTATATGTAAGAATATAATTATTGAACAAAACACATTTTATTTATTCAGATAATTTTTGATAACTATAGTGTTAACAACATTTTCATGAAAAATACTTGTAACTTATAACACAGAACAATATAATATAAAATAATATAATTTTTAAATCTCTCGGGGGGGCGATTGCCCTATCGCCCCCCCCTAAAATACGCCACTGCGTCAGACTGAGAAGATCGAAGAGGTCAGACGAGTGCGAATCGTGATGATCCGCAGGACTACGTTTGCGCACGATTGCCTGCAACGGAACGAGTCTCGTGTACAGTTGACAGTATTGCGCATCGGATGAACTTCGAAGCCGTTGACATAAAATGGTCGAGCGATGGATTCGCTCGCGTCGAATCCAGAAAGAAACGTTGCGACTAACTTGAACGGATGCTGTTGTTACTACCACGCGCTCTTCGCGTTTGTAAGTTCGGCTGTTACAGGCGTGTACCTATTGTTTATCATGCGGATTGTCACGAATTGAGAATTCGTTTCGGAAAACGTTCGGACGGTGAGTTTTATCGAATTGAAATTGATTACAGACGAGCCCCTCGTCGCAATGAAATCGCTTGGATCGGGTGAAAATCCTGACCCGGACGAGCGACTTCACACGCGATTTCCGACTTCTCGAGCAAAACTTGGACCGGCCGTCTTAAGCCGTGTCCACACTACGCCGCGTTGAATGCCGTTTGGCAAAGCCACTTGCAATACCGTTGTTCGCGTATACCTAATTAGGTGTTTGGCATTCAGTCGTTTGTATTCAAATCAATCAACCAACTCGACGGCAGTCTAGTGGCAACCAGAGCCGCGTGAGGCCACGCGTTGTCCGTTCTTATCGGCTTTCTCTGAAGTAGACCTATACGCTCGAGCGATATCTGTTGGCACGCCGCTTGACACGGATTCGCCGGCCGACACTTGCATTACTTTTAGCTTTGCCAAACGGCATTCACCGGGGCGCAGTGTGGACACAGCTTTTACAGTCGATCCGCGTTTTTTTTTTTTTTTTACAATCGAAAAACGAATAAACGCCACCGCATGGTCAACGCGCAGTCCACGTCGGTGCACAACGCTCCGCTCGCTAAACAGACACGTGCAAGAGCTGTTGCCACTGCTAAATTCGAACTAAAAATATCGTTACGGGAAAGGGGAAAAATTACTTTTTACCCAACCCTGTCGTCCTTTAACTCGTGAATATTAAACGATGACACTCGCGCGTATGGCTGGGAAACAAATAGCGATCGCCTAACCGTTAAGACTACTTGGGAACACTGCAACGCGTTTCCGACGGTTTTAAATAAAATTTGTTTAAAAAAGGCGACAAAAAACAACTACTATTATAGACTATATAAATACTATTAAAAAATGCCGAGTAAAAAAAAAATGGCTCGTCGGGGAGTGTTTGTTATTTTTGTTTTATTACAGGAAATCTGTGACGAACACCCGTTTCAGGTCGGGCACGCTGCCGCCGTGGTGGCCGCGGACGCCGCCCAGACGTCTGCCGCCGGCTACGCGGTGGTGCTGCAGTCGTCCCGGCACGCCGCCGTGCAGGTACACGTGACCGTTGTTGTTGTTGCGATGGTGATGGTGCAGCTGGTGTTGCTGCTGCTGCTGCTGCTGCTGCTTCAGTTGGGCCGCGACCAGCGAGTCGACGGACAGGACTGACGTGAGACGGGCCTTGGGCCTGCGCGGCGCGGGCGGAGTGGGCGGCAACGGTTGCTGCGGCGCAGCCGGGGACGCGCGCGCTTGGCGGTGCAACAGTTGGTGCTGACGGTGGTACGGCTGCTGCTGCTGCTGCTGCTGCTGGAAATACTGAAGCGGCTGCTGCTGCGTGTCGCGGTACAGGTGATGACCGCGGTTGCGGTGTTGCGGGCTACTGTTGTTGCTGCTGCTGCTGCCGCCGCCGCTACTGTTGTGATTGTGGTGCTGGCCGTGATGATGGTGTCTGGCGCGTCGCGTCGGTGCCCGTTGATACGGTACGCGGCCCGGAGGAGACGTAGTGCTGCAGGCGGCGGCGGCGGCGGCGGTCGTCGTCGGAGACCCGTCGTCGTCGTCGTCGTCGTCGTCACCGGCGGCCGTCCGATCGGCCGCGGCGAAATATTCGAAATCGTCGTTGGCCGCCGTAGTGGCCGAACACACGCTGCGGGCCGACATAGTGGCATACTCGCCGTCGTCGTCGTCGTCGTCGTCGTCGCAACAGTCCTCGCGGCGATCGCAGTCGTCGTCCGACGACGAATCGGCCGCGGCGGTCGTCGGTTCGGTGAGCCTGGTGGCCGACGCCCGACCGCCGCCAGTGTCGTCGTCGTCGTCGTCGTCGTCGTCTTGGGCGTACAACTTTTCGCGGAGCTGTTGCAAATTCTGCGGCAAACGGTCTCCGGCGTCGGTGCCGACGATCGCGTTGTCCAGGCTGTCCGCCGGCGTGGACGAGTCATCGTCTTCCGCAGCCGCCGCCGCCGCCGCCGCGGTTTTACAATCGTCGCCCGCGGCCGTAGTCGACATGGCCGCCGAAGCGGTCACCATGTTCGCGAACCGTAACGAACGGTGGTGGTGCGGATGGTGCTGCTGTTGCAGGTGGTGTTGGTGCGCGTGATGGTCGTCTTCGCAACACCCGAGTCCGGCCGGGTCCGTGGACGTGTGTATGAAATGCGGCGGTGGCGGTACCAACAGACCGCTCATGGTTCTCACTCCTGAAAAATTGCAAAAAAAATAGAAAACAGAAAACAATTTTACTGTCCGACCGTATATCAATAAAATAATATATCCCGCACCACTGCAGGTTTTCCAAAAAAAAAAAAAACAAAAATAATTTCTAATTATTAATATTTTAATTGTATTAATATTAAATAAAGTCGATTTAAATTAAATGTCTTGTTACTTCACGATTTTTCGAAGAAAAAAACATTTTTTTATTTTGGCGTTAAAAACGCCGGTTTATAACGCGTTGAAAATGTCTGTTTTACAAGTTATTTAAGCCGCTTTGTAACACACACACACACAATCGCAAAAAAAAAAAATTGTTCTCACATAATATCATTCCCCGAAAAATTTTCGATTGTTCGCCGTTCGAATAAAAATCTAAACGTGTGTATTATATAGCAATTCGCTATGTCGATCGCGCTACTATACTGGTATTGTGTCTCGTTCTTATAACTTATGTTTTATACGTTATTTATAAGCACTGAACTCAATACATGGAACGCGTATATTATATTAATCAAAATATGACTACAGATAGGAGGCCGCCATATAAGCATTCTATATAAGGTATAAAATTCATGGAGAATACGATGAAATATAGTTTTTTCCATGATATTTATCATATTTTATTATTTACTTTGAGATAACAGGACACAAAACGACGTGCTTATAGTAACAATGTTAGCACCAAAATCGATTATTTTTACATAACGGAGTTAGTAACAAAAACCGGACTATATATAGAAACGGAATGCATATGGCGGCTCACTATAAGGGGTCCATTTTTCAAATAGGAGAATTGTACAAAATGCGCGTTCCGTGTATTGAAATTCAGTGTTTGTATAAGAAATACCAAAGTATTCGTGCCGTCGAATAAATGTATTTTTTTTTTTTTTTTTAGTTAATAAAAGTTCGAGATAATATTGTATCAATATTCGTTTAGTGAATTTGGGTGATATCCGCTTTGATTTGTTATGAAATATTATTTTTTTGTCCGGTCAATTTTCTTCGTATACGCACAAAGTTCGAGTAAAAGAACTCACCTTTACTCGTATAAACACTGTATATTATATTAGTGGCTAAAAAAAAAATATTCTAAATTATTATTTACAAATCCTCCCCCCCCCCTCTAATCGCGTACCGGGTCTGCAGTTTTCTTTTCCATCCAAATATTAATTCTTAATATAATTCTATACTGGAATTATGATGTAGGAAATTAAAAATATACGTATACAACACGAATAAGAATTTTAAATTAACCCAGTTAACTGAAATCTGGTTTTAACTCTTTAACCGTACATTATAGTTATAATCGCGCAATTATAATAGTATTGACATATAGTCGAAAACCGGTTATTTTATTATAACTTTGCATTTCCTATACTTACTGCAGTTTACCACTATATAGTTTATAACATTATGTTCGCCGGTTTTATATTTTATATATAATATAATATATTATACCGTGTCAGCCGGCTGCAGTTTTAACAAATACAAAGAAAATATATTTTATCGTTTTCGTAACCGTATTGTTTTTATTCTTATAAAATCCGCATTACATTTTCTGTTTTTATTAAAAAGCTCTATATAATACGTGTATATTTATACAGTAATGTGTTGTAATACGACACGAATTGGTATAAGCGGTACAGAGTAAACAAATATAATATAATATGTATACTCGTTTTCGAAAAATTCGAATATTATCGTATATATCAGATGTATATGGAAAAATAAACGCGGAAGCAGAATGCGAAAAAACACAGCTGTGCGCGCATATTTTAAATATTGAAAAGTGTTTGTTTTTTCTAAATTTTTTTTTTTTTATTGTACAAGACCGACGATAATCGATATCCGATCGGGTTTTGAGGTACACACTATTTTTTTATTATTATATTATATTATATCATAATATACGCGAGTGCGGTGGAATTTTGCGTGTATCGAAAATCGTTTTGGAATTTTTTTTTTTTCCTATATAGAGATCAGCTTTCTCGTAACGTCCGAATGGCGTATCGAAATATTCGATATATATTTTTTTAAACTTTTACGTTAATATTCGCGGTTTTTTTTTTTTAAACACTTTTTTACACGCGGTTTTTAGGTCATTTTGTTGCCCCGCATTTCGTTCTAGTATACACAGTATTATTAAGTATTTATATATAGCTTATCGATTTCTGTCTATATGTGGGACACACACACCGTTAAAAAATAAACGACCGTAGCGTAGCACAACGATCATAATATTTTGAACTTGTACACGTAGCCGCGTGCTACGAAAATATATATACGAAACCAAACGGTTTTCAAAGAGCTGAGAAAACGAGTTGTGGAGAACCGATATACGTAATATAGTGCGTCGTTGATCTCATACGTGTCTATACACAAAACTATATTGACGTTTGCAGACGGTCATAATTCTCAATTTTTTTTTTTTTTATATAAGCTCACGAGCGAAAAAAAAGTCGACTCAGACCGCAAACCCCTCAGTTAAAATGTGTCTCTGGCACAAAAACTAAAACTCGTATAGCATTTTTATTTTAAATCTATAAATTCTATACGTTTTAGATCAGAGAAAACGTCCAATATGATATAGCCATTTTAAATTACCCTACAATAAATATTGTAATCGATAAACGCGCAAGATAACGCTCGTTTACTCTATATAATCGATACCGAGTCGGATTTTTTCGTTCACGAGTCATAATATAATGTGCATGATGAATGTTGGAAGAAAGTTTTTTTTTTCCTCCCTTTAACAATTAATAATATCGTACGTCGCGTATTGGTCGAGGAGGAATTTTAAAACTCTACGGTCACATCGCGTTTTTTTTTTTTTTTTATTTTACCGTTTTCGTGTAATTTTCATTAACCGAAAAACGAATTGCCGAGCGGACATGTAGTTTGTAAACGCGCGGATTCTAAGCACTCCTATATTATAGTAATCTTTCGCTCAGATAATCGAAAAAACAGTTCCTATACGTAATTTTTAATTTTTTTTCGTGTAATACGTTTTCGGTAGAATTTTTTGAAATATTTAAAACGGGTTTTAACGTAATTCATCCGTTACACACGTTTCTCGCGGCTAATCATCTGCAGCAGCAAAAAATAGCGTTCGAACGGATTTTCAATGCGGATGACCGCGCGTTTATAGAAATTTCTCGAACGACGCGGCTCACGGACGGCTGGCACATCACACACGCACGTAATTGTACCACAAATTAGATGAATATACAACATTCGTCTAATCCGTGATTGTTTACCAGCAGCAACGAACGCGTTTGTGTAAGCGTTTTTTTTTTTTTAATTCATTCGGAATTCGACGTGCGAGGACGGATATTTACCTGTAATTTCGTTTTGCTGTATTATATAATAAAATCGATTTAAAAAAAAAGTTATTTACATATACTGCAGTTCGACCCATAAATTACGTCGACGAGTAGTAACCAAGAAGAAAGATGTACTAACGTACCGAGACGAAATGCAGATGTAGAAAAAGGAAGAACGACGTGCGTGGAACGTAAACGAAATATTAATAAAACGAGAAATGAAAGTAGTCGCCAGATAGCGCTACGACACAACACAGAGGGCGTGGCAGAAACACACACGCCGCTGTCAGACGCGAACTACGTCGTTAACGCCTGACCGCCGTGACTACACTGAGCGGTCCGATGGTTTCGGACCGCTATTTATATGCGTCTTTCTGCCACGCCCTCAGTGTTGTGACGTAGCGCTATCTGGTGACTACTTTCTTTTCTCGTTTTATTACGGTCGACTATATTATGTCGGTACATTCCGGGTGTTTAGTTTGACGCTAACCGAGCGACCGGTCGTACGCGCGTATGCAATCTTTATTATTTATTCTTATTTTTATTAATAATAATATTATTTCGCGTATTTCAGTGAAATGAAATGAACGTAAGGTTCATCTTTTCTCGTTGTACACTCGTTTACGAATCAATGCTGTCAGGTCAGAGATATACTAAATTTAAAAATATCAAATCCCATGAGGGGGGGCAATCCAGCTATCACCCTCTCTCCCTTATAACCGCCACTATAAAATTCTCATATTATATGCGTGTGACTATTTCCGCCGTCATATAACATAACATTTTTCGTCGTTCTTGATTTCATTAAAATTAATTTATTCTCGCTTTTCTTTCGGTCCTGTTTTTTTTTTTCTCGATTTCTTATATTCACTCCTATTTTTATCCTCGCAATATTATTATAATTATTATTTTTTACACATAGTTCCGGTTCTCTAATAAATATATATATATATATATATATATATATATATATATATATATGGTTCTGTTTACTATATCAACGGTAAGGTGTGTAATTATTTTATATTTCGCTTCATTTTTTTTAAATACTTTTTTCGTTCCCATCGCACGTTGTTTTAATCATATATAGACGATCTCGTAAAGGAGATTCGAAACGAGTATATTCCGTTTCTTTTTCTTGCACACACGACGAATCGTAGTAAAAATAACGTACCGATCGACCTAGTGATATGACAGACATTCTGAAAACAGATTTTAATTCGTCGTGAATTTTACTACATAACGACTTTTCGGCATTTCTAATTTTTTTTTTTCCATAAATCTTAAAAAAATTACTCGAACAAATTTAAAATAAAAAAAAGAATTGCTAATAATCAGTTTTTGAAGATCTTCAGATTAAAAAAAAAAAAAAGGTAGCGTAAGATTTTAGAATGCATTATAGTTATCAATATAAATTTGAAAGCAATCATCGCGTTCGATAAAAAAAAAAACTGTGAAAGTCGTTCTATAGTCAAATTCACGACCAATTCAAATCTGTTTTCGGAATATCTGTCGCACCATTATACGTCGTCGATCGATCGGTACGTTAGAAGTACGAAACGTTTATTTGACTATGATTCGTGTGTCTTCAAGACGAAGAGAAAAAATACTCGCTTCCAGTCGCCTTAAGCTAAAAACGTTTTTATTTTTTTCTATTACGAAAGCTTCGAAATGATAAATAAAGAAAAACGTTTCCCTAACCCCATAATACGATAAAAAATAACACGAGGAGAGGAAAAAAATATGTACGACTAAGACGCCGTGTACAATTATAGGTATAAGATGATGTTCATACGAGCAGATGATGATATGTTATAAATTTCTATTTTATATTATACACATCTCCGATCGATCCAAAGACGACGCTGCACGAGTGTTTTATTATTATAATTTTTTTTTTTAACTATACGCGCATTATATACGCCACGTTTGGCGAGGCCCGAAGCGAATATTATAATATTTTCTATACTATATCGTCGTTGTCGAGAGAAACCGGTCTGTCCGGATCAGCTGCGCGCGTTTTGTCGCGGAAGACGCGGACTATAGGTTTTTTTTATATATATATATATGTATATTTTAAATATACAACCTGTAAAAACGTATTTACAATAAGCATGCGCGCTAAGATGTACAATGACAACGGGTTACGCGAGAGAAAAGAAACAGAATCCAGCGGTTATACTGCACTTTAAATTTGATTTTTTTCTAAATATTAAGTGTTTAAGTCTCGGCGCCGTCTTGTTTTTCGCCGCGTCCTCGGTGGGTTTTCGGGCATTGCGTCGAGGGCTGAAATTAGAGGATTTGGACGAGGATTTCCTGGACGCGAACGAAAACAATTAAAGACATTTCAGAGACAGTTTTGATGTTACGAACGGCTCTTATTTGCGTACGGTTCGACACGTAAAATGTGGTCTTAGTTATTTTCCGTAAAATGATCGATCGGAACGTTTGTATTTTATTTAAATTTGATCATTTAGCAGCACCGCGTAACTGCAGGACGCCGTAAGGACTATAAAAACACTACTACGCCGCAAACGAAAAAACCATTACTTCCGTTTTGGGAACGGAAAACACAGTAATAAGCGTCGTCTGTCGAAAATGTCCGTGATGCAGTCGCGTATAAATTCAAATATTCCGTGAACACGTATAAACGAGAGAGAATCGCAAAAGCGCGTATTTTATATTTTATTATACCGAAAAAAAAAAAAAAGAAAGGAATTTCATCAGCGAACGATTCGAGCGGGACAAAAAAAAAAAAAGTGTTAACGAAAATATTATAATGAACCGGAGAACGACGGAGCGCAAAAGGCAAGTAGTGGACTGCAGGGCTCGTTGATTAAAAAAGCGGATTGACAGAAAAGTCTGCAGAATTTCACGGGCGTTCGACAAGAGTTAACGACGGAATTTCTCGCACAAATCAGCGAGTGTTACGACGACGTAAAAATCAAGTGGCGCGCGTTAAAAAAAAAAAAAAACCAAGAAAACGCTCAAATCTCGTCACTTCGTCGATCGTCGGAGATAACGACTATAAACGTATAATAGAGACTACTATAAGACTTGTTGTCGGTTATAATTATTAAAACCGCGGCGCAGAGAGTGAATGAGAAAAAAACAATTTATACAATCGCTCTTGAACGTCATAAAACAAATGGCGAATAAACGGCGCCGCACATGTGTTTCTGGACCGGCCCAGAATCAAATACCATATTTTCGTTTTAATAATACTGTACTCGATGCTGGTTAGTAATATTTGCAACGTTCCTGTGTATACAATAACACGCGAACGAGTACTGCAATTAATACGGACGAGGTTATACGCGTTATAGAAAAAAATTGGTAAAAAAAATCGTATACTCATTGATATTTTCGAGTTTTCGACGTGTTACGGGGCCGCTCGCGGTTTAGTCAAATCTGCAGCAGTAACGAAATTTATCGAATAAATAGTGATATTATCCGAGCGTATAACGTAACATTTATAGTATACCTATGAAACAAATTCGGTTTCGATGGCGCTGCGGGAAGAGAGAAAAAAAAAATGGAAAAATCGCCGTTGATTATACGTCACACAGGACCTGCGAGTAGACGAGAAAAGATAATACAACAGCGCCGCCGTAGGAATGTCTGGCGAAAGCAGCTTCGCCGCGAAGCGAATTTTATAATATTCAACAGCGGTCGTCGTCCAGAGAAACCGGTCTGTCCGGCATTGCTCTTGCGGAAAACCATAACGAATAAATACGCTTATACAGATTATTATTATTATTATTATTTATAGGCGCGAGCAATGGCCACATTTGTGAAATCTGCAGCCACGAAATTGAAAAAAATTATAATTTAATATAGAATATGATTTTACGCGTTCTCGTGCATATTCCGTTTAAAAACGCGCAGCAGCTCTTACAGCATCCGTACGAAACTCCTGCAGGCGTTTTTTAAAATATATTTTCTCTCCTATATACTGTATTTCTATATATTATTTTAGTACGTGTAATAAAAAAAAAAGAAAGAAGGAAACGAACGAAAACCTATTGTATATGCGCGAAAACAACGCGTAAGAACCGTATATTTTTTAAATGATATTGATTGTATTTCTATAAGAAGCGTAATTTCGATTTTTCTATAATAAACTTTAGCGTACAATTTTAAATTTTGAGACACAAAAATTATAAAAAAAAAAAATTTTAAACGTAGCGCGATATCACGCGGTTATTCGTTAGTGAAAAATAATGAACAGAACAAAAGTCACTGCGTTCGTCGAACAGATCTCGGACACCAGCTGCGTAATAACGAATCGTTTCATTTTTTTATTCCGTATCAATTCACGGGGCCTCAGAAAAAAAAAAGATCCACGGTCCTTTTATAACAATAATACGCGTTATATATATTTTTTTCCGATACGAAGATTGGTTTAATAATAAAATATTTCTCCATTGCTCTCTATCCGTACAGCAGCTTTCTTTAACTCCTTATAACTTTCTTTTCCTAAATCTAAAATAATCTGTTTCGCTTAACACTGCCCGGGTCTTCCTCTTCCCGGTTTTCCTTCTATTTTTCCTTCAATTATAGACGTTATCCGTGCGTTCTTCCTTAGGAGGTGTCCTATCCACCGCTTTCTTCTGTTATATTATACACCTCTTCGTTCGTTTGACATCACTCGATCCGTCCAGGAGATTTTTATCACCCTTCTCCAACACCAAGTTTCGAAGGCCTCTGTTTTCCTTCTGTCAGCTTTCAGAATCGTCCACGGTCCTGCCCCGTACACAGCTACACTCATTGGTTTTATATAATAATGTTTTCCCGGCATTAATGATCCTGTGGCGAATAGTTTTTCTTCTTCTTGAAAATTACCTGTTTAGCTCGTGCCTGTTCTATACAACTTTTATCTGTGGTACTTTTCCCGTCACCTGTAATCTTGCACCCGAGGTAGTACGTGAAACTGTTCACATTATCCAGCTTGACGTTGTCTGTTATTATATTGGCGTCTAATTTCTGTCTGTTGCAAACTATAGAATCTTCGTCTTGGCTTTGTTAATTGTCACGTTATAATTCTGTTTCAGCGTCTTATATATATATCGCGTGTGAAACTCGACTGGGAACGAGTCTGTGTAATAGAGAAAATCGCGTGGAAAACGCGTGTATAACGTAACGTAACACGACGATGGACTACTGCGCACATCGAATATTAATTCATATAAACTGTCGGGGAAAATTTTTTCGTTTATAAGAGAGTAATAAAATCGCGTCACAAAGACGCGTATTATTATTATTATTTCACGGCGGTATGTCGTGGAATACGTCGAGGAATTTTGTTTTTTTTTTTTTAGTGAAATTTCACTTCGACACTGCAGCACGTACGCACATCAAGGAGGTTTTTGATTTTCGTTATTCGCATAATATTATGTATTGTCGCGTTTGAGAAGGCCGCGGTCGATCGTATATACATATTATATGATCACACACAAGAGAATTGTATTTTTTTTTTTTTTTTTTTACAAGTAACTGGCGTATAATAATAATAATAATGTAAAAACCACGTGAATTATTATATATAAAAATATGTTATTTTATTCCGGCGCGTATGTGTATGTACTATCGTTTATAAATATGTAATGTATGCTGGAGAAAGCCACGGATTCGAGACGAAAACACGCGTATAAAATACGAGATTTTTACCAGCGAATATAATAATTCACTGCGTAAAAAATATATACTCGCGAGCGCATACCATTTTTTTTTTTACACCTACGCGCAAGCGTATTTTTTATTTATTTATTTTTTTTTGAACCGAAATAAAAAAAGAAGCGATTACACGTGCGGAGCGCATTTCGGGCGTATAATGAAGACGAAAAAAATTACCATTTTTTTTTTAACGCCGACTTACGCGTTATTTGTATAATAATAATATTTAAAAATACGAAATAAAGTCATATAATATGTCAGTGATTCCCAATTTTTTCGACACTGTACGGACCACTCGGAGAACTTTCGATACGAGTCCTCAATGCGTTACGTATATTCTTATGAAAAAGAATCGAATTTTTTTTTCACGCATTTTAGAATTTAGACTCAAGAATAAATAAAAAAAACAATGAAATTCCTATAAAGTTATGATAACGTTAATCGTTGTTCAATTTTAATTAAAAGTTTTATATTTATTTGCAATTCAACGCAAATTACTATTTAAAAAAAAACGTATATTTTATTATTATATTTATTAAATGTATAAATTACAATATTGTAAAAACAGTTTAGCGTGATTTTTTTAGCTTTCATTTCGTTTACTAACAAAAATATTCTTTGGGATAATATACTGTTCGAAGCTATACGCATGTCGTTACAGTGGCGTCTGAAAATATTTGTTCAATTTTTTTGTTAGGTATCCATCACACAATGTCTCGCGGAACGCATAAGTCGAGAACCTTTAATATAGACAAAAATAATCTACATAATCGTACGTAGAAAAATAAAAATATATTAAGAAATTCGGTGAATACCGTCTGTAAATTTACTATTTATATAAAAAAAAAAAAAAAATCATCTATCGATAACGGTATTTTTACGGAGCGCGTATGCGTACACTGCAATTAATATTATACCAAAAAAAAAAAAAATTCGTCGACTATTTATGGGTCTCTCTCTCTCTCTCTTTTCCGTTCTATATTAATATAAAAAATATATTATATTAAAATTAATCGTTCTATTAATATTAGAAAAACTGCTGTTTTTTACACCATTGCAGGCTTCTATAATACAAAAATGGAAAGTTTAAAAATTTCGCGATTTGCTCACACGAAGACAAATCAATGGAGAATCACTGAAATTCGTAATTGTAATTGATTTTCGATAATTATATAAAATTAATAAACCATTTTATTAAACCGTACACGCGAGCCGTTTAAAAAAAAAAAAAAACGAAATACGTATAGCGAATCAACACAAGTCCAGTTAAAATATCGGTCAACGGGTTGTCATAATTATATAGTGGTGCCTGGAGAATGTTTAAGAAATCGTTGTATATATACGCGTCCAAAGTGTCCAACGAATCCACGATCCGTTACTTCGTCTATAACGCGCGTGCAACTTGCAGTGTGTAATAATTTTATCGTTTTTATATATTCGAACGCCGCGGCCGTGAATATACTATATACGTTATTCGCGATGGAGAATTTTTTTTTTTATTACATTTTTTTCTTTAGCTGTCTTGGTTATTTTTCGTTTGATTTTTTTTTTTTGTAAGTTTCGTACTGAGTTTAACGTAACGAAAAGTAAAACAAAAAAAAAAAATGCCACAATCGATTTCCCGTTATTAATTTCGAACGAATAATTTACCCGAGTATGTGTAACTCGCGGAGCACGCGTTGGAAAAAGAGAACTGCATAGTCGCGTTTATCGAGTGGAAAGTATTAATTTGAAAATCTGAGAGGAAAAAAAAATACCAACCTCGCCTGTAGTTGTGCAGAACCGGAACTCGGCCGTCCAAGCTGGCGAACAGAGATCCGTTGGTGATGGGAAATCGGACCGCCTCGCCGCCGCCGCCGCCGCCGTTGGAAGTCTGCTGAGGCCTCCGGGCGTCTTGCAACGAATTGTTGTACGGCCGAAACTTGCCGTGTAAGCCTGCGACGATTTTAAAAAAAAACAAATAACTTTTTTACTATTTTTTTAAAATTATTATATTCTTAAACGTGACGATAGACGGTTAAAAAAAAAGAGTTGGATTCGTATGAAAAAAAATCTGACAACAGTCGACTTCCTGATTTCATTTACTGCAGTATATATTTAAAAGTAATTCGATATTTTTTTTTTTTTTATATTTCCTTTTGGTTTTTATGTCAATAGAATAGAAATTAATACTCGTAGAGCGAGTGTTTTGCAAGTAAAACAGTATACGGAAAACGTCGTATAGTCTATTTATATAATATATAGGTACGCGTGGAATGAATCAATTTTTGTATATAGGTATTTATCGAGAAAAAAAAATGCGTAAAATTCGACGTATCTATAGGAAGTTGACCTGCAGTAGGTGAAATTTTGTGAGTACAAACAAACTCCTCGTCTTCAAATTCCACATATAACGTTTTAAAAAATAAATTATTTAATCTACTAATAGTGTAAAAATTTTTTTAAAAAGAATATATAACGCTTTGCCCGCTATAGCCTCTGTAATAATTATTAATTTATGGGGAGGGAGGGGGGGAAATCGGAATATTTAAACTCCGTCATTTTGCCTGGATCGTCCTGGGACACCCTGTACTACGCATATATACACTCGGTCACTTTACACAGTATATATTATTATGTTTTCGCCTCGACTAATGTATTACAACGCTACAGGACGCGCGTATACGTATATATCATTCCCGTTTCCGATTTTTCGGCATACAGCAAACGCTCGGCACAATTTCAACGTGCTGCAAGTATCGGCTTTTTTCCTCTCCCTCTCCTCCACAGAAGTCCTATACACAAACACGATATATATTATATATATATATAGAGAGAGAGAGTGGGTTACACTATATATATTTTCGCATTACATAACTCTTTGATACGCTATATTATTTCGTTTAAACGACTTTTGTATTTTCCAAAGTACAGTCCCGATACGTTTTCGTGTTTCGCTGTAAAAGTACAATAAAACGGCGTGTATACGAAATTTTCGACCGGATGAAATATCGAAAGATTATATATATCTACTGCAGTATACAGTGTACGAAGAAAATAAAACGCGTTTATACGGAAAACAAAACAAAAAAAAATCAATCGGATATTAAATCGTTGGTCTCTTTCTTTAAACACCGTACGCGCAGTGTCGTTTAATAGTCTTTTTTAAAATTTAATTAAAAAAAAAAAATTCAATAAAATTCGCACGAGAATAAGATATAATATAATATGATTACGATTTACATATTATACACGCGCGTATGTATAATGCGAATAACATAAAATGTATCCGAGACGAGAGAAGAAGAAAAAAAAAACGCGTAAATTCGCACTCTTATGATGGTTATAAAAATATATATATATATATATCAGTATAGTGAATAATAATTTTAAACGCGTTGTATAAATAAAATATGAAATTCTCGAGAGAGAAAAAAAAGACCGAACGGATTGAAACGAAACGAAAAAAAACGTCGTTGTCGGTGAAACGTTTGTACGCGCATATATATGTATTTTATATACGAAATTATTAAATCGAATATATTCGCGTACGCGAATACGTTTCGATTTGAATTTCACGGAGCACCGCGTAACAATTTCGATTTTAATAAAATATGTAAATAATATATACGGGGATTTTTTTTTTTTTAAGTATAATACTCGTATATTTTATCGAGTTTCGTAACGTACAAAAAAAAAAAAAAAATCAATAAAACTCTTCCCAAATATACGCGTTTCTGGTACGCGTAACGAACTTAAAATTAAAGAAAAAAATTAAATTTTTCACAATCTCGCCTACGCAATCGCTCGAAAAATTTCTACCGTCACTATCCGGAAAGCATACTTTCTCGCTGTATCAACGCTATACCGATAGCTCGTTCAATTCCAATAAATAATAAAAAACGAATTATTACAAACCCGCGGGCGGCGCCGTCTACTGTGAAATAAATGTACAGAAAAAAAATATCAGTAAGTATCCACGTCCGGTGTCTTTATACGAGTATTAATATGTAATAGGTACCTATAAAGGAGATTTTAGAGTTTAACGGAGTGATTTTTTTCCGGTCAACTAAAAAGGAAAAAAATTGTATAAAGTCGAATACAATATAACGATGATATACGCGTTTATTATTTTATTATTCGTTATTCCGCCGGTTTATATGTGCACTTTTACACGATTATTTTATACCTATATATATATTATATATAATACGACGACAATCAGTTAAATACATTTTGTCGTTTACGTTCGAATAACGTTATTTTCCGTTTTCAATCGTTTTTATATGTTCGTATTACTCGTTTTAAAGAGTTTGTAGTTTAAAACCAAAAAAAAAATTTAATAATCTCAAATGCGTACCTATAGACCGGTGTAATTAAAACGATTCAAAAACGATTTTATTGTAATATATCAATCTTAGCATTTATAGCATTTTTGAACACCGTAAAATGTGTTTAAAAAAAAAAAAAAAACGTTTAAAGGCCTAACCTAACCTAACCTAACCAACCGCTATATAGGCTCTTGTATACAGAGTGACTCGACGTATTAAATAAGTGATAATTCGCACTTACTTATATATTATATAGTATACAGATTTTTTTTTTGTATTATTATAATAAGAATTAAAAATATTGTGTTCACACCTTGGGGCGGTTTCGCCCTGTCCGAAACGCTTCGTCTCCGGTACAAGTTCGACAGCCTGGGCACGAACTGATCGTCGAACAGCAGCAAAACCACTGGCCACAGACACGCCTCGGCCAACGCCGCCAGCATCGGGAAGTTCTTGACGACGGGCGCGTAATCGGCGGAAATCACGAACTTTGACGGGAAAAAGTGTTCGGAAGCCATCAGCACCTGCGGAATAGCAATAATAAATGTATAGAATTTTTTATTTTTCCGTCGGTTTTCTAGTGTATTATATATATATATTATTACGTTATATTGCGGGGTTTATATTATAAAGAGAGAAAATATAATTGTATACGGATTACGACACAAAAAAAAGTACCGAAAATTCGAAAATACTTATATATACGCAAATAATTTTACGATTTTTTTTTTTTTTGAAATTCATCCATATTCAATATTGTATTTCGAATAAAAAAATTTTTTTTTAATATTATTATTAAATTTTTTTTTACGATATTATGTAGAATACGAGCAAAAAATAAACAAACAAATTGTAATATAGTTTTAGAATTGTTATATATTATTCGTTCGTTTTCGACTGACCGATAAATGATAATGTATATTATGGTGCAGGAAGAAAATTGCGTAAAATTTATATATGCCCGTTATTATTCGGTAATAATAGCTGCGCAAACATTTTTTCTCTCTATTGAAAGTCACATTTTTTTCCTATAATTACGATTTTAATAAATTCATTTTTATTAATTTATTACGAACGCGCTTATTTGTTCGATCCGTTTGTACATATATAATACGTGTAGCAATAATTTTGTAATTTCACCGTATATATATATATATATATATATATATAAATGAATATTAATTATATAGTAACGCGAAACACAAGAATAATTTTCGTTAGAGTAAAAATATTTTTTGTTTTTGATTTTTATTTAAATAAAATATTCGAGATTGAAGTTTTTTTTTTATGTTATTCCCTTTTACGTACTATTTATTTAATTGCGATATAACAATATAACGCATAGCCACGACGACGACTGCATTGTCAGAGTGGAAAAAAGCGATTTTTTTTATTTTTTTATTTTTTTCCCCCTCGTAACATTACTACTTATAGTCTACCTATTTACAAAAAAATATTACATATATAACGCGATTAATTCTTATTATTATTGCAGTTTTTGAAATTCGATTATATATATATATATTGATAGTAGGTAGATACGATTGTAAAAAAAAAAACGCGATGAATTGACAATCGCGTTTATACACAGGTATATATAAAATACTAATTAATAAAATTAAGGTCGTACAGATAGAAATAGAAGAAGAAAAAAAAAATCGTTATCATCGGGTACAACGATTTCTTGTCAAATAGAACGATTTTTTTTTTTTTTTGTTCCTCTCCTCCTCCATTATTATTATCGACGGCTGTTTAATAGTAAAAAAAAAAAAAAAATCGCTTAAAAATATCGTATTCTACTCATGCAGTATACGTATCGATTCGACATACTTTATTTCCAAAAAGTAGGTAGAAAATTCAGTACGTTTTTTTTGTCTTTCTATTCTTCATTACAAGCGTTTTTCGACGTTCGTCCGAATAATATTTGGAATAGCGATGAAATAAAATATCCGCGTTAATAGTAATTCTTCAATAACAGTACCGCGTGATATTTTCGTGGTTTTCTTCGTCGACAAAACATAATAATTCCAACAAAAACCGCAATAATAATACACACATTATACGCACGCGCATTATAATAATATTATGAAATTCCGTCGATATACGTGTTAAAAACGACGTGGCCAGACGATTAATTCGAGGTAATTGCGCGTAATATACTTTATATATAGGATTACGCGCGATCCATCTGCAGAACACAATGATTTCGGCAAAGTTTTCAAACGATTATCCGCCGATTTATAACGTATAAAATAATATATACAATATCATCAATATTTTATACATGTATATATTGACGGGATAATTTACTATAAATAGCTGTTTACGTTCGATATATTATAATAATAAATCATTTCGTTTACATACTTCGACTCGTATAAGCAATGCGCGCTAGCAAATACAAAACAAAAAAAAAAACGTATCAAAGTAATAAGGAAAATTGAAAACAAATCGGAGACTAGTGTAAACCTAGAAACGTTTTAACGCTGTATATATTTTTTTAAATAGAATAAAGTAGCAAAAAAAAAACGTTTAAAAACTAATTTCTAGTTTTTAAAAACATACTAAACTACACCGTGGAGACAGCGATAATTTGCGATTAAAATCGATTTTCCTCTGCGTAATTTACAAAAAACTTAAAAAAAATGTATGTATTTTTATCGTAGAATATTTTGCAGTTTTTTTTTCTTAAATATTTAATAATTTAACTGTCACGTGTACTCTTCTACGTACGTCTATAAGACAGTTATACAAATTAATCGTTGCTTCGATCGTCTGCAGTATTTTTTTGACCGGACAATACGAAGCGCCTCAAAAAAAAAAAAAACATAATAAAAATAGAGGATTCTTTCACACGGCCTACAGAATTATTATCGTATATATAGTATAGCGGTACTTGCATATTTGCTATTCATTTCGAAGCGTAACATATAATATACGTTATAATCAGTGATCGGATTCTATATAACATATGTGCTAATTATTATTACTGAATAAAAAGTAAATATTATAAATTTATTTTAAAAGTATATAATATACCGTATATGTTTTAAACGTTTCAGATTTTTAATGGTTTTTTTTTGCTTATACGCGTTAAATCAAAATTATTATTTTTTCTTCATAAACTTCGAAAGGGTACGAATAATTACCCACATCGACATTTCATTGGATATTTCATATTTTAATCTGTTTTTAGGATATTCAAATATCTCGCGGTACCGTGCGCGGACCTTTTTTAATATAATCAGTAAATTTTTTTTTTTTTTGCTATTTTTAAAACATGTTTTTTTGCATATTTTAAGATTTCCCCACCCCAACCCCCGTTATATTAAAGTGCACATTTCAGTACTCTTTAGTGCTGTAAAATCCGAACCTTCGTCGTAATACATGTATTATTTATAAAATTATAATATCCGTGCTCGGTATAAATTGCGTCCTGTTAAATTGTTAAACGTTTTCTTTCCGCCGCCGCCGCCGCCTCCGCCGTTGTGTATACTATTATACTTTATATACGTATAATTTTATGAAAATATGCCGCCGAATTACCATTTATTATTTTTTTTTTAAACGTTCATCTGCATCTTCCGCGTCTTTCTCTGGTCCACAAGCACACACACGTGTATAAATATAATATTACACGATAATATTATAAGCCCCGGAGGACTCTCTCTCTCTCTCTCATCACGAACCGTAATAACTCGACCACGTCCTAAGTTTATGTAAGCACATGTTTACGATAAATATTATAATATCATATACGCGCAAATGCGCATACCCTACGGGAAGTGTATTAATACGAATTTATTTTCCCACGCCGTGATCTCTCTCGTCCGCGCAGATTTTTCTCGGATTTTCATCCCGATGACCGCGCCGTCAAACACAATACAATTACAACGAGTATATTACGCGAGGACGCTGCTGGCGTGCACGGGAAGTGAGTGACGGAGGCCACAAGACGAGTACATTTTATTTCTTCTTCTTCTTCTTTTAACTCGTCAAATTAAGTCGAATTATATAAAAAAAAAAAAAAAATACGATTTCCGTTAAAAATCACTAGTATTTTTTCGACTTTAAAGTAAAAAAAAAAGTAAGTTAAAAATCTGGTTTAAAGTGAATTCTAGCGAAATGTAAAATTCGCGTGAAAACGCGACACGCTTTATGTTTAATAATTATAGCGCATTAAAATAGTTGAGCGTCATCCCGAACTAAATTATGTCGTATATATATATATATATATAGTTAAGGTTATTAACCGCGGGTGAATTATAAACGCGATGTGTTTTCTGACTCGACGATGCGCGTTAAAGATGAAAAAAGTCAAATCCCAAAGGTATTTAAAGACGTTTTTCGAGTTTCCAGTATATTATATGGAAAAGTGAACGATTGGTGGGTCCAGTCATTTTACAGTTTCATTCCCCCCCCCCCCAAAAAAAATACGAATATAAAATTGTCTTAAAAACAGACTTACGTTGAATACGTTAGAAGGTGAGTTTTTACTATATATATATCAGTCGAAATGCGTTTAAAATTTAATCAATTTTTCGCACATAAACGCACGTATACGCGTGTACATCGCTCGTATTTGACCGTTCTCTATCGACTCGTCTGACTATTCTCTAAGAACCGGACGACCGAGTCGTCGATCACTATACGTTTTATTTCGAATACGTTCTAATTCAATATTATATAGTTTACAATATTTACTTTAACTCGTTAATGCCGCTCAGCAGCCGCTGCGGCGGCGTACATCAAACACTTGACGCGTGCACACACGTGTATGCGTTTACATTACGTCGTCGCGTACGGTTAATGTACGCGAGAAAAATTTGTTTCGGATGTCAACAAAAAAAAAAGAGAAGAAAAACCGTACGTGGCCGTTTTAACGGGATCGACGGAATAAAAAAAAACCGAACCGGGATGCTTGTACTACATATACAATATTGTATATAGACGGCGAGAAAAAGCCGAGACCAGATAATAATAATAATAATATAAACGCGTGAAATTGAATTTTACCGCATCGCTTTCTTTATAGACTATAATAACTCGACAAATACAAAAAAAAAAAATACACTAAAAAATAATTAACGAGACACGCGTTTGGAATAAATTTTCAACGCGATTTTATAAAAAAAAAAAAACCCCGAAAAAAAATACTACAAAAAACGTTTGTATTACGCACGAGTCGTCGGATTGTCCGGCAAATATAATCTCCGGATTGGTATGGCGTACTACTACGCATAACACCACAGAGTTCATTATATTAAGTATTTGTGGCCGAGTGAGACGGGCTCTGTTAGACGTCTTCGTCGTCGTGCGTGTGCAGAGTGTATTACGTTTATATAATAAAATAAAAATATACTAGAGAAAATTGAAAAAAAAACGCGCACACACACACACACACAATATCGCGTCGGTCATTCACAGCTGGTTATAAGCTGAGGACGGTGAAGAAAAAGATTCGTACACGAATACGCCGTCGCGCCGAAACGAACAAAAAAGCTTTTCGACACGAAGCTGCGTGAAAATATAATGAAAACTATTATCTTTGCCGACTGTTTTTGTTTTGGTAACGCTCGACAACCGGCTATAAGACTTATTAATCACGGACGCGCACGATTCAATAGGAGGAAACCCGCTGTCCGCGGGCCAATATACAAACGAACGCGTTCGTTTTTTATTTTTTTTGCTTCTCCTCGGCTTCATTACACTCTCCCCGAGACAATTTCCTTCCAGTCCTTCCACGGCTATCGGCCGTAAGTCCAAGACTATTATATACCGTCTCCTGTGTCTGAAACCATCGCTTCGTCTCTTATTCTACCGTTGTCCGTATCGACGCGATCGGGGTTACCTATTCGGAGTGTTCTTATCGGAGTCGATTCCTCGAATTTCAGCGTTTGTAACGGTAGCCGCAGTAATCCATCGCGCAGTGCACTGCATCACCGCGAATCTCTGCGTCGATATTTTATTTTCAAAGGACGGCAAGCAGGACTTGTGCTGTTGTCGTCGTCCACGCTTCGCGTCCGTGTTAGCGTCGGTCTCATTACAACCGCATCATATACAGTCGGTCGTGACTTCGGTTGTTTTCGAAAAAATTTGAAAAATTTTCACCAACAGTAGCGCAGAACAAACGTATGACAATAATTATTATTTGAAGAAGAAAAAAACGCGACTTTTAAAAATCGAATTGAACGAAATAATTATCGTTGCGTTTACCGGGTGTCCTTTTGGAATATTCATCGTTTCGAATTCCGTGAAATTTCAAGTCGATATTTCGCAAGAAAATATCGTGTCAGATTTTTTTTTTCTTTTTTGTACATTCGACAACAACACAATTAATATTCGTTTTTTTTTTCACGCGGCATTCGACTGTTCGATTAATTAATGATCGTCAAACTATATTCTCGAGGTTATAAAATAAGTAGAAAAAAAAAAGTAGTAGTTATAGCCGTGCAATAAAAATCCCACGGTTTAGACGGATTTTTCATTCGCCGCTAGCGTCCGAAAAACGATTTTGTCCGTATAAAACGTTAGGTTTGGCGGTGAAGGACACGGATGAGATGAGACGTGTTTTTTTTTTCGTTCTTGTTGTTGTTAATAAAATCGCGTTTTTTTTAGAATTTGCATAAAGTATAATGGGCGTTTCAAATCTATTACAAAAAAAAATTTTAATTTTAAGCCGCAAAAATAAAATAAAAAATTACAAAACCGTAGTGCGTACACCTATACCGCATATACAAACCACGAGGCGATGGCTCATCGCTACACATTTACAGGACAAAATATGGGGAAATGCCTCTGGCGTCAAAATTTTGGACTCGGTTATAGCGGCGGCCGACAACATAATTATTGGTGCGTGTATACGCGAAATAATTTCAATGATTATTATTTATTAGTAGGTAGCGGCCGGAAAAACGAGTGGGAAAAAAAGATTTTTTCGTCGACAATTTTTTTTTTTTACGAAAAGAAGAAAAAAGATTTGCGTTCCTTTTTATGAAATTTCCACCTGAAAAAGAAACGAAAAACTTTCCGCACTTTTAATTTTACGCGTTGAAAAATACATTCTTTTCTGCAGAATTCAGCGGATCTATATTGGCCAATGATAGTATTCACACGAGTGGATAAGATTATAGATCGTGGAAAAAAAAGTTGTTTAGATTATTCGACTAAATTATTTATTTAATATGCGCGCGATGCCAATGAGTTTTTTTTTTTTTATTATAAAATATATAATTATCGAGGCGAGACGTTTTCGTTTTTACGAGACGCGATTGAGCTTTTTTTTCTCGCTTCAGTCGTCTCAAGTACTGCGTAGTTACTCAAAATATATATACTCAAAGTCTTGGTTTTTTTTTAACGTAACCGAAAATATGTTCGTATGTATAGAGGAGAGGAGAGGCGAAACACGAACGTCACCGACTGCGTTTTAACACATTAACTCGTTTCTGTTTATATATATATATCATATAAATATACATGTGTATCATACGACCTATATAATATATAAATCGTGTGGGGCAATTATATAACGCGTCAATACTGCAGCGAAATTCGACGTTTTGTTTCGCGTTTTCTCTGTCTATATAAAAAAAGAAGAAAAAAATTTGTTTCGCGAATATTCCATTGCAGCAGACACAGAATTCGCTCGAATAATAATAATACACTGCAGTATCATTACCTGCAGTCCAGTATTATTGTCAGTCACGAGAATTGACGTAATATTCGTAATAAAAAAAATCAAAAAAAAAAAATCGAACAATCGCGCGTACAATATATTTGCGAATAATAATAATAACACTTTCGGTACGGGACTACAATATATAAATCGCGTTCCACGTCATTATCGCCGGTTATACCGATCGGAATTGCACGGGACGAGAAAATATTGCAGTACGGAGTAAAAAAAAAAAAAAGAGCGGGCTTTGTACACATTATAATAAATGGCGTGCCGCGGGCTTCTGTTCCGTTTAAGTCGTTCCACAAAACTCGTTTACGAATATATTATTAATTTATATAATTATACGCGCGCTATAGCGGTTAGGTTATCTCGGGTGAAAAGTTTTTCTCCCGATCACGGATATTGTGCGAATGAGAGAGGCCGTAATAGTTATTTGTTTTTAATTTTCGGTAAAATTTCGACGGGAAAAATTGAATTTCGTGTTGCGCGATAATGTTGTGATATAGAAAAAAAAAAACGCTATAAAACAGACGTCGAATAAAAGGCGCGTTGTTTTTTTACCCCCAAAAAGTAATTTCGTTTAGGTGCGGTTTGTTGTTTTTTTCAAAATCGAATTTCCTTAAAAATTTAAAAGGCTTTATATATATATTATAAATCAACGTACATAAAAAGTATATAATTAATAAAATCGTCACGTCTTAAATCTCAACAATACTTCAGCTTGCAGTTCTTGACGATTCCCCCAATTAAATTATTCGGTCTATATAACGTCGAGTACCTATATAGATAGAATACGCTCTGTCTGCGAGTTAATAGTACTGCACGCGAAAAAGCGATTTGTATACATTTTAAATTGTTTTAGTGTTGAACATTGATAATCCGCTATGAGCAAATTAAATTAAAAAAATTAATTAAATATACACTCGTGCAGTGTATATACGATATGGGTGAAGTTTAATTTAAATTTTTCCAATATATACGTAAATATTTCACGCCGCAGCACGTAGGTATATTGTATTAAGTTTTTTTTTTTTTTTTTTAATTATTTTTATAGTAATTTTCTATAAGTAAAATTATAATATATTACGCACGTGGGTCGTCGTCGTCGTCTCAGTGAAAAATGCCCGTTTTAGTAAATTACAAATGTTTATGTTAAAAATAATCGATTTCCATCCAATCGTGTGTACACAATATCATATATTGACCGTAACAGATTAGAATTAAACTCGTACATATATATATATATATACTTATAATAAATCAATATAATATATTGTAATATTATTGAAAATTGCCGAAAATTTCACGGGATCGCGAAAAAGCTTTGTGCCCGCAGAAGAAATGTCGTGTAGATTTGAGAGAAATGGCCAGTTTCTCGATTTATTCGGTTAATCCTTGTGGAGTGTCAGGCCGATTTTTTTTTTTTTTATGATTTATGTGCGCTGAAACTCACGGGAATAAATTTACAGCGAAATATACGGCAAATGGCGATTTCGTTTTACTGTAGAAACACAGGACCACACAGTTTTAAAATACATTCTTCTTCCCCCGGTCGACACGATTTACATTGAATATCCTATACGGTATGAAAAATTCCAATACATAAGCGCGTATTTAATATTATAATCAAAACAAAATCTCAAAGTGTATATATATATATTATAACAGTAATAAATAATAAATTATTTCCATAAGTCTGCAGCAAATTATATACTTATTAGTTATTATTATACTGTAATATACAATATTCCAAACGTATATTTGTGACCTATTTTTCAAGATCAAAATCCTTATATATATATATTGTCGATATAAATCAAACGCCTTGAGGTGCTGCAAGACGTGATTAAACGTGACGATATTTGTTATGTAACTGCAGTAATAATATTACTGTACACTTGCGCACACATAATTTACCGATATTTCTCATATAAAAACAGCTCACCAACTACGCTAATAATAATAATAATAATAATAATATTGCGCCGAAATTTTATTCACACCGCTATATTGTAACCAAATAAAAATACGAAATAGTAATATGTATACCTCCTATAATAGAGTAGAGCTCGGATTCCAATGCTTTTTTTCGACTCGATTGGCAACCGATGCTTTCCGAAATATGTAACTGAGTTTCGAGCGCGCACGCATTGTTTTAATAACGAAATTTTTGTCCATACATTTTTAAAATTTTATATATATTTATTTCCGTTTTTAAGAGATGTTTAACCTATTTTCTTAATTGAAAATTTTCCCTTAACAACGAGTTTAAATATAAAATATATATTACGATAAATAAATAATATTCAAGTTCATAGAAGCTTTGTTTAGGCTCATTTATTTTAATTTCTTTAATTTTTAATTTTGTATTCGTTAAACTTTTTTTTAAATACTATTTTTGAAATTCTTTTTTTTCTTTAACGCGTAAGAGCGTGTTGTAATAATCGAGAATATTCGTTTTTCTCTTTGCGTTCGATATAGTTCGATATAGTAGTATATAGAAAATACAAACTAAAAGTTTAACAAGATAATCTATAATCGGCTCTATACATGCGTATAGTGGGCGTTGTTTTTGGCGTCGACGACGGTGGCGATACAGTTTACTATAAACGACACTATATATATATACGAGTATATTATACTGTCGTTTCAGCACCATATAATAATATTCTACGGACTTGGCGCGTGCAGTTCTATATAATATATTTCATTTATTTACTCCCCCCCCCCCGTTTTGATCGATAAGGTTAAATTTACATATATATAGTAATTCTTATACACATAACACATATACTGTAACAATCGCCGCCGTGTCACGCTAAAAACAGTAATTTATTTAAACGAACAAGGTAAAAAGAAAAAAAGAAACGATAAAATCGCGAGCGTAATAATTATTTTTTGATTCCGTCTGTGCAGATGTGCGTGCATCTTCGACGAGGAAAGTAATTTTCGAAACGTCCCGTTTATATCGTACCAAGTGCAGTGGCGTACTTACGGAGGGAGGGCGGTTCGGGTTAACCCCCCAGGACCAAAAAAAAGATTTAAAATTGTATAGTTTATACCATACAAATATTATTTGTTTTCGATTTATTATAATATGTTATACCACATGGCTGAACAGATAGACATGATATGCGAGTATAATAATATATAGTATATACTTTTCAATCTGTATGAATCTATAAGAATCGATAAAGAAAATCCCTAGTATTACCGATAGGCGATAGCACATTATACGTTTGTTTCTTGGTCGAAAAATTATTACCAGTTTTATTCGCAAACTTTGTTTGTATATTCGTGTAATCGTGCGGATGTGTTATAATTTGTGACACTATTATATTATATATATAACAGCAGTTTTATTTGATTTATTTTAATAATACGATTGAATTTGAAACATTATGGAGACGAATTTTCAATGTTTTATATAAAATTATAAACTCCCCCTCCCCCACCAGAGAGAAATTGAAAGTACGCCACTAACCTATAATGTATATAATATTGTGTAGAAAAATTATTGACAATATCGATTTAATTAAGCAAAAAGAAAAAGAAAACAACTGAAAAAAAAAAAATGTTCAGTCGTTGTACTGTTCTTTTTTGCATAATTACACCCGACGATGACTTTTTTTTCCAAACCGGTACTATAAATAAACATATATTTTATACAACAACTATTATATTTTTTCCTTTATTTTACATAACACATTTTGGCTCGATTTTATATTCGCATAATATGTGCATTTGCATTTTTTTTATACGTATATATATTTTATATTATAAAATATTCTTATTAACTGTTTACTAAAAAAAAAAAAACGTGTATACACGCGCATTGATTATATATATATATTCGAATATAAATAAATTTTAAAATATATAATTCATTAAATTTCAAATATAAACGGTCGTTTTTAGAGTCTGAACCGAGAATTTCTTCGATTCCGTGACAATAATAAATTCTCCCCGACGATCGTCGTCGGCCGCGTGTCGCCGCGAACCGTATGAGAAAAAAAATATGGAAAATTTGGCGTAACGCGTACCTATATATTATACTGCAACCCGCAGCCGCTGCATTACATATTATAGCCATGACCCGTTCGGATTTATAAGAATAATATTTATAACGATTGTTGTATAAAATTATATATACTATAGAAATGGAAATTATATTTTATATCTCGCGCGCAATCCGTTTTTGCGCGCACCGAGTTCCCGTTCTATCATTATATAGTGTGAACCGCCAGAGATGATGTAATCTCACAGCGGACGAGTTACCGCGCTTAACAAGCCGCTACGCGTATTATCGCTTAATCGCCTCGCGGCGTGTCGATCGCGACTTTAAATGCGAAAAATAGGCCTCTGCCGAATATTTTTCTAAAAAATAAAACCAAATAACACACGGGTGTACAATTTTTTTATAATATTTTACATTTTTAAAAACAACGAAATTCGACGCGTAAATAATATTAACGACAACTGTATTAAATAAATTCATTTACAAGAACGTTATTATATACTGCAGTTATATAAAGTGAAAATCATAAAATCTAGTATTTTATAAAATACCTATAGTGCGTCGGTTTCTCGAAAAAACGATCGACCGTATATTATTATATATTGAAATCGCGTTATTTCTGCGCATTTTCGATATACTAAAGGATAAGAAAACGCGCACGAAAATACCGCGTAAAAAGCTTAAAATATTAATTAAAAAAAAAAAAAAAGAAAACACAAATAAATCCGTTTTTGTTTAACAGTGCTCGGACATTTTTTTTTTTTTTGGAATGTCTGAATTTTCTGTTTTTTTCCCCCTCCGTAACGCGTATATACGTATTATATGGTATAACCTATACTGCACATGGAATCGTTTAATATTGTATAGTGCAAATTTAAAAAATATATATATATAAATATACTTTGGCGGAGCTCGGTGATGGGGATTAAAAAAAAAAAACGTTTATAATATTACTTTGCATATACATTTTTTCGCGTGCATAATATTCTAACACACACGTCATGTCCCGTGAGAATATTCGTATTATAATTTATATAAAAAAAAAATGTGTTGAATAACAACTATAAAAATTCAACGACTTCCTACGAAGCGATTTTAAATTTGTAATTCTTCGTCACGCGTACCTATATATTATGTGTATTGGACTGTGGCCACTGGCCGACCGAAAACGGGTTAAAACGTCTCGACAAAATCAATAATAACGCGATTTCTCTCGTTCTTCCGAAACTCTAAAAAGTCGCGGATCGCCTCTATCGTTTGTATCGGTGACGTTAGGAGACGATTATATTATATGGTCCGCAGGACCAAAAGGTAAGTGTTTAAAATATTTTTACGCGGTTTGTCGTTTAAACGGTCGCTATATATACTGTCGACAACAAACACAAATTCTCCGTGTAAATATAGAAAACATGGTTACGACGAATAGATTTCGCGGTAAGTATGTATCTCACAAAAAGAGTGTGTAAAGCGAAAATCTGCAGGAAATCGGAAACACTCGAGGAATTCTACATCAGATTTTAATTACTATTATTAGTTTTGTCATTGAATAAAACCTTATTTTTAAATGGGGAAGACTTAATGGTTAAACGCTCATATAATTGGCGCGAAAAAACGTATAATAAAAAATAAAAAAAATCGAAATAAACCTCAGGCAATTTTTATTACGATTTTTTGTTTTCCGAATCCTAACGAAAGTATATAAAAACGATCGACGAGTAATTTATTAATAAAAAAAAAAATTTTATTTTGATACAAAATCGTTTCGTATCGGGAAAGTAGGGGTTTTTTTTTTGTTTAAATCCCATCATCGACTAGAAATATAAATTGAACGCACGTCACTGATCGTTATTATTATATTGAAATGGCATATATATACTCTCATATAGTCGACACGCCGAAAAATGGTAAAAAAAAAAACAAGAATTTTCCCACGGGGTTCGCAAAATTTCAATAGTCCTGGTTTCCGACGCGTAATACTCCTGTACAAATATACGCTTATTATAATAACGACGACAATGTATACACATAGTGTATCGTTATTTTATTGCGTATATATAACACAATTTTACAATATTCGACGACACGCCCCGGCCGCGTTGCAGTTATATACGAACAAATAATATAAGAAATCGGACGTGAACCAAAAAAAAAAAAAAAAATTACAATTTTCAATCGCGTAACGACGCAATTATTTATGTACCGTTGCCGATGTATAGGAATACGACGGCGAATATTATTATTATAGAATACACGCATACCTATACTGCAGGAGAAGGTCGAAGACATGAATATTTTATATATTACAATTTTATAATATTTTAAAATCAAATATAATCGCGGTAAATCGTAAATTCCGTACGCGCATTAAAACGCTCATGCCACATAATTATAATAATAATAATAACATATACTAATTATCTCATCGCGTGTCGTTCGTATACATAATATTTGCGATAATAACGCAGTATAAGTAGTACAAAAACGTGATAAAAACACAACGAGTTATTATGAATTGTTATTATATTATTGTACGTTTTTTCGAAAGCCAATAACCTCCGTGTTGTAATAAAAAATAAATCGTATACGTGTATTATACGGGTTTTTTTTTTTTTTTTTGTTAACGCTTCATGACAACCGTCCAGGTTTCGCCTGGGCGATTCAGATCTTCTGGTGCTCGTCTCCCGCAGCACTTTTCGACTGGACAAACGCCGGCAAAATATGGGATACATTCACGGGAAATATACGTCGACGCTATTGAATACTGCAGGCGTACAGGATCGATTAAAGTATAGAAATCATGATAAACTTTCAATAATTACGGCTCGACGCGCCAAGAATTTCACAGGACTTTTTCATCAACGACTTGTAAAAAAAAGCAGCAAAACGCGAGAATCAAACGAGTTTAAAGTTTAAATATATATATTCGTTCGTTTATCTATTTGTACACGGGCAAGCCTTTTGTGAGTTCACGTGCGTGTATTAGGTCGAGATTTATGTCGAATACAAGCACGCGGTAGAACAGGATAATATAATAGTAATAATACAAATAATATTAATAATAGCGAAGGCTGGATCCGGTGCATTTGGCGTTCGACATAATTCTATTATTGATGGCTCGTTAATCGAACAGTTCGTGTTGCGGCATGTGTTACGAAAAAAGTGGCAGGGGAACGATGAGTTGCGCGTTGGGGTACTTTGAAAGATAACAACGATAACAATAAATAAGACGAATGTACAGTACCCTTAAGCAACCCGTCAACGAACCTAACGCTTATTATTATTATTATTATATTTTTAGTTTTAAAAATTATTTCAATATTATTTTAATGCGTTGATGTTGGTCGAGTGTGTTTATTTTATTACTATATATGATACAAAAAAAAAAAAAAATTGTTCGTGTCCAGTTTTTGAAGAGTTGGCAACCCCAGTATAACTATATATATACGCGTCGCACTGTTGAAATTCTTTTCGGAAACGGTTTCTCGCCGTTCGATATATTGTAAAAAACGAAAAGCGGATGAAAAAAATATAAAACGTTTAAAATCGTGAAATATTATAGTCGACTCTATGCATACATAACGAGTCGCAGGAATTTTTTTCCTCTGAAATTAAAAAAAAAAAAACGACGAAAACGGCAAATTCTAAGCCGGCGGGAGACGAATACATCGCGATGACGTTCGCGTAACGTATATTATACAAAATACGATATTTTAAAACGACAAAATAACCTGCAGAGAAATAACTAGACCGATCGAATATAATTCGTGTGCCGTATATATAGAATTCTACGGGTTATTTTCCGGTCCGACGGACCGCGGATCTCTCGTTCCTGATCGTATACGTACACGAGCGAGTTGAGCACTGTAAACGATCAAAAAAATAAAAAAAAATGTTACAATACGAATTTAACACTCGTCTGTACGCGTTGTACCAATACTCTTCTATTTCGTACATTCAACAACGAATAAATAAACGTTTTCGAATTAAATCGTAAACGGCGTATACAGTTTTTTTTTTTTTTTGCCACTTGTACGCAAAATATATTATTTACAGTCGTTTCGAAACGTTTCGAAAACGCTCACTGGGTTTACTATTCATACGCGAAGAAGAAAAAAAAAACTAGAAAAAAAATAAAAATCGAAATCCCACCGTCCCAATCTGATCGCAGTGTGTTATTATAATTATTTATACGCGCGTTATAATATATAGTGTTACAAAAGAGAAAATCGTTCGGCCGCGCACACTTTGCATTAATAATAATAATAATAATAATTTCAAAATAAAATTTATCCGCTCATCATAATACGCTTGCGTATCGTAGATTTTTTTTGTCTCCTTCTTCTTCTCCATATTATTATATTATGATTAATCGTCTTTTCACTCGAAACGTATATATATACACTCGGCGCGCACAAACGAGTTATACTAGTTTCGCGCGTATAATATTAGAGGTATACGTATACGCGACGCGTTAGATTTTTATTTTTTTCTTTAAATACATTTACACGATTTAAACACACGTGGTACGTGCACGTGAATAACTGTATATTTTTTAAGCGACCACGCCGTTCTTGTCCGAACGTTTAGCGTATACGAAAAGTAATATAATACGACGTATATATAATAACCCGAACAGAGACGGTCTCTCGAAGAATATTGCCGAGAGAGAGAGAGAGAAAAAAAAAAGTTCAAACGACAATCGTGGAAAAAAATATTATATACAGCGAGCGTTGCGCAATATTTTTACGCCGATTATTTTTGTCGCGAACGCGTATAGTGCGCTTGTTAATGTCTCATCGTTTAAACGCGCGTGAAACACTCGTTTTTTGACGTTTTATTTAACGGCGCGAAATTTCGACGGATAAAAACGCACGTGTAACGCGTATAAAATATGAAGCTTTTAACTCGCGATAATTCTTCGTTAATAAACGCTCGCGTATTTATAAATCACTCTATGCAGTGTACTCACACGGTATATTATGTGTATACTGCAAACGCGTCGATATTAACGTTTCGCGCTTGTATATGTATTTGCGACACAATTTTTTTTTTTTTATACGCCTCCAGCACACACTGATCAGAATTTTGTATTTTAATTCGTACCCTCAAAAGCATATGTAATATCTTTTATCGATTTCGCCAAAAAAAAATTCATACGTATATTACTGTAAATACGAGCGGATAAATTTTCAACGCTTCTCATCGTATACTCGTATTATATAACGTATTCCTTCTTGCAATTTTTACTATTTTTATAGATTATAGCGAGTCTAAAAAAAAAAAAAGCGAATTTTCGTAATTCGTATACTTTTTTATAATTAATCCCAACTATATATATATTTACGGTTTCATAAACGCTAGTCGTCCAATAATAACCGTTTTATACTCCAGACTGAGGTTAAGGCGTAACCCATTACCAAACCACGCTTTTACATGTTACGGCTCAATCAGAGTCCTGTATGTACCCTCCTCGAATGCGATTTCCGTCAACACCTGCTATAATCTCTACGTGTTCATCTCTACATATACCAACAGAAACAGCCTAAAAATAGATGCTATATTGATGCTCCGTCTTCGAATAACGTTTCTCTTATTAGAGCCGTCTTTAATTGTATTCTTAAATCTGGCTTTAAAATATATATATATATAGTTACTATGGGCTTTTTTTTTTATCTTTCATTGATATTATTATTATTATATTTATATAGTTGTGTGTGTATATATATTATTGTTTTTACATTGCTTCCATATTATGTATTTAGGATAATTAATTTTAATTTTAGTTTCGAGTCTTTAAAAGGATACATAATATGTAACTTGTCAATTGTTGAGCTGTAATAGTTTTAAACTAAAAGCTAATGAAAAAAAAAAAAAGATCCCAACAACAACAAAACATTTAATTCAACATTCCGGAGAAATTTTCTCCATAAAATGCTCGTAGACTATATACAGAGTATATATAACTGGACGATGTTTTATCGGTACCGTATTATGTACAATACGCATAATTCGATATTGTTACGGTCAAACAACTGCGTATATACATCAGCAGCCGGTTTCGTTGTAAGGATGCGCCCAATGACCGATCGCGTGTACATCATAAGACTTTAATAGAAACATTTTTTTTTTTCAAATATTTTATGTCGCCCGACACATGTATATAAAGTAAAAGTCTATCGATCGGGCAATCGTTTATAAAGAGAAAAAAAACACGCGATCCATTTAACGCGGACCTGTTTAATTTCGTTTTGATAAAAAAACCCCCGCTTAATATACGCGAGTATAAATTATTATTGTGATTTTTTTTTTTTTGTAATTTCTTCGGATACAGTATGTTTTCTTAAAAACGTCACGTGTATTGCTTTAAAAATCGATTGATTCGTTTTAAAACAAATTTTTATACAACAATATTGACAATTTAATGACCTATATTATTATTTAACTCGAATATTCCGTACACGCGTCGATTCGAACATTTTTTTTTTTTTTTATAATCGCGTCACGTATATAATAAATACGCTTGTGTAATTAATGTATATATTGTTATATTATTGATGTACTCGTATATTGTTAAACTCTTGTACCACTACTATAGATAGCTGGTGTATGATACATTACTTTTTGAAACATATACGAACGCGTTTCATATATTGCCTATTATATACGAGATAATATTATTTAAATACTCGCGTGTTGTCTATCACTATTCAACGATAATAATAATAATAAAACGTAAATGACGTGTACTACTTTCGTTTATATATTATATAGCAGCAGTAACAAATACGTTTTTCGATATCGGTAATTCGGATGAAAATATGTACGTGTCTCATCGCGGACATCGTTATTAAATAATAAAATATTTCCTACTTTTCGTTCATTTTTTTTTTTTTTTAATTTAAATATATACGTTTTAAACTGACTATGCAGACGTCGAATTAAGTGAGACGCTTAAAACTAAATGAAAATCGTGTCGACATGCGACATATATAGTTTAGTAAAACGTTTTTAGTTGAACGTTAAAATCCTTCGTTTATATTTTTGTGGCGCGTTCAAAAAAAAAAATTAACGCCAAAATGCAGACACCATTTTTTTTTTTTTTAATAAATTTACAAACTTCGAATACGTATATATTATATATAATATTATTTTATATATTATTATGTGTGTATATATATATACACACACAAATACTGCAATAAAAAAAAAAGTAAAAGTCAATGATATTAACGTTTTCATTTTATTATGGAAATAAAATCAATTAAAACTTAAATGTCACGCGTATCGTAACAGGTATACGTATATAAAAATGTATATAGAGAGAGAGTAATAAAAAAAAAAAAGATAAAAATTAATTGTTCCTATACGATTCGCTCGCTGTTGCAATTATTAAACTCGTTTTATTTCTCGCGTTCAATTAAACTAGTTGAAATACGTTGGTAGAAAACGAAAACGATTATATATATATATATATATATATAATATATATACAGACATTACGGTTAATGAAAATAACAACCGCGTTCCGATTTCTTAAGTTTTTCGAATTGTTTTTATTATTTCTACACACCGTACGCGTATAATACGCGAGCGCGCGTGTAATTATTATTATTACGTTATACGTCGGGCTGCAGAAATAAATAAAAAAAAAAAATCGTGCAGTCACGAATCCTCTCGCGTTATAAAATAATCGATCGAAATTCGTACCGCGAGAAAATCGAAATATTACAAATCATATATAATTCCCATTGCCTGTATACGTACACTTAGATATTCTTTCTAAAATCCTATACGATATTATTATAATTCGAATAATTTATTAGAATGGCGTAATAAAATCGTATATATATATATATATACGATAGTGTGCCACCACGGCCAGCAGCTAATATATTCTCCGCACGGTTCGGTCTAGAAATCGAAATAAATGCTGAAAAAATTCGAACTGCGAAAATGAGACGCCGATACAGCCATAATCCTTTAAGGATGCTGTGATCGGCACACATACTGTTAGCTTCGAGCCAACACATAATGTACACCGCGGAGTGTCGTCAAAAAAATTTTGATTTCCTTTCCTTCTTCCTCCCGTATCTCGGCGAGCGAGGACTCTGCAGTGTTGCGCGTGACGAATCTCTATATACGGTTACAGAATAAAAAAGAATCGACTCTGGACATCGTTCAAAAGAGAAAACTATTGCGCCTTCGTCTCACTATATAACACTGAACCAGCTATATATATCGTCAAGAAACTGGCTCTGAACCGCCGCAGCAAACACAACCGCGTCTCACTGATGCGAGGTGAACGTTTTATATTCATATCACTCGTTTGGTGTAAAATCTATAATTGGATTTATAATCATTTTTTTTTTTCAATACTTTTCAAGCGTATACCATTTTCTTATTGGTCATTTTTTTTTTAATTTTACAATTCAACCCTCCTCTCCTATCTTCGCCATTCAGGGATTTTCATATAAAGAGCCGTTGGAAAAATCTTTTTCTCGGTTGAGCGTACCACTGATCTAGATGTTTTTTTTTCTGAGATACGTTATTTGAGTATATAACAGGACTTTGGATATATTTGGATGACGGGTTTAGACGATACGCGTGTTATAAGCGATCTTATAAAAATGTGAATAAAAAAAAAAAAATATTTTTTTTTTAAATTACTAATAAAGTATATAATACATATATATGATATACGTGCACGTTACGGCGGTGTTAAACGATCTACGTATTTGAAACGGTTGCGGAGAACAAGCAAAGTCTCCGTCACAGCACCGTGTCCGTATAAAAAAAGACAAATCACTTTTTCATTTCATGCACCATATATCGTATACAATAATAATAACTGTAATAGTGTAGTATTTCTTACAGCATGCTCGAACGCCGTCCACATTAACCGAGTGAAAGAAAACAAACGAGATATCTTGGCCGTATATACTGAATTTTCCGGTCAGACCTTCACAGTCCCCTCTTATATTATATATATGTATGATCAATTGGAACGAAAAAAAAGGGGAACGAAAATTGCCGATTCGAATTTTAAAACGCTGCGGTCATCGAAATCGTCGAATTACGACGGCGAATCTTTTCGATTTTATCCGCAATATTTTATTTATTTTTTATTATATATATATGCATAATAACAATATTTATAATATAATTAATTTTGTATTATATAGTTATTAATAAGTAGGGCTCGGATTCTGATTTATTTTTCTGAAATATTAGACACGACTATACGCTTTTCAAGATACAAAACGTGTTTTAAATACACACTGTTCTTTTTCCTTTTGTGGACGACTTTTTACATTTTTCTAGGTTTTTGACGTATTAGAGTATTTTTTTTTTTTACGTTTTACGGGCATTTTTTAAAAAAATATTTTGAACCTACTTCTGATAGGTAATAATGAAGAAATAACAATAAAATTTCACCCATAAACATATAATTTTGTACTAACGCAACATCAGGTAATCTGGTTTTTGAATAAAACGTTCCTATAAAACTTGTCTCACACTTGCCGATTATAGCGGCTTTCTGTTTCCGATTGAATTACGCGCGGGTCAAATTGATTTTTTCTCCTCAAATACGATTTAACCGAACAATTATTCGCACACGCAAACATATCGTGTATTTTTTAAGATAGAAAAAATGTAATTGTTTAAAGCGAATTTTTTTAAAATTTTATCAGAGCATTTTTTCAGTACATTTTTGGAGCTTTTAGACCGTAAATGCGTTAATTTAAGAGGGCATTTTTCGACGTCATTAGAGCATTATTAAAACCCGAACCCTATATAGTAATAGTTATACGCGCTTCCAATCAAAATTTTTTTTTCGCTTTATAATAATTTTTTTTGTTTACTCTTAAATTTTTCCGATCGAATAACGAGTGTGTTTGACGCGTTCCAAACGCTTCGCGCGTTTTGTGTAATATTATAATAACGTTCATCGGAAACACCAAGGTCGAGGCGAAAAACCGCAGTTCCGGTATACGGTAGAATAAAAAGTGCGTATTAAATAATACTCAAGCGCTGTAATAGCATACCTATATACAGTACTGTGAACGATAACCGAAACAGTCGATTTTCGCGAGCAAACACGACCGAAAATCCAAAGAAAATTACCGTCGAATATTTATATATAAGTAATATAATTTAAAAGAAATAAAAAATCTGTTTTTTCAAGCTGCGAACAAATTTTTTTCTTAACCTGGCCTCAGCTATAACCTAACGTTTTGATTGATATTTAACAAAAAAAAAATGGATCGTTTATACACTTGATTTTCGAAAGTATCACTACAATAATATCATTAACAAAGCCGTAACCAGAGAGGGGAGGGGTTCAAGTGTTCAGCCCTCCTTCTACTCCGAAATTTTTTCTTAAAATAAAATTTAATAATTTATATTCTATTATTAGTTTATTATTTTTATTTTATTTCATATTTATACTCTCAGCCCCCCACCCCCAAAAAAAAAAAAATTTTTTTACTGGCTACGGCCTCGATTATTACCTATATATTTTGTTACGAACACTAGGAAATTACTTATAACATTATTGCTGATAACATATACTTATAAAATAAAAATCGCTTATATACGCGCGCCGTTAACTGTTCCGCGGCAGTTTTCCGTTGATTTTTTTGTTTTTTTACGCGTTCGGCGCTTATAGTGTTTTTAATCGAACGTAAATTCGCTCGAATTTAAAAATTTTTTTGTTTTTTTTAATTCCCCCTGGCTATAATACCGTACAACGCGTTACATTTTTCCAGTATAAATAACTTCGCTACAGTTATTCGTCGTTTCGTCGCGGTTCGATACGGTCAAGTGTACTAAACGCACGTATCTGTATGAAATAATATAACATGACGTGTATAGAATAGGACGTTGCATGGCGGACCTGCAGAAGGAGCCGAAGACGGTTGAGGCCGAAGAAAACGACGGAGAGAGAGAGAGAGAGAGGAACGAAGAAAATGACGTGAAATGCTAGACGAAACGAATAAGACGTGACGGACGAAATAATATTTAATATAATAATAATAATAATAATAAATATAAGCCAACGGCTCCGGAGATAAACTGGGCCGCTTACGGTAAGTTACGCTGCGAATCGAGGTCAATCGCGCGACCGTTTCCGCGTGTGTCAGAACACGTCCTTGGAACACGACCGCCGCGTGTTAAGTTTTTAATAAAATATCATAAAAAAAAAAAAAAATTTGTCGACTTCGATATACCGTTATTGTTATTATTATAAATTATTATTAATAATATTTAGTACCGGCTACTGTATATATTAGAGCTTTACGGTGAGCGCGAATTCGCGTTGTATCTCGCGAAAACGCCTCCTGCAATGAGAATATAATATAATATACCCGTTTAACGCGGTTTTTTTTTTTTTTTTGAAATATTTTATCGAGCAGACGCAGTTCGGGTCTGAGACGGAACTATATAGTCGATATAATATTTTATTCCTGTCCGTCGGGCGGTCAAGTCGGCCGATATCCGTATACGCTAATACGATATAAACGATTACATACAGAGTTTTTCTAATTTATATATATGTTTTTTTTTTACGAGTCCTAGAAACCGTAAATATGATTCGCGTTTGTCGTCCGCCCACACGATACACAGCGAAACAACGATCTCGCGACGAAACGCGGTCAGTATATGATAGAATTATTATAAGCCGAGTATATACAAACTTCGTCGCAGGGGCGTCCCTAAACAGTTTTCAAGGGGTGGGGAGGGCGAACCTATTTTTTAAATCAATAATTATACCCTACGGGTATTTTTCAAAAGTCTGGGCGAACTTGAGTCAATTTTACTGAATTAATTTTTTTTTTACAATGCGACTGTACACTACAAATACTATACTTACGTAAAAAAAGTAATTTGTTAATATAAATTTTAAATAATTATTTATACATTAAAAATTGTTAAGAGACGTTCGCCCCCTCCCCCTCCCTTGGGGACGCGGCTGCTTCGACGATGTAACTTCGGCAGTGCTTTTTTGTTCGGGTAAAACGCGATATTTATATAAAAAAAATTGACGAAAACCGTATTCGATTCAGAACGCGAATTATACCGTTTTAAATCATATTTATAAAAAAAAAAAAGAGCATTCGTCGTGTTTATCAAATATACCCAATACGGTTTCTCGATTGTTTTATATATATACAAAATCCATTTTTAGTAAACCGCTGGTTTATTCGTCGTAACGCGCTATAATAATACATATATTATATTGTGCGAGAAAACCTATAACGTTATTTATTAGAATAATAAATAATATTATTAACAGTAAACGCAAAAAAAAAAAAAACGAAATCGGGGGGCTAATAATATTTTGTATAACTATTACGATGGCGGTGATATATGGTAAAATTACACGTCTCGTGCCGCGCGATAGAATCGTTGACCCCGGCGTTCCGCTATGCGTGCGCGTGGGCCGACGTTATTTATATGATAATAATAATAATAATATTATTATTATTATTATTATTATTATTATTATTATTATTATTGTTGGAAAACAAAAGTGGTCGAAACGGACACCTATACGCGGTAATAATAAGTTATATACGGCGCAATTAGCTGGATCTATACGAATAACGTCGTGATTTTGGCGTTTAAATATACGTTTTTAAGTGTAAATAATATATAGTTGCTCAATCGCGCTACTATATAATACACAACGTTCTCCGCTATATATATAATAATATACTACCTGCACCGTAACGGTTTCACGAATATTATATAATTTTTAATATTTCGACAATTATTATTATAAATCATACGGACGGACGGCCTCGTCGTTCGGGCACGACGATCGCAGTGTATTATAATTCTAGAAATTAAATACTACGAGAAACATATTATGTGAGATCGGCATCGTGGGGGGGGGGCGTGCTCGCGGGAGGATGAAGGTATTATATCTCCGTTTTAGCTTCTTTTTTTTTATTGTTCAATTAATTTTCAATTAATACGGAGAAAAAAAACTGTATATGATTTATTGTCAATAGATGACCAAAAAAAAAAACCACGAAGACTGTAGAGATTCTCATACATTTTAATTTCACATTATTTAAATATATATATATAATAATATCACAGTCGTGTATTTGTGTGTGTACAGTAAATATATAAATAAAATAATTATGCACGAGTCTGTGATCGGTCAAAAATTCATATCCCCTCTCACCATTTCAAAAAAAAAAAAAACTGAGCGCGCCGTGTGATCGGCGGCGCCTGAAAACGCGATGAAGCCGATGAACCGCGGAGACTTCAACGACCACCTGCTGCACGACCCGCCCTCCAATCCCTCCGCTTTTTTTCCCTCGTCCTTGCAAATTTGTATTGTAAAAAAAAAAAAATGTTATTATAAAACAAGCGTTTTGGATTTTTTTTTTCTTTCTTTCAATACGCCGATTTTAGACGTTTTTTTTTTTTCGTTAAATTTTGCCCGCGCAAACGTCCGTCGCCAACGTTTCCATAGCCGTCTGCTGCAGAGAGCCGAATTCCGTAGTCGGCGTTTGTCGACGAAATCCTGGTTTGTTTTTTTTTTGCTAATTTCTTTTTTTTTAAATTTCCGCCGGAAATTTTTTTCCGACATAATACAGTAACGTTATAAAATATAGGCGAACGCGACAACAACAACAATAATAATATACGGCTCATTCCAGACCCCAGTCCCGTTGTCGACACTCAAATAAACGCGTGTGTGCAATACGAGGAGTTCGCGGCGATTCCGGTTTGTGAGACGGCGCGGCTACTGCGAGCGTGCAGCAGACGTTCGCCCGCGGGCGGCTTGTAAAAACAGGAGATCTGACACTCGTCAGGAAGGTATTCCGAAGAACGGCCGAAACGGGCGTATTACAACACGGAAACGGGGAGAGAAAAAAAAAAAATTGCAAAACTCGTATACTTGCAGTATAATACAAGTCGGTCGTGTCCGCCGCGGTGAATAGGTATATAAATAGGCCATATTCGTTATCAGGCGTTCCCGAATCTTCTGTCTCACTCAGCAAATATTTTCATATCATATATATATAGATAACAATATATAGTATATTATTGTACACTAGGTGTGCCTCGCTCTGCTGTGAATATCGTTTTTGGTAACGATTATTGGCCCGTATTAAAGTAGTATATGAATTGATCCTCCCCCTCCGCGGTTGCCTACGGCAAATATGGCGTTCGCAGGCTAGGCATCATACCATACAGCTTTTTGTAAGCTGCGTTAATACAAAACCATTAAATTGAGCATAAAACTTTATTCTGTGATAAAACATTGAAACAGGCATATAGTTATGATAATAAAACATTACCGTGGTCTCGGTCTTAGATAGTCTTGATTATGATTATAGAATATACAGTGATAAGACAAACTGTAAATAAATGAAATTGCGCTCACGATACAATTGGATAACGCGCCGACGAATATAGGCGACGGAAAAAAATGAAAAAAAAACGGACCGACGGAGACGGATGTACCACGAATTCGCCGCCGACGGGCGGGAATCGAACCGGAGACCTGCCTATCACCTACCTACCGAGCCAACGGTACCGAGTGGAAAACCACAATCCGTAACAGGGTATTTAGACGATAAAACGTCTTGGAAGAAATAATACTCGCGATTTTTTCTGCAACATTAATTTCGGTCGACGGACTCTGGACCCACTATTCTATTATATAATAGATTTTGTCATTGTACATTATTACTAGCTGAATTACTCGGCTTCGCCCGTGTGTAGTTTTTATATAATTGAGCTATAGTCGTGGTATAAACTGACCGATGTTTTCCATACAACTCTCGTAATATAAAAAGAAATAATGTTAAATTATTTAAATGACACGCTAAAAAACCATAACCTTTAAATACAATCCTCCCCTCAGACAAATGAATAATCGGGCGACGTGGTGACACTCAGGACTTCAGGATGGTATTTGGAACAACTCTGTAAAATCCGAAAAATCGGTAAACAATTTTGTATATTCGTGAGAAATCAAATTATCATACTATACATGATATAGGCAAGAATCATTATTTCATGGAATAATTCACGGAACAAAAAGTAATTTATTGCTGAGTAGGATAGAAGATGTGATTTTACCTAACATAACCTATTTCTATCCCCCTTCTTCATTCGGGAACGCTGCCCGCTATACATTCTGTATACACATGGCCTATCCATTATACATTATCTATGGGTGTGTCAGAGCTACTAGCGCCATTCAGCTCTAGTGGTTTCTTTATATACCAATTTATTACTGCTACCTCACCTCATTCCCTATAGTATTGACATCCATTATCAATCATTTATTATCGAATCAGTAGGTAATCGCTAATAATTTTCTTGGTAAATAATAAATAATCGATACCTAATCGGAGACGCGTAAAACGTCCGAAAATATTCTTTCCGAACAGTATTTTGGACGAAAAATATTTTATCCGAAAAATATATCAATAGAAAAGTATTTTTTCCGAACCGTATTTAAGCCGAAAAACATTTTATCCGACCCATATTTAAGACGAAATTATTTACGCCGAAAATAAAACTGTGGAAAATATTTTATCAGAAAAATATTTCATCCGAACCATATTTCATCCGAAAATTTATAAACATAAGGGTGACCAATATAATCCACCTTGGTGGTAACACAGAATAGATAAAATGGTATAATGTTGTTATCAAATAATTATAAATTAAAAAAGATTTAAAATAAACAGTTAAATTAAAATCAGTTATAGTCTTTGATAATGATCGGAAACAACAATTTTGTGGTGCATAGTGATCCATTCTTATCAATAATGCTATCTGAACAGTTGGTCACACTTATTTTCATACATTTTCGGATGAAATATTTTCTTATGATATATTTTTCGGACAAAATATTTTCTACAGTATTGCTTTCGGTGTATATATTTTTCGACCTAAATATTGTTCGGATAAAATATTTTTCGGGTTAAATATGGTTCGGACAAAATACTTTCGGACAAACTATTGTCGGCTATAATATTTTCGGATACTTTATAGCCCCTCTACCTAATCGTTTCCCAAATTCTTGGTAAATGAATAGCATTAGTGGCAGTTTTTAAGTAGGCGCAGGAAATAATTTGAGAGCGCTAGTGGTGTTGACACAACAGTCGACTGCCTTAGCGCTTTTGGGATTCAATATTTTATGTGATAAGAAGCTTCGTTCGGCATCCGGTCTATCTTGATTCGTGGTTCAGACCCTCCCGAAATTTTTTCTTAAAATGTAATGATTTATATTCTATTATTAAGTTTATTATTTATATTTTATTTCGAATTTATACTCTCAGACCCGCCCAGGGAAAAAAAAATATTTTACGGTGTTGCGTGGAAACAAACGACGACGGCGACGAACAATACCGGCGGCGCGCGCGATGCAACAGCGACGACGGGCCTCGCGGCGCAGAACAATGGCCCGCCGCCGTCGCCGCCTAACGCGCTGCGATCGGCCTGTAGGAAGTTTCACGCGCGACGACGACGTTGCGCAACTCGGCGACCGCGTGCAAACAACGATAACACAATATTTCATACGCGCCGCCGCCGTACCGGTTAAGAACTTTTTACGCCGGGCGCGCCAGATCGCGTCTCGGGTCAGACAACGCGAACGCATTGTTTTCTCGTTGTTACGTGAAAATCGTTGTTGTGCAGGTACGATTTCCGATTTTGAGCGCGTGTTACAAAACGTTTATTTTTATAAATAAATGTTTTCCGCGTCCGGACGATTGTCCGCCCACATCGTTCATCGATTTCGACCACCAAAAGCTGACCGAAAACAAAAAAAAAAAGACAGGAAGGATTATATACACTGCCACCAGTGGCGTAGTTATGGGGGGATGATGGGGATAGTTCCCTCCACCCAGAGCCTTTTTTTTAAATTAAATTTCTGATATATCAGAAATACCTACATATATAATTTGTAAAGTAAAAACGTAATACCTTTAACCCACCGCGTCCTTATCTTGGTTCTAAAATTGTACTTGTACCCATGGCTAAATATCTAGGTGTGCCAACAGATTTGTGATACGCGCAGGTATGATTTTTTCTTCTATGAAAGTGCCATAGAAGAAAAAATCTTTATCATATTACTCGTTAATGTTGCGCATGGCTAAATATCTACATGAATGACAAAATAATATTCCGGTTGCCAGTTCCATGGAAAAAAAAATACGATATTATTGTTTTTTCCATGGATACGCAGACCGGGTCGCAATTTGGACAATCCGTTGTCATACCTAGATATTTAGCCATGCTTGTGCCTATCATACGCAATGAGCCACGCGGAAAACCAGTTATTTATTCCCTAAGCATTCAACCCAATTCGTGGTGGTGGTGGTGGTTAGGTTTATCGGAAAAAATAAAATACGGAAATCGTGATAACGGATTTCTGATGCGCGGAAAGTACATATCCGGAATTATATAATTATAACATATTCCATGATATTTACGGTGTCGGCGTGTTATCATTGTATTGTTATCAAACAAACCAAAAATGCGCTCTTCAGAATAACTTTAGGTGGTTTTTTCATAACAAATCAATGGATGTTTTTATAGTTTAAATTCCGACAGGAGCTCGCGAAGCGAGCGGGTGGAGGTCTCTAAGCGAGCGTACACTGATAACACACTGACATCAAAAATATCATGGAACATAATATAATTCCGTATTTGTACTACATCAAAATTCCGTTATCACGATATCCGTATTTTATTTTTCAGTACAAACTATTATTCCGTGAATATATACCCGTCCTTCGTGGTCTACATATAGTTTATATGTCTATGTATTTTTAATTTTAATATATATATAACTGTATACAGTAGTATATATAAAAAAGTTACCTAACTTGAGTGGGGGGTGTGGGGGGCGTAGCCCTCCACTCCACGTCAACCCAAAAATTAATCTATCCCCCCAGAACAAAATCATAACTACGCCACTGATTGCCACCTACTTAATACGTTAAAACCCGCTGTGCAACAGTTACATAGCGTCATAACGTCACCACGGTAACATTCACGGCGCGTCGGACAAATTTCCGGAACGACCACCAGACATACCTAATCCACATATTACATATCCATGTCAATATTTTCGTGGGAATTTTCTCGATGAAATTTCGTTCTGACCTAACCACACGTCGCCTGCGATTCGTCCGCGCGTACCACTCAGCGGCGTACTTACAATATTCAAAAACTAATTCATTTCGTGATATACGTATATTTCTATTAGAATTCGGAAAACAGAAAATTACAAAATAAAAATTCCGTTTATTATTGCACAGTTCGTGTAGCGAAAACTTTGTTTTTCGGATTTTCGCCAACTGTCCGCGCGCATAAACCGTTAAATACACTTGTTCTCGCGTGCAGAATTCCTCGAGTGAATCGGATTTCTCCCGTAGGTCTTCGCTATTATATATTACGAGATTCGTATGTGAAATCTCGTGATTATCTGTATAATATAGTGCCCGTTAACCGCGACCGTGGTATAAAATTGCCGGAATTTTTATTAATAATAATAATAGGTAATATGCGGTGGACCCAACGAACTCGAAATGTAAATCGGTGTAAAAAATATAATAGAACGCGTGTAGAGAGAAAAAGACGATCCTTGTATTTTTTTTGCTGGACAAAAGGATTTTACGCATTCCCCCGCCCCCTCGTGTACTACGCGCTCGCATTGATATAAATAGAGAACGTTAATTTTTTTTTTCACCGTCAATATTTCGAATATTATTATATTAAAACACGAAAGTCTTCGAAAGCGGCGTGGGCGGCCGAAAAACGCGGCTCTTCTGACGCACTCGGTTATGTAATATTATTGTGTATCATATATACCTGCAATAGTGTAACTAACGTGTATGCCAAGTGTATAAATTAAAAAATATAGGGACGAGACGCGTGGGTGAAATCGACTGGGCGGCGTCGGAGGTGATGTTATTTATTTATTATAATTTCATTGTTCGTGTCGGCATTTCGACGAGAAATCATTAAATTGTTATTGTATAAAGAGTCTGGAGGGGAGGGGGAAGGTCTTCTAATGATGTCTCTCGTAAAATAAACTATAAAAATCGAAAATATATTCTAATAACGCGGAAGAGAAAAAAAATTAAACGAAACTCGTCGTGTGCAGGTAACACGTTGCCAGGACTTAATTTTTTGGGGGAGGTATCTATTTAAAAAATACTGGAAAAAAATGTAAATATATTAATATCACCGAACTCAATATACGGAACGCGTGTATCGATCAAAATATGACCCCAGATAGGAGGCCGCCATATGCATTCTATAAGACATAAAAGTCATGGAGGATACGATTAAATATAATTTTTTTTCCATGATATTTATCGTGTTTTATTATCTACTATGAGATAACAGGACACAAAACGACGTGCTCGTATAATTATCACTCTGTGGCTCATAATATCGATGTCGGCACCAAAATCGGTTATTTTTACATAATGAAGTCGGTAACAAAAACAGAAAAATAGGAACGGAATGCGTATGGCGGCTCATTATTATGGTCCATATTTACGGGGGTTCCGGACCCCATGGAACTCCCCCTGAAGTAAGAAACTACAAGAGTATAGTTATGAAATGGAAATCGGACACAGGAAAAGACCTAAGAAGTGGCTAGGCGTAGTAGAAGAGGATCTTAAAACGCTGAGAGTGCAAGATTGGAAAAAGAAATAATTCTTCAACGTCAGGAGAAACAGAAAGACGTAGTGATGGCGGCGCAAAGACTCTAATAAATAGTTACAAATAGTGATGATGACGAGTAACTTTGTAATTTTAAACACTTAAAAAATACGGTCGTTTATAAGTGTTACGTCCGAGTGAAAAGTTCAAGTTCGAAGTAACGAAAATCAATAGGCTTTAATCTTTTTTTTTACTGTCCCCGCCCCCCTTAGCCTTGTATTTTGAATCGCACGAATCACGTGCATACGAGAAATTCATCGATTAGTGTAGTGCCCCGTACATTTTTAATGACGCTCGCGTATAAGTTTTAAAAAAAGACCTTGAATAAAAAAAAAATTGATTTAATTTGTAGGGACATCGTCATAGCGACTGCCAAAGTATTAAAACGAATAATATTACGAGAACGGGCGGCGAATTTATGTAAAAAAAAATATATATCTATTAAAATATATCAGATTTTTTTTTTACAATATTTATCGCTTTGATTATGGTTAACACAAACTATATTAGTATAGAAAAAAAAAATTATAATAAATTCTCTACACATTACACTGTATAACAGGGTTGCCATAAAATACTGACCGTCCCGGTTTACCGGAATAATTTAAACAACCCCCGTTTTTTTCTTTGTAACACATTTATTTATTATTTTAAATTATAGAATATATCGAATAAAATAATAGTAAAGCCGCAAGATTTACAGAGTTTATACGATTAAATACATACACTCATTTTACGGTATCTGCAGCTATTGAATTTTTAAACGTTAACGTCCATATACACACGTGTCAATAATTGCACGTAATAAATTCGATTAATCAATTATTATTATTATATTTTTCCGACTAATTGACCCGTTATAAATATTATTGTAATAGATATTATTCGTCGCCGATCATAACGATTTTAAACGATCGTCGTTATCGTATTGCAAACAGGTACCTACCTATTATAATACAGGCAACAAAAAAAAAAAAAAGTTAATTTTTTTTTATTCGAATTTTTCGTTTACAATATATAACGAACCGGACGAAGATTAGACGGTTTTTTACTTTCTTTTTTTTCTTCTTTTCCTCGTTAAATCGTGTTTACCGGTGTAAATTCGCGACTATAACGAGAGTAAAGAGTTAAAAAAAAAAAAAAAACGTCCGTTATTGTTATTTCACGACGAATTTCATGAATATTTCTGACGATTACAGCGTCGACGGACCAAGAACGCGTAATAATTTAATTCTCGCTGCAGTATTGCGTATAAAAAAAATAAAAAAAAACCGTATATTTTATACGTATTCGTTTCATATACAACACGGTTATATAAAAATTATTATCCGGTTGTCGACGCCGTTTTTATATAGTTTCACGCGAACACTATACTATAATATAGCAACGCGATATTATAATATTTTCTAAATTTTCTAAAATTTAAATTTTTTTTTCTTTCCTCCGTCGCATATACGGACAAACAACTCTAATCGATTATTTATAATAATATCAGTCGTGTGTGTTTAGGGGAAACGTGTTTTATTTTTATTTTTTTAAATATTATTTCGATCGTGTTAAAAAAAAAAAAAAATCTATTATACCGTATACGTTTTCTCTCTGACCGCCGACGACGACTGCGGCTGATTATTTGCGTAAACGTGCGTACGGGTTAACGGGACGGTAAACGAATAAGAAATAATCACGAGATAAAATCACTTACATATATGAGGTAAACGTGACGGTAATTCGGGTTATACACGCGAATATTTTCTATATTTTCCAAAAAAAAGAGTTGCCTTTTTACTTCCAAACGTCTTCAAAAAAAAAAAATAATGATTTGGTGTTTTATTCTGAGAGAGAGAGAGAGAAAATCCGTTCTACGACTAACAGTACCAGAACGTTGTATACGTTATACAACGATCGAATCGATTTTTAAACGAAATTAATAAAAAATATGAGATGATAAATTTTTCTCGAAAACCGTATCCGATATAGATTTCTAAAACGTTTTTGTACGCTTATTTATACAATCGACGATTGCATATAGTTAACAAAATAACGCTTTAGAAATTTCAAAAAAAAATCCAGTCTTCTTATACACTCTAATTAATTTTAGCGAATTCGTTTCAAATTATGCGAATCCGCTGCACAACGTCATAAATATCGAAAAACTTTTTAACGGAAACAACAGAAAAAAAAATTGATCCGCTCATTCAGTTATAAGCAATAATCCAAAACGGTTCAATCGTTTTTCAAAAATTTTTTCCCCCTCAAAATGTATACCTAGCGTTGAATGTTCCCTTGGCACTCTCCGTTAAGGAACCTGTGCCCGACCTGTACGGCTGTATTTTAGCTGAAATACATACGTTACTGGAAAAACGCCTTGTAGAGTGATCCGATATCGATTTTTTTTTTCTTTCGTTGGAAAGAGGAAAACATTTTACAGGGCGCCATTCAAGGACTTTGATTCTCAAAATTTTATTTCGCACATGTCAACAGAACCGATAGACAGACAATGAAAAGCTCGATATTACATAATATTATATGCTTTACAGCAGAGGAGTCTATGTCAATGAAAACAAAAAAGGGGGGCTGCATGAGATGTAAATAGGAGTCCACGAGACAACGTGAACAATAAATATTGTCGTTATCGTAAGTCGATAACGACTAATGAGTGGACGGCATGAATAAAAACGAACTGAACATTTTTTTTCACTTTTCAGTAAACCCTATCCAAGTGAATATAGCTCTGTGTCAGCTTTTAAAAAACACGTTGATGAATTTATAAAAATTCAATACTATGAAAACAGAAAAAAAATCTGTAACGGGTCTACGGGACGAAAAAAGTTTGAGAACCTCTGCTTTACAGGAAAAACGCTGTCACGCCTCTTAGAATTGTCCGATTTCGCCTAATTCCGCTGTTATAATGGAAAAACGCGAAGACTACGTCTGCTGGGCTTTGCGTTGGTCTTCGATTTCGAATTACCTTACTAGAAAACTGTAGAAAAAATAATAATTTGTTAAAAATATTGTAAAAAATCGTTCATATATTCAAACTCTATATTACTATAGCTTTTAGAAATAAAATTTTATCGTCTTCGCGTCGTACCGGATTCGATTGAGATTTTATGGTAAACGGCTATAGTAAAAAAAAACGGAAGAAGAAGAAAAACCAGCTGCTTATAAAAAAAAAAATAAATAAATGTTTTTTTTTTATATTTCAGGTATTATGCGCGGAATCGACTTTAAAAACCGATTCGTATACGCGACGTTGGCAGTGGCAAAGAGCGCGGTTGTTTTTCGCCATCCTATATTATTTGTGCAGACCCGATTTTTGTCGACTAAAAAACGACTCTCGTGAACCGCTACCGAGACGCACCACGCAGTGCGCCGACATTGCGGTTATGAACAACTGGAGCGCGTAAACACCGACCGCGGTGTTGGTTTTTCTGTATCGATTCAGACTGTTGAGTTTTTGTGTTCAGTCGTTACGTTTTTTTCTTTTTTCGAGGACTTTGAAAGCAAACAGAAAGGGAAAAACGAACGAAACCGGATTCGGGGATTCGTACAAAAAAAAAAAATAATAACAGACGTTAAAAAAAAAAAATAATAAAACGTATAAAAATCGAAAAGGTAAACGTTATGAACGTTAAAAGGCAACGACTTGTGTGTACACGTCTCTAAAATCCGCCGGGCGACGTGCAAATTGTGTACTTTACCGTTTTGTAAATATAAACTCGCGAGCAAAAAAAAAAATCGACCGCAAACCCTCAGTTAAATGTCTCTGGCGCAAAAACTACAACAACTATTGTATACCATTTTTATTTTTAAATCTATAAATTCTACGTTTTAGCTCAGAGAAAACATCAAAATATGATATAGGTCATCATATTTTGATGTTTTCTTTGAGCTAAAACGCCTTTTAAATTACCGTACAATAAATATTGTAATCGATGTAAACACGAAACGACTCCGGTCCGTTTTAAATGACTCCGAGTCGTTTTTTTACCTACGTTTTTACACGAATGAATTACACGCTCTTATAGGAAATATATTGATTCGTTCTTATAACGCGTATTCGACGGCGATTTGTATGATAAAAATGCATATTTTGAAAGTACTCGGTGCGGACGAATGAACGGTGTAAGCCTCTAAAGATTCGATAATCATGAAAACCCGGGAACTCAAGCACATAATTCTTCGTTCAAACGTCGTGTTGCGCCGGTTTTGGAAAAATTTCTTCCGGGAGGGATTAAACGCTCTTTTTCCCCTGCTTCTTTAAACGTTAAAAAGGATTATAGAAATCGTCATCAATACGCTCTCACGGGCCACAGCTCCTTGTCCTAAACACGAGCCGACGTTGAGAATTCGTCTTTTTCTGTAAAGATTTCGTTTCGTTCGTTTGTCGGTAGACATAATATTTTACGCGCTTCTCTTAATCCGTTATTTTTTTTTTAAATTAAAATAATAAAATCGTTCGATACGAGCGGCGAATTTATTAACGCGTCTATTATTTATGTTTTCCAAACGCGTTTCGTTCACAGATAGGAAATATGTGGATATTGTATATTGAAAGTGCATGGTCCGTTTTAAAGAAGAGAGAAGTCACTGTTAGTGCCGGTGTTCACTTTCTCGCATGGGATATATTTTAAGGTTATTTCAATGAATTATATTTATTATCTACGGAAATCATACATGATGATAACGATTATTTTCAAATTTCGATATTACGTATCTATAAAAATATAATATGGAAACATTGCCGAAGATTTCCGTGATGACCGGAATACCTGACTAAATAACGTATATACTCGTACTTAATTAGATCATAGAACATTATAGAAACGACACTCGGGTCGTTTACAAAAATTTTGGAGGCTCGGCCGGGAAGTTGGCATCGAATTTTTGGACGCTCCGCCTTGAAGTTAGCAACGTTCATTTCGGTATATAAAACGATAATGTTCGAATGATAAATCGCTCGCTATTACGTCATTTATTAACACAGAATACACGGTATCTATATGCTATGAAAGGATTAAATGTCGCAGGAAATTGTATCTGTTATCAAAATATATTAACGGCTGTTATCAAGGCGCCCCATTTTCAGTGTACAAGAACATAGGGAGTGTCGTGGACAAGGGCGGACTGGGAGGCGTGCGGCCCAGTATTCCACAATTATAAACGGCCCAAACTCATTTTATACCGACCTATTTATCGATTAATTATGTAAATACACCACTGCACGTCTTGGATCTTTGAAAAACACAATTTACACCTTATTACGATTACAACAGTGAATAAATGATATCCCTAAAATTTTAATCAGTGCAAAACAAAAAAACGTAATAATAGGTCCACGAACAAAATAAAACTTATGTTAATATTCAATATTTTTATTAGAAATAATCAATTACCTATTATATTGACATATATTGAACACTAGCACACCCTGGCCAGTCCGCCCCTGGTCGTGGACCTGATTAGATCAGTCCCGCCCGTACAAAAGTGCTTATTCGCTGTTTTTACGTTTATATTTATTATCACGTTGTGGCGTTTTAGGCGTGGAAGAAACAGTAACTTGTTAATGGAAGAAACAATAAGCAACCCCACATACATAAAGCCTGGTCCACACGGTGAGAGTAAAACGTGATAGTTGCTATCGCGAGAGTTACTATCATGAGAGTATCATCGTGTGAACAGGGCGATAGTGACTATCGCACTCTCACGAGAGCGACTCTCGCACTATCATGCATGCATGATAGTTGAGAGTAGCTCTCGTGAGAGTGGTAGCAACTATCACCGTGGAAACATGTACTATCGCGCTTTTTTCACTATCATGAGAGTATAAAATATATATTATCAATTGTTTAACTTTATCAATTTACCGACACATATTCAAACTATTAAAAATATTTCAAAGTGACTCAAAAATTTAAATTCCTTTCCCTTTAAATTTCAAAAATTCCTTCTCAATAACCATTTCTTAACCCAAATCCTTTTTTTATTTGATGAAATTCTTTTTAGTTTTATTATTTTTTCAATAACATCAATTATACCATAATTAATTTCCGACATTTTCCGACTTGTTTAGAGTGGAAAGCTTGTGACAAGGTCACAGACCTTTACTATTATACTCAACTATCAACGTGTGGACACAGTCTCTAGTGATAGTAAACTCTCACACACTCTCGCGATAGTAACTATCACGTTTTACTCTCACCGTGTGGACCAGGCTTTATTCTCATAAAATGACCGGAAGATGAGACGTAATGACCCGTCCACACACGTATATAATATTATCTATGGTTTTATTACATATATATATATACGTTTACCCACTATACACTACACCCGCGTAGTGCGCATATACATACGCCCAGCAGCCGGGCTAACGAGGAGACCTAAAAAAAACGCGCGGCGGTATGTTTCAAAAAGAATTAAGAAAGTCATCGTGTTCCTACCATACGCCGATCTCTACGCGCGTTATTATTGTACGTCAGTACGGCGCAATTCAACAGGAAAAAAAACGTACATATCGATCGCGTAAAACGCGCACGCGAAGTACGTGACGAGAATGTTATTGTTGTTATTTGGAACGTTTATTTTTTATAAATTTCATACACAAACTTCCTGTTCGCTGCAGTATAATTTTGTGTCACTACTGTGTTATTATGCACGTTATCGTCGTAATCGCAAGACGAAAACGTTCTTTTTTTTCCGAATTCTTTTCTTGACGAGAACACTATAACGTTTTCGGTTCGCCATACGCGCGAAACGCATTCCTCCGCCGCGCCTCCGCGTCGTGTCCGTCTGACCTACTAAAAAAAAAAAAAACCGCTCGCGTACACGTCATAAGCCGTCGATTTTTTTATTTTTTTTTTTTTGTACGTCTAAACCGACACACAGCGTTCACACAGTTTTTTTTTCCCCCGAAGCTCTCTCGCTGCTAACCCCTCCAAAAAATTTCCAATCGCCTCGGATTCTATATATTAGCTGCAAGCACTCGTCGACGAACCGTTCTCAAATCAAGCTTCACCAAATTTCTTTAGAAAAATCCCTCTTCATCACTATTCTGGTGTTGATGTTCGCGCTCTTTACGCGTGCCATTCCGGAATTTGCCCACTCGTTATAGCTACACCAACTCCTCCTCGTTCTTCGGAAGCCGTTCGTTCTGTCCACTATTAGCTTTTCCCAACCGCCAGACTTCTCGATTCGGTACGTACGTACGATATATAGAATAACATCGCTATATATATCCGTCCCTTTCCCGACCGCGGTTCCATAATTCATAATCGTTTCCTTTTCCCGTCCCCTTTAGTGCACTTCTTCCTTCCCGTTCCCATATAAAACGACTCCGTTATTTGCACTCTATACACAATTCGTCCGTACGTATGTGATATTTCTCGCCTTACTACCCATTTAGTTTCCCTTTCACGTTTTCTCGCGGTCAACACCTTTTTACGTTATTTTAACTCTCAGTCCGTTTTCGTTATTTTCGTCAGTCCGGGAATCCAATAATTGTTATTTCGTTTGTATCGCGCAATTGTCCCGGACTAATTGCGTTCAACAGAGTTTCAATAATAATAATAATAAAAGTCACGATTCTACGGCCATTCCGAATATTTTCGTTTAAGCTTCAAAACGGTACGGGAAAAAAAAATGTATTTTTAAAAGATTACAAACAGATCCGTCGATGTTTGGAAAACGTCAATTCTTTTTCCACCTGCAGTATTTAAATAACTATTGGAAAAAAGAAAAATTGTAAAAATCCCACTCACCAGCACGGGCAGATGATCGACGAAATAGCACATGATCAGTATGGCCACCACGTAGCCGATGCACACGTCCTGGACCAGCGACACGCGTTTCGCCAGACACGGGGCGCGGCTGTTGGTGGACGTGACGGACACGGAAGCGGCGGTGGACGGCAAGTACCGGGAACCGGGGCCGCCGCAACCGTACCGGTACGGCCTGATGGTGGACGCGGCGTAACTGTCGCGGTCGCTGCTCGTCAGCAATGTGCCGGAATCGATCAGCCGCTTTGTCTCGTCCATCCGGCGGACCAGCGTGGTGCAGTCGTCCTGCTCGGACTGCTGCTGCTGCTGCTGCTGCTGCTGCGTGCGCGGCGCGCCGTGCAGGAACGTGACGGGCGGCGCGTTGCCGGCGGACGGCGGCAGCCGGAGCAGGTCGTGCACCAGGCCGCAGCGGTCGGCCGCGGTGCGCGGATAACCGGCTACCGAAGTGACGGCGGTCCGGTCGCTGCAATCGCTGACGCTGTGCCGTATGCCGGCCCTGCCGCCGCCGCCGCCGCCGCCGCAGCTGGACACGGTTGATATCTCGGACATGCAGGACGATAGGTCGGACGACGAGTTCACCAGCAGCGGGTTGGGCCCCTTGTTCCGGCGGTGGCCGGCGCAGCCGAACGCGGCGGACGCGGCGCACACCGCGGCCAGGCACGCGTGCAGCACCAGCGAGAACACGGCGTACCGCCGGTCGGACGGCGGCGCGCACGGGTCCGTCTGGGCGATTAGCGCGGCCGCGCCCACGCACGCGCTCACCGCCGACAGGCTGGCCAGGTGGTACAGCAACAGCGGCCGGCCGCCGGCCGTCACCGTGCGCTTCTTGCGCCGCAGCCCGGCCATCAGGGCCAGCGAAGCGAGCGTGCCCGCTTGCATGGTGTGCGCGGCCGTCCACAGCCACTGGACCGCGCTGCACAGCGCCGGCTCGTCCGGCCGGAACAGCGACAGCGCCGAGCCGGCCGTGCCGGCCGCCTGTTTGGCGATCGCCTCAGCCAGCAGCGCGATGAGCAGCGGGTCCGACGGACGCCACTGGCCGCGGCCGAACCACAGCACCAGTATCGCCCAGCACAGCCATACCACCGACAACGGTCCGCCGATCCCCGTCGTCAACCACACCAATGCTTCCGAATGCATCATTCATTTTTCTGTAAATACGTGTAAAAACCAATGTATTCTTTCGTACTTTCATCGACATTAATAAAAAAAACAAACAAATTTTAAATAAAATATTAATACTAATAAAATTTTATTATTATTCGATTTCAGTTTACGTCAGTGTTATTCTACGAGTAGAAAAAAAAAATACAAGTTTCCCAGTAGAAAAATTTGCTTTTAGGAGAAAATTAACATTGAGAATAAAAAATAAAAAAATGTAAAATCGTAGACTAATGCGATTTCTAACGCGCGAGATTGGATTCAATTTTAGAAAAATATAATATGCGTGCTATATATTCAGTTTAAGAATACACCGGGCGGCGAACGAGAATTGTTTTATTTCGCGCGGGCGGGCGAGGTTCTATCGGCATTCTGATTGGCGGAAACCGTCGTGAGCCGACCGCTGCCGAAAGCAACGGCCAATGACAGAGCAGTTATTAGCCGCCTGGGGGAGCAACGGCCAATGACAGAGTAGCTATTAGCCGCCTGGCGGGGGTCTAACGTGCGCGTTCCGACATATTCTTAAACTGAATAGCATATACACGTACATTTAAATTGATAAAATATTTTTTTTCATTGCGAATAGCTTATTGAATACTGACCATAATAACAGATCAGTAAAACTTTTGAAAAATGTAAATAATCATAATAATAAGCGGTAGAAATGTCAAAAAATAAAAACAATTTGTTAAACCGGGACTTAAGTCCCTTACAAAATCCGTTACTGAAATTAATGTAAACCAGATGGCGTCGTCGCACAGAATTGCGGTAGGGCGTGGTCGATGACTCGCTAACGGGTGCCGCGATGTTTTTGGTGACGTCATTGGTTATGAACCGTATAAATACTGGTGTATATAGTGTAACGGTTTTATAGTTTATGTGGTTCGCGCTGATGATGACAACGTTGTTGTCGAAATACGTATATACATGCGTGGTAAAAAGTGTATATTATTTTGTGATTTTTGGATTTCATAATATTAGTGCAAACAGTCACAAGTGTCTCAATCGTATTCGGATACTTTTTTTTTTTCAAATTTAACATTTTCGTGTGGGGACCATAAAAAATTGCTTCGGGTTGCCGACCCCTGATTTAAACGACCGGAAAACGCGAATAATATTGTAATATATTTTAACGAATAACCCATGCCCGATGACGTACAGTAATAATAGTATAGGTGAACGAAATCACTGGAAACGATCAGAAGGATTTTTTTTTTTTTTTTGATAAGATTTCTCAATGTTACTCTCGCGGTAAATAGCACACTGATTTTTCCCGGCCCCGTTCAGAACGCACTAATTCCTTTTTGATTTCTCGAGATAATTTTTTTTTCTTGTAAAAACGAGTGCCGGCGGTATATCGCTGCAGTAATTGGCCCTTGGATTTTGCTTTTTCATTAACGGGATGGAATTTCGGAACAAAATACAAACGTTTTTCGATCGAATTCGTACTATCGGATGACCGAAATCGTCTGTTGAAAATTTGATTAAAAAAAGAAAAAACGAACCGCGGCGAATATGCGCACGAGTACGAGACACGCTGACGAGCTTTTATACAGTTTTGATTAAATATTATGTTATGTTCATTACAAATGGATTAAACGGATTGTCCGTGCTCTGCAAGCAGTTCATAAAAATGTGCCCCACCGATACGTCTCGAGGACGTTTGAAACGATCGTGAATCCAAAAACACTAGATCTTATTAATCGCCTTGTTTCAACGAATATATAGCTGATTTACTTAAAATTGTTTTACGTTTATTCTTGTATGACAAGATATTTATCCCCCCTGGTCAATGATTTAGTTGTAATTACGCCGTCACCGATACGTTGTAATAATCGAATTTTTCCAAAACAAAACGAGTCTTTTCCGATCTGTAAGACACGCGTCATTATAATATAACACTCGTTTTAATATACGGATTTCGAGTGTTATTGGTAATGAGTGTATGAGCGGCGATTTATTTCGCACCTTCAAAAACGACGAAACCTTCGAAACGCGACGATAAAACACTTTCGCGTATATTCGCAACGGGTTAATATATATACTGTAATATTTTTCACGAATTCGATTTTTACGTAATATATATATATATATATATACAGTCTCGTTATATTACTTACAGCGGTAAACGCACTGTTAACGATTTTACACACATACACGCGAGAATTCGCGTGAAATTTACAATTTTCGCAACAATTTTTATGTAATGACGTTATAACAATATTCAACGCGTGGTTGAATGTACGATTTTTATAATATTATGTGCTCGCGATTATATAATATTATAATTCAATAATTGTTCGATTTGGTTTATTCCTTCTCTCTCTCTCTCTCTCTCTCTTTCTCCGTACGAATTTCGTTTCGTTTATATTTGCTCGCGATATACACTGCAGCAGAGACCAGAAACGTACAAAAAGGGTATAGCGGGATGTTGCAGCGGATGTCGCTCGAGTGTGAATTATTCGGATACAGATTTAAGAATTTTTTTATCGGTACTATAAATTTGAAAACGATGCTGTAAATCGTTTCAGAATTCAAACGGAACGTTTCGTTAAACGGAAGCAGTGTCGTCGTTCCAAGTTTTGAAAGGGCTCGGCGAAGTTGTAAATTAATGATATTGTTGAAAAATAAGTCTTTTTTTTTTAACAAAACGCTCTAACAACGCCCACCCCGTATTAAACTCGACGGTGATGAACTGTATTTTTTATGATTGTGATTAAGTGACGTTCGCATCTACCGAATTTTAACATTTCAGAAAACTAAACGGTTTTTACAAAGAAAAAAAGTGATTCGAAGATATTTTTCCAAAAAAAAAAAATCAGGCAACATAACAAATGCAAATTATAAAAAAAAATTTTTTTTAAATCCAAGGGGGATGAATAGTTTTAAACAAAATAAGTGGGGGGATGTAATATGGCAACTAAAAAAAAAGTGGAGGAATGGCATCCCCTCATATTCCCCCAACTTTGACCACTGCCTATATAATTTTATTATACGAATTATCCGGAAATATTATTGTAAATTTAATCGCAAAATTTATTTATTAGTATCAAACACTTTGCTGCTTTTTCTCATAATATATAGTGTGTCTCACGAATTCACACGTTATAAAATACCAATCGACAATTCGTCACTGCACCTGTAAAACGTATGGTTGGTTTACGCTGGATTACCGTCTTATGAGTATAAATAATAGGAGCGTCGTTGCCGGAACCGATAAAAACGTTGCAGAATTTACTTTTATAACAGTATAGTAATAAACCCGTTTTTGTTTTTTACTGTGTTTAAATTTAATAAAACGCGTATACGAGTTTTATATCGGACATGTTGACGTTTTCGAAATTCTTCACACTCGCCTATTATTTCAGTGTAAGTAATCGGACTTTTTTCAACCCGTGAAATTCGTAATCTTCTGAGCGCAACAATATAATTGTATAAGAGAAATTCACTCGTCCCGAACACGACGTGTAGACGAACGAATTCCCTTCGCGTATATATATAATCGAAATGCAAAACCGGGCGGAAAATTCCTTAAACTATATGTAGAAAGTCGACTTAAAAATTCAAAGTCAAGAGCTAAATTTGCTTTTTTCGTGCGCGCGCAGTGCACTTATTTCAACACTACACTCGGTTATTGGTTCTCAAATAATAACCACGTTGCGATACTGCAGTGTTCGAGATCAAAGGATTTCGTATTATCTTGCTTTAGTATAGAACAACAATTTTTTTTTATTTAATATTATCATTTATCACGTATATAATAGATAAGTGGAAATGTTCAAAAAGTCCGTCTCATATTTCTGAGCCGTGAACGAGATCAATATCTGAAGTATATAGAAGCTATATTCTCAAACCGAAAAGCGCGAAATTTTTTTTTTCCTTAATTCGCTCGCCACGCGTGTTAAAAGTATTCGAACGGAATAATTTAATTGTCGACAATGAAACGGAATCGTTTTGTTCGGCGAACACGTGTCGAGCGAAAGAAAACGGAACGTTCTCGTAAACGACAATAATAATATGGTGAATTTCGTTTTCAAAGATATTTTTATATACGATAATATTGTCGAGACGGGCTTACTATGTGCGCGAACTCGTGTGCAACGTCTCAATAATCGGTGAACACTATGTATTCGGTTAAAAAAAACGCGGTAATTTATAAGAAGCGAAAAAAAATTTTGTAATTTTTTTTTAAAATTCAAGTCTCTAGTAAATTATATGAAGAAAAAAAAACCCGCTTAAATATTAAAAATTAGCATGGGAAATGGACTGAAATCGAGCGTATAGCGTATCGTAGATATGACAATATATTGCGTATGAAAAGAGAACGAAATGTAAATAGAGTAAACACCGATATAATTAGGAAAAATCTTTTCTTTTTTTTTTTAATGTAAGATATAGACAAGTGAAGATTACTGTTAAAACACGAAATAAGTTATACACATTCGTTTGCGGTGTCCTTGTAAACGCACACATTTTTTATGCTTATATACCGCACGCGTATATATATTCCGTCCGCGGCGTAACTATATAATATAATATCTACTCGAGCGATTTTCTATATAAAGACGAAAAAATATGTCTTTCGACGTGTGTGTGTGTGTATTTGTATACCGAAATTTTTTCTGTACTTAAAAAAAAAATCGAACTCACATCTTAACAAACACAAAAAAAACTCGATTTTTTTCCAAAAAAAAAAATTGTTTTTTTTTTAAATTCCGAGATTTATAAAATTTAATTTTTTTTTTTTGGATAATTTTTTATCGCAAATATACGTGTAGATACTACGTGTGTGTGTATAATAATTGTTATTATCGTATTGACTCCCGCACGCCAAGCAAGCCGTTTATAATTTAGCCATTATTCCTATATTGTACAAATAAAAGTACAGATTGTATAATATTCGAAATAAAATAAAAAATCAAAAAAAAATCACGGTATTGACAACGGTTAGTATTATAATATCAGCTGCGACTCGTATATAATACTAAAAATTTGTTTGTGCGCGGTATTGTAATAATAACTCTCCACGAAATTTCCAGCCCAATTGACAATTCCTAAATTTCAGCACATATATATATACTTGTATTAATTTACATATTAAATATTATATACACTCGTACGTAAATCCGGTCCACACTTTGTGTGTATAATAATAATAATAATAATAATAATAATAATAATAATAATAATAATAATAATAATAATAATAATAATAATAATAATAATAATAATAATAATAATAATAATAATAATAATAATAATAATAATAATAATAATAATAATAATAATAATAATAATAATAATAATAATAATAATAATAACGTTGAGTGTAACACACGTGTAGGCAATATAATACGAACTTCGTGCGCGCGCCATTTTACTATAGCACGCGCGCGCGTGAGGTTCCACATATGGCGCGGCGTGTTAAAATGGGTGTCGGCGCGACGACGAAAATATGAAAACAAAAAAAGAAAAAAACGCACACACACGACTCGAACACGATTATTCGTTTTACGTTCCACAAACGTCGTCGGGCCAACAGAAAAATAAAACAAATTTTGTTTCGTTCATTTTTTTTTTCTATAACGCGTCATTTTTTTGTAACACTATAGTTGGCGGTTAAAACAACGAAAACCCACGGAATACAAACTCTTCTCGGGAATAAAAACACTAAAATAACGTTAAAATATATATATATATAAATTATAATATATAATTTATATATAGATAATATATATATTTATCCTCATATATATGTATATGAGGATAAATAATACGTTTTTTTTTTTGACATTTCGAGACCGATAGGACTTTCGTATTAAAGCGACGGAATCGAGTATAACGGGTTGTTTTATACGGGACAACGTGTACAAAGGCGTTCTTCGAAATCAAATATTTTTACCCAACAAAATATAAATCAAAACGTGTTTGATTTTTTTTTTTCTTCTACGATCCATTTAAATATGACCAGGGCACGAGACTATTATAGCGAGCACTATAGAAAGAAAAAAAATACAGAAATATGCATTACATATATAATACAAGGGAAAAAACCCTTGAAACATTTTTTTTTTTCGTCTTCGATTTCTATACGGTTTCTCAGCTGTATAAGAATGGAAAAAAAACTGAATTACTGGCCGAATACCGAGCCAATGTTTACAAAATTGGTACGGGACCAAGCTGAAAGTGTATAGATTCAAAATAAAGAAAAAAATTTTCCAAATCGGTTTATAAATGACGGAGTTGTGGAGGTAACAAACATCAAAAAAAAAAAATACAACCGAATTGAGAACCTCCTCCTGTTTTGAAGTCGGTTGAAAATGGCGAGAATGCCACGAGTCTGGAACGTCGATTATTTATTATAAATATTTACAATTAAATTTCGTTGTTATTTCTATTAGAAAGATAAGCCTCAAAAGGACGTTTTTTTTTGCTAAAAAATCGACGAGTCTGCAGTGTTAAAGTTTTCGATTCCTGGCACGTCTCGATGCGTTCGCGGTTTTTTTCCCCCCGTTTTCCTCCAGAGAACCTAGTCGAATTTCTCTTCGAACACGCGCAAAAGTAAAAAAAAAAACAGAAGACTCCCCCTCGGGATTCAAAACGCTCTCTCTCTCTCTCTCTCGGTCCGTCGAAAAAGTCTTAACTCGCTGTACGCGTATCGTCCCGACCGCGAAAAACGAACGGTTGCCTCGAACAGAAATACGTATATTTTTTTTTTTTTTTTTAGTCGCTTTAATTCACCGTGGGCACGACGAAGGAATATATTAAATTTTTTTTTTTCTCATACACGTACGCGTGTAAAGAAACTCATTAGAAAACGTATTGTGTTTACCGAGTTCGCGTATAACAACCGTGACATTCGACGATCCCGGCGAACGATTCGTGCGCGCAAATTCTGTTTCTTAAACGTTTTTTTTTTTTTTTGAGAAACTGGTAGCGCACGCTTTTTTTTCTTCCTTTAATTTTTAATTTTACGCGAAAACTCCGTTCGATATAATCGGACTCGACTCCTCGTCTGCGCAATATCGTACTGTACGCACGAGAATCGAATCGCAACAGCCGTATTAAAATATAATTTCACACTGCAGTTACTGTAGAAATCAAACAATTCGACTGCCTCGCAAAAATATTATATTTTGCTCGGACTGGGAGGGGACGCAAGGAGGAGCCGTTCAAATCGTTTTCGTTAGAACGAGGGGACCGGAACGTGTTGAAATAGTATCGAAATTTTGATTTTGTAAACACGGTCACCAACAGTCGTGTAGAACGTTATTTAAAATTATTTAGGCACCGAATTTGGATAGAGTACGTTTGAAATTATTAATTTTTATACGTTAATAAATGACGAGTTTTTAAAAAAAATATATTTACTACGTAATTGTTGGTACACAATATTATATCGTAATAATTTGATTAAGACGAACGGTCGGGGGGATGTGGGGGCGTAGTCCTCTACAAATAAGGTTTGATTTAATCTTTGTAAAAGGTATCGAATTTTTTTTTTAAGTCTTGGAGTCCCCTTTCTTTTATTTTTCCGATTCGAACACTGGTAATATACAGTAGCAGCAGTATCCGCGGGTATCAGGCCATCTCGCTCCGAGCAAGTATACATAAAGAAGTGGGAAAAAAACGATCAAAGTTTTTTTGGCCCTTGGAGTTCGACAGACGTTCAGATATACCGACGTCAGTACGAGAATCGGACACATCTTCCTGTATAACTCGCCGTTTTCTCATAAGCGACGAAACCGACTTGCCAAACGCCTATCATCGCTATAAAACGCATTTTCTTAGATCAACGTATACCCCGAAGGGATCGAACTGGTAATCGACTGTTCGTCTCCAAATGCAGCGATTCGCTTATAATAAACTTGCGACTTGTATATAGTACTGTACTCGTTTATAGTACAAAAATAATAAGAGTGTGTGAGAATACGATTCCTACGATTTTTTTGATTGATCAGGAGGATATTGTAGGTTTCTATACACGAGACGGGCTTGAGGCGTCCGCAGGGAGTTTGCATGCACGTTTAGGATTACAGAAGATTTGGGTATGAGAATTAATAGGCGTGAACGGAACAGTTCTTAATAGAAATTTACTCGGTCTTTTTGTACGGGGGTTTTTTTTTAACGCCGGTCTGTTGTGGTAGATTGGAAACGATAAGACGGGTAATTTTTCTGCATTAGAAAACAATGTTTTTTTTTTTTGTAAGCCGCTCGTTTTTAACGTTACCCGAAGGGGCGTGCGATATCAACACTTTTTTTTAATTTCTCCCCCGCCGAGACGTTATTACGGAATATCTGTGTGACCTAAAGAATCGTACGATACCGCGGTTTGTATAGAACCTGTGTGTCGTACACGTTTTATAGGAATTTTTTTTATATATAAACGCGTTTAAAAAACGAAAAACACACACACACATTTTGAGGATTTATAGCGAGACATCGAAAATTCCTTCGGAGTAAGGATTTTTTTTTTCTTTTTGCGAAAGCCGATGACGACCGCGGGGTACGTCGAACGTGCAGCCTCGTGAATACACTTCACGAAGCGTACCAAGTTTTGTCCTCGCGAACCGTACGCGAAAACAATGGACAACGAGGCGACGTTTCACCTCGTTTTCTAAATCGCACGGCGGCGTACGTATACACGCGTCAATAAGGCGGTACACACGGCCGTGGAAATCTACGAGAACAATTGTGGACGGAATAAAATAGAAATAAATTATAGAAGTGTACGTCCGCGAAAATATAATACGAACAGACTTTGTGGCTCGTTAATAAAACATAAAGCGAAAAACGCAAGACGATTTCCCACGTGCAGGCGAGCAAAAAAAATTATTGACTTTTACCGAGAAAAAATAAACATTTATTTCGAAAATAAAAACGAACCTAGAAAGTTTTTTTATATATATATATATATTCGCGTACAGTAGAAAAACAAACAAATTGAAAACTAGAATTAAGATATATATATTGTGTAATGACCGTCGACGATATAACGTTTAGAATTTAGATACGTTACAGGTTCCGAGCGGAGCGAGGAATGTTATTGCACGCAGGTTTTACGACGATGTGTTTTTCTTTTTTTGTCTGAACTCAAAAATTCTACCAAAAGGAGCGTTCCGATTTTTATGTACAATCATTGTTTCCGAATCGCATGCAATGTTGGTATACTTTAGAGCGGTCATACTTCGATTTTCTTAAAAAGCGCCTAAAAACTCAAAAACTAACCGAAAACGCGATTTCGCGACGAAATCGATATTATAATATCGTTTTTTTTTTTTTTTCGGATAATTTCGAAACTAAAGCGGTTATGGAAACTCGAAATATTCGCACCGAATACGCGTAACTACGTCATATATTAAATTATATTATATTAGGGACGAAAAAACGTTCTTTCAATTTTTATAGCAATATTATAGATTTTGAGGTATTCGGATTCGAAAAAGTGGTATAATTACTTTTTTTTTTAAGGCTTGAAAAATTCGGCACGATAAATACGGAGATTTTCGCCCTCGCTATATACGCTGTTAATGATTTTTTACGTTAAAAAAATACCATGTAGAATTCACTAACGATAACGTAACAGAACGTTCGTGAAAGTCTACTGTAATAAATATAGTGTGTGCGAATGAGTGTCGCGCGCGATTCGTTTGAAATTTCAACGAATACGTATAATCATTGATTAAATATATTATATTAAATATATTATTATATAAGTATATTTAATCAATGGTATAATATGGGGAATTGATTGGAAACGTTTTTATGTTGCCGATATCGTGTAGTAGTATGTGCACAGTGTACGCGCACACATTTTCCATCGCGTTATCATTGGGATTATACGATTACATAATAATCGTCGAACACGAGAAGCCACAAAACGATTGATAATAGTATTATTTTACCGTCATTTCTCGAATTTTATCGTTGTCATAACGAGATTTACACACACATACACACACACAAAATATATTTATAATGTTTTAACGGCTCGGGAAGTAAATATTTCGATTAATCGTTTTGCGTTACGCGTTATCCGCGGCAATTTCTCCTCGACCGAAGGAACTTTCGAATAGAAAAATCGCCACGCGCGATAGAAGCCATACGTGCATCTCTATACATAGAAAGCGAACGGACATGATCGCACAATCGTTGAATAATGCGCGCGCGCGCGCGATGATCTATGGATCATTATTATTATTATTAAAGTTTTCCTCTCTCTCTCTCTCTCTCTCTCTCTAGATACCGCTTTGTATACAGTATAATATAAATGCACCGAGCGTTTCCTTCCGGACGACGACGACTTCGATCCGATCGCGATTTCGTAACTCATCTACGGCCGCAAACGGTAGCCGTCGTTAACGCGAATAACGATTCTTTTTTTTTCTTTCATTATTATTATCGTCACACCGGTTTTCCGAGGTTATCGCTCGACGCTCGCGTGAAACTATCGGCCGAAAAGGTCTCGGGCTCGGTGCAGTGCAACGCCGGCAGCAGGTCGGGTTTCTCGCGGTCGTTATATACGCCGCGGCCGGAGAGAACGCGCGCGGTGTCGTTTTGTCCTCTCTTCGTTCGAAAGTGCGCGCGTTCTCCAGAAACAAACAAAAAAAATTAATAAAATACTCCATGGAATTCTCTCTTTTTTTTTTTATATAAACGCTCGCGTCCGTACTTTACGCACATAACGATGTCCAAATTATACATACGTAGAATAAGAATGTATATTATGAATGTACACGAGTGTACGCGAGATTGATTAGTTACTGCAGACGGTTTCTCGTTTGCTATAAAACTCGCGTGATCCGGAATTTCGGGGGCCCAGGTGCGAGTCAAATTTTCGGGCCCCTCGTCTTATATAATATGTATATAGGTTAAAACGTACGCATTTTTTTTTTGAGCTTTAAAAGCCATTTAAAAAGCTATTTTCTGGAATATTTAACGATAACGTTTGAGAGTCAAGAGGATTTTTAAAGCGTTTTTTTTTTATACAAATAAAAAGGATCTACTGTAACTGTGTAGTATTATTATTATAATTCATAATGCTCGCGGCGAGACGGCTGTAAAAAAATATAGTAGCGACGGTGGCGGAACTACCGCGGGAGCCCACGGGAAGGAAAAAGAAATTGAAACGTTATTTTTTTTATTTCGAAACGTAAATAGTCTGTTTCGAAGCATTCCGTATCAGCTCAGCGATGGGAAAATTACGATTTTATTCGCTTTACGAAATATATTATATAAATAATACGGTACGTCTTTCCCAGGGGGACGAACCGAAGGGGGGTCATGGGGGGTTGTTACACCCCCCACTCGGCAATATTTGATTTTCAGTCGGCAGAATGGAAATTATTTTCGCCTGAATTAAACCAAATTGTTTTAAAACGAAGAGAGGAAAATTAAAAATAAACGTCAAATTATTAGTTAACAAAAATCTGGAATTTCAAATTCTAGTCGGCAATTTTAAGGACTACCCCCCCCCCATGATTTTTTCCTGAGATCGTCCCTGGTCTTTCCCCCGCGGAAATCGCTTCTTTTTTTTTTAACGAATATTTTGGAATTGTCGTTTTTTTTTTTTAGGTCCGCGTTTCGCCACTGCAGTGCGAGTGTTTTTTTCCACCCCTTAATAACGCGCGCGCGTCTTTAAGAATTCGTTATACTGTTATTACAATAATCGGCACTTTCAGCGATTTTTAAAAAGATTTTCGAAAAAATTCATCGCTTAAACAATAAAAAAAAGCCCGGTTTCGAGAAATATATTATTATGTTGTAACGTGTTACCCGGCGGCCGTTGCGACCGTTTGAAATCTCGAAATTAAATATTCTGTATAGTACGATATTGTATAATTAGCCGTGCGTGTATGTATTCGATACGCGCGAAAGCGTTTTAGCGAAAACTATTCTGTAACTCGATAACGTGTTAACGAATTAATTCGATAAGAGCTTCTTATTGAAATTTTGAAAATGTATCGAATTTTGCTATCGACATCGTGATTCTGTAAATGACTCTATATCGTCGATACCTAGCGCTTACAAAGTGTATGTCCACCAAAATGATAAGAAATCGATAGCTAACGACATTTTTCTGGGAATTTATAAATCGTTTCGAAGCTTAACGAATCGAAAGTCGTCGTTAACAGGTCTTATCGATTTACAGAAAATAGAGGTACAGCAGAGTGTTTACGCGAAGTGATGTTCGATCCGATATGATAATCACAATGGCATTTCTATATACTCGTATACATATTAAAATACACCTCAGTGTATTACACAGTGTATACGCGTAACGGATTCATATTTGTTATTTGTTACTCTATCGGCCAAACTCTATATATTGATCTCGATCGAAATCTTACCCGCAAACGTCGGATATTTGTTAATACAATACATTATATTGGTCAATATTTTATACGCCGTGCTCTGCACTCGTTTACTGAATTCGTACGGAGCGAGCCGCGAATTAAGGGGATTGAAAGTGGGCATTTTCTGTTTTCGTCTTACACACACGAAACATAGTGAAATAGACGTTTCCTACTTCCAACGTATCGATCGACGTAGTGATATGCGATAAGGATTTTGAAAACAGATTTGAATTCCTCGTGAATTTTACTATAAAACGACTTTCCCACTTTTTTCATTTTTTTTTTATCTTAAGACCTTTAAAAATTGATTATTATAACATTTGTTTTTATTTTTAATTGATTCAATTAATTTTTTAAGAATTTATAAAAAAAAAAATTAGAAATGTAGGGAAGTCGTTCTCAAGTAGACTTCACGGACGAATTCAAATCTGTTTTCAAATTTCTTATCGCACCACTAGATCGATCGGTACGTAGGAAGTAGGAAACGTCTATTCCGCTATGTTTTGTGTGTGTAAGACTACGAAGATAGAAAATGCCCGCTTTCAATCCCCTTGAATTGTTTTTTACAAGCGCAGTGAATTATAATCAAAACTACGGTTTCCGATCGTACGCCGAACAGAATTTTCCAAATCGATTTATTTCCGTTACATAATATATCCGTATAGCTGCTTTTTATACCTTCGGCCAGATACGGCGGGGGGGGGGGCTAATGGGACTCCGGCCCTTCCCCTGCCACCCGAAATTTCATGAAATTTCTAATTTTTAAGATTTTGTCTTGGATTAGAATTTAGAAATGACTCGACTCTGTTCGTACGCGCGTTTTGATGCGTCGCGGCGAGAAGAAGCGGAAAAACGGCTACAGAAACGGAAAGAAGCGCGCGGGTACCCCCCAACCAACCAACCTAAACGCGTGCGCGCGTATATAAAATAAAAACAACGTTATTTATATTATATTATTATAAAATATAACAGTCGCCGCACCGTTTATATCGAGAGCGCTACACGCGGACCCGTAGGCGTTTTTTTTTTTTTTTGCTAAACTATATAGTACATTCGAGAAAGCCCCGCGTAGTGGCGCGCGACACGTAAAATCGGTCGTTCGGCCATCCGCGTCCCGCACGGTGCACGTCGACGCGTACGTTGTTATTATTATTATTATTATTATTATTATTATTATTATTATTATTATTATTATAACGAGGAAAAAAAAAAAAAAGTGTGAACGAAAACCCGTTGGACGTATTCCGTCGTCCACTGCACGCGCCGAAATAAACGATTCGCTTTCGTCTCTTCCGTCCGTCGTCCGCTCATTTTGTTCAGCGAGTCCGTTATACACCGTGTACCTCTATAGCTGCTGCTATAAGGTAACGACGGCGAGGCGTGTTTGTTTTCTGTTTTTTTCTATAGTAAAACGTACACGGGCGCGAGAACGGCCGCGCCGCCGTGGCCTTGATCGTTCGACTCGGCGGGCGGCGCGCCGCTTTCTCCGCGTCGTCGCCGCGCCAAATGTGGGACGCGCGCGCGCGCACGCACGCACGACGACGGCCGATCGCGCGAAATCGTTTCGATCACGACGACGACGGCGGCGGTAGGTACGCGTTCTTTTTCGTAAACGTATCCGCCGGCGCCCGTCGCCGGGTCCGTGGAACGGTCGCGAGTAGTACCGCAACAAGCGCAGTGTGTGCCGGGCATAGCCGTCCCAAGAAGGGGGGCAAATAGGGGGCTAAGTGCCCTAGGGCGTCCAAAGTATTATGATGAATGCAGGGGGCGTCATAAAAATGAATGACAAAAAAAAAAAAAATTTGTTGTTTTATTTTAGGCGTATTAAGTTCCCTTGTATCTATATGATAACTAGCTGACCCGGCAAACGTTGTTTTGCCAAAAAAAAAAACAATCATCAAAAAATTTTTAAAAAAAGGGTTTTTCCAAAATTTTTTTTCGTAAAAATCTTCTCCTGGCAATTACGAACAATTAAAAAAAAATTTGAGCCAAATCGGCCCTTGCCGTTCTCAATTGATGAATTGTTATACATTTTTGGCTCCATTTTTATATACATAATATATAGATTTCGAGGATGAGTGTATTTACTATTAAAATATATAAAATTATGTAATTAGACATTACGTTAGTCGTAATTTTTTTTTTTTGGGGGAGGGGCGTCAAATATTATTGCCCTAGGGCGTTATTGGTGGTAAGGACGGCACTGGTGCCAGGGCCGTAGACACGGGAGGGAGGGGGGTTTAGGGGTTCAAACCTTGAACATCGGAAAAGTAGAAATTTCAATTTTTTTTTTTTTACGCACAACAACATTGCAGATGTCACAGTAAAATGTATGGTTCATATTTTTTAGATGTTAAGTAGATCTGTTATTTATGAAAAATAAGTAGGTACCTAATAACAATGTGTATAATAACGCATTATGTATAAATGTTTAATTCGGTCTATGCCGTTATAAACATTGATAAACACGATTATAGATTTTTATGCTGATAAATCATTACGATAAACGATTATAATGCACGAATCAAGATAGCACTGAACCCCCACCCTCTCCCCGTATAAAAATCCTATCTACGGCACTGGTGTGTGCGTGTGTGTATCAAAACGAGAGACGTGATTCGAGAAAAGCGCAGAGAGCAAAGCAAAAAAAAAAAAATCGCCACAGAAAAATACGAAATACCTAAAATTTATACGAGACGCGGCACACCATCATCATAGTCGTGTTCGGCAACGTTACTTTGGTACATGTGCAGTACGAACAAAGTGAATTCGTTTTAACTACATGTGGACCGATACAGTGGACTATGTCAGTGGCGTGGCCAGGATTTTTATTTGGGGGGCTGAGGCTGATAATTAATTAAAATAATTAATATTTATATACGGCACCTACTGAAAAATTGATTATTTATTGATTTCGGGGAGGGCTGCAGCCTCATCAGCCGCCCCTGGCTACGCCACTGGACTATATGTCGAAACCTCATCCCCTCATAACATAAGAAAAAATTAAAACGTCCGTTTTTTGACGTTTGTAAAATATCGTATCCGACACTGAACGGAACTACCATTTATTATTTTTAATTTACCATTTTATTTTTAAAAAAAAAATTTATCTTGCGATAATTTGATTTTATAATATTAACAAAACAGACGGGTTAGAGTAAAGCCTCCAACAGGCACGTATAGCCAAGATTCTATTTCATTTTTTTTTTTTTTTTGGAGGGGTTTATTTTTAAAAGTCGGAAATTCGACGTATTTGACTATATTATACACTGAACTCAATACGTGTAACGCGCATTCTGTATACTTGTCCTGTATAAAAAAAAATAAAATGGACCTCTATAGTGAGCCGTTATATGCATTCCGTTTCTATTTTTCCAGTTTTTGTTACCGACTTCGTTGTGTTAAAAACATCAATTTCGGTGCTAACATTGACACTGTAAGCACGTCGTTTTGTGTCCTGTTATCCCAAAGTAAATAATAAAACGCGATAAATATCATGGAAAAAACTGTATTTCATCGTATTCTCCGTGAATTTTATACGCCTTATAGCAGCGGTTCCCAAAGTGTGTTCCGCGGAACCTATAGGGGTTCCGTACAACAATCACAAGGTTTCCGCAAGTCGGAACCATACACACAATACGATTAGCCTTTTTCGTGTATTTCAAGTATTCGTAGGTGAAAAATTAAGGTTGAGTGAAAGTTGGGGTTCCGCCAAACATAATCTGTTTTCTACGGGTGCCGTGGCCGTAAAAGTTTGGGAACCGCTGCCTTATAGAGTGCATGTGGCGGCCTCCTATCTGGGGTCATATTTTGATTAATATACGCGTTCCGTGTACTGAGTTCAGTGACTATAATACATAAGTATCGGATAATAGGTATCGAACGTTTAATCGAATATTTTATTAAAAAAGTAATATTATTTATTAACAATTTGTATTATTATATTAAAAAAAAAAAATGTTGGCTTATTAGTATGTATATATATTTAATATTAATATAAGAACGAAAAAAACGTTCCCCCCTTAAAATACGTCACTGAGCTTCCCCCCCCCCGTGATTTAAATATTGAAAAACTGTGTCCTTTGAGAATTTCTAAATAAGCCTCTGATGATGCGTGCATGACTTTGCGACTGCGACGCGGTCGCACGAAAATCACCCACAGTTACTGTAAACGAGTGAAAAAAAAAAGAGAAAATCTCCCGATTTGTGGAACTCGACTCGCCATTAAAACTCCCGAGTTCCCTGCAGAAAGTATAAAATATCTCGATCGAAAAACATAAGTTATAGTACCGTCGCACTTTCGAGTTTTCCCGAAGAACCGAAACTCGGCAACGAAAAATTTCTCTACGTTTTTCGTCATATTGCTAAAATAACGACTTTATTAAATAAAGACTTTTTTCCCAAAAAAAAAAACCTCCGGAAACGAGTCGCCGACAGACTTTGGAACGCTCGAACGAGAAAATAATAACGTCTATCAAAACGGGTTAAACAGCCGAGATTTTTACCCCGTTTCCGTGTAAAACGGGTACTTTCTAAACAGATATAATATATGTATAATATATTATTATTACGCTTGCGGCGACTTTGAATATAACATTTTGCCGACAATGCGTGTTACTTTGCCGCGTACGAGGCGAAATAATAATTTGTTTAGTTTTTTTTTTTTCCGTAGAAACAGTAAAAAGTAAACGTTCAAAACTCTTTCTCTCGGTGGAAAACGGTTGAAAACAAAGAAGAAAAAAAAAAATCTCACGCGATTATCCCACCGCTAATATTATTATTATTATTAGCTCGAACGATTATAATAATACGTACCCCGGTCGTCGTCATTCGTTCCAGTCGTATACGTATAATATGAGAACTGTTTACAATATTATTCGGCGGTGAAATTCGTTTTATATAGTAAAACGCGTGTATATTATAATACAATTTACGTTTTAAAAGCGCGGTTTTTTTTTTAAATTTTATGAAATATTATCGTTTAAAGCACTCGTAATTTTTTTTTTTCCAAACGAATATCGCAGAATTATTACACTGACGAAACGTTACACGTATTCAGACGCTTGCCGCGGCAGCCATAAAACAATTATAAATATACCAAAGGATTTTGTGTCGGTGTAACGTAATATTATAATATAGGCTTGACATAGTTTAAAACGCACCGTATAGACGCGTTAAACCGTTTATTTTTTTTAAAAAAAAAACTCTTAATGAAATACTTTGTTTTTTTTTTTTTAACTTAACACTGTACACTAACATAGTGCGAGTTTCAATTTATAGTAATAAATTTAATCGGTAAAATTCGGCCACTGTTCTAAGATTTCTACAACAATTTATGTACGTTTTCATTTCTCGTACAATCTCGTGGATTTTTTTTTTAAACGACAAGCGTTTTTTTTCTTCCAATATTCGTATTATTATACGCGAAAAAGACGTTTCGAAGAGATTTATTACAGAGCGTTTTTTTTTTTTTTGGAAAATTTCAACTTACGAGCCTTTATAGTGAATACTTTTCTCGTATATATATATATGTTTAACCTATTGTTATACGGACGGTATTACAACGAAACGAGTGACTTTTAATTTAACTCGATTTAATGCATTAAAAAAAAAAAACTCGAATTGCCCCGGCCTTGTACGTAATAAGTATAAGCAGTGCACGCGCGACTTGACAACAAGCGAGTTTATTATTATATAAATAACAATAATATTTTGTTTATCCGCGCCCCGATTGTATGTGTATTTATAATATTAATTATACCAGTTCTTTATGCATGCGGACAAAAAGCTTTTCACATAATATAATACACGTACGTATCAACCGCGTCGTCGCGGGGCGATGATTGACGACGAATATTTATCAGATTTTTTTTTTTGTTTCTATATAACTGGTTGTTACCGCCTATAGTGTGTACGGTTTTTTTCTTCTATACTTCTATACAGGTGGGCCGCGGTTAATGGAATAATTCTAAAAAAAAACACGACGCAGTTATATTTTTCTAGATCGTCCGCGAGTCACATTTATGCGTAATACGTGAATCGTATAAAAGCGTATACGACCGTTCGCGAGTGAACACGAGCTCAGCAATAAATTTATGCGCATAAGGACACGAAATGAAAAACTATAGTCTCCGCGGAACGAGTGTTCTTTTCAACGGCCGTGCAGTGTATCTGTCAATCGACGGTCCGCGAGAAAATTTCTGATGGTCCGCAGACAAAATTAAAATAATAATAATAATAATAAAATCCTATAAATATTTTTTTTTAAAAACTCTATTTAAACGTGTTTACGCGGTGTATTTCTCGTGATTCGTGCCGAATAAACGTATTTAACTATTTTTTTTAAACCGTTTCGTTACGAGCGGTTCGCGGAGTTTTTTAAATTACGAACTCAGTGCGGTCCGTGTGAGGTCCGTGAAACGTTATAAAAAAAAAAAACGTTCAAATCTTTACCGACGGTTCCGATACGTTTGTGCCGATACGCATATTTTTAAATGTATCAAAAGTAGATTTAATCTCTTCTCTCTTTTACAAAAAAAAATACGTTAAAAAACAGCTCGTTATTAATTTTATATACGTGAAAATTTGTTTTCCGCGCTAATTTCACTTAATTATACTGCGAATAACGTCAATTTTTTTTTATATGTATTATATATGTCCGTCGGACTTTATATTACAAACGCTGCAACTGCTGCAGCGCGATATTCTCGACGGATTCCTTCCCGAACACACAACACAACGAGATCCGGGAGTGAAAATAATCGACAGAAACGTTTACAGTTCGACAATATAACAATATTGTAATATATGGACCGCGCGAGCGTTGTTCTCTCGAGCGTTTAGAATCGTCCGCGGGTATATGATATTACAAAGATCGACGTACGCGTATAATATATTGTATATATATAGTAATTATCGACGTTTCACCGTAAATAAATATAACTCAGCTGTATATACACGCGATTCACAGTCGATAATTTATAATTTCCGCCGCGTATCCGTTCATATATACACATAGAAAAAAAAATTAGAAAATCTATGCGTATATAAAATATATAAATTATATTTGTTGACCTCGGGCGTTAAACTGCAGCATTTAACCCGCCTTTACGCGCGCACTTTCTGCAGCGCACGATCCCGTAATGTTCGGCGTATATAATATTATAATAACGTTCAAACCGAAATTATCCCGTTCGTATTATTATTATTATTATTATTAAAGTACTTTCTAGTGGAAAAAAAAAATGAAATCAACTCGGTCGTCAAACGGAATGCGTACGAGCGCGCGTATCGTCCGGCCGCGCCGCGTTTGTGTATTGGCACACGTCTACGACGGGCTCTTCGCAATCCGAAATAATATATTTCCATTCAGGCACGTATACAGGGGGGTTTGGGTTCAAACCCCCCGAAATAATTTCTTGTCACATTAAAAAATAATGAGTAAGGAGGAAGAAATTGTTTTATTACGTTGCTGTACAATTTGTATTGCTATATTTTGTAAACCCCCGAAATTTTATTTTGTGTACGTGCCTGTTTCCATTGGTATTTATAATATAATTATATTGAAAATATATATATTTTTTTTAACGAGTATAAGTGTACACCGAGGCCGTATATTATAAATAATATATTATGCGCCTATTACGTGTGTACTATTATCGTTCACAGTATGAAAATCGTGCAGTTTTTTTTTTCTTCTTATTGTATTCGATGAGCTGCGTAATAATATTGTAAATCCGAGACAAACGGACAGTATATTTATGTGCATAATAACGTGCGCGAACGACAACGATCGATTTATTGGACGTTTACGATTTCACGAGGACATGAATATCTGTTATTGCCCATTGGCCAACGCTTCTGAAATCCACGAATTTCGTGCCGCCGAATCATTACCAACGTACGCGTGAAATAATTTTTTTCTTACCCCTCTTTTTATTATTATATTGAACCTTTATATATATAAATATTATTAAATAACTCGGACGTTAACAGAATCGTTAAGTAGGAAAAAAGCGGTCGTACAGACGTTTCTAAATTGCAAGATACGCGAAAGAAAAAAATAATTAATTAAGGCTCGGATATCGGTGCCGTAAAAACATCGAAAAGTGAATTAACGATTTTAAAAAAAATTCGAAAAATATCATAAAAAAAAACGCTTTTAATAATTAAAATTTTTTTTTATTATTTCGCGCGTGCGAACAATAATTATTGTGTTTAGTCGAATTGTAATCCGAAACGGAAATCTGCTAAACGACATGCATGTGTGAAGTTTTGAGAATCGTTTTAAAACCCGCACATTATCCGATGTCGTATATATTGTAATATTAGCGCGAAAATTATATATTTCGATCTCGCGCTAAAAATAAGTTAAAATAATAAAAAAAATTAAAATTAATGCCCGGCTATAAGGTGCGGCCGATACACGAAAACCACGAATTTCCTTAACGTATAACGCGCTCGGTGAGACGTTATAATAATTCATGTATATATATAGTTTCTGTTTCTTTCGCGTATCCTCCATTCGTTACTTTTATTCGCTCGATATTTTTCTGTTTTTTTTTTGTTGTTTTTTTTTACTATTTTATTAAATAATAAAACACTTTATGGGTGCTCCTTCACGCGTGCCCAATTATAATGTACATATAAGAGGCGCGCTTGACCCGTACACTTATTTTTGACGTATATAGGTACTGCAGCGCACGCGAAGAGTACAACATAATAAATGATATTACGACAACGTATGCGGCACACCGTGCAATATTACGGCTTCGGACGGCTTTACGGTTTCGAAAACAATAACCGAAGAAAAGTAAAAGTTTGTGGAAAAATAATTTAGACGAACGCGTGAAAATAACGCGCCAGCGAATGTATATGCGAACTTTTGTATATAAAAAACGATCGCGCGAATTTCACGCTGCGAAACCGCGGTGCGGCGCGGGAATACACTGCGCGCACATACCGAAATATACTTATCTCCTACTTCTTTTGGGTATCCCGAATACGTTCGGAACACAAAAAGTGTAATTATTATACTTTCTAAACGCGTGTATTTATTATTATTATTATTTTTTTTTTTTAGATATTTTATTCGAAATTAAAACGGTTTATTTTCCGAACACGGACTCGCATTTTAAATTATTCGTCGTTTACGTTTCGTACGGCCAAAAGAGGAAAAAAAAAATATATATCGTTTAAGAAAAAATTAAACGTAATCATCTTTCCCGCTGTTAATAATGATTTAATATAATAATGCGTATCGATAACGCGATAGTTTCGCGCGTTGTCGTGCTCAAACATATTATGTATCGGCGATAAATGACAAGGGGAGAGGCCAAAAAAAAAAACTTTCAAAAAATGGCGGTATTGACGGGGGGCGACGAAAATCGACGAAATTAGTAAAAAAAAAAAAAAAATATATTTTAAAGTATTTCTTAAGCGTGTTCGGAACGTTTTCGAACGAGTATTTCGTTGTAGGAGAACGGAAAAACGGAGTAAATTCCTATTTAACGCTTACAGAATAGATTTTAATAATATAAAATATATTGTGTTGAAAAAGGCGAATGTAAATCGAGTTTTTTTTTTTTGAAAAGTCTCGACCCCGTCGTATTCGAACGTATAACACATATGGCGTGTACAGTATAAACGCGCGTGTTACGGCGGGTTTATCGTTTATTATATTTTATTATTTTTTCCTCCCCTTATAACGTTTTACGGTTTTATCGATCGGATCGAACGACATTTCTCATCGAAATCATAATATTATTGACGTGCCGCTCCGTGAATACTAAACGTATTTCACACGATTAATGCAAAACACATCGCCGTCCGCGACGAAACAGCCGTGACCCCTGCGTGATTCAGTAGATTTTTTTTTTTATCTCTCATCATTATTGATTTACATATTATGTGCACACGACCGAATCGCGTTTGTCGAAACGAATACGACATGACGGGATTCGCAGGGAAAATGGCGCAGCTAACCTAACCTAACCCAACTTTACGTATACTTAACCGAAAGCTCGACCGAAAAACCAGTAAGCGATCCTGTCTAGAAATGAGGTTTTGATACTCGAGTGCAGTCAACGTCTGCAAAGGTATCGTTAAACCTTATTTTAAGACCCAAGGCGTTGTCCAAAAAGTCAAAGTTACTATATCGTAGTTATACCCGAGATCGGTAGAGAACAGAAGACTTTAATAGAAATGAAACGACCGAACGAACCGAACTTTAATCGAGAAACGCAGGCGTTTGAACGAAAATATAACGAACACATAACACAGTCCAGATACTCTCTCTTTCGTTATACGAGCAAACGCGGTTAAAACGGTTTGGCCACACACGGAGAGCAGCTGATAACTAGCTAATTGAAAATGTACCAGTCGACAAAACGAATGACCCCCCTCGGACGATCCAAAACTCGATGGCTTGACGATAATTATCGATGAATTTAACAACGTCAGACCAGAACGCGTGTTAACAAACAGCGTATCAAAGAACTGATACACGGAGAGAGCTATTGTGAAGGCTGCGCTGGTCCTGAATAGACCGTTAAACTGAAGAAGAATGGACCGTTCTGAATGGTCTCTATTATTTAATAGCAATACGGCCTGATTGATTTAATGTCAGTGGAAACTTTAAGTCAAAAACGAGTATATGGAATTTTTCCATTCGAAGAAACCATTCTTATGGATTCGGATAATGATTACTGACGAGCTGGGTACCTACTTATAGAAGCGAGTGTTATTTAAAACGCATTATTCGCGCTGTCCGACTGATTAATTTTAACGCCTTTAATCGTTCAACGTCGATACGTTAAAAACTTTACTAACATACATTTCCGACTCGATTCAAACGATTTTATCGAGCACTGATCCGTATAATAAAATCAAGAACTGGATATTATTTTACAACAATTTTCTCCTTATTATTGGTATACTAGCTGTCCCAGTGCAATTCGTTGCCCGTAAAAAAAATGCCACCTCTTGTATGATTCAAATCTTGTTCAATTCGTTAATCATTACTCGGTGCAAGGATGTTACTTGAGGTTCAGCTAAGGTCGATCTATTACTGACGACTTTTAAAAACTTATTTCATCGTCAACTGACACGTTGTGGACATTGTCGATCCGCGTTATCGCTCCGTTTTCGCTTAGCGTTCTTTCTGTTTTTATTTTCGTTTTTGCTCGGCTCTTAAGGGCCGTAACGTGTGATGTTAAATAACCTACACATAACATTCCTCGAGAATCGGGCTATCAAATGCAAAAATAATTTTGTCAAATCCAGAGTAGGTAGTTCCAGAGCGTAGCGCGTTCAAACAAATGCTTCGACTTTATTATATTAGTATATACTAAGTTATATTAGTATCGTAGATATACGCAGTAGCGTACTTACGGGGGGGTTTCGGGTTAAAACCCCTCCAGGACCAGAGAAAAAAAAAGGTAAAAAATTCAAAATTATATAGTCGTAACAATGATGTGTTTTTTTTTTATGTCCAACAATTCTACCAGGAGGAGTGCTCCGACCTTTACGTGTAGCACTATTTTCCCGCAGTCGCGAATTGCATCTAGACGGTACTTTAAAGAGATCATTTTTCGATTTTCTCGCACTACTTTTTTGAAGCGTCCAGAAAAAACTACCGGAAAAATTGCGTAAAAACGATAAAAACGAAATTTCGTCAAAATCGATTATCGTTTTTTTTCTTCGTGATTTTAAAACGGTCGCATAGAAACGTTGAAATTTTCACCAAATACGCGTAACTCTGAACTGTATTAACGAGACGAATTTCTCAAAAAAAAAAAAAATCTCGAAAGTCGTTAATTCACAAATTTTTTTTTTTTTTTTGTCATAACCAATTCAAATTTTTCGACAAATATATATATATATATGTATATATTTTGATTTCAATAGTATGCGGTTGAATTCGAGAAATATTTTATATGCAAGGGACGAAATTTCAATGTTTTATATAAACCCCAGACCGGAGAGATACGCCACTGGATATATATATATGCGAGCGAGGTAAATATAGCGTTTATAACTCGCGAGCGGAAAAAAAATCATATTCGCCGGCCGAGCTCTGCCCCCCCTCTCCCCCTGCCCCATCGTATAACAACAAAACGGCGCGCGTTTATACGCGACGAGAAAACAATTTTTTTTTTTTTGGTCCGAGCACTTGACCGGCTGGTCACGTATCACCTCCGGTTCTAGGTCGACGTTCCAATAATAATAATAATAAATAAATAAAAATAACTAAAAACCCGCCTACTCGACTGTCCATATATTATTATACGCTGTGTACCAAAAAAAAAAAAAAACGTAATAAACAGCACCCGCGCGCCGCCGACCGCCGGGCCGGTCCGGGAGAGAAAGAGAGTGAGTGCGCGCGCGAGGAACCGTGTCACACGCCGGCACGCGAAACACAATAAAAATAATAATAATAACACTATGTAATGTACGAAAAATAAAAAAAAACGGCACAACGCTGCACGATCGAGCTGGCCCGATCGTATAAAATATCTCGCGCGCTACATACACATAATAGTCGTGTAGAAATGACCTCGATCCGGATTTATACTATATACATATATATATATACACGGTCCGGATCGGCGTATGGATCGCGCCGGTGAAATTCGATCGGGTTATAATAATATCATACGGACGGAAAACAAAAAAAAAAAATAAAATAAATAAAATATTACGATATTTCGTTTCATACGAAACGCCAACGCACTCGGCGGCGGCGGGTCAAAAAGCCACGGCCTCGATTGTACCACCGATCTCGCTCTCTATATCGGAACACGGTAACGTTACCGCTGCAGTGTGTGTGTGTGTGCAGTGTATAACACGATTATTGTGTACTGCAGTACGGGCTTCGCCGTGGCAGAGTTAATAAAATAAAACGACGACAAAATAAATATTGTAGAAATTAAAAATTTTTTTTAAAAAAAAAAAAGGTAACGAGCCGCGGGGTGTTGTGGATATCGCTCGAATGAATTACTCGGATAAAAATTTTAGAGTTTTTATTTAAAAATTTGAAAGCAACGATAAGTCGATTCCGAGCGGAACTTACTTTTCTCGTAAACACAGTCTAAAGTTACGTCTTCTTCTTCTGCTGGGCTTTTACGGGCCTTTAAAGCCCATCGCCGCAACGACGTATTGTCTCCGTCCCTCTCTATATTTTGCACATTCTTCAGCGTTCCTCGCGTTCAGAAATTTCAACAAAAGTTTTAGTCTTTGTCTAGGACGTACACTAGGTCTCTTAGTGTCCGGTTTCCGTTTAGTCATTGATCCAATCATTCCCTCTGATCTCCATTTAAAGTTACATGTTTGGTGACAATTTCAGGTTTCTACGCGGACTATACTAGTTTCAAAATTACGAAGAAATAAACGACAATCGATCAAGACGAAATTGCATTTTTAGCGCGTTTGCGTTATGTTTCCAGGCGCTTTTGAGAAAATCGAAAAGCGACCTCTCTAAAGTACCAACTATAGATACGCGAATCGCTGCCGCGGAAACAAACTGTGACCGAAGAGATCGGAGCACTCCTTCTGGTCGAATATCTCTGCAGTGCACGGGACAGAAAAAATAAAATAAAATAAACATCATTGTAAAACGAACGAATCAAACTCGACACGTGCAGTACAATAACGCGGTTTAAGAAGACGCCGCTACGCACAGGCTTTAATACCCTCGGGCTGTAGTAATCGCTCAAAAATTGTACGTAATACGTAAATACCTGTACTATTTATTCGTATAATTTATATAGATCAGGCTCAGTACGTATAGTCTGTAGCTAAATTTTAGGTAGCTGCGATCATCGTATTGTGATTTCTGCGGATCCGCGCGGGCGTTTGCCGTCTCTGTCCGTCTTACGGGCAATTATTATACGGACTTTAATTAAAAAAGAAAAATTCGGATTTTATTCGATTTATTTCTGATATTTACACTACCGACAACAAATTTATGCGTACGCTTATTGTATGACTCGTTTTATATTTGCCACTTTTTGTATGTTTTATGATTTTTTTTTATTATCATTTGTGATTTATAGTGTATTCGTATTAAATGCGTCTTTTAATTAATATGCCATACGGAAATAAATAAATAAACGGGCGACATAGCGGACTAGTATGCTTTCGTAATTCAAACGCTACGAAGTCTGCAATCAAGACGTAAATTATATATATTTACCGTTCAGGGGGGTAATTACGGAGGATGGATCCCTTCCCATGGGCTTTTTTTTACATAGCGTATTATTTAACGTAAAAAAAAATATAAGAAATTTTAATAATTAAAAACAATAAAAATAAAATATTTTTTTGTACTGACAAAAATCGGTCAGCATTTTTACCATATAAATTCATAATGTTCCTCGGTTTATTGACCCCGGTAATTACCAATTGGTATGGTGGTGCGGTTAGTTTAGGTCACCGAAAAGTTTACCCGTAAAAACGGATATAAAAACGGATGAAGTACACTCAATGAATTGGAAAATTAGAAATTCTCTTAGAAAATACATCGTTTTCATTGAAGAAAATATAATAAAAGTATAAAATACCGAGTATCGATCACTTCGACTTTGACAATAATATTGGAAGGGTGTTGTTACAATTATGGGGTTATCCAATGCTAAATTATATATCCCCTCCCATTCTGACATTCGTAATTACGCCACTGATACCGTTTAAAAGACGAGAACTTTTTCGATTTTTTTTTTTTGAAATTAGATTTTCCGAAATAATGTTTTTTTTTTACGCGATTAATTGTTTTTACCGAATACACTAGTTTTCTATATTATTATTAATTTGTCAATATACGATTTTCAAAAAACATAATTCCGAAAAAAACGTCGAAAAAGTTCTCTGATCTTTCAAATGGTACATAATTTATGTCTTAACGTTTATTGTATAGGAGACTTCGTAGCATTTGAATTACGAAAGTCAGATTCCGCTATATTAACGTTCGAACGAAACTGGAAAAGAAGAAATAAAATTTTAAAAAAAACGTTTTCGCATAACAGACGCTCGCGTACGGTTCTGTCGTCGTCGGATTTTTTTCTTCTTTCTATTTCGTTTGTCTGAGATGGCGCGCCAGCCAGCCAGCAGCAGGTCCGCGTGCGCGTACTACAGCAGCAGCAGCATCAGTGCGAAGGACAGTGTACTGGAGAGATTTTTCTAATTTTAGACAACTCGTTTTCGGCACGCCTAGTGCTTCTCTTCGGATAACGCGTGTATCGTTTATATTATTTCGAGTTTTTTTTTTTTTTAACGTGTGGTACGCGGCGGCGGCGCCGAGCGTTCATCTATATGCAAGTGAAATTCTAAAGCAGAATTTTAGAAAAAAAGTTTTTCAAATTTTTCCACAATCCGCCGTGACGACGACGAAGAAACCACGGATCGCTCGTTCGGTACTGCGGCAGACGTTAATATTTCCGAACACAAAGTCTCCGAGAACGGACTGTGCTAGTTTTTTTCTTCTTTTTTACCCGGTAGAGTTTAAAAAACGTACTGAAAAGAGAAATTCCGGCGCGCGACGATCGTCGAGATGCCGTTTCGGACTCGGTCCACGCGCGCAGAGTCAGGACAACGGAGGTGTTACGGTTCAGGTAACTGCAGGATTCTGAAAATACTAGTAGAACGCTCTCGAAACGTTTTCGCACACGTTTTGGACAACGGCAAAGTTCACGGTACGCGGTTGATTATTATTGCTCGGCGCTTAGGGACTTCGCTTATAGCGTTCGCGTATCTTGTCTGAATAATGCGACGAGTCAACACAGAGTCGAATACGAATCCCGTTCGTGAAACCCGAAATTTTAATTCCGCGTTTTCGCGGCTATTTTCGTGGCATTTGTTTTAACTTGTATCCGAATTTTAGCGCTTTTTCTAGAGTTCCCGACGAAACGATATTCACAGAGAAACCAATAAGTGGCGTGTTTAAAGGAGGCACTACAGGCAAGCTCGTGCCCCTTCCCGTGTGCTGCGTTTATATATTAAATAACGATAATTTTCGTTTTAATATATTTTACGAATGTTAAATCAATATTCTTAATAATTGTCCTGGTTGTGTTCTTCCTAATTGTGGTAATGAAAGGTGTGATGCGCTACGCATTTTATTCAACTGTCCTTTTTCGACCGCGAGCCGACTACAATAACTGTCCAATTTATGCGCATCCCTTAACGTTCGCTTCTCTGAGTTGGGTCTTCTATCTTCTAAACACCCAATCATCATTAAAGCTGTCATCAATTTTATCGCCACTGCGGGCTTGCGCATTTGAAAAACTATGGTCTTGCCAGTCATGTATTTGATTATTTTTTTCGTTTATTTTGTTACTTTTTGTTATAATGTCATATACTATTGTGTATAAAACTAATATTGAGTACATATTATTATTAAGTAACTATATTTTCCGTTATATTTTAAATTTTAATTGTTGAGTTCTAACAGCTACCAGGCTAATAACTATTAATAAAAAAAAAATCAAATCAAATCAATACGTTTATTAATTTAATACCGATTACACGACGTTATCGTAATACGTATTATTAAAAATCAATAAAATACGCGAAATAATTTCGAAATTTAAATAGTAATATTATTGAATTAAATTTCGATTATTTGAAATGCTTTTATTTTATCGTTGACTCGGTAATTTTTTTTTTTTTTCTATACGTGACTATGAATATCTGTAGCCATTTAAAACCCCGTTACACGTGTCTAAAAAATACGCCCCTGCAAGAGATACCCTTTTAAAAAAACAAAACGCAAATAGAATAATATTTTTCCTGCGTGTTCCGAACGGAAAATATTTATACGTTGTTTTCGTATGAATTCGTTATTAAAATCTGAAAACATTAAAAAAAAAAAAACTATTTTAACGCGTGTATTTTGTTGTTGTTGTTATTTTTTTTAGCACTACACAAGTCCCTGAGCCTAATTATTACGTTATTTAGCGGCTTGTATTATTATAGTTGACCGGTTGAGGTCATCACCAGTTACTGCTGCGCTGCGCGCGCATTGCAGTAGTAGTTTTGACGAAACCGTTTCAATAGAAATGGTCGTGTACACGAGATATCCTCGTCGCTATATATTACATTATCGTGTACGATATTCAAACGGTTCGATGTGGTGGTATGAATTATACCGCGTTTCTATAGCGACGTTATAACATATACTCGCTGTGGGTTTATGAAAAAAAAAAACATTGTTTTTTTTTTTTGACGTCCGACGAAAGGACGAAAGGACGAAATAAAAAAAATACGTGTCACGCGTCGCCGTTACCGCGGATTGTCTTCGTGAACTTTAATTTGAACTCTGTTATAAATGTCAAGCGCATTATAAAATAAATGTTATAATCGTTTTCAGACCGTGAAAACCGCCGCGAATCCCTTCATATTTTTTTTTTTTTTTAAATAAATCCGCGCTTGTGTATATAACATTATAGTAGGAGGAAAATATATAGGACGCGAACGAAATCGTAAATTATTTGCACATACCGATTTCGCCGAAAAACCCGCACGATTCGTGTATAACCCGAAAAGATACGCGTTTTTATTTTTATATTTTTAATCCTAAAAAAAAACCGAGTACGGTAAAATAATATACGCGTTGCCATCACGGTGAATTTCATCGGGAAATCTTCCGCTCGGTTTAATATATACGTTACCGCTGCAGCCGGCGGCGCAATCAGAATTTTTTCGAGAGGAGCGAGGAGTCCATATATATATATACTTGTTTAAACACAGACTTTTCGACTTGAGAAAAAAAAAAAAGTCTGTTATACATAATATTATACACACTATGAATTTATTACGTTTTTTTTTTCACGAAAATATAAATCGATGTTTATTAAACGTTGATTATAATAATTATATATTATTATTTAATTTTCATTAGATTATAAATTTGAATCGTATGAAAACATTTTTAAACGTTGAAATTTCAATTTGGGGGACGGGGGTCCGGGCCCGAAATCTTCCCCTTTTGGTTACGCCCCTGAGTCCGCAACAGCTGCGGCGAGTAGAAAAAACCTCAGGGGGGGAGGATGCAAAACGCATAAAAAAATATATATATATTTTGGCTCGACGATCCTCGGGCTTATTAATTATTTAGTTTCAATGTTGAAAAATTATATTTAAAAAGATCTCGAATTTCATTGTTAACCGTTTCATCAGAATCAGTAGTGTTGTTTGGAAAGCGTTTTAACAGTTTTGCTTCATCCGAGCCGGTTTTTTTTTTTTTGTCTGTCAAAGTACAAGTATTTCATTTTCATTATTTTCAACAATATAAACGCAGAAATTCGTCACGAAACACGCGAACGTTAATTATTATTGAATCAAATTCATAATTATTTTCCAAATCCGCGTATAATCCGTTATAATTATACATTGTGTCTGCTGTCACCGCGGCTTAAACACACTGCAGCGTTGTAACAGGATTATCGTCGTTATATGATTTTCCTCCAATCGCGTTTTTCCGTGGCTAGGCGGTTTTTCAATAAACGTCCATAAAAACAATATAAAATATAATCTTCGATATATTTTAACATAGATATATATAAGAAAAAAACTGTCCGCCCGAGGGCCGCCAATAATCCCTTAACCGCGAGAATTCGCGTGCTCCAGCGGAGACGACTCGCATCATATAAGACTTTGGTATAATCCCGAATGGGGTCAGTTATCCAGAAGAAGAAGTCGAAAAAAACATTTATTCTTACAACGGTTAAAGTAAGGATTTCGTATATTCGAAAGCAACTATAAATTATTTCGTTCCGAAAACGATTCGGGTACAAAGTTCCGGAGGGGAGAGGGGGCTTAGAGGAGACCGAGGGGGGAGGGAAGAAGAGAACCGCACCGAATAAAGCGTATTTATAAATGTAGCGACTGTTTTCTAATCCGCTTATAGAAAGGAAAAAAAAAAAGCCGTTTTATACAATAGACATTTCGTCGTTTTCGAGAATTTCGAGAGAGAGAGAGAGAGAGAGCAAAATTACACGCTGTCGTTGCGCGTTTTATAACAATTTTCAATCCATACAAATTTACTGTCGACCGAAACCCGAAATAATTTTTCGGAGGAGAAAAAGAAAAAAGATTTTCTCGAAACGTGAAAAAACGTCTTTTAGATTCTGAACGGAGCGAGGAACGTATCGGTTTTACAACGGCGTGTTTTTTTATGTCTGTACCCGAGAATTCTACCAGAAGGAGCGCTCCGCCGATCTTCGCAGTCACAGTTTGTTTCCCGCGTAGCAAATCGCATCTATATAGTTGATACTTTAAGAGAGGTAATTTTTCGATTTTTTTTTTTAAAACGCCTAAAAATATAACTAAAAAACTCGCACGAAAACGGTGTAAAAACGCGATTCCGTCGGAATCGATTGTCCCGTCGTTTCTTCGTATAATTCCGAAACTAATGCCATTATATAGAAACTCGAAATATTCATCAAATAACTTAATTTTATATTAAGGGGGAAAAAAATTGTTTCAAAATGACTTTCTTTTAATTTTAGACTATTTATAACGATTATTTATTGGTATACCGAGGTGTATTATTGAGTTCACAAAAACGGTTAGTTTCTGTTACGTTATAATAGGCCAAAATACATTACACCGAATAGCTTCGCGCGCTCGGAATCGTTTTATCGAATGCGCAACGATTGCTTTCAAATAATTGATAACTGATAATACGCTCTAAAATCTTTATCCGAGTAATAATTGAGCGACGTTCACAACACCCCGCTGCTCGGTACCATTTTTTTTTTTTTTAAGCGTCAAAAATATTTATATTTATATATAATATTAAAAAAAAATGTATATTTTAACTGTTCTTATACGAATATCATCAATCGGCTGGCGAAGTGTAAACACTGCGCAGGGAAGAGATGGATAAGTAAAATAATATTCTAAAAACTCACTAGTGTCCCTCGGGTTTCCGACGAATGTATATTAATCCTGTACATTTGAACGATAGTGCGACACGGCGAACAACGCAATTAAGTAACGATTTTCAAGAGCGTATAAAAATATCCCGTGTAGTACACACGATCCGTACAGGAATCCGATATTAACGCACACCTAATATACGTGTATAAATAGCGAAACGATTTCGAAACGATTTTTCAAAAAAAACACTAGATTTTATTAACGGCGTAGTGAAAATAATTCTTCAGAATTTACTAAATTCGCGTTTTTTTCACTCTCTCTCTCTCTCTCGTTTATAAACGTTACTGAAACCGTTTTGGATTATCGACTGATTCGACCGAAATACAAACGAATCGTTTTTCTAGCGCATATAATATTATTCGTGCAGTACACACCACCGACGGCGACGACAAAACGAACCGGACACGACAGAACGCCGAACAGACACTGATGGCTGCGTGTTACTGGCGCGGTTTTAGCATCGGCGGCGGCGGCGGTGATTGTTCTCGTCCGGGGGAACGCACGCGACGGTGGCGGTCCGGCCGACGTTTTTCTTCTTTCGTCCGCGGAGAATCTCCACAGTAAAGTGATCGACAGACGAGAAAACACAACAAAAAAAAAAAAAAATGGGATAAAAAATTATGTGTGCGCGAAAAAAAACAGAAATTTTAAAAAAAAAACCCCCCTAAAAATTACTCGTAAACGATATAAATTCGTAAAAAAAAAAACTACTTTATTTGTTTGTATTTCGTAAATACCATTCGGTTTGACTTTGTGCTTTAGACGCATCGTGGCCGCGCGGCTCGCTTCAGATAAGCGAATCGTCACCGAACAAAATATAACACTGGAATTTAGAAAATAAATTACGTTTCTATACTGCATCAGCTGCGGTTGAAATATTGTTCTGCCGTGACGACCGCGTATGTAATTTTCGAACACGTTTAATAATACTGTGCGAATCGCTTTGACGCGTTAATAATTACGTTTACTGCAAGAGATTTTCGTGAAAAAATTCCGAATGTTTACGTGAAATTTTATTGAGACATTTTTTTTTTTTTCGTGTCTGTGTTCCAAAAGAACGGCGAGGAAAAATATAAAAACGCGAAACCCCCAGCGATTCGTAGCGTCCGTGTATATTTGTTTATCAATATTTCTACGGGACAATTAATACGGCTTGGCTTAAACGGAAAATTCAAGAGTCGTTATTCGCAGCGATAAGAATAGGAGAATTCCGAAGAGAAACGGGACGGGACCTTGAAATTTAAGAGCCACAGAATCATTGGCGGTTATAAGGGGGGTGATAGGTGGATCGCCCCCATGGGATTTGATATTTTTTAAATTTATGACCTAACAGCAACGACTTGTGTCATGTAAGTTGGTCCGATTACGTTATGGTTATGCTCCATTTTCATCCCCCCCCACCATTTGAACATCATGTATAAAGCTGGAATTAGTGCTCGACCGACGATCAACGCGTATACGGTACGCGCTGATCATCGGTCGTGGTCGAGCGTTTGGTGCTAAACTGACGACAAACTCGGTCGGTGGTGTACAGTGTAAACGAGTAAACGTGTAAATGTGAGTAAACGAGTAAACGTTAAATAAACAGTAAACGAGTAAAAGTGTAAACGAGTGTACAACGAGAAAAGATGAATTCTTACGTTTACTTCGTTTCATTGAAATACGCGAAATAATATTATTAATAGAAATAATAAAAAAAATAAATAATAAAGATTGCATACGCGCGTACGGTCGGTCAGCGTCAAACTAAACACCCGCACATACCGACATAGCGCGTCAGCCGACCGTAACAAAACGGAAATAGAAAGTAGTCACCAGATAGCGCTACGACACAACATAGAGGGCGTGGCAGAAAGGCGCATATAAATAGCGGTCCGAAACCATCGGACCGCTCAGTGTATCACGGCGGTCAGACGTGAACAACGTAGTTCGCGTCTGACTGCGATATGTGTGTGTGTTTGCGCGTGTGGTATTCTGCCACGCCCTCTGTGTTGTGTCGTAACGCTATCTAGCGACTACTTTCTTTTCCCGTTTTATTGTTATTTCGTTTACGTTCCATGCACGTTGTTTTTCCTTTTTCTACATCTGCATTTCGTCTCGGTACATTAATAGAGCTTTCTTCTTGGTTATTACTCGTCGTTGTGGATATTTCATTGGCAAATGGATTTGGTTCCATTTTCGCCTCCTCCCCCTTGAACATCATGTATAACCGCCACTGCACAGGATTGCAGGGGAATCGACTTTGGTGGAAAGGAGATTGAACGGGAAGGAGAGAATAGGTGAATATGTATACAATAATTAACTCTTAAATCTCTGAGGACTTGGTTTTCAAGCAATAGGCTTATTATAGTGTAAGTTCTACATCGAGACAACGCACGTGTAGAGTTTAAAAAAAAACTGGCGAACCTAATCTATAGCGGCGTATCCGACTTTCGAGTGATTTTCAACGCTATTATAATACATAAAACGCGACGAATATATCTATTTTTTTATGACTACGATCGTTTTTTTTTTTTATAATAACTTACCGCGCGTTTTACATTACTTATAATAATGTACGTGTCGTTGCAGTGGTGCCGTGCCCATCACAAAACTGTTTTTGTCGTATTACTCGAGTGGGTGCGGTACATAACCGACGATAATATTACACTGGGCTCGTCCTCCGCCAAACCGCTCTCCAGAGATTTATAATTACTTTCCTATAAATATTTCTACAAAATTATTCGTCGGTTCGGTGTTTGCGTTCCAAACGCAACGTATCACGAATAAAACGAAAATAAAATATTACTCGAAATTTATTCGGTTAACGCCCGGCGGCGTAATTAGAAATTATATCATAATGGGGAATCAATATTTTGTCATAAGAACAAATTTTTAAAAAAAAAATGTTTTAAAGTAAATTTATATAAATTTCAATAAGATTTATAATAGACTCACAATTACAGTTCTATTTCGTATCTATTATTCTTGGCTTCAGAACCATTGAGTACGTCTTCGAGACGTATCGGTGACACGTTTTTTTTATTAACAATCCGTTTAATCGATTCTAATGAACATTTATTTAATACCATAAGGCTCGTTCTCGTATATTGGCCACCGCCTGCGGTTGACACATAAAAAAGTATATTCCTTCACGAGGCCCGATTTTTTTCTTTTATAGTACAAATTTGATCGAAAACACTTGGATTTTGTTCCGAAATCCCATTACAATAATAAAAAAAAATAAAAAACGGGGGATTCGACGCCTATGATTGCGCCACTGTTAACGCCTCCTGTATATATACATAATAAGTTAACGGTATAAAAAAAAAAAAAATCTGTAGAAAAATTGTTGAGAAATCGGTAGCGCATTTTAATCGAAAACATTAACCTCGTTAAAAATTCGTAAAAACCATCAGGATTTCGTATAAAAATATTATAAGACGTGTACGCACAATAGGAATTTGCTGCTGCGTATATACAGAAAGCTTTCGGGAGACAAGGACCTTATGATATAATCTCTGCATGCGTTTATGACAGGTTAGACGTGTGTATGTTTTTTTTTTTAATCCTAAGTAAGTTTTATAAATTAAAAAACTATTCTCGAACACAAATCTCGTGACTACTTATGTTATTGCAACGATTACAACACCACGTCATGTAAAATATGTTTGATATTTGTATACAGAAGTAATACACAAACGATCGGGTGACGAGATTACGCGTTTTGTCAAGCAATCCGTTTCTTTTTTTTTTTTTTTAAATCGAAAAGTGTCCAAACCTTTCTCGTTCATCTCGGCCGTGCAACGCAACAATAGCATAGAAGAAAAGAAAACCGGGGGGGGGGAGGCTCGCGTTATTATACGAACACGTCACGTGCGCGTAATTATTATTATTTTTTATTTTTTTTTTACACGTCCTGCAGCAAGCGCGAGAAAGGTGTAAATAAGTTATCGTTTCGACTTTCAAGGTCCATTACAATATATCTTAAATCGTAATTTATTTTTTTTAAATAATTTATTCTAACGCGTTACTCATACGCGAATACTTCCCATCTCAAAACCCATAATGTTTTTAATGACAAAATAATGTATATAAGTACGTATAGAAAAAAAATCAAATGCGTGTGTCGTCCCGTACCAATTGTTTACATTAAATTATTCAAAATAATAAACTGTATTTTCATCGGCCTTATGCGTTTCACAAACACACATTTTCTATTAAAAAATATATATGATTCGGAAAGAAAAAAAAACCCGAAAACATTAAAGTTATTTTCATAAAATATACCAAAAAAAAACGCGTTTGTTTACTGTTGTTAGAGGTATTATATTACGCACGGACCGTATATTTGTAAATAATTTTTTTTTTTTTTTTTTCAAATAAATTGTCACTAAACGAGTACGAGGCGAAAAAAAAATAAGCAAATATTTACAAAAAATTAAAAATTACAGTATCTTAAATAACGACAATTTATTATTATTTCGTCTAAACGCGTAACGTACAAAATCCTGTTGTATATCGGCCGATATCAGATTTATAAACACTGTACATTTTGTTATGATTAGAAAAATTATAACACGTTTATTTGGAATAACGCATGCGCGGAAAGCAAGAATTACTGCAGACAATAGTTAAATAATACAGTAGAAACAAAATATATACGAATTATTATTATCGAATAATAATAATACGAGAGTGATACACGAGCGAAGGAATGGAAACAGCGGATATTTAAATATTAATGAATGGGCGACAAAAAGATCTCGAGCATAAAACAGTCGTGATGATGCATAATTATTATTATAAATTATAGTGATTGCAATAAACTATATATGGAAATCAAAATCAAAATTTTTCTAATAAGTTACACGAAATAATAACATAAAAGCGTATATAGTTCGGGACTATATTAATTTAATTATCTTACAAGGATTTCGTACACGAAAGTAAACGTTCGTTAAATAATAATCGACGTTCGGCTAGTTCAGACGTTCCCAAACTGTGGGTCGCAATAAAACGTTTGAGTGGCCGCGTGTTCACACGACACGAAGAAGTGCCGAAGAAGAATTATTATTAATCTATTTGTAACTCCGAAAACGATAAAAATCGGTAAATATTCAATGAGTTCTGGTTTTCTATTCGAAATACACAACTGCACTTTCCGCTAAAGCTATAAAAGCTGCTGCTGCTTCCCGTCCAATTCTTCGTATGATCTTGCGATCTTCGGCCATTTTTTTTACGTTTATTGCCTATCAAACAAATCACAAAACATTATTACTATATATTACTAAATATATCGTTAATGATCTAGTTATCCATATTACATATCAAAAAATTGATTTGGGCAGGTCGCCTGAATTTTGAAAATTGTCAGAAATGGGTCGCAACTATAGAAGAAGTTCAGGAGCCTTAGGGCTAGTCGACCGAGTCCAGCCGCGACTGAATGCAGATCTCGGTAAATCGCGGGTAAGTGTTCACACGTATTATATTGACGAGTTACTGCAGCGTTCTACGTAAAAAAAAATAAAAAAAATCATATCGGAATAAGTATTGCGGAAATAAATACGACAAGTTTAGAGCGTAATAACGCAATTATTATACTAAATTTAAAACTTTAACGTAACGCGCATCATTTTTTTTCCTCAGGTTTTACATTGCCCAATCGTCAAATTCCATCATAAAATATGTACAAACGACGAGTAACACAATATTATATAACCACGCGTATAGGCGTACCAAAGTATACAATCATATTAATATGATTGTATTACTCGGGTGTGTATTACCGCACCGCAATCGTGACTACCGTTTGAGATCCACAACACGAAATCTCACAATTATAACGTACCGGTTCATCAGCTATAGCGACTAAGATTCTGAAAACAGATTCGAATTCGCCGTGGATTTCACTGTACAGATCGACCTTTCCATTTTTTTTTTCTCATCTTAAGATCTTCAAACACTGATTATTAACAATTTTTTTTTTTATTATTTTAAATTAATTTCGACGACTTATCTAAGAAAAAAAAAAATTTTTCAAACGCGAGAAAGTGTCAAGTAGACTTCAAACCTGTTTTCAAATTTCTTATCGCACCCACCACTATATATATATAAACCGATCGGTGCAACGTTGAACGTATATAGACTCTGTCGCTGCAGTGTTTCGTGTGTGTGTATGTGTGTAAATAGAAATTTTTAAAACGCCCTCAATCCGCCGGACTGTAAATGTTCATAAAAAATCGCGTTTAATCGAAAAACTCAGTTTGAAATTTTGAAATTATTTTTTTTAAAACTTCTACTTACGATTCTCGTCTCGTTATTGCAGTGTATACATAATAACAGTACTCGCGCGTCCTCGAGTTTATATTAATTTCCATTCGATTCGATATAAAATGCCTAAGGCATAATCCTACGTAAGCTGCGTGACAGTATATAGATTATATTGCTCGTATGATGTCTTTACCGCTTCATGGACATTCTGCATATACGAACATCGATTGTTCGAGACCGCGTTGTTTCGGCGGTTATTTGAATTTTTATATATGGCTGCAAAGTTATATATGTATATGGAAGAACGGGCCTACGCACGTACAATACAGGCGGAACTACGACGGGTGTGCCAAGGCACACATTCCGATGATGTTGAAAAACAAATTTATGTTAATTTTGTTTTTTTTTTTTATTATTATTAGCTTTCCGTCGAATAAAAATAATAATAAAATATTTAAAAGCTCAACAGTTGCTGGTCACTTCGGAGAAAAAAATAATAATATACCTACGCGATTACACGTTCAGAACAGTTATAAACGTAAAATAAATTTAAAACGATTTTATTAATTTCGAAACGGTACGAGAAAAAGAAAATTATTCCAGTGAGCCTTTTTTTCCATATTAACCAGCACGTGAAAACGGAATTGAGGTCAACTGCGCAATGGAAAAAAACAAATCGCCTGCGGAGTCGTCATAGTGTTCTTATATACACGTATGTAGGGGGCAAGAATTAACGTCAAATTTTAGATACGCTTCAGAAGCGCCGTTCGAAAGACGCTTATTACTATATAAAGAAAAAAAAACTGTAAAAAAAAATTGCGTAACGTAACGAATTGAATTTTTTTTTTTTAAGACAACTATGACGTGTCCGTTATTAATATTATTATTTTTTAAATTTTAAACATAAAATTAAAATAAAACGAATCGTAGAAAATGTATCAATAAGACACAAAATTGTATACGTTTTCCAAGATCGACCGATGTCAACCCCACCGCATAAATTAATGCGTTTCTCAAAATCGACGCCAATACGTTTAGCAAATCGAGTATTTATAAATTACAATACAAAAAACAGCTGTATTTTTGGCGGATTTTTTTTATTCGAGTGTTTTACTTTATCTTTATAATAGTAGCAGTGGCGCAACTTGACCGTAAGGGGCCCATGTGAAAATTACTATAATGCTAAACTGTTATTTCGACATTAATACCGCGATCTGAGATATTGTATACATACATATGTGCATATTACTTTTTCCTTGACAAAATTAATTTTTCTAATCGTCATTAATCAATAAAATAAATTTAAAAAAAAATCTATTTATATTATACTTAAGTACAGAAAATCTCGGGGCCCCGCGAAAGCGGGGGTCCTTGTGAATTGCACACCCAACACTGCCGTAAATGTCGCCACTGAACAGTAGCTCATATAGTGATGGATTTTCGAGTATCCGTGAAAAGTAATATACATAACGGATATATTTAAGTTCAACTCTCTTGAAATTCGCCTGAAGAAATACAATTTTAATAATGCGAAAATCGGTTTGCGATTAGTTTGCCTAAAATATTATTGGCGTCATAGGCAGTACTACAGTGGGAGGGGGTAGAGTATGCAGCTGCCCTCCCTGCCGATTCTATTGCTCTCACTATAAATATTTAAATACTGGCTCGTTTCAAATTATTTATTATACGTTTTATTCCAAAAACAATGCAATTGTGTGTTATAACTACACTGATTAGTATAATATTATAATGATTATCATTGAATTGTGTCGATTTTACGCCAAGTGTTTAACCGTTAGTTTGTTGCAAAAATCTTTATTCGCATTGATTCTGCGACTTTTCAATAAATAATTAACAACTGTATGTTATAAAATTATAAATTTTTTTTAGTATTGACGTTCTCGTTTTACGTCATTTAAATATTCAGTAACGAATAAACCGGTTTCGGTATTTAAAAAAAAAAAAATTGTTTGTAACTTTTTCTTTTTTGTTACACTGAGAGTACCGCTTCTGCAGATTTCATCTGTTCTGCAGTGGTGTAACTATAAATTTGTACCGGATATATAGTAGCAGTGTTCATAATATTATTTACCAGTAATGGATTTGAAGGGATGACAAGACGATCGTCACCGGCTCCTGCGCGAAATTGTATTTAAACATTTGCCACCCCCCTCTCACCCGCGCCACGAAGGTATTGCCCGTGATTTTCGCACAGATAATAAAGATATGGATGGACGCCATGCTATAGTATTCAAATGTGCTCGAAGAGAGAGCGAGTTACCAATATGGTTACTGTATGGTATACAACAGTGGTAGCCAGTAATCACAAGTCAACAGTTCTTATCAGTTATCGATTCTTATACCTGTTTGTGTTTTATTTACCTTACGGAGTTTTTTATTTAGTTGATACTTTACTCGTGTTATTTATAATATATTATTATAAAATATAAAGCTTTATTTTATTATCATTTATTTATTATTAAAAAAAAAAATGATCATTTATCAATTACCAATTAATCATATTATTAAAACCATGAATAATCACTGTAGCGTTCTCTTCGGATTCACAACACTTCATGTATTAGGTATAGGCATGGCCTAGAGAGCCTTGATATATAAGAGAGTGGCCAACTCGGTGCAAGTTTTCTATTGGCTGGCTGTTATCATAGCTTATGGACGCCATTAATCGTCCAAAATAATGTTTTCCACATACACAAATGCTTATTAATTTGTCATTTCGACGTTTGTTTTTACCCGAAATTCGAAAATTAAATTCTGTTTATTCTCTTATACTGTATTATATTCAATAATATAATATAATGTATACCTACCAACCAATTTATGTATTATGCCATCTACCTACGCTATTCTAATGTGTAAATTATAGTAATTTTGTTAATAAAACGTATGTAACATTACTATTTTGTGTTATTTATAAGTTATATTATTTAAATAGATATATGAAAGATATCAAATAATAATGGTTGTGCTTTTATAGCGCACAAAAATATTATCAAATAATTTAATCAAAAACTAATGTTTCTAAAATTTTACAATTTTTTCAATTTTTTCCATCCTTTAATATGCAATCTTGAATCGACCAATTTATACACAATAAAATTAAATTCTAAATTTACGAATATAAATATGGTTAGCGTGTTACATGTAGAATGCCCGGGATTAAAGTGTATTGTTTACATTTTTAAAAAAAACGCGGGAATCGTTTGGACGATTAATGGCTGCTATCTCACACCCGTTGGCCACTCTCTTATATATCAAGGCTCTCTAGCATGGCCCATCCATATCTTTATTATCTATGGATTTTCGTCGGTTTCGAGCGAATCGGTAAAAGTGACGATGGAAAGACTCGTCATGGCCCGTCCATAATATCGTAATCGATGGCGGCAAAAAAAAAAATAAAAATAAAAACTTATGATAATCGAACGGCTTCTCGTCGAAGCCTCTCTCATAGCATAAAATAATACGCGTAATGAACGGATTATAATAGACCGTAAAACAAATCGGCAATAATACTGTATTACTTCGCAGACGGGAACGGGAACTTCGCTCGAGCCGACTATGTATATATATATATACGCGTACAATAATATTATAATACTCGCTCGTTAAAACGGTCAACTGCGCGAGAGCGCGCGCTTAGGACAATTATTGTATATAAAATAACTTCCGTGGCCCAACTGCGTGCTACAGCGTATAATCACTTCGGGGCTAACTGTACATTATACGGATTCCCTCGATTATTTTCGATTATTTCGGCTTTTCGATTATTATAATCCCGCAGTAAATAATATAAAGTGGTCCAAACGTTCACGTTAATATACATTATACATATACGAGTATATATACCTACTTATGATAATAAGCACTACGGATCGGACGCGGACTAATCTAATAATTTCGTCTAATCTGTGCCCGCAATGCGTTCCAACTACAAATCGGTTTGATTTTCAAATTTTAAATTGAGAATGCCTGCAGGACCTCTCGTTTCGGGGTGGGGGAGGGGAAAGATTTGTTTTTTCTTCTCCCGTTCGAGCGTGGTATTCGCGGGTTTTCGTAATCGACCACAAAAAAAAAAGAATCGATTTCCCCAGTTTTCATATTATATAAAAAAAAAAAAATTTTCATAACAAATACCGATCAACAGAAACCTCCGTCCTATCGCAATCGCTATTCTAACCCTTGTTTTACCCTTTGGTCTACCTCTCCGGTCTCCTACAGGTCTACGACCTTCTGTACCTATATACCGCAACACACTCACTGTCCTTCCTTCGCTCGTAACGTGCAGCAGCCGACCTGCAGACCTCTCTGCAACGATTTTCCCGACTAAACACGCGTATAATAATTGTATCCAGACATGTATTTCTTTCCGAATTCTATACACAATCCCCCTGCAACACTCAACCATATAAAATTCTCCTCTTACTCTAAACGGCACTTTGTTTTTTGTTATCGCGTACAATGCTTTCTTTGTAAACAGACGAAAAACAAAAAAGACGAGTTGCTTTTTTATTTAAGCGATTTTTCACGACTTTTTTCCCCGTGTAATCGACGATTTTTTTTTTTTTTAGGACAGTTCCAGAGGGGAGAAATAATCGACTGCAATGGCTGCACACTATTATATATGCCATCGTAATCGTATAAAACGCACGCGTACAATCGCTGTTTTCCGAACGGACCGCACAACGAAAGGCTGGCCGACACCGAGGTACATTATTTTTTTATTATTATTATTATTATTGTTATATCTTGTGTATAGTGTATATGACGATTTTTTTTTGTCTTTTTAATTAACGATCAGGGGGACTGCAATGAATAAAAAAAAAACGTAATAATATAAATATTTTTTTTTTTAATAACGGAATAATGTCCGAACAGTATCGTATATATAAGACTATTTAGCGCGGATTTATGATGTGTTTTTATTTTTATATAAGTACCTAAAAATTCTACCGGACGAGAGTGCTCCGATCTTAACGTGTAGCACTATTTTCCAATAGCAAATTGTATCTAGTCGGTACTTTGAAGAGGTGATTTTTTTCGATTTTCTCAATATTTTTTTTTAAAGCTTCAGAAAGAACTACCGAAAAAATCACGTAAAAACGGTAAAAATAACGAAATTTCGTCAAAACCGATTATCCCGTACGTTTTTTCGTATAATTTCGAAACTAATGGTCGCATATACTAGGCTTGTCCCAAAAGTAAGGTCTCCAAACTCCTAGCGGCCAAGGGAAATTTTATTTTTCTAAGTTGGTACCATTGATGTGACCGTTAGTTTCTTCTCTTTCTATGAAAATTTGAACTGGCCGGATCGGACGTTTAGTGCCTTCGTGACACGCGAATATGATGAGCGCGTCAACGTCCGCCTCCTTATCTGTTCATACATTTGTTTCATAGAAACCTGAAATTTTCACCAAACACGTAACTTCTGACTGCATTAACGACACGGGTTTTAAAAAAAAAAATGTCGTTTAATTTTAAGCTATTATCACAGCAATTGTAGATTTTGAGGTATTCCATATATTCATAAAAGAGGTAATTTTTGGTTTTAAGGATTCAAAAATTTTAAACAATGTCGGACGTTTGTTACATTAATACTATATTAAAAAAAAAAATCTTGTAAATCGTTAAATCACAATATTTTTGTTTATAAACATTTCAAATTTTTCGACAGAGTGTGTAGTACACCGAAACTCCGATCAGATAAAACCGTTTTATCGAACGCAATGCGAATTTATCATTGCTTTCAAATTTATAGTACAGGTAATAACAAAACCCTAAAACGTTTGAGTAATTTCACTTACATAAGCGTCGTCCACAACACCGTTACTTTTTTTTATTCTATTTAAAAGTACCTATCGATTTAGCAAAGCGATTTTCGTATATGAAAAAAAACATGCAAAATTACGCGATTCGTTTTATTTTTCGCCTACACAAGGTTTCTTTTTTTTTTAAATAGATTTATTCAGCTTTTATATGCTGACAAATTCGTAATACGGCCGTCCTACGCGCGTCGTCATCGACAAAACACGTTTTTAGTAAAAGCCCGAAAACACTATGTATATTCATAATGCGGTAACACGACGGTACCTACCTAATCTCATGTATTATTCAACTCCGACTGAAGGTGACTGCTAAATCTCACGCAGCATCATAATAAATAATTAGCAAAACACGGGTTTAATATAATATATTGTGTATCACAGTGCGGTTTACGCACATTACACGGAGTTACATAACGCGTTAAAACGTTTCGGGTTTTTAAAAAAATATTTTTGTTTTCAACCGTACACTACTGCAGGGTAGTGTCTCGCGGAGATCTGACAAAATATGATAATATTATATGTGTCGTATAATAATACGACTGAAATAAAAAAATTTTTTTTTTTTTTTGTATTATTTAAATCGATATAAATTTATTTAAAAAAAAAAACCAGTCTGCTAGTACTCGACACATATTGATGTGTAAACGTCGCGTGAGCGGTAAAAATGGAACGGAATTTGGGATTGGGATTTGTGAATATCGGCGGTATCTTTATTCAAAGTAATTTCGATAATAAATATTATTATTATTATTAGTTGTCACGACAACAGCTTACACATTACACGCGATTTAATAATTGCGTGCAAATCAATTAATATTAATAAATATTATTATTAGTTGTCGTGACAACAACAGCTTGCACATTTCCGTCCCATTTCCCGAGATTTACCCTCGCACAGTGGCGCACACGTTAAGGGTCAATGGGGTCGATCGACCCCCCCCCCTATTCAAAAGGGTGGATGGGGTGATGCTGGTGTTATGGAGCTAAAAATTTAAATAATATATTTTTAACCATCATAATAATTAATACTGTAATGCGTGCAAGGTTGTCTATTGGGTGTCTTCTGCAGGTTGTCTATATTGGGTAGTGGCAAGGTGTGCAATATATTGTTTAGACCCATCAATGTGCAGTTCAGTGTGCGCCACTGCCGTCGCATACCGTCGTAATAGATGTTTACACATCAAAAAAAAATATATATTATATTTTGTTCTTATGACAAATTATTGATCCCCCTCCTCAGCCATGATCGAATAAACGATGATCAAGAAGATTTACGCCACTGGAATAAACATATCAATCGGCGATCACTCGCGGGCACGTGCGGAATGTAAATAGGTAGTACCTACGATGCGAACGGTCTGTAACAGCGGCGGATTAAGCAATATGCCGCCCACAAGCAGAAGGAAATTTGCCGCCCCTTTATTTTCATAAGTGTTTTTTTAACCAGCAAAATGCATTATTTAGCAAAATATATTATTCATTATTTAAAAATATATAGAACAGTTAGACATCAAAACATAAATATGAATATATTATTAAAAAAGTTTTCTTTGCCGCCCCTAAAATTTCGCCGCTCCAATCACGTGCTTGTTCTGCTTGTAGGGAAACCTGACGCTGGTCTGTAATATGTTACACGCAGGATGACACATTATAACGATAGTACGAAAAAATATCCAACTAATTGTACCTACCTATGTGCAGGTAGGTAGGTACACGATGATTGTTCTTTTTGATAAAAAGGAAACGTCGAGTGAAAGTACGAGAACAACAACAATAATAATAATACGCGTATTATATTACCTATATACCTACTACGCGCTTACCGAGCCCTTTTTTAATTTCGTTTATATATATATATATTTTTTTTTTCTATAAAAATACGTCGTACATTACAATATTATTTTAGTTTTAATTGAATTCCGACAAAACGGCGAAGAAAAAAAAACCGCATCAAAACGGATTATTCCTGCACGCGTCCGCATAATATTGCGATACAATTATAATATTATACGGAGGAGCGTTTGGACGATATTATTTCCCGCAAGAACGATATCATATATATTTTGATCGATGTTAGAGCGGTGTATGACGAAACAGAAAATTTATTAAGAGAGAAAAAAAAAATTCAAAAGTTGTACAACGTTACTATTATTATTAGTAATAGTAGTACATTATTAAAATACGATCAAGTGATACCTAGCTGTGTACGTACAACTCGGCCAACTGTATAATGTCATACGAACACGGAGACTCTTGCAGAATCTCTATAACGATTTCTAGATTCTGAGATATTGGTTTTTTTACAATGTGTTTTTTTTTTTTATATATATATGTTTGTACCCAAAAATTCTACCAGAAAGAGTGCTCCGATCTTTTCGTACAGCACCTTTTCTGATTGCAAATTGCATCTAGTTTGTACTTTAGAGAGGTCATTTTTCGATTTTTTCAAAAGTCAGGAAAAACTACCAGAAATTACATAAAAACGCTTAAAATGCAATTTCGTCTTAATCGATTGTCGTTTATTTAGTACACCTGCAAAGCTCCGCTCAGAATCGTTTTATCGAATGCAATGATTGCTTTCAAATTTATAATAAAAACAAAACTCTAAAATCTTTATCCAAGAGTAATTCATTTAAGCGATATCCACAACACCCCGCGGCTCGCTACCTTTTCTTTTTTTTTTTTCCATTTTTCAGGACGTACGGAATAATAATAATAACGCGCAAGACATTTTACACAGTTAAATTTTCGTAAATACTAGTAAGAGACTTATCGCGTTCGAAAGGAAAGTGTTACGAACCATATGCGGACCAGTGCGATTAACCCGGAAATACAGATATGGGAAAGAAGAAACAATGAAATTATAGACTATATTATAATAGGCCAGATACACTCACTTTTACCAGGAGAAAACGACTAGAACGGGGTTCGGGCATGCATGGAGAACGGATGATCGGCTTGTTAAAAAGATACTGGTCGATAAAATAGGTAAAAAAAAAAAAGATCCCCAAGACGATCCAAAACCCGATGGATCGATTTTGTGCACAAGGATTTACTAATGATACACCGAGACCTTACAGACTGCAGCGTATGAGACAGACAGATGGAGAAGAGAGATTTCGATGGCAGCGCGCTGGTCCTGAATGGACCGCTGAGCTGACGAAGAAGAAGAAAATTTCGTAAATACCTTATTAAATTCCCGTCGATAAAATTAACACGATTTCCATACGTACAATGTATGTTAACTCTTTCGAACGACGTTTGTTCGTCTCAAATTTTTTTATTATTATTATTATTATTATTATTTTACAAAACGTGTAGCCCATTTAAAACAATAAACAAATTATCCGTATCGATTGTAAATAATTGCTTTGGACTTGCACCGTTTAATGTGGCCAGACGCTTAAAAATGCACTGGTCTCAATTTCAGTGTATGTAATAAGAAGAAAAAAACGCCTAATTTAGGCATTTGATTCGGTCAATGCAGACAGTTTTTATTTTAAGCCGTTTGTGGTGGGTAAAAGCTTAAGACATCCCTCAACCAACCCTTAGATCAAAGTGAGATACAGGACAAAACTAGTGAAATAAGCCCGAATAATGCGCAGGTTTTTGTCAACCATACTAACCAGCCTTGACAACTAGCTATGAACCTCATATCGTACACCTTCCACGTCTGAGTAACAATCTTAATAATAATAATCTTATAACAACACGTGTATGTACATATATGTATGTATTTTAAAAATAATTAAACATTGAACAATCTTTTTTTATTAACTTCAGTTTTTATGGATAACCGCTTTATCCACATATTTTGGCCGCCCAAATGGATGGTCTGTTTTGTAATAAAATTTTTTAAAAAAAACGTCTAACAACTTCTCGTGTACAAATTATCAAAACACTTTACAACATTTCGTTAAGTTTACAATTGAACGATTATTATTGAATAGCATGATGAGTTCATTAAAATAAGAGACTCTTTTCTGTGTCCTTGACCTCTTATTTTATATTCAGACCATATTACACGCTTGCTTAACAAACAGACCAAAGGAACATAATTATTTACATTAATTTCGTTAAAGTAAAAACAATTGAACTTAATTAATTCTGTCTTTTCGGTTACTATTGTTACACAACACGACCACAATCAATCTTCAGTGTATTCGACAATAACAGGAGCTTCGTCTTCGTCTTCTTCGTCTAGCCCATTGAATTCCCAACCGAACTTTTGTTCCAAAAATCTTTTCAACTGAATTGTACCGTCTTTGAGATCGTCCTCCAACAAGATGTCACTAGTTTCCAACGTTCTAAAGAACTCTTTTAGACCATTGTAAATGACATTGTTGTTTTCGACAATGTCCACCAAAAAGTCTTCGGGCACTGTATCCAGCTGATGGCGTACGGCTAAAAGAAACTTTGCGAAAAACATTTGGTCCCGAGCAATTGCTTCTTTACTCATACAAAACAACTGAAACAGCTTCTTCCAGCGTTCAAAAGACTCGTAACTCAAACCGAGAAGAAAACAAATGTACGAGAATTGGAGTTCGGCTAATATATCTATTTTACTGGGGGCAAAAAAAATATATATATATATATAAATATTATTATAAAACAATTGCGAAGGCATAAAATATAATTACCATTCGTGTTGTTCAGCCATTTGATGAAGTATGTATGAGGTATCGAGTGAATATTTAGTGATTTCGGACAGTGATGAACCTGGTGGATAGTGACATTCCGGGGGTTCAGTAAACCTAAAAATAATTATATATAGATATATAAATATCGACCTGAACTAATATAATATATCACTCGCCTTATTTTACTCCCTTCTTTGGGCACCAAGTTTGGCAAACGCTCGTATCCAATGTCCGTATCACTTCTGATCGGACCCCATTTTCTCCTTTTTTTGGTGTTTTCATTAACCGATGCCGGGAACAATTCCATCGCCGACCGGATTAATTTGGTTTCAGGACATAACCTGTCTGTTAAGTCGTCTGGAACGATAAAGCAAACGATTAACTCCCGACGACAGGCAACTACACGAGCATTTCGTTTTTCAAACGCTCAACATACCGGTGAGTAGTGAAGACAGGCCGTTCCACTTGTCGAGTTCTTCGTACGGATACGGTCCTAAACAGTCGTCGAAATAGAGTACGTTCGTTTTGTACCTGGCCAATTCTACTCGGGGAACGTCCATCAACTCTTCGCCGTCCGCGTTCCATTTCTTTACGAAACACTCGCCCTTTTTGAAACTGTGAAAGAAACCGCATCGCGGAGCCGTGTTGCCGTACTTGTCCGTGGCACTGTGAACGCGTTAAACACGAGTTCAGTTTTTTTTAATTACTACACACGTCCGTTTTCAAAATCTTACCTGTAGTACACGAAATGTATACCGGGCGGTATCATTTTAATTCCTTTGAACTTGTCGCCGGTCGCCCAGGACATCATGTCGATGCCGAATTCCATGCCGGACGGCACGTCCAGAAAGAACGCGGTAGCGCCGTTCACGTACAGTTTCATTGCACTGTCTTGATCCATGGCCGAATTCAATGGACAAAGAAATCCCTTGGAAAAATGTCCTGTTTTTTTTGTTCCGCGGGCGAATTGTATTGGCGCGTTGTTTATTGACGACGACGGTGCGTTAACGGCAAAAACATTTTCACTTTGATTTTTTTACTATTGCCCCGAGTTCGAAATTCGAATTGCAAACGTATTCTGTAAACGATATTCGGGGACATATACTTTTTTTAAAATTTCAAAATCAAAACACTACGACTACGCGGTCCGTGCGGTATGGTGACAACGACATAAACATTGATAACACGACAAAAATCAACGATTACACTGATAACAGTGATAACGGTGTTATCAGCTGTGATATATTACGGTCGATACGCTCGACGCGTCGTCTACCGCGGTTGTCCGTTTTCAGGTCGCTCTGCGCTCGTTTTTTTAATTCAGCTCAGACGCATAACGTTAAAAATGAGTCGTTGCTCAGAAATTCGCAATGAAAATAGTCGCGTCCTAAAGGACCTGAAAACATTTCGGGAGTCGTGCAAATGTAGTGAACGACCGACAAGCGTATACATAATACGTACACTATAAAAATGAAGAATTGAATTCCGAACCAGAAACTATAAGTGTGCGTAGTCTAGAAATAATTTCAAACGAACAATATTAATTACTATTGTGTATTGGTTTTTTTTTTGTCATAATGTACTACGTTATTCAATATTCTTTTTGCGCGTACAAAATAATATTTTTTTTTTTTTTTGATTAGGTATGTCCGAACAAACAGTGATGGAGACGAATTTCATTGGCGCCAGACATTTTTCATCGTCATATGACATTTTGAATCGTATGCGAGGGTAATAACTGTTTTTCAAATAAAATATTAATTGATAGTACCGTCAGTATTGTAAATGCACGAGCCAATAGTAATAACTACGTTTACCGCAACCCAGTAGTATGTTTTACGAGTTTAGTTAATGAAAAATGTATTTTTTCAATCGAAAAACGTTTGATTTTTAAAAGTATCTGTAATAACTGTTACCTTCGTTTTTGTTTGTTTGAAAGCGATGATAATCGACAATCGTATTCCAATAAAATTATGAATCGACTTGAGAACTTCTAAATTTCACTGTTTTCTTTGTTACAGACAAAGTGTACGTTCTATTTTTTTTTATTAACTATACAAATTATTATAGCGAGTTTGAGAGTTGTATTATGTTGCACATGAAGACTTGTGTATTCCGATCGATTTTATAACATAACTTGTAAAGTCGTATAACACGAAAATTAAATTTTTTAGCAAATTATTGGTTTTTATTATTTTGGTTAATAATACAATTTTAATAGTGTATTTAAAAATATTATAAATAGATATTGATTTCTGATTTTTTTTTTTTATAGGAGTAACGAATTATGCGATATACAAGTAGTGATTGGAGACAAAAAAATTTCAGCTCATAAAAATGTTTTGGCTTCTTACAGTGATTATTTTTACAAGATGTTTACAGAAGATTTCAAAGACAATATATTAGATTTAAATGACAATAAAGAGTTTACTCCCGATTCGCTTGAACTATTAATTGATTTCATGTATACATCACGACTAATAATTGACGCTTCTAATGTAAAGGTAATACAGATAAATTTGAATACTTAAAATATAATTAAAAAAAAAAAATGAAATACCTACTTAATATACAACATGGTAATGTAACTGTTATTATACAATCTATATTTTTTTTTTTTGACCATCTAAAACCCCAGCTTTACTTCATTTTGTTCTCTAAAATATATTTATAAATCACTTTTACTCGCAGGACTTATTAATCGCGTCGAACTTCTTATTACTTGACGATGTGAAAGAGGAATGTCTTAAATATATAGAAAATATAATTAATATTGACAACTTCATGATGTTTAAAGATATGGATATTTTGAACGATTTATTTTTGTCATTTGTCCTAAATAACTATAAGTAAGTATGTTTTTAATTTCAACGTATTACATTTTTTTTTTTTTTTATGTATAAAACATACTTATCCTTTATTAAATTATAATGGTATTATTATTTAACAACCTCTCTATCTCAAATATTTTATAACAATGTTAATTGAATTTTTAGTAGGAAATCGTTATACAATAAATTGTAAAATGGTTCTGATTCATATTTTCTTGATTTGTGGTTAGTAATGTTGTCGAATCAAGCTCATTTTTATCGTTCTCGTTGGAATTGATGACGGAACTTATTCAAAGTGATGATTTGTGCGCAGATGAAGAAAAAGTAAATATTGAAAATATATTAACACAATAGTAAATATTAAATAAAAAAAGTAAATGTACAATATATTTTATTTATTATAATATATTTAATTCTACAAAAATAATTGTTTTTTTCCACATTATTTGCAAGGTTTATGAATCTACTATGCTGTGGCTGAAACATGATCTAGAAGAACGTTCAAAATATTTACCAGAATTATTGAAGTCCATTCGGCTTGGTCTAATATCAATTGATTATTTGAATAACGTTGTTCAAGAAGAAGAACTCATTAAATCCAATGTCAGATGTAAAATAAATATTTAAAAATGTACAGAACATTTGTTACTTATTAATCGTATTTTACGTATAGGTATGAATTATTTGTGTGAAGCTTATAAAATGCAATCTCATACAACTACAGGAAAAGAAGAGTCGGCATTGAATTGCAATCATAAACATCGAAAATTTACTCAGGTATAATGATTTACAATTATTACTTAAGTTAATAAATATTGTAGTTAATTATTATTTGTTTCTGTGAATTAATAATTAATTTTAATATTATATTTCAGAAATTACAAGTTTTAAGTACTTCGAAAAATGAAGATTTCAAAGACAACAATGCTAGAAACGTACTGTAAGTAATTTTATAAATTGCAGTGGAATATTTTTCAATCTAATGATATTCTTACTCTTAAAATTAGTATATTAGAGTGTTTTCTAAAGAAAGACTTTATTGTAAACCAATAGTTTACACGTAATTTTATTCTGAATTAACTGCAAACAAACTTTTACAATGAAATATAATTTAAATCATCACTTTTGGACAAATATATTTCAGATTCCATGTCAGCCTGATTTAAATCAAACTGACATTTCATTAAAATATATAATTAGTAATTACCAAGAAATCTATTACAGAAAAGAAAAAAAGTTGCCCGCACGCACTAAATATGAATAATGTATTTAATGAGACGTTTATTTTAAAATATACAGTAAAATTGTGGTCATTTAAGTTAACATTATTTACACTCTCTATAAACCCAAGTAATAAACATATGCGAATGATTTTATTTATCTCGTACAGAAACAAATGTTGGTTTATAACAATCTAATATTAACATAATTATGTTTTCCAGGTACATAAACAATTCAGAAGAAATCAAATCATTAAAATTTGAACAAATAATGGAACTAATTAAAAGCGATGATTTATATTCAGACGAAACACAAGTATTTAATCGTGTTTTTTTTTTTCGTGATATTTGATTTATTTATTTTTTATGAGTCTTACTGTTGAATTAAATTGCTTAGGTCTACGAAGCTACTATTTTATGGGTAAATCAAGATATAGAAAATCGTTCTGAACTGTTGCCAGAACTACTACAAGCTGTTCGTCTTCCATCTATACCAATAAAGTACTTGGTAGAGGTTATTGAAACAGAACAACTTATTATTTCAAATCCAAAATGTAAGTAGTGAATATTAATTATATGTCAGTCAGTTTTAAACAACTAAATTTTTTTAAATAGATATCTATCTCGACTTACATTCTTTAATTATAAAAATAACTTTGCATGATGTTTGCCTTGTGTTTTCAATTATACTGTACAAATCTGACTAAATAGTTTAAATTTTAAAAATATATATATTTATTAAAATGTTGATTAAAAATTAAAACTTTTACATACCAATATTTCAAAATTATTGAGTTTCTCAGAACGTGTATGAATTTTTTCAATAAATAAATAATTAATTTTTTTTTTTAATTTGAAATTTTGACTTATAGGTATGAATTTATTATATAATGCATACAAAATACATGCACTCAAAAGTGCTGGATTGAGTATATTAGCATCTTCTATTTGTAATTTCAAGTATCGAAATTCAGGACAAGTAATTTAACAATATAACTGTTAATGTATTTAGTTTGATTATATGTCGAAATGTTTTTATTTTATACGTCCGCCTGCTCTGTTTGTAAAATTCTAAAAATCTAATTAATTTTATATTAGATAAATAATTATATGATTAATAGTGTACAGTTTTGGTGTATCCACGTATATAGATTATCTGAACGTTATTATTTTTAATGTTGACTAAAATTTTAAATATTCATATTAAATGGATCATTTTTCATAAAGTAAATTAATACTATTTTCTAATTGTAAATTAATTTTTAATTACACATTATGTGGTATAATGATATCAAATCATGTAGAATGTATGATTATTAATTTGTGAGTATACATATGTGGAAGAATTACGAGAAGAAAAAAATATAAAAATAAATGTTTTCTATTAGAAAAAAATAATACATAGAAATACGATTAACAATAATATTTACATGGGTAGTATATATTTCTTAAAACATGAACCATAAAAGCTGTGAAAATTTAATTTAAAAATCGATATTTTATACAAAAATAAAATATCTTCAATATAGTATTGCATATCTTGTCGCTAACTTTAATAAATTGTCTGATTGTCAATAATTACACAGATTATATTAAATGGATTTTTTTTTTCAGGTATTAATAATAAAATATGGTTCATCGACTGCTGCAACATTAGAATGGTTTAACGTTATAGACAATGCATTATATCCATCTACTTTAAAATGGACAGAATTAATGTCAAGTATTATACTCAGCGATGGCAAAATTTTTTCTCTGAAAATGATGTAACTATTGTCATTTAAATATTTATTTTTGATTTTGTCAAAAGCTATAAAAAAAAAACCTTAGTAATTACTAATTTTCTAATAAATTTTGAAATATTCATGAATGAAATCAAAAATAATTTCTTCATACTTTTGAATTTTGTACAGAGTAATAATAGTTTTTAAATATTCATTGAATATTTATTTTAATATTATGTAGACGTACTAACGTTGAGTCTAACGTATTGTTGAAGTATAGCTTTGAGATCAGTGATCAGTAAATGAAAACGAATTAAAATTTAGAAAAGACGGTTAATGTATTGATGTATTTTTTTTCTTCTATTCAGAGGCTTGTTCAGTGGTTCCAAATGTTATGCATCAATTTACAATGGAGATGTGAAGAAATGGGAAGATACAATTGTTTCTAATTTTTATCACGGCCGTCTTTTTACTCAGTATAATTATTCAAGCATGATACAATTCTATGATCGCGTCTATGTGGTAAATAACATAAAAGTATAAACCATAGAAATCAGTATTATATTATTTAACAATTAATTACTGTAACTTAGAGGTAGACATTCGAGTAAAATCCCTTTCACAATTTTTTTTACTGTATTAATATTTCCTCCGTCCTAACAGTAGACGAACCTAGGTAAAATGATATATAAACAAATGTTATTTATTGGAAAGTGATATTTTGAAACCCATCTTATGTCTGCCTATGCTTTGACTTTTATTGAAATGTAAAAAAATAAAATGTTCAATATGAGGTTCATTTTTTTAAGATGTCTTACGCGGGTGTTGAGTACTATGATATCGTAAAAAGATCATGGCACGTCGTTAATTTTAAAATAAGTAAAGAAACAAAGGAAGTAAGCCTTGCAGTTGTTTCCGATCTGATTTACGTTGTGAGTTAAAATTATTTTATTTATTTCATACGTCGGTGATAACGACGTAAAATTTCCAGTCGTTTGGTTAATTTTCTAGCATAATAACACTTGTTTTTATGTTTAGATTACTGATACGAGATCCTTTTATTATGATCCAAAAACCGATGTCGGCCAATTAATCCATCCCATGAACATACCGTTAGTAGGCTATTCAACGTGTTCATTTAATAACCAACTGTACGTAATTGGCGGCGAAATCCGTAATGATAAAACGTCGAGTTTTAGATGCATGCCTTCAGCACAAGTTTCAAAGTATGATTCGCAATATCACACTTGGGTTCATATTGCCAGCATGAACGTACCTAGATATAATGCAGGTAAATATTTATTTGCTATATGGAATGTCGATACTTATAATTTATACGAGTTTATTTACTAAACCGTAGTATACATAGATATGTAAAACACGTGCATTATTGATTTACTTTGGTATTTAAATTTTTTTTTTTCTATGTGAAATCTCTCCTTCCGTTTACTATGATCAAAATGTTATTCTGTACGTAAACGTTAATGTGTGACTTGGAGTAATTTTAATATTTGTTTCAGGTGCTGTTGCAATAAACGGAAAACTATACGTAATAGGCGGTCGAGAAAATAATACGATTGAATATTACAACCCTCAAACTGAAAAATGGACCCTTTCCGAGAAAAAGTTGACATCGCCGAAACTTAAGACAAGTGCATTCGTTCTTGGCGTTCAAGCAAATATACATTCGAAGAATATTTTAAATTATTATTCTCAAAACACTAATTAATGTTTACATTACATTTTAGTATTTAGATTAATTATTATCCGATATAGGCATTTTCTGACATTTTTTTTTTTTTTTGTATACTTTAAATTGTAATTTTCTATAAATGGTTCCTTATCCTATGGAATACAGTAGTATTACGAGACAATAAAATATATAATTATATCTTCAAATGAATGTGTTTTAACAATTGGTCTGTGAAATTACACTGTCGTCCCGTATCTGTTACGAGGTCGAGTGATTTTAAATCGCTGGAATTGGCTGTTCTCAAAATGCGTGTTTTTGAACATCTAATTCTTTTGTAGATCCTTTATTTTCTTTTTGATCTTTTAACGTTCTATCGTTTGACGACTGAATTGTATGAACTTGTTCCAGATTATTGTCCAATAAATTTTAACTGTCCAAAACGAATGTTATAAAATATGGCGTTGTCATACGATTTTTTTTTTTCTGGTTAGTGTCACGAAAGTTCGTACATTTTATTTCAAAGGACTATTTGCGGTTGTTTAAATTGTTTTTAATAAAACATTTAAGCTTTTCAAATCGTAATGACATCTATACTCGTTACTTTTTTCGTTTAACGGATTAATTGTAGCTAAGAGAGAGATTTTAATCTTTTTTCACGCTTCAACGGTTATTGGAATCAAAACTAGTTGACTGAAGTAATGATACGTGTAGAACATTTTTATGTGTCGAAGTAAAATTTTGATCCTTTTCCTATTTGAATAATAAATGGCAATTATTTAATTTATTGCGTTCAGTGATCGATAATTTTATATATATATATATTACTTTTTAAGATCAGTGAAATTAGCGTTATTTATTTAAATTACGTGTTTTGTCTCATAGTTTCCATAATTTTGAATTATTAATGCAATTACGTACTGAAAAGATGAAGAGCCGATCAAGACAGATGAACCACCTAATCTAACAACTCGTACTGATAAGATACCTCTGATGTTATATTATCAAAATCTGTTTGAATTCACAAAAACCACAATACATATAAAAAAATGATAATTATAGTTTGTTTATGAATTTGGTTTTTTCTCTCTGCCTAAATTTAATTTCAACGTGCGATTTATAAAATAATGTTTAATAAAAAAGCATTTACAAGTGTAATCGAATATTCTCATTCACGAATTGAAATAAATACGCGTGTAATGTAACACGCTAAATTATACTCTGCAGGTTTGTTAATTGTATTTTTAAGCAATTCAAAGTAATTACAAACTCGGTTTGTCCAAAAACGTAAACGAAATTGTTAAAAAAAAAGTCGAGTACAATGAGAGTTTTTTTTTTAAATTTATTTTATTAACAATCCTACCGCGTTCGTTTTATAGTGTGCAAGTGGGTACTTACTATTACAATACTCTTTTTCCATTTATTCGAATTGAATACGATTTTTTTAAATTCAGTTAAACGATTTCTGAAAACTATTCCTATTCGATTAATAACTCCATAATAATTCCAGTCGTACTATTGTATAATTATAAAACGAGTAAAAATTGTTTTCATTTCAACGTAAAGAGTTCATACGAAGGTAAAACGTGATAATAATATTTTTTTTAATTTGTTCGTTTTAGATTAATTTTATCGTGTGCGTTTAAAAATGGATTCAACAGATGACATACTGAAAACATTGAGTTCTGATCAAATGGCACAAATCGTAGCTGGGGTGCAAAAAGATTTGGACGACGAAATCGTCAAAACCAAACAAACACTAGAACAGATCGATCAAAACATTTATACGTGCATCGGCGACTTAAGAAAACTTAGGAGAAGTATTATCGTTTCGCATTACGCGAATATGAAAAATAACTTTGACGGCCATAAAAATCGTCAACGAGACGCCATTCTCAAAACGTTGGATTGTGAAGACGAAGCTAAAGATTTAAGCGTGTTTATGACCGGTCTAAACAGTGTGTCGTCACAAATCAGAAACGAATCTGCGAGCAACGTTGAATACTTGAGCAAACCCATTCCGCAAAATTGTTCGCCTTCCACCAGTTTTGTTCCTACCACCGGATTAATCGAATTGACATACGTTATCGGTAACACTGTTAAGATTAATGATGCCGATCAAGAAATGAAATACAAATGGACCGTTTACGTGCGTAATGCGGAAGAAGGCGTAGACAATTTGATTTACATTGACAAAGTGACGTATTTCTTGCACGAATCCTACGAACCCAATCATATTGTGGACGTGATCCAAAAACCGTTTTCATTGACTAGACAAGGATGGGGTGAATTTGTCGTTCGTTTACGTTTACACTTCAAAGGTAACATGAACGTTCAGACCGACGTGTATCACAAACTGTGTTTGGATAAAGACGTGACGGTCGGTATTCCGATGGTGGCCAAGGAGCAGACTGTCAAGTACAAATTATTACTGCACAAATAGTATTCATTGTGTACAGTCGTTTATATATAATAGAATATATTTACATTTCAATAATATTTGTAAATTACGCGTGTACATAAACATGTTAATATTAAAACGTTTTTAAGAAAAATAAAAAATGAATCGATTATAAAAATTATTTTTACCATTATAAATCTGTACAATCGTGCTTACATTTTTATTTCGAATTCTTACTACTCGTGCATTTTGTCCGTTTCCGAAATCGTATTCTATAGTGACATAAAATAAATTATAATCAACTAATAATTATGTATCGAAACACTATTATACGATACGATTTTTTTCTATATCAATTATTATTTTATTGTACGATTTTGTTGACTCGTTCTAATTGGTCCTCTCGTTGTTTTTGGACACTCAGTAATGTGGATCTGTGGTCCGAGGAAACTATTCACAATACTCGGAAGCGCGTATTTTTCTTCATAAGTCCCATTCGGTTTCTGAATCAAAAAAAAATACGAATAATATAAAAATATTCGTATATCGATCCACACGCTTTACCTAGTGATCTCGAGAACTCGAAACCGTTACTTTTAACGTTTTATTTTGTAATAGATACTTTTTTTGTGACTCGTACAAACGAAATGCATTTGCACGGCAAGTCATTACGCATTTTTAATGTTTTCAATTTTATTTGTGACGGTTTTCAGATTTTCAATAATTCAAATAAGCGTTACCTTATCAGCAGTTATCACATTACAAACAGCTGTCGTTTCGTATCTGCGTCGTGATAACAACATTATTGATAACGAAGTTCTGTGGTAGACGGAGACGAATATTTTTACCCTACGTGTTGTCAGGGGGGTGTCCACCACCTTGATAGTGGACAATTTTTAATTTTTCAAGTTAACTATGCAATTTTGATCAATAGATCAATTAATATATTTTGGGGGTTTGTTCCCCCTGGTAATTGGCCGTCATACTTTAAAAAAACTTTTTTTCCCTTAAAGATACGATCAAATTTTGCAAAACAATAATAGTGCGAACAATTCTCTAATTAGTATAATATATAGTGTCGAGTACAGTTTGTAATTTCAATTTTCTTAAGAAATTCGACGATGATGAACGATAAACCAGAAACTTCACGTCAGAAATGTCGAACGGTAAGTAGGTGGTAAATAATAATATTTGTTTGTGAAAATTATTTTTATCGAATACCCATATCACAATATGTGTGCGTTGAATGAACGTTCTGATTGTAAAACACAATTTGTCATTTTGCCTTACGGAGATGACAGAGTATGGGCGTACGATAATATCGTAGGTATTATCCAGGTCACGGTTTCATCAAGTCCCCCTCGACTCTCAGTGACCCTAACGTAGAGAAAAAAAAATCGGTCTGTCGATCAATGTTGTGTTTTGAAAACAAATTACATTTTTATCCATTAGTCCAATCAAACATTGTAAGATATTCAATTTTTTTTTTAAGATTATTATCGTACAATTTCTTACAACCGTGTCCTACAGTTCTGATGTTTTTTTTCAATTAAAAGCTAACTTAATAAAAGTTAGTTTTTTTTTTGTTAATTTAAATGAGTAAGTGTTAACACTGTGGGCGTTGTTCTAATATTCTGTCTCTTAAAAATACTGTGGTAGGTATCAATAATGAATTATTATAGAATACTATACTCGTTAAGTCTCAAAAAGCCAATTGTCATAACTCGATAAGATAATTATAAATTTTCTATAAACGGACACACACTTTTTGTTTTATTCGTTCATTAATTTTAGGTCTGACAGTCGTCCGACCGGTGTATTGCCTTCCTACGACTCTTCTCCCCGTTTGCTTTTAATTTTAAACCCAGTTTGCCGCACGTCTGTGATATAAATAATTCGTTCTTGGTCGTCCTCTTCGTTTTTTTTTCCTGCCATAATAATTGCTTCCAGCAGGACTACCTGTACAAGACTCACGCCTCAGAGTATGCCCCCTATATAGTTTTCTCGATTCTCATAGTCCTTCGATTCGTTTTATTTTTTAATGTAGTACTCGATCATTTGACACTCTGTCCGTACATAGCAGCAGCACATCTCAAACGATTTAACCAACAATTAATATACGCCTTTTCGATGTTCTGCGGTCATAAATTGCCGCCATTCTCCAATTCTTCTAATTTCGCGTCGTCCGCAGTAATGTCGCGTTCGACCCGAACAGCAAAAAGTGGTTTGATCCGTTCGTTTCGTACAAAATATTATGCACCGAGCAGTCGATGCGACACTCGACGTTACCGAATCGCAGGATACGAGCGGTGTGTCCGCGGACGAGGAGGCGATTATAATAATTTCAGTTATTCCTTTCCAAAAAACGGGACACGTTTATTGTGACGCACGTCCGAGACGCGTTCGTATATCGTGTCGATTTCGTCGTCAGAGAATATAAAATATCAGCTCGAGCGGAAAATTCGTTGCGACGGCGTGTGTCCCGAAAATAGAGAATTCGCGTACATACAACACGGAGAAGACGTACGAAATACGTTCATATTTTGCACGTCGTTGTTTTTTTTTTACACGCGAATCAAGGTCGTTCGGGAGAGACGAGGAACGATTTGGAAAAACGATTTTTTTTTCCCGCCAAACCCACTCCGTACACAATATAACGCGCAACAATAATATATTCGACGATTATTAATTGTACGTACGCGAGCAAATACGATTTTATTTTTATTTTTTTTCAAACCTGTATAATAGTATAGCTGCAGCGTTCGATGTTTTGCTCTCTAGCAGACTCGCGCGTTTTTTTTTTTATTACAGTATTTTTTAATCGTTATTTTCCGCCACCGTACGCCGGCCGCGCTCGCCCGCAGCGGTGGATGCCGTCAATAAATACGTGTATATTGCGTTTTACAACAGCGCTCTCGATTTGTTTCTCTCTCTCTCGACACGCACGTCACCGCGTATAGGTATCGTTTGTATGTATAATTGTATAGGTATTATTATTATTATTATTATTATTATGCATAATACGAATCGATAAATTCGATATCGATCGACGCACTTCCGAGGCGAAATAAAAAAAGAACAGAAGGAAAAAAAAAGAGCAAATCATCGTAGCAGACATCCGACGGTGGAAGTCGGCAATGGCGAATTTTCATGGCGAGTTATAACCGCGCTCTGCGGTTTCTCCTCCGTTTCGCGTGTATCATGTGTTATACCTACCTACCTAATGGGGAGGGGAAAAAAAATAAAAAATTGGAAATATCTTCATTGTCGTCGGTAGTGATCGGTCGCCTTGTGTTTTGTGTATTGTTCGCGCGTGTATCCGAAAAACGTCCTTGTCCGTTGCGACGCGCGCTTGTTGTGCTCAAAAAAATAATTATTATTATCATAATAATACGCATACCTATTTGTTGTCGGTCGAATAATAATAGTAAACGTGTATATATAATAATAATAATAAGGAAATTATACCGACCGCGGTTGCGGCTTAGCGGTTGTAAAATATAAAAATTTCGATTAAATTTTTTTTTTCCCCCGTTTTTTTTTATCGCGTAGAACTGTAAAAGATTCTCTCGAGTATACGCGCGTCGAATACGAGACCTTCGAAACGGTCGACCTTGCTCTATAGAAATTATTCCCGACCGAAATCCGAGTAATTAAAAAAAAAAAAAAACCAATAAATACTCGAGTGAAAAAAAAGTCGAAATTTGTTATATATACCAATGCGGTTAAATATATACGCGCGTAATACCTGTTGTATAATAATGTTGACTATTTATATTTCAGAATAAAAATAATAATAATTATATAACCGTATTATATATATTATCACATTAATATGTGTGTTTTTTTATGTCTGTATCCAAAAATTCTACCGGAAGGAGTGCTCCGCGATCCTTACAGTCATTATAGTTGGTACTTTAGAAAGGTCTTTTTATAGATTTTTCTCAAAAACGCCTAAAAAAAAATTACATAAAAACGGTGTGAAAAACGTGATTTCGTCAAAATCGATTATCCCCGTTATTTTGAAACTAATGCGGTTATAGAAACTTGAAATATTCACTAACTTTATAATATTATATTGCGTTATGGGAAAAAAAAGTTTTCCGAAAAATTTCTCTCAGTTTTGGACTGTTTATAACGATTATAAATTTTGAGATATTCAATTCGTAAAAGAGTTGCCTGATTTTTAGTTTTAAGGCTTATAAATTCAATACAGTTTCAGACGCGTACGTTACTCGCAACTATACATTATATACAAAAAAAAAAAAAAAAATCTCGGAAAACCGTTGGTCACGAGTTCAAATTTTTCGACAAAGTGCGCGTAAATTATATTTCGATGGAAAATGACAATTGAAATTAAACATTTTTAACAGCTGCCTATAAGTTTATTGTAAGAAATTATATTAAAACGACGTGTATCGCGCTGTATACACACTGCAGTATTATTATATATTATTAATAATAAAATAATGTTACACCGAAGCTCCGTTCAGAATCGTTTTATCGAATGCAGTGCTTTCAAATTCATACACGTATAATATACTTATTAATATTCATATAAAAATTCATATTGTATTAAAAAAAAAAACTGTAAAATCTTTATGCGAGTAATTCACACTTAAGCGTCATCCACAATACCCCGCTGGGCTCGCTATCTTTTTTTTTTTTAGTTAAAAGTCATTTATTATTGTCAGTCATGCGCGGCTAAAACTTTAGCGTCTGACTTATCGGCTGTTCTTCGCTGCGGGACACCTAACCTTTCTGAAGGTCTCGGTAAAATATGGATTTGTGCACCACGCGATGATGTGTGGTGCAAAAAAAGTGACGATTCTAAATAGAATAATTAAGACGGATTGCCCGCAAACGCAGAGTATACAGATGAATGGAATACGGCCAGCACAACTCTTTTTACGAAAAAATCATAAAAGAAATGGAAGCAAAAGAATATTGCGAATTAAAAAAAAAAAATACATATAAATCATTGTATAGCAGTCGTAATTTCATTTTTCGAAACAAATTTCATATTATTCCGAGCAAAACGTTATAAAAATTTTTATTATTAAAAGCGATATAAACCCCCCTTAGATATAATATCTCGAAATTCGTTAAACGCGGGTTTTACAAATAGAAAATTAGTGTATTTAAATGCGCAATAAAATATTATTTATACTCTTTTATAGTTCGTATAATAAGACGTGCGCAGTAAACGTATGTTAATGTAATACAGCAAATTTCATACGTACAAAAATCATCAATTCCGCAGAAGAAGAAAAAAATACAGCAAATCGATCTATATATATATATATATTATAGTTATTATTTCCGCATATGTTATTATTATTTATTCCTATAATACCGTAACGAATAATATAATATTAAATAAATTCCCTACCTTTTGTTGTGTGTATTGATGAAAAGTAAACTATTGTACGTCATTGTATATTATACAGTTGAGGCCTCGGTGTAAAAAAAAAATAATAATAATAATCGTATATATTATATTATGGGCGTATATATTATATAATGACAGCACGTTTTAACGCCTCGCCTTAATTGATGCGAATCGGTTTTACGTTTCGCGTTTTTAAATTTTAAGTCGACGCGTTCGAAAAACGAGATTCTAAGCGAAACTTCTCGATTTTCCCCCGACCGAAAACTCTCCGGACACTTTTGGATCGTTTTCAAAGACCTACTTCGTTTATAATATATTTTCGTCGAATTTTTCGCCACAAAAAAAAAAAAATGAAAAATATACGAACTTGTTATGGGTGCGTCGTTATGTAAACGGAGACTATCGTTCCTCTTCACGTTTTATCGTTATAAAACACATAAGTATTTCAGACGTTTTATACATAATCGGATATAATCAGTTAACCTTCCTATGATGTATGTACTATGATCTATCACATTTTCATATATGTATATCGAGTTGTTCGTAGAATGGATTACTAAAATGTCTACGACATTTATCCTGTATGCTGTGTGTGTACTTGGTCGGACTGAGCTTAAAAATACGAAATTTTCTTTCAGAAAACACCGGAATGTAAGTTTATTTACGCGACCTTGAATTATATACACGCACTGTCGAGACGGGAAATTATAGTCTGAATGTGTTTTATAAACGATAAATTCCGGTTGCATTTTAGGACTTACAGGAGCTATGATGTGTACGCCTAAGTGTATAAGACAAAAGTGTATTTATTTTATTTTCAATACGCATTTGAACGCGTGTGCGAGCGAAATCGACACACAGCTCTGCAAACTTTGTTATTTTTAAACGTATATTAAAATATGTGTTTTTCGGGGGAGAATAATTATTATTAAGTTTAAATTCCCTTCTCTCTACGCACTCGTGTAATAAATCTGTAAACTTACAGGTATAAATATTATGTGTTGTTGTGGCGAAAACTTGTAGCGCATGACGTGCGGGTATTGGATGTTATGTCGTCAATGCGCACCGTTATTTCCGCAGCCTCTTAGAAAGCAACCGTGTAATGTATATTATACGCAGAAAATATCGATATTTATAATTATTATAACGAGTTGTTCACCCCCTTTCCCCTAAGAAACTACACTTAACAATTACTTAACCATTACAATATTATATTATACGCGTTTCGTTTAAAGTAAAAACGATTTATCGCGTGTTTATTTAGTGTGTAAGTACGCACGTAAATTATTATTAATCGCGATGAAATGCGACTTTTCACGTTAACTCCGTAATGAGTAACAGGCGAAATCGTTTATACGAAAAAAAAAAATTATAGGTATATTTACTTAATATACGTACCATTTGCAGTGTTTATATTATATTGTCGTCGATTGGTGTAAACCGAGTTATTAAAAAATATTATTTATATTCATAAAACGTGCGCGTGTATAGTAGGTAATAATAAATTATTATGTGTATACATATATATAAAATTTTCGATATTATTTTTTTCTTAAACATTTTCAACTGGTGCGCTCAGCGTTTATTAACTGCAGTGCGTATATTTTATCGTTTCCTATACGACTATCGAATATATAGTGTCCAGAAAATAGAATATTTTCCGTTTGAAAATGTTCGTATACTCGTAGGATCAATCCTCAGCGAATAAAATTTATTATTATAGCATGTTTTCAATAATTATTGTCTTCGTATAAAATTGTATTTATATATATTTATATAAACAAACCTAACCTGATCAGCTCGGGGGCCTCGAGACCCAGCCATTTTTTCTTTAACCCTTAATCCGGATCGAATAATTTATCCCGTACAAAACCGCTGGCGATAAACTTTTTACGATTAATTATTTATTTTGTAAACGTACGTGTCGATCATTGTTTACGAATTAAATATTATAAGCGCGAGGTGAAGTTTTTTTTTTTTGTAGCGTAACACTATAGTATTTTATATTGTGTCAGTCAAAATTTTTTTAAATTTAAACCCTAGTAAGTGATTCATGTTAGACATTTCAATTGGCGCGTTAATCCTTTACGTACCCTGTAGTATTTATTTAAAATATTTTTTTTTTTTTACTAAATTTTACTTTGAAAAAGGTAGTGAGCCGCGAGTTGCTGTGAACTTAAGTGAATTACTTGGACAAAGATTTTAGAGTGTATTGTTATCACTGTAAATTTGTAATCAATCATCGCGTTCGATAAAACGATTCTGAGCGGAGCTTCGGTGTAATATTATTTATTATTAATACCGTATAATAATAGAGTGTGTATATAGGAGTAACATAATGAATTGACGGTTGACCTTACAGTACATCATTTTAATTAATAATTTTTTCAATAAACTCGGGTTGTATTTTACAGAGAAATTGTAAAATGTTTACAATTATTAACGTAATTATAAATTAACTTGTTCACTTATTACATATTTGATGAATATTTCGAGTTTCTATATATCCATTAGTTTCCAAATTACGAAGAAATAACGAGAATCGATTTCGGTTTTTACCGTTTTATGTAATTTTTCGGTAGGTTTTTTAGTTATTATGTTTTTAGGCGTTTTTGAGAAAATCGAAAAACGTACTCTCAAAAGTACCGACTATAGATGCGATTTGCTACCGGAAACAAACCGTGACCGTGTAAATATTGGAGCACTCTTTATGGTTTATTTTTTTTAGGATTCTCGTTCCGCTCAGAATCTAAAAAAAAAATCATTAAATTCGAAATTTTAAAACTACATAATATATACGTACTCAATTTTTTTGTTTTTTTGACTCGTGACATTCGACGCGTACCTACATAATAAGCTATATTATAGTAGCGTTATGCGTGTAATAGTCGTCCGTAAATTAATAAAAAATTTTAAAAAAAAACTGATTTCCATTGGCCCTGTGTGTTATGTCGGTGGAGGCGAGAGCAGAATCAACAGGTGTTATTCGCGCGAGATCATATAGTAATGGTCGTGGATGGAGGTCAGCGAGAAGAAGGGGTTTCAGTAGGCGGCAATCGCGGCTCGCTGTTATAGATATCAGCTAGTGTGCTCCGGTCTTCTACCGTTCAATTGGAAAATTGCACTCGTCGGGTTGACAACTCGTTCTCGTTTTTTTTTTTATAATATTTTTCGACGCGCATTTACAAATCGGTTTTTGTTTTTTACTGTAACCAGTCTAAGCGTTACACGTAATTTAAAAAGAAAAAATTCAAAATGCCGTTGGTTAACATGAGGTCCAGTGCGGTCCGCGGAAACAAAAATGTACGTATTATTATTATTATATATTACCTATAATTCAACCCGTCTTGTATAAAAGATATTCGAGTAATATATATGTATTTTTTTTTTTTTTGAGAGAGAGTTATAAAGAGTATGACGTTGAATTTTAATTTCCCCCCCGAGCGCTCGTCTTTTACAACGAAAAATAAATTAACTTGTTTCCCGTACTGTGTAGGATCCGGATCGCTATGAAAAATTAACTGCGCGAACAGTGTGTTTTACTTGGTTTCGATATTCCGTTTTTTTTTTTATTAATCTTCTAAAAATCAATATAAAATTATACGTAAAACGGCGAATCGTATATACGCGCGCGATTTTTCATTACTTTTCCACATAATATATCATATTCAGTCGGCCAGTTACTGAATTTCTAACTATAATATATTGTATGAATGACGTCGTGGGGTTTTTTTTTCGTAATTGTAATTTATGTATAATAATCGATTTTTTATTATTATTATTGAGCTAAGTACGAAAACGTACAGTGTACACCTGACGATATTGATAATGATATTATTATCTACGTAAGACCGAAGAGAAAAAAAATAGGACACAATATACTATAGCCAGAAAAATGAACGAGAAAATATATTATATAATACGAATGGAATGAAAAGAGAAAAAAAAGCGTTGTACAATGGATAAATAAATGAATGTTAAATAATAATCGATTTATATTTACATATAATAAAAACGGGCGTTTTAATCGCCGAAATTCAATATTATTGCTTTTTTTTTCCTACGATCACATCGTCGTCATCGTAATACGATGAAGGTCACACGCCCCGGCTTTCACCGGAGAAAGTAGCTCAGTAAAATATACTCGTTTCGGCGGAGCGTATGTACGTATAATTAATTTCCTGTTTTTTAAACGCTTTTATACCGAGTTTCGTAACAGCACTTCCGTATCTTCCTCAGAAAAATGACATAATCTCGCGGTACGTGTACCTATTTAATTTGTTTAAAAAAAAAATAAAATCTTTCGATACACACAAAAACAAACTAGTTTAAAATATTCTTAATAACACATATATATATACGTAATTGATCGTTATTGCGTAATAATAATATTCAAATTTTTATATAGGTTTAATTTCCGGATAATTATTATTGTTTTTACGATTTTTAAAAGTTGTCTGATATACAGTCCTGCGAACTTTTATATACTCAAGGGCACGGGGCGATCGCTTATGTTTTTGTATATAGTTTTTTTTTTTAAATAAATTTAATTTCGGCAATAACATAATACGCGTGTCTTCTGGTTAATTTTTTTTTTCATCCCTCCGTATTTAATTTTCTAATTCCATCCATTTCGACAACGTAGTACGTTACATACAGATTTTATTTTTAAGCGCCCGTCCCGAATCGGTTCTATCATAGTGTTTTTTTTTTGCGTTCTGTGTCGGGTCATTCCTTATTTAAAATGCTGCACATTCGCTTTTGTTAGAAATCTCGTGCTTTTCAACCGTTTTCTTTCGAATGCGGTAAATGTATTATTATTATTATTATTATTATTATTATTATTATTATTATTATTGTTATTGCGCATAAAATTTTAACTCGGGAGAATGCCACGGGTTTTAAAACACTGTTAGTTATCGGATAACAATTTGAACTCAAATTGATTCCGACAAATTTTACGAGGGCTTGTAATTAATTAAATTTTTTTTTTTGATTCTGAAAGAGAGAGAGAGAGACGTTCAGAGAAAACTTAAAATGTATTTGAATCGGAAGAACAAGTCGGACGGGACGAAAGAAAGTTTTCTCCTGGATTCTGCAGGGGTTTCCGGAAGACGCGATGTTTATTCTGCACTGCACTTTTGAAGAACGTTAAAAGATTTTCTCCGACTCATTTGAGACAACCAAATTGAGCGTTCTTTCTAGTTTTCGAGATTTCTGTAACTGTGCAGGACATCTCTTGTGTGACAGGATTTTTTTTCTCGTAATTTGCATCGAACCTTATAAAAAAATGTCTATAACAAAATTATTTGTTCGACAAATCAAAAATATTTTCCCTCTTCCGATGATAAAAACACGTTTAAATTCCGCGTGACGTACGAATTATAGATATTTTGAAACTATTAACGTAAAATGGATTTTATTTATTTGTCACGGATTTTCGGGTTGTATCTATCTGATGATAATAATGACGGTGAAATGATGAAATGCCGAATAGCTGTTTATAACGTTCGAGAGATCGGGGAAAAAAACATGTATGTATTATATAAAAAAAATTGATCAAAATCCGGTTCAGTAGGTTTTATCGAAAACAAACAAAATTAGGGCTATCGAAAAAAAAAATCTACGAAAACAATATTGTCTTCTCAGGCGCGTATGTCTTATTATTGCGGTTAATTAAACGTGCTCGGAATTATGTCTGTGGAAATCGTATAAAAAAAAAACACTGTCATCTCGATGTTGTAAACACAATTAAAAAAATAAATGACAGTAATTTTTATTTTTTTTCTATATTTCTGATCAGTTACTGTTTTAATAACGTGTATTGTACAATAATGACGTTTCGTTTTGTTCAGGTGGCGACCAACGTCACGGTTCAGAAACATCACGTTTCCCGAGACAAACGTGGACAGGTTCTCGGCAACGTGCGAGGATTCAGAGGATGTACCGTTTGGTTTACAGGTCAGTATAATAATATAATGGAAATGCAAGACAAGATTTTATCACAATTCACACCGTGTTTTAATGAACGAAAACGGCTTTACGCGAAAGACTCTCGTATGCCTCGTAGCACGTGGTGCTGCAGTAATCAAATTTCGATCTTTTTTTTTTCGTTTTCATTTAAAAATTAAAAGAACGAGATTTTTTTCTTTGCACGTCGTGCAGGACTCCGGTTTTCCATTAAAACATTGCCAGCTCGATATACTGACGTTCAATTAAAACTCCTGAAATTTAAATTGTCGAAAGTCGGCAGTCCAATGCGACCTGTAAAAAGTCTTACTCTTTCAAATATAACGAAAACGTTGTCGAGACGATCCTACGAAGTACCTATGCGAGAGTTTTTCGTCCGAGGCAAATTTTTATGCTAAAAACGCCATCTAACCTTAGTAAGGAGACGTAAAACGTGATAGAAAATCCTGACCCAGCCTAAACGGCTAAACATCATATACTATAGGATTATCCGGCGCGGGCAAGACTTCGGTGTCCTTCGAACTGGAAGCGTACTTGGTGGCCAGAGGAATACCGGCCTACGGATTAGACGGGGACAACATGCGGACTGGTCTGAACAGAGATTTGGGCTTCAGCCCAGCCGACCGCGAGGAAAACATCAGACGCGTGGCCGAAGTGGCGAAAATGTTTGCCGACAGCGGTGTCGTTACGTTGTGCAGTTTCGTATCTCCGTTCCAACAGGTCGGTCGTGTTCTAAAAAAAAAAAAAATGTTCGAGTAAAATTTTAATTTAATTTAAATTTTCCCTTTTTTTCTTAATCGCCGCGCAGGACCGAGAAATGGCCAGAAAAATACACAGAGAAGCCGATTTACCATTCTTCGAGGTGTTCGTCGACGCGCCGTTGAGCGTGTGCGAAGAACGCGACGTCAAGGGTTTATACAAAAAGGCCAGAGCCGGTCAAATTAAAGGTCTCCATACGTTTTATAATAATATTAGCGTCTTAAGCACGACTAGAATTTATCCGTACGTATTTATAATGACCGATGCTAAAAAAAAAATATTCATCGACTTAATTTTTATAATCAGTGGTACAACGTTCTGGGAGGAGGGGAGACCCAATAGGTGTTTAATCTTCAACAATTTTTTTAGGCGATAACTATTTTTTTTTTTTAAATCATTTATAAACCAATATTGTAGGTAGGTACATAATTTAAAATTATCAAAAGGAATTGATCGAAGAAATTTGGTGGTTTCAAATCAACAAAAACGCCGAAACTAATATTGAAATATCTATAAATATAAATTATACTTAAAGTACTCGGGTGTTTCAATTGTTTTTCTATTGTCAAATAATAGAACTGTTTTTTTTTTTTTAATCGCAGAGGCAGCATACATATACTACAGCCTGCGTCTGATATTATCGTATAGTCATGCCTATAATTAACACGATAGAATGTTACCAAACAATAGACTTTATAAACATTTAACCGTGTCAAGTGTTGGTTTAGATCGAAATTTTAATAGTCGGGGGATTTTTTCTCTAGGATTCACCGGAGTTGATCAAGCCTATGAAAAACCAGATTCGCCAGAATTAGTTCTGAAAACAATTCATTTGACCATCGAAGAGAGCACTATGCAAGTAGTACAAATGCTCGAAGAAAATGTAAGCAGTATGAATAACAAAAAAAAAAACCCACCATTGAAAATATAATGTTAATTTTCATTCATCTTTTGAACGATATATTTTAATACAATACCTTCTCATTATAATAATTATTATTATAAATAGTTTTGTAATAAAATATGGACATAATTTCTGGTCGATTTGCGAAATACCTATTTTAACGAAATTTGTTTCGTGCAATTGTTCACATTGACAACATTTTCTACTTTGTCTTAAATACACGTTTCCAAAATATTGATATCTATTCATCTAAAATATATACAATTTTGTATTTTATATTTTTTTCTGTTTTCCAGGAGATAATTCCTTTGCAAATGAACCGTGACATTGACCGAGTACCAGAACTGTTTGTCCCAGAAAACGCAATAGAAAAAACCAAATCCGAGGCGTTATCGCTCCCTCGATTAGATATTGGAAAGATCGACATGCAGTGGGTACAGGTGTTGGCCGAGGGATGGGCAGCTCCACTCTGCGGATTCATGAACGAAGAAGAATATTTACAGGTACACAACGACAATCGTTTATTATCATGGATTTCGCATGACGCGTTGTAAATCAGTCGGTGTTGTTAATGTTTGCAGACTTTACACTTCAATAGTTTTAGCGAAGACGTCAACCAGTCTATACCGATTGTTCTGCCCATAACCACAGACAAGAAAGAACAGCTGATCTGCTGTGAAGAAATCGCTCTGTGGTACAATTCCAAACCAGTGGCCATACTTCGTAAACCGTCATTCTATCCCCATCGTAAAGAAGAACGAGTGTGCCGTCAATTTGGAACGTCACATCCCAACCATCCCTACATAAAAGTAGTACATTTCGTTTATACACGTATAATATTTGAATTGACAATTTGTTTGTTTGTTTGTTAGACCATTTACGAAAGCGGCGATTGGCTGGTAGGCGGTAATTTAGACGTTATTGAACGTATTCTGTGGAACGACGGTTTGGACGACATTCGTTTCACACCGAACGAACTTCGTGCGAAATGGAGGGAAATGAAAGCAGACGCGATATTTGCTTTCCAACTGCGTAATCCCATACACAACGGTCACGCACTGTTAATGCAGGTCTGTGGTGTCGTTTCAAATTGTTCGTTCGTTCCTAACGTCATCGTCGGTCATATTAAAACCGCTGTGTTGAACATGTAAAACAGGACACCAGGAAAAAACTTCTGGAGCGCGGATACAAGAAACCCGTGTTGCTGTTACATCCACTTGGCGGTTGGACAAAAGACGACGACGTTCCGTTACACGTGAGAATACTCCAGCACAAAGCCGTGCTCAGGGATGGAGTTTTGGATCCAGAATCGACCGTCCTGGCCATTTTCCCAGCGCCCATGAACTATGCCGGGCCAACAGAGGTAAACCATTTCGTCCCTGTACAATATTATGATGAATCGTTTGTTTATAGTTAATGTAACATATACTTGTTGTACAAATGTATTTACCGCAACATTCGTTTCAGGTGCAATGGCATGCCAAAGCTCGCATGTCTGCCGGAGCAAACTTTTACATTGTGGGCAGGGACCCAGCGGGAGTACCGCATCCAGACAGCAGCCTGGCTTGCGATCTGTTCGATCCCACACACGGCGCTCGGGTATTAACAATGGCGCCGGGACTGTCCGATTTGGAGATCATTCCCTTCCGCGTGGCCGCGTACGACAAAACAAAAAAAAGCATGGACTTTTACGATTCAACTCGACACAACGATTTCAACTTTATATCCGGAACGAAAATGAGAGGTAAACGATTTGTCTCGTCCTCGCTTTTTATACGGGTTTTTTTTTTATATATATATAATTGACCCAATGTTATATTGCCCACTGTCATATAGGTCTTGCCAAAGATGGTATTGAACCGCCCGCTGGATTCATGGCGCCTTCTGCTTGGGACGTGTTGGCCAACTATTATAAATCATTGAACAAACTATGAACAAGTTAATTTTATTCGTCTGTCACAATGGACGGTGCACATTCCTATATTATAATTTATAATATATACATTGTAAACCACTAACACCATCTTCTTCCCTCCAAATTCTCTTAGCTCATCGCCCTTCAGACGAGCATAAACCCCATTTCCAGACGTGAAAAATTGTTTTGTAATTCGCAAAACGCTAAACAAATATTATTTCGTAACCATTTTTCCTAGAGTTAAATTTTTAACCTACTCGACTTTTTTGTTACAATACACATTGTATACGCATTACAAACCTCTCCAAAATTTAGAAACAAATTATACTTAATAATAATACGAACAAATACTTTATCCCCGTCCTATTTTATCATGTTTTTATTTATACTTACCATTAGTTTTTTTTTAGTGTAGCCTTTATTATTTGGTATCGATAAGTTTTTTTGTTTTTTATAGGATACTTGCCTATTGTATACTCTTATTAATAATATTATTTACCGTTAATATATGATATATTATTTATTTGTTACTCATTGTTTGACATTTAAATTTTAACTTAAATATATTTTATTTTATTTCAAAATGTATTATTGTTTGCAATATATTATATAAAACGAAGAAAAAAACGTTATATTGTTAAGACAATTACAGAAAATGTCCGTAGAAAACGTTCTCTTGAAAACTGGCGATGACGAGCGATTTACCCATACCAAAACACCACAGAACAGCTTAACCGCGTAATTTTATTTCATTATATGCTGTTCGAAATTACTCCAACAAATGCTACAAACGTTTGGTTGGGTAGAATTTGTTGATAGTTTGTCACTTGTACAATTTTAAGGTTTGAAAACGAACAACACACGATTTTTTTTTTATTTATTTATTTACTTACTTTGCACTCTACTTTGAGGCTTATATTTTTTTATAATTCCAGAAAACAAAAAAAAAAAAAAAAATGTAAACTGCTTGAAATATACTTGTAACATTATTATGTGTGCCAAAGAGAAAAAAATTTAAAAATATTGAATGTCGATCATGTTGTTCAACGCCTTTTTAACTGCATCCAATTTCTTTTCCGCGTCTTGCCGATCCTCCTGGAAATTCTCATCTTCCTTCGACAGTATAGTATTTATTTTATTTTCTAATAAATACTTTTGGAAAATTTGTTCGTTTAGATTTTTGTCCAAACATTCGACGAACGAATTAACCAGCTTGTGCTTGATTCTCTTTGGCACAAAGTCACGTATGATCTTTCTGACAAACTCGAAGTAGGAAGAGCTTAATTCTCGATGCAATTTCACCTGTTCAGAACGTTCCAGCGATTCGTCTTTATCACTAAGACCAGACAACAGTTGTGTGAGCATGTGGATCCTGTTGACATCGAGCTTTTTCTGTGACGGAACCTCTGAGAATACAGAATTTTGGAATTCTTCTTTTTTGGGCGTCGTCTCCGCCAAGACGTGGGTCCGGTAGTTGTCGTTCATGGCCGCCTGTACACATTCCACTTCGAATTCCATATTGGATTTCACCACTTCTGATATGAAATCCGGATTGGACGTGTTCAGACTTACTCGATAAGATTCAATGTATGACTCGATAAATTCTTTAATCGAGTTTACGTTCTTCTCCAGCAACGAGGAAAACACCGTTCTTACCTGAAATCACGACAACATCAATATTCATACACACAGCCACTAAAATTTCAATACATTTAAATTTGAGAACACGAATAAAATAAATTAACAACGCTCAGATTTAGGTTATTTTTTATACTTTTAAATCTAATAGTTTTATTGTTTGGGCGTTTTTCAAATGAAATAGTGTTATTTTTAATTCATTGGCGTAATTAAGGAGGAAAGATGGAGGCTAAAGTGTTGCAAAAAAATCTTGAAACAAGGGCTTTATCTGTACTAGGAGGAGAAAGCACAGCTTCGACTCCCATTTTTTTCAACACTGCATCACCACAACGTTGCCACGTCAGATCGATATTTTTGAATTCGGTTTTTTTACAACGATTTTTTTTCTTCTATTATTAACAAATTTTAATTTATCTCCATGTCATCTCATTTCAGATAAAAAAAAAATACGCGTAAATATTTTTATATTATAATAAGTAAGTATATAGAAAATTTTGACTTTTGAAAAATCGAAAAAGATTCATCTTCATCGGACCGAATCTGAAGAAATCTTCAAAGTTTTTATTTGATTGAAAAATATTAATATGTAAATAATATATATATATATATATATATGTAAACGCGTGTATCGAACAGTAAAGAAGAATATTTGTTCGAAACGTTTTTAACTCTTGAAAATAAAAGTATATACATAAATGAAATATGCGTATAACTCTTCTAAAGAGTTCGTCGACCAAATTTCGATTATCTTACAAAGTCCTTATCCCCCCCGTCCGTCCGAAAGTAAACCTAGGTATGTCCTTTCAGAAATTATTCGTTTTCGCTGTGGAAACGTAATAAAATTACACATAAGGTGTACACCATAACTCACGTCTCTGTTGAGCTCCGGAAATCTTTTCAACGTGTCGGTAAGGTTCACGTCTATGGAATCGAATATTTTCAGCATTTCGTTGCGCACCAAGTCCACGCAGTCCAACGACGGTTCCACCAGGTTCTTGAGTTGACGGCTCACTATTTGTTGCATAGCTTTCTCGTTTACAAACGCACTGGTGTCTACGCCAGCCGTGTTCAACAGGACGTTGGCTATGTTATCGTTGGTCAAATCCAGTAACGGGTCGATGGCGTTCACCTTTTTCAAGTATTTCTGTTCGAAAATCTGCGCGATACTCGCTCCGCCGGTCACCGCGTCCACAGACACGTCGTCTTGATCCCCGTTGACGGTCCGTTCGTACGACTTGCTGATGTCCTTCAACAGTCCAATGACGAACGACACTTGGTTGTCCGGCGTGTTCAACGACAGCAGTTTCTGCTCCAACTTCGCCTTCATGTCCTCCAGTCGGTTCTTGAGCTGCGGATACGCGTTCTTGATGTGCGTGATCAAGACGGACTGCAACGTCCGTGCCAACGCCTTGTTCCCGTGTTTGTTGTGTATTTCCGGATAATACTTTTCGAGGAATTCCGACTCGGACGCCAGCGCGGCCTCCATCGATTTGTTTTCGACCGTGTCCTTTTGGCTGCGGTTCACCACGCCGACGATGCCCAGCTTCACGGGAATCCGGTTGCCCATCAGCAGTTCCGCCGTGTCCCGCAGCGTGCCGTCGTCGATCAGGTCCAGCTTCGTGACCACCGCGATGGTCCTGCTGCCGTCCGGGTCCAGCTTCTTCGCGATCTGCAGACACTCGCACGTAGACGGGTCCGTGTTGGCCGGCACCACCGCCAGAATTATGGAATTGGACTGTTCCACGTAGGACATTATTAATCCGTGGATTTGCTCGTCTATATTTTCCGGCTGATCGCCGACGGCCACTTTCGTTATGCCGGGCAAGTCGACGAACGTCAGATCGTACAGCCGCGTGTACACTTTCAACACGATCTGCTCGTTGGTGATGCCCTTGTTGTCGCCGGCCAGGTGATCGGTCCACGCGTCGATCTCGCCGCGCACCTCGTCGAAATCGAAAAACAGCGTTTTCGGTTTGTGCAAAAACTGCGCCCATTCCGTCACGTTCTTGGCCTCGACTCGCCACGATGACAACGCGAGTTCTTTCTCTTCGTCCGTGTATTTGATCATCTGTATGACCAACGGCGCCCGGGTCACCACGCCGGTGCCGCGGGGCAAAAACGATTTGCCCACCAGGCTCTCCAGAACGGAACTCTTCCCGGAACTCTGCGTGCCGACCACTACGATCTGCGGCAAGTTCACGTTCTGATTGTCGCCGCCGACCACGGCGAACACGTCCTGCAGTTTGTTAACGATTTTGATCAGCGATTCCATCGCGTTTACGCCGCCGACACTGCTGCTGCTGATGTTGTCGTTGTATCTCGCCACAGGATTTACCACCACCACCGTGCGCTGGATCTGAAATCGTTTTTATGAAAAAAAAAAAAACTATCGGTTTTACTCGTTTTAACAACGCGATCGTTTTTATACGTCGTGTCAAATCTACGGCGGCAATGTTCCCGTGCATTTCACGAGGAGTCAATTCGAACTGTACAAAAGTTTCCCTTGTCTACGGCAAGTGAAAAATACTTGACAGCCATTTTCCTTGACCACTTTTGTCTGGTTAGCTTATACCCCCCATAACCTAAAACGACGCACCCTTACTAGGGAAATTATGGTAAAAAAACAAACAGTAGTTCTTCCGTATCGTCAAAAACGAAAAAAAAAAAAATCACTGATAAGGACGGGCGATAAACATAAGTTGAAAAGCGAGTCAGGGGCGGATTGGGCCGCCGGGAATTCGGGAGTTTTCCCGGTGGGCCGGTCTGCTACATACAACGAAAAAAATCATTTTTTGGGATGCTGTTTTGGCTCCATAAAAAAATGTATGCGGTACTCTTTAAAAACATTATTAATATTATTATATAAACACTCGTCACTCGTGATATCATGATACTATGCAGCAGCAATTTTTGTACCGTATCATAGTAAAATTTAAAAATAAACGTAAAAATATGAAGATTTATATACTTTGAGGTTATTTCAGCACTGAATTCTATAACAAATTTGGATCGATTTGTGCATCTGAAGCAAAATTTTAATTTTAATTATTAAAATATTTTTTAAAAAAACACGTTTATGTTATTCAACAATACTAATTGCATTTATATAATATGTTGGAAATATCTTAAAAAAAAAAAAAGGAATCGACTTACTTGAGTGTCAAGAAATGGTTAGTGGATTAATTTGGGATTTAAAACAAATTCGATAGGATTTTAAGGGAGTTCAAATAATTTCTAAAATTTTTTAGACATTATATTCGATAAATTATAACAATTTTATTTCAACAAAATGTCACATGAGATTTATGAAGCGTAAAATATTAGATATGAAGAGAAAAAAGCTGGCGATTATCAAATTATTATGGATTATGAAACAAAGTTTATTACTGAAGTACATAATTTAATCACGTATGATATTTTTAGCATAGAAAAATGTTTTTAGGGATTTTTACCTATCACGGATTTTCCGTGTTTGTGTCAGTTGTATCCATAAAGATGTTCTATATCAGATATTAAAAGTATTTTTTGCAAATATTATAAACATGTGGGCCGCTAATTTTTATTTTCCCGGGCCGAAATCTCTCTCCAATCCGCCCTTGAACCGAGTAATATAATAACGGAAGGTGTAGTGTGACTTATCCGATAAAACACGTACACAATAAGTCGTAGCACGTAAACCCGGCTTTGCACAAAAAAAAAAAAACGTATAAAATATTTTATATACCTCGTCGCTTCCCGCCGAATGGCTAGCAGTAGCAGTAGCAGTAGCAGTAGCAGTAGGTAAGGAGGAGACCGACGACAACGAGACGTGTTTGTTCGTTGTCATGTGCCGTTTTATGTCGGAACGACCTCCGCGCTCGATGCAAACAGCCGTCTCGCACACCGCGCAGAACACGGCGTACGGTTTTTCGGATTTTTTAAGGAACGAGAATTCCTGAAGTAAACACGCGTCGGTGACGGCGGTGGCGGCGAACGTGCGCCGCGCCTTTTTCATTGGCCTATTATTAAACATAACGACGATTGCCACCGCGTCGCAACAACTGAGAAAAATAAAAACGCATTTTTTACACTTTAAAGGGGATTTCGAAAGCGGACGGTTTTCTCTTTCGTCTTACACACACATGAAACATAATGATGGCAAAATAGTGCAGACGTTTCGCGTACTTCCAACGGTACCGATCGATTATTATTATTATTTGCATATATGACGTGTATCGGCTATGATATTATATAAAAGAAAATAAATAAAAATAAAAAATAAATGAATAAATAAATAATATAAGAATGAGAGTAAAATTAATAATAACTAAATCTAGAAATGGAAGTAGCATGGAATAAATAATTCAAGATGAAATTTAAAATAAATAAATAAATGGTAACCGATCGATCTATCGGTGCGATAAGAAATTTGAAAACAGATTTGAATTCCTCGTGAATTTTACTATACAAAACGACTTTCCCACTTTTTTTTTGTTTTCATAAACCCTTAAAAAAATTAACCGAACAAATTTAAAAAAAATCGTTAATAATTCATTTTTGAAGGTCTTAGAAAAAAAAAAAATGAAAAAAGTGGGAAATTCGTTTTGTATATAGTAAAATTCACGAGGAATTCAAATCTGTTTTCAAACCGTTTTCTGTTTTTCTCTCTTATTGTCTTACACACACATGAAACATGATGGCAAAATAGTAGACGTTTCGCGTACTTCCAACGGTACCGATCGACCTATCGGTGCGATAAGAAATTTGAAAACAGATTTGAATTCCTCGTGAATTTTACTATACAAAACGACTTTCCCACTTTTTTTCATTTTTTTTTTAAGACCTTCAAAAATGAATTATTAACAATTTTTTTTTTTTAAATTTGTTCGGTTAATTTTTTTAAGGGTTTATGAAAAAAAAAAATGAAAAAAGTGGGAAATTCGTTTTGTATATAGTAAAATTCACGAGGAATTCAAATCTGTTCTTAAATGTCTTATCGCGTCAATAGATCGATCGGTACGTTGAAAGTATACGAAACGTCTATTTTGCTACGTTTCGCGTGTGCAAGACTGCAAAGAGAGAAAATACCCGCTTTCAATAATACCCTTAAGGGGATTTTGAAAGCGGACGTTTTCTCTTTTCGTCTTGCGCGCGCGCGCGCGATCTATAGTGATGCGATAAAAAATTTGAAAACGGTTTTGAGAATTCGTCGTGAAGTTTCTCGTGAGATCGACTATCCATGCATTTTTTTTTTTTTTGCTATAAACCGTTAAAAATTAATTGAACAAATTCAAAAAAAAAAAAAAATTGAAAAAAATCGTTAATAACCCGATTTTTGAAGATTTTATCCGTTTTTCGAACTTTTTTTTATCGCATCACTATACACCAGTGCCGTAGCCGGGGGGTGAGCACTAGAGGCACGTGCCCTCCCCCCGAAATTTTATATATATAATATATAAATTTAAGCCATTAATAAGTTGATGTATTTTAGAATGACTATAATAGTGGTAAAAAAAAAATCTATAGTGCCCCCCAAAATAAATTTCTGGCTACGAAACTGCTATACTGCACACTGCAGGATCGACCGGTACGCCTCCTACGTTGTTCCGCAAGTATATATTATACAGGAAACGTTAAAAGTTATATAGGAAACGCCTGTTTTGCCACGTTTCGTGCGTGTATAATCACTGCAAGACGACGAAGAGAGAAAATGCCCGGCCCCGCTTTCGATCCCCTTCCGAGAGAAAACGACCGCGTGACGCCATCACTGCTGTGTATCTACTCCGGGATGGATCGTACGCAGTGCCGTCTTAAGACATGGGCCTAGAGGGCCCGGGCCCAGGGCCCCCACTTTATTTACAAAATACCAAATATTAATTTATTTTTTTTACTTAGATATTTACGTTTTAAGATAAACATTCAAGTAACGGAGATTATTATAAAAATTGGCATTTTTATTAATAAAGTATAATTTTTAACAGCTAATACAATATACTATGTGTTAAAGGAAAAAAAAATAGTATTTAAAGGCCCCAAATAATATGTTGTGCCCTCGGGCCTCGCATAACCTTAAGACGGCTCTGATCGTACGCGCGGATCGAAAGGTTTTTCGCGAAGGAACGATTCAGATTTTCACACGCGGATCTCCACTCCTACTATGCACTGCGTAGTACGGCCGACATAATAACGCGGATGATGGAGTGCGGTTAGGTTAGGGGAAATAATTTGAGTGATGAAGCAAAAAAAAAGTGTACGACGAAAAAAAAAAGAAAATTTGCTTCCCTGAAAATATTTCGAGACTATTCGTCGGGGGGCCTCAGCCGTCACTATATAATATACTTTCAATTCTGTCGGATTTTTTTAATGTCTTTATTTTTCTGGCGTCGACGACGACGTTTTTATTATATTTTCTATAAATATTGTGTAAAAAGAGTCCTCCTTTGACCCGTCCAGCGTCCCGTTATGAAGAATCATGACGCTAAAAAAATAGTTTTAAAAAAGGAAAGGTATTCTTCCCGTCCTCCCCAATTCCATCACCGAGTTTCAAAATATAAAACCTTTCCGTCACCATCTTCCGACGTAATCGGACAAGAGGGATCGCGCCACGACGACGGTTGCGCGCACCAAACGCGAGACTTTATAACGCGGAAGGACGAAAATATTAGCAAAAAAAAAAACCGAAGAAATTTCCGAATTTAGTCGATCGCGCAATAAAATACGATTTCAACGACTTTTTAAATGTTGGCGAATTTGGCCACTTTAAATATTCCGCCGGAGAACGTCAAGCAAAAAAAAAAAAAACATTTTCGTTATTTTCGCAGTGAGCTCAGAGTACACAGTAATCCGTTTCGATCGGATCGAGAGGAGAACAAAATCTCCGTCGGGTCAACCACGGAGAACAGTTGCGCAGAGTTCAGTAAAAAATAAAAAGAGGTGCCGGTTAAATAACATAAAGTCCGCAAGGACGATCCACCTATCTTAACAAATCACCTATCGTAGACGTTCTTCTCGAGATGTTATAATTTTTTTAAAAATAATATTTAATATACGCAGACGATATTTATTATAAAATTAATATAGCAGGAATGAAAAAAAACGCATATTTTTATAATCCATATATAATTCATGAATAAAAACATTTTTTTAAATTTTTTTAATTATAAAATATAACGTATACACGTTAAATTTATCGATATTTTTCATAAATCATTTAAAATACGTAATAGAAATAAAGTTTCTCTAAATAAAATTTAAAAAAAAGTTGACCGAAATCAAGGTTCTTTTATTATTAATATTCGTTAATTTTCAATTACAACAATTAAACATTTTTACCCAATTACATTTTTTGTTCTTTTACAACGTAATGAAGTGTAATAGTGCCGACCAAGACGTTATACCCAACACCCAAACAGCCTAAAAAAAATTTAGTCGGTTCAAATGAACCACATAAAATACACACTAGGCGCCACTGCAGGAGTATAGGTACACACCAGAGGCCTCCGCCGCGAGTCTTATACAGGAAATTTCTTTTTTTTTTTTTATTTAAAAAAAAATACGAGACTTTGTAATGATATCTGATGCGCAGAGCGCAAACGTTTCACGCGCACTTTTCGATTTTTTACGAAATATTTCAGCGCGTCTCTTCAGACTTTTTTTCTCCAAACGAAATACCGTCGAAGGACGAACACAAAAATACAAAAAAAAATTTATATTTTTTTTTTTTAACGACGTTGTCGGATCTAAAAGAAAATTTTTTTTTTCACCACTTGGCCACCGCAAAGATATCCGCGCAATACGTTGACACAAATCGTTTGAAAAAAAAAAGAAAATTTGGAATTTTTAACGACGAAAAAATTCCTAAAAACTCACCCGCTGTTTAAACGCCGGTTAGATTTTTTCTTTTTCTCGCCGTCAGTCTCCGTAAATCGAAACGCTAGTGGACACAGCTCGACCCGAAAGCCAAACACCGAATAAGTATAGAAACGAACAATAAGGCACGAAATAAAGAGACCCGGGGACTTATATAACGCGCTTATTTATTTATACGGAATTCGAAACGAAGGGGAAGTTATCCGGCGATTCAGCGCGATTACAATAAAATAATTACGCTGTTCCAAAGCAATATATAAACGCGTTGGCGGTCTGTTATCTTGCAGAGTAACGAGAAAATTCGTTTTGTGCAAGATAAAACGCTTGTCGACAGTTATTGGATCGGCCGTCGATTATTACGAAACAATTAATGTACAGAATTAATAATTATTATAATCGACGGATAAAACTCGTTGTTGTGAAATTGCGGACGGAATGGGGCGGGAAAAAGAGTCAATAAACCGAACGACAGGCAATATAATTGGACGGAAATATTTTGTCACGCCGAGAGACATGGCGATTGTGTGTGACGCGCGGTCAACAAGACAATTATGATCTTTGTGTTTAACGGAAAAAAACACGTTGTTTTTCGTCGTTTCCGTTGAAAACAAAACTATAAAAATTTTTACGCGAAATTTCCGCCGTTATAAGCCGGACGCGCTCGCGATATTGTAAATAAAACGGGGCGGAAAAAATGGTTTTTAAATAAATATATGCATATAATCACGTCGAGTAAAACAATTTTCGTGGCAATATAATATAAAAATATTTGTAAACGACGTATCGTGTCATTATACGGGGCGGCATATACTGTGTCATTTGCAAAAAAAAAAAAAAAGAAATCCGCTAAAAACACTCTAAAAGTAATATTATTATGTTTTTCGGAATTGACCATGTTTTTGTTTTTTATTTTTTCCTGACGTTTCGGAGCCGTTGCAGGTTCCATCTTCAGAGTTATACTGCTGACTGCTACGACTATATATACTGTATATTATACTATACCGAAAAACATAATAATATTAGTAGTTCGACCCATGAAAGTTTTAATTTGTTCATAATAAGTATAGATACGCATATTATATAATATGTAAACCCGTACCGAATCTGGCCGCGTGTTTGACAGCCAGTGACGTGTCCAGGAGGTGGGCCCGCGCCCGCCCACGTTCGTGTACAGGTCCGAGACGTATTATTTCTATCGAAATTAAGTACCTAAAAAACAGTGGCAGCGCCAGGGTTGCCTAGGCGGGCCACGGCCGCCTAAATTTGCCTCGGCCGCCTAACCACGGAAGAAAAAAAAAAATTTTCTTTAAAAAAACAGATTATAAAATTGAAATTCTATACATATCTATATGACAACAACGATCTTTACAATAGGTATAGTGTGTTAGCCCCCTACCCTTATTGCGCCTATGAGTGGGAAAAAGACCACGGATTGGTACTTTTTTGGCCCTACCAAATTTTCAAAGACCCCCAAATGGCTCCCCAAGATAAAATTCCTGGCGCCGCCACCGCTAAAAAATACCTGAAGTATTAAAAAAAATTAAAAAAATCGTTTTCATAATCATATTAAATTTTTAAGATCTTGTGTACATTTTTGACGTGATTATTGTGATTCTCGTATTTGTCGTCTGTTTAAAATTCCATGACCTGCAGTATTATCAGCAAGACAGGTAATCCTGCACATATATTATGTAATTTATGTTTTAAAATGTAAACTACCGTTTCTAATATTAAAATGCGTTATTTAGTATTATAATAGGTATATCTGTTACAAATTAAATGGTTCTAATAATAGGCCAGAGGGGGGGGGAATGAGGAATAAAACCATTTTGAACCTAACTTCAGTGGCCCGTCCATCATCATCATCACATGGCTCCATGACACATGTGTAAGAGTTTTCGCCGCCTCTGTCAATGCTCTCCGACTTCCACGATCCTGCAGGACCGACTCTTCTCAGTTTGTAATTTCCAGTCTTTCTATAGGTCTTTGTTTTACCTCATCTATCCGGCGTCCAAAAAAAAAAAAAAATAGTTCTGGACACGCGCCACTGTTTGACAGTTTTACGATATTTTCGATAATTCCGTAGAAATATATTAAACCGGTGTGTGCCGCATTATAATATTGGACAATACGCTACAGCAGTGTACCTATATATATTATACTTATACAACAGTTCTTAAAAATATCGAAATAATAAAATAGCGCGCGCTCGTTACGATTCGAAACGTCGTCGGGACTCCAAATAATTTTTTTTTTAACCCATTGCGCGTAGCGAAAGATTTTGGTTTTTTTTATAACGTTTTACAAATATTAAATACGTATAGGTATTATATGAGTATATTGAAATCGGTGTATACCGATATATTATTTATAATTGTACTTACCAGTAGCTGTTTGAATCCTCGATTTTCTTCGACGCTCCGCTGCATTAATCCGCAAAAAAACGCCGTCGAATGATTTCCGTCGGTACGTGGCCGCGGCCATATATCTGCATTTTTTTTTTTTTTATAGGTTTGTCTCGGATTTTTTTTTTTTTTTACAGTGTTACGAATTTCCGTTTTTACTATATAATAATATATATTATATATAATGATTATAATTCTGATAGTTCGTTTATCTATATATCATTATATATATGTTATTCAAGTTACAGACTATACACGTATATCCTGCAGACAACAGTAGGTACGTATAAATAATAATTTTAAAAAAAGTGGTTCTCAGTTTGGCCGAAAAATAAATATTACCTTGTATTGGGTATTTTTTTTTTTTCTGTTTTTCGAATAATTTTCTAAATTCCGGATGATAAAATTATAGCATTATAACCAACCCCTTCGTTGGCCGTATTTTTTTTTTTTTTTGTTGCAACCAATTCGTATTGTATTTGTAAGGAATACGAATATTCGATGTCTTAACGTATAATATTTATATTTATACAATCATACAATCTTATTATACAATAGAATTGTGGAGTCCGAAGTCCAAAACAGAATTTCTTTTTTTTTTTTCGGATGAAAAAATAACGCGTATTATTTCATCCAAGGCGTGTTTCTCCGAATCCGTTTTAACGCCATCTAATAAATATCCGCGGTATGAGTGACGCTTACATCGCGTTTTCGTTACTACTGTTACCGAACGTCAATTAAGAGTAGACCCGGCTCAACGGAATTACAATGTTGGAGATTCATGGACGAGTTCCATTAACAGCTGAGAATGCGATAGATGATCGGGCGAAAAAGCCGAGAAAATTAAATTTTGTATTATAAAAAAAAAAAAATCGTATTTTATTATTATTTTTTATTGAAATTATTAAAAATAATATTAAATGTCATAATCTGTGGGGCGTGGGCCCAGAGCCTTCGCCCGCACATATTACTCTAGAAATTATCCAAATCCCCCCCCCCTTTGAAAATTCCTGAGAACGCCACTGCTATATAATATAGTATAATATTGTGACCGCTGAAATTATTATATATATATATATATATATGTATTATTGGAATATTTTCATACATAAAAACCGCGTAGAAAAACCGGACCCGCGGGTACGAAAATGTCTGTTGTTCTTTTCAAAAACGTTTATATAATAGTCCAGCTCTGCAGGCATGCACTCGTATGATAACAAACGTCGAGTTGAACGGCTCAAACGGAACAGATATTTCCGTGTTTATTTTTTTTTTTGGTAAATATATAACATGGGATTTCTTTATTGTATCGGTGTCTAAAAAAAAAGACGCTTAAAACGAACAATTAAATATATTATTCAACACGCACTATATACTCGTAGCGTATTTTTTTTTTCAATCAAAACAAACGATAAATGTCACTAAAAAATTAACAATGATAGACGATAATGTACACACATACGTACATATACTGGCCATGTAAATATTAAAATCGTAGATAAAATATATACGAGTATAGTAAGATAAGTAAGAGTTCTCGTATAACGCGTATAATAATAATATTATGATGTAAAGTGAGTGAATTATAGTATAATATAATAAAAAAAAAAAAAAGTATACCGCGATTACGTATTCATATAGATTTTAAATGACCACACACATACGAGACTGAAAAAAAAAAAAAAATATATTATATACGCGTTTGAGAGAGAGAAATCGATGTGTATATATACTCACGCGTACTCTTTCGTTTCGGGGATATTTCGATTTATTCACTACTTTTTTTTCATTTTTCTCGTTATTATTGCTGTTGACCTGCAGCATGTTTGATTTTTTCTCGTCTTCTTCTAACGGTTTATCATTGACTGCAGCAGTACTCGCACACGTCGTGTCCGTCACGACTATACACACATAGAAGAAGAAAAAAAACAAAATTTACCCAAATACTGCAAAGAATCGAAATCCAATAATATTGTATATGCGCGCGTGTATTATAATAAATCGTATACGTGTATAGATTTCAGTTCGAAGTTCTTTTTTTTTTGTACGAGCCAAGTTTTTGGAGTAGGTGATAATTTTCAAAAATCGTGTACTTATACACAATATGGGTTGTTCAAAATGATTCATCCGATTACGAATAGTCATATAACGGTTAATCATAAACTTTACCTCGGATCGTATGCCAATTAGACTGAATAGAGGCGGTTAGGTTAGAACGTCACTAATTCGTTACTTTGAAATTGCGGCTTATGGCGATGATAACTTATTAGTCTCCGCAAATATGTCGATATTTATATATATATGTCAAATATTTAGTCGTCATCGTCGCGGGATCGATGCACCGCGATTGCTTAGAGCATACACGTCGATGGTATCAGCGGTTTGAAGATACCTCTGGTGTTTGTGCAAAGGAAAAAGCGCTGCAAACTGACCTCACGTATCCGAGGATACAATGTGGAAAGAATCAGAGAGTTTTCAACGCATGTCCGCGCGGTGCAAGTCAACCGATCGCGCAAGTCGAGAACGGGAAATCTCTCAAACAAATTGTTCGCAACGGCGTTTAATTATGAAACCATACACGGGTTGCAACTGTAACAGGATTTAAGGGCCAATGATTAACTGGATACGACTCGATTTTCGCAACATTCCCTAACCGTTGGATTCGTAGTCACTAATGACGCTTTGCAGCCATTCGGCCTCCTCCGGTTCTCCCGCGCCACGCGATTATTTCTTTTGAGGATATTATGCAGTTAAAGATACCCGCGCGAGGTAAGCGTACCGCCATTGGCATCAATAGGTGAGCTGAAAAATCGAATTACAACAGCGGTGGAGTGAATTACAAGAGAGATGTGCTGCGACGGGTAATATATATGGAGTGAATTTGACTATTGACCAAACACATGGAACATTTATCGGTACGATTAACCGAATACTAAATGTTTTTCTTTTATTTAATGTATTGTATTGTTCTAAACTTAAAAATTTTTAAATATACATGAGCGTTCGGAAATCGGATGAATCATTTTGAATAACCCTTATTTACGCGCGTAAATTTCTATATATATTTTTAATAGCATTTACCCGCGGTAGACGTCGTGCTATCGTAATACGAATTTTTATCCGCTTGAATTTTTTGATCGTTCGTATTTGCGTTCGTTCCCTGGTGGTTTCAACGAAACGATTAAAAAAAAAAATTCAACACGAAAACAGAATATCACATTAGGCATATATTATATTTTCTATACTTTTACGTTTTCTTTGACCGCAGTGACGATCAAAATGGCCGTTGGATCGTTACCGTTCGTCGTAGACGTGATGATCGACGCGAACGGTTCGACGTTCTCTTTCCGATGATGGTGATGGTGATGGTCGTCCATTACCTTTTTCGACACTTTCAACGGCGGTAAGGTGTCGGAAGATTTGATCTGTTGCAAACCGTTGTCCGTTGTCGGCTCGTTATCGACCGGCTTCGCGTGAATCAGTGTGTGATTGCCTCCACAACTCGCCTCGAGAAAAATAATACGTTATACTGTCGTCATACCACGAAAAAATACACTAGGCAAAGACGGGGGGGGGGAAATCTTATTATCTCGGTTTTTTTCATTTCATTTTATTTATTTACATTACAATACGGGCCGCGGCCCAAGTACAGATAACGTGTGATAATATTATATATACAACAGAATTAACACGAAGTTTAGCGGAAGAATAGAAAATTCAAATTAATCGAACTGCAAGAATCGTCGGGTCCTCGTTGGCAATGCGCGTCGTCCTGACGATTGGTCATCAGCTGTTGTTACGAGAGGAGTTAGTGGTGGCACGGTGTTCAACAGAGAAAGGATACGGTGAACGGAAGTGAGGAGTTCTAAAAAGAACTTGGCCGTGTCGACCGCTCCCCATCCGATAACCTTCCGTAGGAATAACTATTTTTAGCGAAAAACTCGTGATAAAAACGAAAAATATCTATCACAGTATGAATATTGGGTACGTTGTAATCGAATAAAATGGTTAGTAAATGATTAGTTATGTAAAAATACGACGGCGAGATTAATTTTAAAAGAAAAAAAAATATTGTCCGCCAGCACACGCGATAATGCACATGTACAGTACAAAAAATATATGATTTACGAGTCGTATATAATATTATAGAGTTACGTTTATCGTAGAATTCTTATGGGTTGTTCGTATAGTGTATCGGCTTTTTTATATAATAATAAATATTGTATTGGCCTCGGACGGATGTCTGAGATTTGGGCTTTTGCTTGTATAACAAGCGCGGTGGATCAGATGTCCCCAACCTTCTCCAACTACGTGTTACGAGCTACGCGCAATTGAAATTTGAATTCTTTAATCGATATTTTCTACCTATTACGAGTTTCAGTCACGTATATATGTATATTTTTTATTGCAAACGGATTGAATATAAAATAATTAACGAAAAACAAAGTTTGCGAACAATACAGCTGGTATTCTATACTATACTGTTTTTGTACAAAGCGCAATAGTCCGAGCATTAGTCGATTTAGACGTTTCACACGCATATGTTCTCGATTTCAATTTGATTTCATCGGATTCGAACTGTGCTTCGTGATTTATCGTTTTAAAACGCTCGCCTGTCTCTACATTATTGTAAATTTCCTAGAGCGTATTTGCCGCACTCGTTTCGGTTAATGAATAATAAAATATATCGTAAACTGCGATAAAAATGCGAATTGTGTACGCGTATCTGCAGCGCGACAATCGAGAAAATAACGTGCTGTGACAATATTGAAAACATCTCGCGGTGCCCCGTATGGTACGACGGAAATCCGTTGATATTTTCGTACAATTTTAAATTCTGAGCGGAAGCGAGGAATGTCCCCTGTTGGTCATTTACACGATGATGCGCTTTTTTTTTTCTGCGTCCGAAAATTCTAATAATTAACGATTAATTCTAATCATATTAATCTGTTCTGTGATTCTACTATAGAATAGGAGTACTCCGATCTTTCGTGTACACACCTTGTTTCGGGTATAGCGAATTGCTGCGTCTATACGCAGTCGGGGTACTCGAGAGAGGTCGTTTTTACGATTTTCTCAAAAGCGCCTAAAATATATATATATATATATAAAATTACGGGGTATTGCCATCGAAGAGCTGCTGCAGGTCTTTACGATCATCTCAATGATCGATCGGTCGGAGACTCTCTCGGGAAGGATATACGCAAAATAATATTGCATAATATCATTGATTATTATATATTACTTAGTATAATATATAATCAATGATAATATATATATATATAGAATAAGACCTGACCTACCATTTGTACGTTCAAACGTTTGTCGACGAACGTCGAGACGAGCGTCGGAACGGTCAACTGATTGATGTCGTCTATGCAGAGTTTCCCGTATTTTCCGTCGCCGCACGTGTACAATTTACCGCTAGCTGCGTGCGCATATTGAAGTATACAGGACGAAAAAATTATTAAAATTATTATGTAATTAATTAATAATATTATAAACGATATTACGTTTATATAGGCGGGCGGAGGAACGTATACCGTGTCGTATTACGATATGTGTCCGATAAAAACGAGTCTGCTAAAAATAATAATTATATCTTTTACGAAAAATATAATATAACATTATTATACTCTGCGGAATGCGCAGTCGAGTTCTATACGTAATAATGCGTTGGCTGTTTTTTTTTTCGTTTAAATATAATAAAAATAGTTTATTTATTACGCGTGGATAATGTGCCGCTATAATGAAAATTTTCGTAAATACACGTATTTTACGTAATATATTATACTCGATTTTTTCCGCGATATTGTCGTCAAATCGACACGAATTCGTGAAAAAAAAATAGAATCTTAGATCGTTTTCTTCAAAAATTACACGTTTTATCTGCAGAAGGTCGAGCGATATGTGATACAAAAATACTATATAAATAGATATTATTATATCGCGATTTGGTATGTTATACGGTGCTTGAATTTTTTTTTTCTAGGAGGTGTAACATTATTTTCTATTTAAAAAAATACTTCGGCTTTCGTTTTCCATAAATTTGTCTAAGCGCCGCTGGCGAGGCGCTGAAGACTCTTGCGGTTTTGTCGCACAAACAAAAAAAAAAAAGGATTTATAAAAGAAAAAAAAGAATCGTTTTATACACCCGTTGTTGCCGCATATATGTATATCAAAAGGCGGATTGTCAACATGGATTTCTTCTTAAGAGCACGCAGGCAAACGAAGAATCCGTGCAACGCCCGAGAGAACGCGACGTAAAATTACAGAAAACGTTCGGAAATTGTAATGTAAAAGAGCCTGAAGGCCCCACAATAGTGTGCCTAAGACACGGGATTTCGCAATAATGTATTTTTAAAACGCTCTTAACTTTTTAAGAAATAAAGACGTTTAAAAAACGGCCGCGTATTTGCAGTTTTGTGTAAAAATTTAGTGTCTTAAATACGCGACCACCGCATAGCGTTCTCGCCCGCGTGAAGCGATTATTTCGATGAAAATCATCCGTCCTCTCAACCGTCCAGTTGAAAAAAAAAACCGTTATATTATCATTTATTTATAAATAAAAAAAATTATTGTGCGGTTGTAACTCGCGTACGTATATATACAAGGATAGTACATAATTTACGAAAATATCGTACGGGGCACCGATCGAGAAGGGATGTTTGCCGCCGATCTAAGAGTACTCCGCGCAGGACGTTACAGGACATTTTACAGGATGCAAAGCGAATCTTTCAAATTATTCGTTTTCTGTTCGATTCGAGCACCGCGGTGTTATATACCGCACGCGCATGCATTTACCGGTAACGAAAGCGCTGTGACTCTCGCCGCACGTTATCCGAACGATCCGTTCGTTGGTGACCGGACAGGGGTACAGATGACTTTGAGACGTGACGTTCCGCAAACCGATTTGACCGGAGTCGTTGTTACCGCAAACGAACACTTTTCCCGCGTCTAAATACATACAAATTCCGCGCGGTTTATTTATTACTATACTAGAACCACAGGTTAGATTCATCTAATCCGTGCTAGAACAGCGCTGGTTAGGTTAGGTTACCTGATCTAACCTAAACGCATCGCGTCGTAATTATTTTACATACACCTATATAAAATATATAGTTACGCGTGGGAACAAGAATAGCGTTAAAGCCCGGATTTAGAAAGAACTATCGAAAAAAAAAATCTTTTCGAGTCTAATCTTGTGCTTCGCTACCTAATAGTTGTGATCCGGACTGACTTCTGCTCCCGGATACGTTTCGACTGATAGAATTACATCAATCGGTTCAATACGTCTACGAGTTCATTAATTTAGAGCAGCTATTGATAAGGACCGAATCGCCGACGTTCGATATAACGAACACGGCACTGAAAGAACAATAGGATCGAAGAAACGCCTTTTCGCCGTAATGACGCCTTTAAAAATCCCCACCGAAAAAAATTACCTCTTCGATATTTTATATAATTTCGTTATTTGTTCGAGTCTCCCGGACTCATCCAGTGAAAAACACCACATCCGTTAATCGTACAATACGCGGTGTACAGTGTCAAGGACGTCGGATAAAAACAGTTAACCTAACCTAACAGATATAATGACTGATGGACGATTTGGCGCGGACCAAGAATACGTATATATATAAAATACTCGAATAATTTCTTGAAATAATGTTTTGGAATCGCCTAATTATTTCGCGGTAAAAAACTCGTGTTGTAAATGCGCTAAAAACGAAATTGAAATCTCCGCTGTATCGTGAATTCGTATTTAAATGATGTACTTGGAACGCGCGTTGTCCTGCGAGAACTTCCAAAGCGCGCGTCGCATTGAAATCCGGGCCCTAACAATATTCTATAAAGTCAGATGATCATACTATCCATACCGTTCAACGCGATCGTGTGATTTGCGCCGCAAGCGACTTGAACGAACTTCTCGGTCGTATCGACTCGGCTGAGCGACCATAGATCGTGGCCGAGTTTCCCGTACTCTCGGTCGCCGCACGTGAACAGATCTCCGGTTTCTGCAGGAAGCATAGAAAAAAAAACACAAACGAGAACTTTTTTACAATAATAATAAAAAATAAGCGAAATTCGCGGTTGATAATTAACATACAGTGTATATTAGGTATCCTAATAAAAACGTATAACTTTATAGCTGGTGTGTACCGAGCAGTGGCAGAGCGATTCGGTCGACATTTTTATGCGTTCTCTCCCCTGCACATATTCGAAAAACGCGTTTTTAACTCGCTAAACGGGGGGGTTTTTTTTAAACATTTTTTTTTTTTTATTTCGGAACGTACGAAATAAAGCGTAAAACTATACGACTTGCACAATATCGTTATATATCCGTATTTTTATTATAAAATAAGACTTCCATTAATATAAAAAGATTTTGCACGCGTCCAGATCGTTTTCAAACGGATAATTTTCCAAGAAAAGAACAAATGGCGCGCGCGTCGAATGGATGCGCGCAGCGTTCGCTGAAACATATTCGACTGTTAACATTTGAAAATTTTCTATAAAATAACACCTGCAATATTGTACGGGTTGGAAACCCGGACGCTATGAGGAAATCGGATGAAAACAAATTCGTTTTACTACAGAAAGAAAAACGCTGCGGAAGATTTTCGGACCCAAAATATAAAAGACGGTATGACGGGAGAGTGGAGACGAAGAAAAAAATATATAGACAGTCACGAGAAGCGTATAACGGGAAGAACGCGGTAGATGTTATCGAGAAAGGATGACTGCGCTGCGGGGCAGGGAGCATGTGACGAGGAGTCAGAATTCTCTAAAAAAAAAGCGGCGTTGGAACAGAATCCGGTAGGGAAAAGACCCGCGGAAAGACCGAAATCGATGTGGGAAGATTCGGTTAAGAGGGACGTATAGAAGCGGATTAGACGGCGGATCTGGTAGGATCTGCAGGCGGCAATGAACAGAGACGGTTGGAGAATTGGCCGTGAGACGGGATGGTCCTAGTGGCCAGACATTGCACGAACTCACCGGTAACGAACGCTGTGTGACCGTGTCCGCACGACACGTGCACGACGGGCTGAACGACCGGCACTACGGTCGGCACTCTGACGCTGGCCGGATCCTCGTCGGTCGCGTCCAGTCCCAGTTGCCCGTCGCTGTTCGAACCCCAAACGTAAACGTCTCCGTTTTCTGCAGAGAAACACGTGCCGCGTGTACAAAATAAAAAAAACAAAATTTTCATTTGCGCGTCACCTGCACGTCGTTAGGCGAAAATTTATACGCCGAATAAAACGATAATAATATTATAGTCAGTAAAATTTGAAGCGTTTTTTGAAATTCCTAAAAATGCGAAATAAAATATTTGGAATTTCGACGTTCACATATACGCTCAGGCTCGGATCCAAGGAGGGGGAGGCTAAGGGGCTTTAGCCCACCCCTTGGGCTGTAATAATTGTTAAAAAAATTATACGTATAATACCTACACTATTTGTCAAGCATTTATTTTAAGTAGCTGATCATCGTATAGCCCCTCCGATTTGTGATTCCTGGATCCGCGCCTGCATACGCTATTGTCAGTGATATATTAGCGTCACATTATTTAAATTCCATCGAGGATCGGTTCAGATATTAAATCATTCAATTATAATTCGACATTTCCCGCATACGAATTTCAATAAACCTTTTGGCGTTTTCACGCGAAATCGACATACGTTGGCCGCGGATATATAGCCGCGTAATATTATACAGTCAACTGATCTCAGTCAGTCGTTCGCTTTTCGAATTCAATGCAAAACTCGCACCACTTTTAAATGGTGGTACTTTTAAGTAAATATTTATATTTCAGTTAAGGGGGAAGCTATTTTTTAAACACTTTTAACTTTTTAGTCCTCCCGCGCAATTATTTTCCGTTTTGTCGACCTGTAACCACCGACACTGTTGTACAAAGAAAAATTCCTGTCCGCGTATGTGTGTTGGAATCGTATGTGTATAATAATGCAGTATAACGAATACTAAAATATATGAAGACCTAAGAGAACTGCCGTGTGATACGATCCGGCGGCTATCTGAACGATTCTCTCGTCGAATCTGGTTATTTCGACGGGCACGTCGCTGCTAATCACGTCCGCGGCCGGTTGTCCGAGTTGACCGTCGCTGTTGTCACCGAAACCGTACACCGTGTTGTTCTCTGTAACACAATATTGTAATATAATGATATAATTTTCATTTTATTATTATTAAAATTCAATAATTATTTGATTTATTAATTTTTTTATTGAAAAATATTAAATAAGTACAGTGGCGCACCCAGGGGAAGGGCTTTGGGACTAGAGTTTCCTAAATTTTTTTCATAAGCTTATACGTCATTATTTTGGAATATTGATTTGTTAGAATTATATTACGGTAATTTTTTTTATGTAATTATAATGATTTAAACGGGGGGAAAAAAAATTTACGGAAATTTTCTTATGTAAATATTTCAATTATTCCGTCGTTATACATATTTAAATATATTCTTATTAAAATGCGTTTTTAATCAAATATTTTGTCGTGTGCATGTATGGTGCGCGTTACGCGTAATCCGACGGATTGTATTTAATAGCGGAGAATATTATATAAAAAGCGTGGCGGATCTAAAACGTTTCGTGAGTTATATATAAATAGGTTAACATAAAAAAAAAAATGTACTGTATACGAGGAGAAAAAACTAGTATCGATTTTTTATTTTTCTATACGCGTTTATTAATAATTCAAATGCATTTTTCATTAATTTATTGAATAGTGTACACGACCATTATTTCTATATAAAAACGTATCGTTATACAGTGAAAATCGTGTTTTTCTGTGATAACAACAAGTAAAAAAAAAAAACGCTTAAACGTCAAATTACAAACTCAATATTCGGTTTTGAGTGGTTTGTTTTATAATAAATTTGATTAATCACGCGGAAACGCTATTCATAACGTTTCCGATTTCGAATTCATACAGCAGCGGTGGTACGTTCGAGAATTTTCGGTACATAAAAAATATACGACGCATTAAAAATTCAAGAAATTTAAATACGCGCGACTAACGGGTTTGTTAACATTTTTAAAGAGTTCTTATTGACATATTGTGCACTGCGAGTGACGTACGTACAAACGGCAAAATTAGTTATCCGAGACAAAATGTTTTTATTTACATATGATACATATATATATGGCCTTTTCATTAAATCGAAAATAAATATATTTACATACCCGTGGAAACGATCGTGTGCGATCTTCCGCACGCTACGTGCTTCACCTTGTCCGGTTTTAAACCTGCAAAAAACGATTCTCTCGGTTATAATAATATACACACACTTTTTTCTGACCGTATATAGAAATGTAATATTCGTATATATATTATTATTATATAGTCGCTCACTCTTGACGCAGTTCGGTTTGTAAACGTTTTCCGTGTGTCCTAGACCCAGTTGTCCGAAACTATTTTTTCCAAAACAGAATAGACGTCCGTTTTCTGAAAAAAACGTAAAAAAAAAATACGTAAGAACCATACATGTATACGCGTTAAAAAAAATGTATGTCGTTTTTTTACTATAAATACGTGTTATTACATTAATATGTTTAGATTCTGAGCGAAGCTATTGGTTTTACTGCAATGACGTTTATTTTGTACAATTGTTTTTATAACGCTTTCCGGTATATAGCAAATTTCGACGGGGTGGTACATTAGAGAGATCGATTTCCGATTTTCTCGACAGTTTTTAAACGAGGCACAAAAAAAAACTATCGAAACGTTTCATTCCTCCGCGGCATTTCGAAAATGACGTCCTATGAGACTTGAAATTCTCGACCTATTTACACATTAGACGTTTAGCTTATTAGTTTAACTAATAGTTTAGCTAATAGTTAATAATCACAGTGGCGGTTATACATGATGTTCAAGGGGGGCAAAATGGAGCCGACCCCTACTGCCAATGAAATATCCATGTCGACGAGTAATAACCGAGACGAAATGCAGATGTAGAAAAAAGAAGAACAACGTGCAGCATGGAACGTAAACGAAATAACGATAAGACGGGAAAAGAAAGTAGTCACCAGATAGCGCTACGACACAGCATACGGGGCGTGGCGAAATATCACACGCACAAACACACACGCAGCGCGGTCAGACGCGAACTACGTCGTTCACGCCCGACCGCCGTGACTACACTGAGCGGTCCGATGGTTTCGGACCGCTATTTATAAGCGCCTTTCTGCCACGCCCTCCATGTTGTGACGTAGCGCTATCTGGTGACTACTTTCTTTTCTCGTTGTATTACCGTCGGTTGACGCGCTATTACGGTATATGCGGGTGTTTAGTTTGACGCTGACCGAGCGACCGACCGTACGCGCGTATGCAATCTTTATTTAATTTTTTTTTTTATTTCGCGTATTACAATGAAATGAACGTAAAATTCATCTTTCCTCGTTGTATTTACTCGTTTATTTTACACGTTTACTCGTTTACACTGTACACGAGCGGCCGAGTTTGTCGTCAGCTAAGCACTAAACGCTCGATCACGACCGATGGTCAGCGCTCACCGTTGGCGCGTACCGTACGCGCTGATCGTCGGTCGAGCACTAATTCCAGCCTATTACATGATGTTCAAAGGGAGGGGGACGAAAACGGAGCATAACCATAACATAATGGAATCAACTTACACGACACAAGTCGTAGCTGTTAGGTCAGAGATATATTAAATTTAAAAATATCATACCCCGTGGAACTCTCCTTATAATCGCCACTCAATAGTCATACGGCTATAAGTGGGGTAATTTTTGGTTTTAAAGACGGACAATTTTATACAACACATGTTTTATTATTCAATTGTACGTGTATATACAAAAAAAAAAACAGAATTCTTGAAATAAGTTACAATTTTACCGTTTAAAATTTGTCGACCAGGTGTACAGGATTTATACAATACACGAAAACGGGTAAAGGTCAATCGTCAATCGTGTACTCTATATACACACTGCGAGTACGTATTAATAATAAATAATAATTTATGGCGTTGCTTTTGAATTTTTATAGTAATCATTCTGAAATATTTTTCTAAATAAATCATCACTCGAGCGACATGCTTATTTATTTTTATTTTTTTCGTAATTCAATTCTGTCACGCGCCGTCGACATTAATAAGGGTATAAAAACGCGAAAAAATGCTGTTGGAATAACAGTTTTGGTATACGTTTTTATTGATAGTACTTTGTGTTTTTTTTTAAATTTTTACTCTGCCGTACTTATAGGTACTATACGGGTATTAATGCGAGTTTAACGCGATAAACGGACAAAAATAAAATAGTTTTTAGAGGAAAATTATATTTCACTGACCACGCGTATTTTCGTGTTTTTTTTTTTGTAAAAGAAAAGTCGGGGGGAGAATAAAAAAAAAACCTTAAGCAAAAGTCTTACTGCACACGATTCCGGAATGTTCTTCGCCGCAACTGATTTCGGTCACGGGATCGTTTCTGATGAAAAAATGACTCGGAACGTTGTCTGCGAAACCACTCTTGCCGTACGTGAAAACCGCTCCGGTTTCTGAAATGAAATTCGATTTTTTTTTTAAAAAAGTTACATTTCACGCTTATATAATGTGTCGATAAGAGACGAGATTTTCAGCGCCTAGTAAAAATTATGATGGCCACATAAACTATTATTCTTTTAACACTTATTATGGTTATTAATCAATTTTTTTTTACGTTTACAAAATTAAAATTTATTAAAAAAAAAATGAATACGCCTGTCTATCGCGTAATAATTTACCGTATAATTTATCCGCCGCAGAGAAAGTGTGGTTTAAAAATTTTCAATCAGCCCATATAGTCTCCGTAACCGATTTACTCGGCCCGCGTTTCGATCGAAACCACAATCACAAATCCTTTAATTACTATTGCCTCGTGAGTTTTTTTGAAAATAAGTCCATATACGATATTGAAAATAAATAATTTTCAAATTTCTCCAGATATAAAAATGTAATTTCGAAAGCTGTTGTTAACACTATATGCGTATTAATACTTGAAATTGATGTGAGATTTATCTCAGGCGACGTAAATTTTTAAAAAAAATTGTCCGCGTTAAGTCGGTAAAAACGTCGCCCCTTCTACTGAGAAATTTTGAGAATTTTTGCGAAAAAAAAATAATTTGTATAGTATACAATAAACACGATTGAAAATTTTCCAAAAGACTTTCTACGGGTGAAAGCTATATTGTTTTTATTTTGTATTATTAAAAATTAAACGCGATAAAACGTCATTGGCATGCGCACATATTATCCTCCCCTGTCACCGTGACTGTAGGGGTGTCGAATTAAAAGTTTATTCGCTAAATTATGCAAACGACCGCGTATTTTTGAACAGAAGAATAATAATAATTTTCGAGCGATTGACAGCCGCGTGACACCGCTCGCCATTCCCCTTTTGAAAATGTAAAATAGTGGCCGAAAATAAGTTTTTTCTTTTTTTTTTTTCTAATAGCCTTTGAAAAACGTCTACACGCGAGTATGCGTTAAAAAAAAAAACGTTTTTTTTTGTGTTCGATTTTTCGAAAATATCGTTTCCTCTTCGAACTCGGTAACAGCTGGTGTTAAATAAATGCTCGGTTCGACGAGAGCGCGTAAGAGCCGAGAAGCCGTTTATTAAACGAATAAAATATTGGCGAATCGCGTCATTTCAATGAGCGCGAAAACGGTTTTACGGGAAAAATTCTCGTTGTTGCAGCAGTCTATACACAGGTCGATTTGTTTCCTTTTTTTTTTTCGCCCACTGGAAAGTAGAAGACTGCCAGGTTTTTTTTTACCGGTGGTCGCGTTGTTGACTCCGTCAATTTGTTTTTTTTTAATACGATAGATATAAGTACGTTTAAAAAAAAAAGCCGGAAATCCGATATTATTCAGACGCGTTTACGGCTTCTTATACGTTGTGAGACACATAATGTTTCCTCTTTGAAACACAGAATAAAAAAAAATGTATTGAAATCTAACGATTTTATAGGAGAAGCGAGAGTTGGAATTTACGAATTGTTTCAGAATTCGTCGACAGTTCGTTTGTATTGAATACGAATTTTCATGGTGAATTTCGATTATTAACAAACGATTCCCAAAAATCTGATACCCGAAGAAAATGATAATAATAAAAAAAATGCAAAACGATGGACCGTACGTACTGCGTGTAATTTCACTTTAAAAAAAAAAAAAAAAACAGCACAAGCACGTTGAAATCTCTGTAAAAATTATTCGTAATACTCTTAGTCGTCCGATTCCTTTCCCACCTCCAACAACAATTATCAGTGGCGCGCACTCGATTTTATTAATTATATACGCGCGGAACGTTAATATTTAACGCGAGTGGCTACTTACGCGTGGGTAAGTCGCACATATTTAAAATAAAATATATTAAAAATCACTGCAGACACCTGCCGCCACCCGTCGAAATAACAGACGGATCGACCCGTTTGACGCGATGTGCGCCACTGCAGGAGTGTCTATATCAAATAATATTTACTATACTGTCATATTATAGGTATACTTAACGTTTCTCAAATTAACATTTACGCATTTTTAGAAATGTTTTCAGTGCAACGAGAAAAATGTGTTTCGTGTCTTATTGGGGGGGGGAGGGGGAAGGAAATGTCGCTGGTTCAATCTGCCGGCCCAGTGGCGTGCCGTAGAGACATTTTTTTTTGAGGCATTTGCCTCAGGTAGGTTCAGTGGTTAAAAACATATATTAGTGGTTAAACAATATATGTATATTATTATATATGTGGGTATAAGTAGTCAAATTATCTATAGTTTGCCTCGGGTTTGAAAAACGTTCTGCACGCCACTGTGCCGGCCTGTAAATTTATGGTTGCCATTCGCCGCCACGGTACGCGTGCGTTAAGTATACAGCGGCGGATTAAGCAATTTGCCGCCCACAAGCAGAAGGAAATTTGCCGCCCCTTCATTTTCATAAGAGTTTTTCTAACCAGCAAAATGCATTATTTAGCAAAATATATTATTAATTAAATTATTATTTATTATTTAAAAATATATAAAACAGACATCAAAATATAAATATGAATATATTATTAAAAAAGTTTTCTTTGCCGCCCCCAAAAATTTCGCCGCTCCAATCACCTGCTTGTTCTGCTTGTAGGGAAACCTGACGCTGGTTAAGTATATAATATAATGTGTGTGTGTGTTTATTACTTCTTACCCGGTATCACGTCTTCTTCGGACATGTCGACGGGAATATTGACCGGAACGGAATCCGTGTGCGGACATGAATGAAGCCGACTCGTAGTCGTCGTCGCAGACAATGAAAACGTAGTGCACATTTTGTTTACGGTAGTTACACACGTGGTTGCCAAGCGAACGTGGTTTGCGCGCGGCGGCCTCCTCCTAAAACACATCATAGAAAAAAAAAAAAACTTTATACCCGTGTACGCGACCGACCCCTACGGCAACAGTTATTCGATGAAAACGGCAATAACGCGCCGCGTATATAAAATAATATTATTTTGTCGACGGTGATCGCGGTGGCGGTTATAAAGCAGTATTTATGCCGAATGGCGGAAAATCGAAATAAAAAAAAAACCCCGCGTTTTACAAGAACTATGACGTATATACAGGGTGATTTTATTCATTTTTTTTTTACCATAAAACAGCGCGAAAACAATATTTCGACTCGTCATCTTTAGATAATAACAATAATAACAATAATACAAATAATAATAATAATCAGTGGCGGCGCCAGTTCTTGCCCCCCCTTCCCTATGGTCCACCCTAAAATTTATGTAAAGACTCATAATTATTATCATTTGGTATGGGTTTTCAATTAATCCTAATCGGTCATTAAAAACTGTCTTAAAAATATTAAAAAATTGCAGTAACATAATGTACCTACAGGTATTTCAATTGTAACATGTGTTAACAGAGGTTTAAACGTATTCAAGCATCACAAATAGACGAGTAAAAATATTGGCCCCCCCCCCTCTAAAATTTGTTGGCCTCAGCTTGGCCCACCTCTTGCAAAAGTTCTGGCGCCGCCACTGATAATAATACAAATTCAAATAATGATAATAACGATAATAATAATAATAATAATAATAATGATAATAATAATAATACAAATAATGATAATAATAATGGTAATAATAAATAAAACGAAGAAAAACAATTTTTCTCGCGGTATAGAATGAGCGATAAAATCTAGTTTTTATTATTATTATTATTTTTTTTTTACAATCATTTCGCCGTTTATACGGGTTTTTTTTAAACTAATTAAATTTTTAATTTAATAATAAAATAAATACATTTCGTTCGACGTATATTCGCAGAATATAATATATATACTTAATAAACTCGCGCAATTAAATCACAATATATTTTTTTCTCCGTCTTACAAATTCGTAACATTATATTATTGTATATCGTTACATCTTATAAAAACAACAATTATAATTATAATAAAATAATATTTAACAAAATTATTTAATCGAGGGGGGAAAAAAGTCAATTTCGTTAAACACCGTTAATCACCGTCAATATTTATTACTGAATTGTTCGCAATAACAATATTATCGCCTATATGAGCCAGCGATTATATCGACCGAGATTTCAAACGAATTCCGTTTCGCTGTTTTCACTATATTTACAATTATTCGTTCACTGTTTAATAGAACACTTTCCGATTATTTCGGAAGTCGTTTAACTTAAAACCGACTGAAAACTTTTGATTTTCATACGGCAACCCAGTATTTTTTTTTTCTAAAAAAAATACTAATTTTACTAAAATAAATGATTTTTTTTTTCATTTCAATATTTCGTTTGTGAATAACTCCACTGACTAAACATTCGCGCGATATAATTAATAATAGGAGTTGCTGAAATGTGTTTCCGTTCAGATTTTGAGATTTTCCACTTCTCGAGCCGACTTAGTTCCCATCTCGTCGACCGTACGACAAATATTTCAATCGTTTTAAACACGTTTTTTAGACAATAAGTAAAAAAAAAAAATAGCGACTTTAAATAGTTCCTCGCAGCCTAACAACGTATAATTTAATTCGCCGTTAGCTTTTCGTATTAAAAAAAAAAAGGAGAAAAATCCTTTCATTTAATCTAAATCAAATAGAGTAATCCAACACCCAAGAATATTTTTAAAAGCTTAAAAATAATTGTTTTTTTTAAATCTTTTTATCTTTTTGAAACGTTATGTTTCCGCGAGTATTCGAGTATTTTTCTATATACAAAAATAAAACTTTTTTTTCCTCGGATATTTTTCTGGCCAAAACATATTTTTATCATTTACCACTCATATTATATCGAAAATTATCTCATTTTGTTTTGTTTTGTTTTTTTTTTTTTATGAAATTAATATTTCGTAATTTTTTTTTATAATTTTTTATACACATCATACGTGTGTATACGATAAGATATTACGTAATAGTAAATTTTTTTGTGTCTTTCGATGATTTTTCATCGTGATGGTTGTAAGAAGATGTAAGAAAGTAAAGATTTTAATTTTTTTTAAATAATAAAAATATAATTAAGAGTAAAATATTTTATAAAACGTAATAATATCGACGAGACGCGAACGGATTGCTTTTGTTTTTTTTTTTCTTTTAAAAAACGAATATTTTACGGAAATTTTAACAAACGATGATAATAATGCATAATTTTCACGAGAATAATTTTGAAAATCTCACGCGCGCGCGCGTAAAATGTATATTCTTTAAGTCAGTGGCGTATTTTCAACTTTTTTCTGGGGGGTCCAAATTTTTTTTTTTTTGAAAATTCCAACAACAGGATATATTGATATAAGGTATTTAATAAAAAAATACCTTTGGATAATCTTTTTTTTTTTGGTTCTGGGGGGAGGTCCAGTACCCCTGGACCCTCTCCCTTCCACCGTAAATACGCCACTGCTTTAAGTATTTATAGAAAAAAAAAAAGAATCCACCCTGTATATACTGCAACACTCTGTATAATAATATATTCTGCAGTTATCGAATTCAGTAATAATAAGCAATGTGTGTTTTATAAAACAATAATTGCTCGGCGGATTTTATATATATATAGGGTACGCAGTATGATGGGATACGCGCGATTATAGAAATCCTATATATATATATATATATATATATTTAGCCGGAGAAAAAAAAACAACAACCCCACGTATTTATATTCGAATAACGTATAAATTATAATATTTTTGGTGTATTCCATTTCCCCCCCCAGCGTTCAAACAATAACCGCAGCCAAATCAATCGATACGGCGGGATATATACGAAATAACCGTATACGAAAACCGCGCTTTCCGTTATTTTATAACGTTTTATATGAAAAATACGTTACGCGCGTTCATATAGGCGTTTCCAGACCTCCATGGCTGGGGAGGCCTGCAGTTATAAAATTTAAATTTTTTACTTACCACAGCGATCTATATTCTATATCTATATTTGTGACTTTTTTTTTTGTTGTATGGCAATTATATATAGCACCTGGAATTTTTTCACCCCGCAAAATTAAAGATAATCTTGATCGTAAAATTGGTTTCCTATGCTATTATAACTAATAAATAAGGCCAATCAACTAATGTGCTACTTAGTTATTTTTTATAAATATTTTATATTTATAGTTTCAACCACTGTAGATTATAAGCCAAGAGGCCAAGAATTAAGTCACTGGGGAGGCCGGTGCCCACCCTGCCTCCCCCGTATAGACACGCCTATGCGCGCGTTATATATATATATTTTTTTTTTCAAGAGAATCAGTAAAGAAAAAAAAAACGCATAACATATGCTGCGTCGGACAAGAAAAATAATTGTTCGGTCAACGGATTTCGCGTGTGCTTCGGTGTATATTTATTACAATAAATACGATCGTCGAATAAATCTAATTACGTTATACAGTTATACACGTTGTGTAAACGCGTCGCGCGGGACGTTATGTAAAAAAATTTATTATATATAATATGATATTCGGAATCATTATATAGTCGTCGACTCCTTTTTCAATACACAATGCGTGCAGTTCTTTAGATTTATATAAAAGCGTCCGCATAAACACGCCGCTCTGCAGTCTGCAGACGTCATCGTCTGCTGTTATCCTTCGCGCAGCCGGCGGTTCAACGAGTCAAATACATTATATCGACCGACCACCGTGTCGAAAATCACAGCATTTAAATTCACGGTTAAAAAAAAAACATAAATATTATGTAATTACTAAAATCAAAAAAAAAAAATGAAAGAAAAAATTCCGAGAGATTCTACAACGTCGGTTTTATACGTTTTCCATCGTTTTGTCATCATTATATTATAACGAAACGCGGAGGAAAAAAAAAAACAATTTTTTTTCTTCTACGTATTCCGTCGATTTATATCTGATATTTATCGATACGAAACAGAGGCAAGGTAACTCTTCAAAACCCCTTTAGAATAATTCTACGTTTTTTTTTTATAATAATTGCTCGCACAGTCTTGTAATACAGGTAATAACTTTTCCATCGTATAACGAATTATCGAAGCTATTTATTTTTTTATCGATACTTTTTACTCGCAAACGATCGTCGGTAATAGGCGAAATTAAAGACAACGTATTTCACGCGCGATGCTGAATTATTTCCAAACGTCGAATTCTATTATCATTATCGTCAAGGACTTCTAACTGTAGAACAACATTCAGACGCGTCAAACCGCACTCGCGGATTTCCGTCGGAAATTAATAACTATCAACCGGACTCGGCCATCCGTGATTATTAACTTATAAATTCGCATAATTGCCGGTTCGTATAGAGAAATTAATAGCACAGATTAGATGAATTCATCTAATCTGTGTGTTAAGGGGATTGAAAGCGGGTATTTTCTCTCTTTGTCTTACACACGTGAAACATAGCAAAATAGACGTTTCGTACTTCCAACGTACCGATCGATCTATTGGTGCGATAAGAAATTTGAAAACAGATTTGAATTCCTCGTGAATTTTACTACAAAACGACTTTCCCACTTTTTTATTTTTTTTTTAAGACCTTCAAAAATGAATTATTAACAATTTTTTTTTTAAATGTGTTCGGTTAATTTTTTTAAGGGTTTATGAAAAAAATGAAAAAGTGGAAAGTCGTTTTGTAGTAAAATTCACGAGGAATTCAAATCTGTTTTCAAATTTCTTATCGCACCAATAGGTCGATCGGTACGTTGGAAGTACGAAACGTCTATTTTGCTATGTTTCACGTGTGTAAGACAAAGAGAGAAAATACCCGCTTTCAATCCCCTTAATAATAAGTCGAGATAATTTTATACCTCGACCTAATATTAGGAAACCACGGTTTTTCTGCGCACTATGACTATTTCGATTCGTAAACGCGTATTATGCGTGTTTTACGTTTTTATACAATATACAAACGTCCCCCGAGAAAAAAAATCGTCTATATACGCCCACAACGTATGTACCGCTGTATTTAATGTGGAAACCGTAAAGGCGCGGGCAGAATTTTAAACACTTTTTTTTTATTGATTATGATTCGGGTTGGCAATAAAAAGATCCAGAAAACGTCGTACAAAAATACAGTAACGCCCTAAATATTAAAAACAATGAATTTACACGAAATTCGCCAACAACGTTTTGTGAAAAAAAATTTTTAATTAATTACGTTTATTTATTTTCGAAAAACAAAATATAATTAGTAAGCGTGTAAATTTATTGTTCAGTTAAATTTTATTTAAAACAAAAACGAGTTTGATCCAGGCACGGATACATGGGGGGGCCATGGGGCCATGCCCCCCCCCCAAATTCCAAAAAAAAAATCTAAATTAGTTGCGTCGTGGTATTTTTTTTAACACGCTTTTATTAGCTTCACCTGTATGTGAGCTTGCATGTAACTCTCCTTATTTTCTCTTCCACTGGTACCTTATTTTTTTGTTATTACTAATTAGTAAATACTATTGAGTTTAAAAATATGTATATCCTAAGACTTAGGATATATTAAAATATAATGTGTATTCAAAATTTATATATGGCCCCCCAAATTGATACTCTGGATCCGCGCCTGGTTTGATCCGCGTAATTCGATCTCGAACAGAAATCGACCTGACCTCCAAACTTAACTTAGTACCATAGGCGTGCGCACGGGTAGGGGGCTGATTGGGCTTTAGCCCCACCTGAGCCTTTACCCGAGAGAAAATTACATAATGAATAATTTTTAATAATAAATAAATATTAATGTTAATTGACAGTTGTTAATATTATATATTACGATTTATGTTTTGAACGTTTTCGAATTATTTTATTGGATTAATTTTAAATCAATATTGATGAATTGTATAATATGTGTGAATTAATGTAAAATGATTGTTTACATTTTCCATAGTCACCAACAAAATGGTCATTTCGAAGTTTATAGAAAAAATTTCTATAATTTTTTTTCTTGTGTGACCGTGACAGGGAGGGGGTGGGTAGTCAGATTGAATTTAGCCATACCTGACTCAAAAGTCTGCGCACGCCTATTCTTAGTATATATATATATATATATATATGTGGATGCGGTCCCATGACACGGTTAACATATATGTATATTAACAGTGGTCCCATGATAGCGCGCGTATGATGATACTAGCCATCATGGGACCGTGTCAATTGTATACCGATGGAACGACCATATAATATGTACTCGTTCCTACTCGTTACATTAATGTACCTACTAGTTACTTTGTAACGAATACTGAAGTATCGACCCATCACTATAGTGGCCACCCCTTGAATATTTTTCTACGCAACACAACGTCGGCGCCGTATATGTAACGTGTATATATGTTATTATGACGTTATACGGCCACGAGGCAAAGTAATTTTATTCTTATTCTCTTGGCTGTGGCGTAAATTTCAATTTTTGAAACGGATTTCCGAGGGTAAAAAAAAATCTTTTCCTGTTCTACATATAGAGTAAATATTTATAACTCGAAATGATAAACTGCAGAAAAAAAGAATATAATTTTAAGAATCGCGTATAAAACGCATCAATAATGGTCCTTTTTTTTTTGTAAAGAGTAACTATGGTAGTTGTTATCGTTTTGTTTGTTCGATAAAATATCTTATATACATAATTTATATTATATCTATTTATTAACCGATTAATTTACATGGATTAAACGAATATATATATATATATATAAATTGAAATAGTAGAAAATTTTATTCAAATTTCCGTGTAGCGTGTTAAATGTCAAATGAATCAAAAAGTCGCGAAAACAGCTGATTAATCGCCGAACGAATTAATTTTAAAAACAAATTACAAAAGATTACCGTAGGAATTTACAATTATTTTAATAAGTAAAAAAAAAACAGATAAATGCGTAGAAAACAATCGTCCGTGTGCTCCTGTCGCTGTAGCAGGATGATTTCTGTTATTGTGGTAAAACAGGACATTTAAAATAAAACTACATTAGAGGTATAATTGAGTTTTTATAAATTGTAGCGTCTCGCGAACCAATATTTTCAACGTAAATAGGAAAATTATCGCGTACCGCGGTACCCTAAATTACGGTACGTTTAAAACTCCTTCAGAAAAAAAAAAAGTGAACGTTTTTTTTATTCTAAATTACTACATATGTAATCCGACGGTTAGAAGCCTAAAAATTGACCTAACCTAACTTTATAGCTGGTATCGTATATGCTTAAAATTAATTTTATTTTTCACGCGGTGCACATCATTTTCAGTAATAATTATACGTACGGGCCGACCGAGTCGTCGTAATTGATTTGCTATGGAGATTTTCAAAAATCCGATTGCAAATTTAAAAAAAAATAGATGAAAACAAAAACCGAAAACGCATAATATTATTTAACGATAAATAAAATAATAATTTAATCTATTAAAATGTTTTTTTTTTTTTAAACTTAACAACACATTATATAGATTATATTAACCGCGGCATTAAAACATATAAATATACGCGGTATAACATTTTATAGGTATTACAACAATATATTATATATATACTGGGGAGGGGGTATATTCATATTGTTAGTGTAATTTTCGTTTTTTTTTCTTATATATATATATATATATATATATATATATATATATATATATATACGTGTGACTAGATTCTACACTCAAAATTTTTCCAAATAAATTTCTTAAGTTATTATTATTATTATTATTATACAACACATGCGTATACGTTTCTCTCTATATACGTATACATATTAAATCGTAATAAATAAATATCGATATTATAATATATATATAATTTATATTAGTCGAAGTATAGGTATATAATATAATAAATTAATGTCGGCGATAACGATTCGATATAAATATATACAGACGAAAGTAAAAAAAAAAAAAAAAACGTTTAAGTTGTAAAATACTATATGTAGTATAGTATGTATATTATTATGTGTACAACCGCGGTGTGTCCTTTGGCTAATATAATCAAAATTTGCCGTCCATTTAAATACACAAAATAATCGGGATTTTTTTTTTTTAATTAATTATTCGTTTCGGTTTCGGCGTTCAGTTTTCCATCATGACCATGTGCATCAAACGCTTGAAGCTGCCGCTCTGGTGAATCTCTTCGGTGGAAACGCCGTAATTGGCCTGCGGGATGGCAGACAGAGGGAAAAAACCGTTAAAACATTTGCATTTGGTAATTTTTATAAAATAAACTTACATTCGGATGTGGCGCCGTCGGATGCGGTTGCGGTGAAACGCGCTAAAATAAAAAATAAAAATTATTATTGTCTCGACAAATTCTAAATACACAAACGCGTAATAGTTATACAATATATTCTCTTTAGAAAAAAAAAAAGTGGGCAATAAAGGGAAGTAGATTTTTATCGAATTGTATGATCATATCGTATAAATCGGGAGTTGTTAACCGTTTCTAGGTCCTGGACCCGTTTAAGGTACAAAGCCACGAACCCCTGCCCAGAATTTTTTTTTTTTATCGATTCGGTTATTATTCAATATTTTTAATGTCGATTTTAAAAAGTATTACATTACGAGAATTGCGTTATGCGATTATATACGAACACTTTCCTTTTGAATTGTATATAGTTAAAGATAAGTATAAATTAGTTTTAGATTCTGAGCGGAGCGAGAAATGTATTGGTTTTACAATGATGTATTTTTTTTTTCAAATAATTATATAACATGCATATTATATAATACACATATTATGTAGAAATAAATTCTGGATAAAAAAAAAGATGATTAAACAATTAATTTCAGCTCGTCTTAATATCGTATTGATTGCGCATCACGCCATCGTTGACGTCCAATCCGTTACAGGATTTATATAGTTTCGTTGTGACCGATGTAGAAAATCCAGACTCGAAAAGGTATGCGGCAAATGAGAAATTATTTGAAAAAAATTATTCTCTGGTTATTTCGAAATAAATTCATAGCCATTCCGTGGATTCCCGAGTAACCACCATCCCCCCCTGAGGGATCCACGATTAGATGAAATATATATATTTGTTGAAATCATACGACACTTACTCCTGGATTTGGATGGTACGGAGCAGACAGCTTCTGGAATAGAAAAATAGATCGTGCAATACAGGTGGATAAAAATAATTTTTAAACGAATCTTTAACGGAAGATTCGTGCACTTACGTTGTGATTGTGGCCGTTGCTAACCGGAGCTTTCTGTGTACACAAAAACGCGAACGAGGCAAAAAAAAACAAATATAACGACGAAATTTTAAACAGAATAGTCGTAATAGAAAGAGAAAAAAAATGTTTACTTTTACAGTTCCTTGTACGGGCGTGAATATTTTTGGCTGCACCGGTTTGGATATTTCTTGAGCGTAATTGTCTGCAGCTCCGTGTTCCGATTCTTGGATGGCCTTGTACGTTTCGGATTTGGCCGGATCGTATTGCACGGTCTTCTTGTGCCTAGAGGTCCGAGGTCAGAAAAAAAGGGGAAAGTTTCCGAGGGGGAAGGTGTTAGTAAAGAAACGTGTGAAGAAGAATTTTAAAATAGTTATTTAAAAAAAAAAAAAAAAAACGTATAGAAAGAAAAAGAAAAACGGAAGAAGTGTTAGTAGATTTTTTTTTTTTTTTTTTTAATTACAATTTTGTTAGTCAGTATTTCGTATTACAGGAGGATTGTTATAGACGTGTGCAGGATCAATAGCGGAATTTACTGGGACGGTGGACGGTTGCGTTTGAGTTTGGTTTTGTGTTCCAGGAAGGATAGGTCAATGAAAATACTTGAGATTAGATATGCAGTACGAGTTCTTTGGTCATTATATAAAAAAAAAAATTTTTTTTTTTTTTAAAATAAGCAAAGTTATTAGTCGACTAATATATTATTATTAGGATCCCGCGGCATCGACGAGTTTTCTCGATACAAAATATAATATGTAAATTCGCGTGCGTTTTCCCGTACATTATAGTAGGCGTTTCTACTCTTCGTTCTTTACACGAAATCCAAGACAACTAATCTAATTTATGTGTATCTACACACGAGTATTGCGCAGACCAAGACCGGCGTTAAGGGTGTGAGGGACAGACCGGGGTCAGGGCCAGGAGTCCGAAATCCTTATCCGTATACGTATACTAACTGGACGGATAAAAAATTTTAAGAAACGTAGTTTTTGTATTCAAACTGGAAAGTGATAAAAAAAAACCCGTATATACGAGTGTATAAGGAAGGCGATTTTCAAACCCCCCACTAACCGCTGCGTGACTCACGCAATAACGGGAAAAAGAATTTGCGACGCTTGAAAATTTAAATGTCGCGTAAACAGGGAGGAAGGACGTCGAGTCCCATGTGACGCGTAATATGGATCAATATTTTGTCATATAAGTACAAACGTATTTTTTTCCAAGTAAATTTATATTGGTGAAAAACTCGCAGATCAATTATTCTCGGCTACAGTATACCGTTGCGTCGAGTGCGTACGACGTATATTATAGAGACGGAAAATTTCTATGAACAGCCCAGCATCCGTTTAATCGATTGAAAATGTGAACCGAACATTTATGTACACTAAGGCTGCAGGTCTCCTAATTCGCCGTCTGCCGGCGTACAAACGCACGTGCGTTACTTCCTTTATTGAGCAAATTTTTTTACACATGATTTTGTTCATTCGACAGTAAGAATTCGATCAAAAAACACCTTTTTTTTTTCGAAATTCCATCCCCCACTAAGGAGAAAGAAAAAGAAAAGCCAAGGGGAGGGTGGGGGTCTCACAGAGCGTAACGCCGGTCTTGCGACCACTGCAGACTCGTCGAGTTTCATGCTGACGTTTCCAACGAAATAAACGAGTTCGTTCGCCAAAATGCATTTAACATAACATTTCGTACGACCTCACGCATGCTATATATAATATATATATATACGCGCATGCACGTGATATTACCTCAAACGACCGTATTTCTCTTCGTCCTCTTCCCTAAACAACATTGTAAATATGAATAGAAATTTCGCTCGAAATTCGGGGTCGCGTCAGATCGGACGGAAAACGAACGCGCGGTGCCCGACTATAACAATTCAGCGGCGTAGATACGATATTTTTCTGGGGGAGGAGGGCAGGATTTTCATAGGAACTGTATTTTTTAAAAAAAAAACAATATTTCTACCGGAGATTTCGCATTGTTCTTCGTACGTTATACAGAAAATACAATAAATCGTTCCGAAATCCTGCACTGGATCGGCGTGTATAATATTTTCAATTAATCTACCGTGAAAGGACGAGCTAGCACGAACTGTGATCGTACGGCGAATCATTCGGTGTAAAAATCGCTACAAGAAGAACGGTATATTATCGAGTTTTTTTCTGCTTCCGGGCCAAAGGAAAACCGTAAGAAAACTCTGTGGACCACGGAATTTCTCTCTCGATCCGCCGGCCCTGCGTTACGGCGCGAAATGAAATTTCGAAATTCGTAAACGAACGCGTGAGCGCGAAAAACAATTTTTTTTTTTTTTTAGTATTTTCAGGGGAAGGAGGGTGGAAACCTACGCCACTGCCAACTGTGTACGAGCGTTTGCTGTCGATTTAGGTCAGACGGAACGAAAATAGAGGCAGAGAGGACGCGATGGTATGCGCCAGTAGATCCGCCGAGCCAGTTCTCGCACAGCGACGGGCGTATATTATTTATAGACACTCGTCTATATCAATAACGGCGGTGTAAACAAAACCAGCAGCAGCAGCAGCAGCAGCTCGCTCGAGCGATTTATATATTTTCATTTTTTTTTTTGCTTTTCGGATTTTTTTTTACAATCGATCGTTGTACTCAAGGTCAATGAGATATTATAAAATAGATTTCTTTTTTTTCTTCTATTCGCCCGGTGCCAAAACAACGCTACCGCGAATCGCGTAAAAGTGTGCAGTAAACCCGATACACTATTATTATATTGTAACCGACGTTTTCGAGTATACAGAGTAAAAGAAAAAAGAAAAATTATAGTTTTTCTCAAACTTACGGAGTGTATCCCGTTTGCGATCTGATCGAGTTGGCGATGTTTTCCTCCGAGTAAAGACCGATCGGCGTGTTGAACTGTTTGTGCACCACCTTGTGTGAAAGAAAAAAAATTAAAACAATATTTTTATACCTTTCGAATCAGAAATCGCGGACGAAATGGGTTCATCTGGTCGCGTAATACACACAAAAGCTAGTTTTTTTTTTTTACTATGCGCTCATTGACCGAGGCGGATTATCAAAAACATTTTTGACGACTCGTCTTACGGGCAAAATACAACAAAATCACACTGCACTCTCTGCTGGACACCGGTCAGCGTATTTATACAAAACATAACGTCCAAATTTTCGGAGTCTCTAACGGAGAATATATCGTCCGTGATACGCGGTTTTTATTTTCGCCCATAATTCAAGTAGTTTTCTAAAATCGGCGAAAAATCTGTTACGTTTTTCTTTTTTTTTTTCAAATTCTTCGTTCAATTATACTTTTGGTTGTCGAAAAAAGTAAAAAAAAAAAAAAAGATTTTTCGCGGACGACGTTCTCCTCTATATTGACACCGAAAATTCGGACATTGTATAAATGTATTAAGACAGACGAAGACGACAAACGTGACGTCCTCTTAAAAACGATTTTTAGACGTCGGTCCAATTTTCGTTTTCCAATTTAACACTTAAAAAAAATAATAATACGCGATTTTCGTTTTTTTTTATCGTTATCATCGACACGTCATATAATAAAAAAAATTGTTTCGTGAAGCCTTTCCGCAAAACCGCCGCCACCGGTCACGTCACAAGCTGCAAAACGTTGCAAATGATTTCTTAACTAATAACACGTTCACAGAGACGAGACAAATGTTTTACGGTAATTTTTTTATTTTCCCGACCGACTTATATTCAGTGTAAAGCGCAAGACGACACAGACAAGCTACAAAAATATAATATTATTATAGAAACCCTCGCGTCCTGACCTGTCTACCGGGTCTCGACTTGGCCTCCTCGTTGCTTATCCGTTGCAACACCGTGTCCGTGACCTATCGCAATAATAACAAGGACCGCGCACGTACATTATTACAATATATATATATATTCGATCATGCGCGATTACAATAACGAGTTCATATTGCACGGACGGTCAGTGCTCGGATTAGGGAAATTAAAGAAGAAGAGCTCTGTTAATAAAAAAAAAAATGAGCGTTCCACTTCAATATAACGTGGGAATTACGTCCGTCACCCAATCACCACTTTCACACAGTAAAAGTCCTTTACATCAAGTCCACGTTCCAGTAGAAAAAAAAAACGTAGTAGAGGACCTTCGTCTCTCTGCGAAAACCCCCAATTCGAGCACTGACGACGGTCTATATAGGGCTCGAACGTGGTAAACATTTGCGGTGAAAAATAAAAGAGCGTTGAAATTTTTTTTAAAGACGATTTATTTCAGCATTTTGTCTTTTTTGCCTTCTTCCGGACACGTCTCCGAGCCCTATATACTGTTACGTATATACGCGTGCAATATGTACAGTTAATCCGTAAAAAAAAATACTAGTGTAAAACAGCGTTCTTACTTTTTGTTTCATCAGCGTGTCCATGGGTTGATCGTGGTGCGACGGATGTCCTCTCATCATCGGATTCGGATGGTGGCGCAAGTACGACTCGGTTTTCGGCTGATCCCTCTTGACTTTGGCTCCGGGCAACACCAACGGGTTTGTTCTGTACGGCTATACAATAAATAACAATACGTGCAAATTAAAACGGAAAACAAAAGACGATTGTCGAGTGCGGCGAAAGAGAAACGGGGTGAAATCGCAAGCGCGTTCCTGTATAAAGAGTTCGGGGCGATAAATAATAATAATAATCGACGATTTATCCGAGACTCACCCAGAGCAGAGCGTTTTCGGGCTCGTAGTCGTTTTGTTCGGGATCGGTGTGGTACATCATCATTTTGGACCGGTCGTTTTTTTTTTTCTACTGCCCCTACGATATTTCGCGAAATTTATTTCGAATACAAAAATCCTATTCCGCGCCCGGTCTGTGTCGGATTAATAAATATTATATGTGGCGGATCGGTCGATTTTTTTTTTCTCTCTCCGGACGGGTCTCCGCGGTTTCTAACGGCTGGTTTTTGACTGCGCGCGAGCTTGATCCCGACGAGGCGTTTACAAAAAAAAAAAAAAACGGTATACTTCATTTCTCGATTATTATTATTTTTCTTCGTATTATTATTATTATTAGTACCGAAAAGTGTCGGTCCGAGGGAGGGGAGAAGGAGATCGCCCACGCGGTTTGGCAGACTCCGCGGGGGACATCATCGCGCGCGCGCATAAACGAAGGGTTTTCTAAAATTAACGTGACAAGAGCGGCGGACTCGATATTTCCACGGGCGAGGGGGAGAGGGAACTCGCGTAATATTAATATTAATAATAATAATAATAATAATTTGTGTCGTATGATGCGATTTTAATTTGACACCGCACTTACAACATTCCTCGAAAACTCGCCGCGATTTATTATTATCGCGTCGATTCCGAGGGCGAGCGCGTTGTTGAATGCGATTATTTTCGTTTTCGAATATTATTCATTTTTTTTTTTTCACTACAAATACGCTTTGCAAAACGACTGGGCTGGCGGCCTCGTCTAGCCGCGGAGAGAATGACGCGTGTTTTATTTATTTTCGCGTTTTATTTTTAACGGTATATGCGCGCGACTCTACACGCGAATAAATTATGTTTTTTTTTTTGTTTCATACAAACGTATAGGATTCCGTTGCATCGAGGCGCCACGCGTATTGCAATGTATTACGAAACTTGCGTAATCGTTTTTTTTTTTTTGTAAAACGAAGAAAAACGCAGGCGAAATATTTATTTATAATATTTTTAATTTTCTATTATAAATTCAATATTTTATACGTAAAACAGTAATAGAAACGAAAGGACGGACGAAGAGTTCTGGAGAGACTATAATATAGAAGTGACGGATCGGGGAAGGACGGACGAAAGGATCCATCAGGACCGCGAATATCGGGGGTCGAAGGATCAGCGGCAACCGAAATACTCTTACAGAGAAGGACGACGATGACGACGAAAACACTAATTGAGAATTTATTACGTCGATTTTACGCGCGTTTATACGTCTCAGGACGGATGTATGTGAAGAGGAGCTCCTGCAGAATTTTCGTTTATACAATAATAATTAAATATTATATTGCGCTCGGATACGTGTATAAACGATTTTAACGATAATTCGCAGATTTCTCAGCGTTTTTTTTTTTTTAATTGGAAATATTTTTAATTTTTAATTGCCGCGATTCTTTAATTAATACGGTATATGTAAACGTATATATATATATATAAATAAAAACAATATACTTCCGAAATTATGTGTATAATATTAACAGAATCTTTGTTTTTTATTTCCGAATAAATTTTCGGCACAATTATGCGTGTTTTTACGGTGAAAAAAAAAACAAATAATAATCGCGTTGTTTAAATATTGTGATTTTCGAAAAACAAAACGTTTACAAACCGAATGATTTCGTAGAACACATGTGATCATTATGCTCGATTTTTTTTACTATGTACAACGAATATCGCTGCGAAATGAAAATTGCCTGCTTATATTGAATTTACGACAATCGTTATAACTACGAGGTTAGGGCCGTACAAAACGAATGCCTGCCACTGGAAGCCGGTGTTTAAAAAAAAAAAACCGTTTTACACTTTTATACAGCGTATCGATTTTCCAGTCAAATGTACTTGTATATTATTACTTCATTTTAGTAAACAGTTTCTCGCGTATTTTATGTTGAAACGTTAACATTTGGTAGATTGTAAATATAATTTCAAAAAAAATAATAATAATAATTTTTTTTTTTTTGCGCGGCGCGCGCGTATTTAAATCTCCTAGTTTTTCGTCGTTGTTGTTGTAATTTTCAATTGATTTCATAAAACGCGTCGAAACGCGCGCGCGCGTGTATATATAATATTTCGGATTAGTCATAGAGGAAAGGGGTTTAAAAATAACCCTCGGTATACTTGTGTAAATTTGGTCCATATCCAAAATTACACAACTAAATAATAATAATTTCTTCGCGAGAATATTCGCGTGTTATTTTTGCATTTACTATATGCACACACACACGGATAAAAAAAAAAACATGTTGTTTTCCATTGAACTATTTACTATTTAGCCCAAGGCTCGGGTAGAATCTGTAATCTGTAACGCGTGTAAAAAAAAATATATTCACGCGCGCGCGCATATCCTCAAAGCAAATCCCCGAGCAAGTCGATCCATTCCAGATTCGAGAGACGATCTCGGAGAGAATGTACTTGTACGTCGACTTACCGAAGACTCTGACGATGCTGTGGCGGAGTCAAGAATTCACTACTTTAACGTACACTCAATGAACGGCCATCGCGTAGAAACGATTCGTAAAAAAAAAAAAAAAGTGAGTGTTTATAATCGTTAATCATTTATCGTAGTCAGTCAATCCATGACGCTTTCGACTTGGCTATATACACGTAATCAATATAATAATCCTTTTTAAATTCGGAATTTTTTTTTTTTTACAACTAATAAACGGGGCTTTTTGCCAAATGGTACTTAACGAGTTTCTAAAAACACACACACACACATATCTCACTTTTTTCTTGTTTTCTACTACGCCTACAAACAATAAATTTTATTATATACATATATATGTATATTCGAAATAATTCATCTAAAATATATTACGAAATACGCGTTTGTGTCTAATTTATGTCGCGTATAGGTAAAACTATGCATGTGTGAATATCGGTCCCGTTGCCAAATATTATATTTATTCGTTCAAATCGTTTCAGAATCCGCTCGCTATTACCTCCGGGTACTGCAATAAGAGATATGTATTATATTTCTGAAGAAATAATATTCGAACGTTAAATGTCCGGTGGAAATGCGCGGTAATCGCGGTTGAAATTGGCGTGCGAGCGAGATATAAATATTAATATTTGAAAGGATAGTAGGTGCAGAAAGCGAGAATAACGGTCCTCTGCAGCAGATGTATTCGGTACGATTACCCGCAAGGAAAACCGTTTCAGATATTTCGAAAAGCGTCTGTACAATAACGATGATTTCCTATCGAATTCGAAAAATCTATCCGTTTTATACGTAAACGAGCGAAAACGTAACGATTCGGTTTAAAAACCGTTATTCACAGATCTCCTTCTTATCGTAACGGCCAGTGTTTTCTTATCAGATTCGTTTCTTTTCCCGACAATCAATGATTCCTATCATTTCGTCCGTGACTTCTCTTATAGTAGTTTCGTGTCTGTTAATATTTATTTGTATAAATGTTATAACAGATACGACGAAACTACTACGGTTTACCACGGAATTATTTCGTGAAAAAAAAAAATGTTTAATTAAAGTTTTAAATTGTCGAGATATTTTTAGACGTGTGCTTATTACTCAAGTGACCTTTAGTACTCGACACGTGCCAAAAACAAATTTACAAATCTAAAACGATAATATGTTTTATTACGGCTCAGCGCTACGCGGTTTTATTTTAATATATACATATATTCCGTTTAATGATTACAATATATGAATAAAGTTTATTGTTTTGAAATATCCGAGGCACGCGAAATGATAATCGCGCGTGATCACGTGTGTGATCGATATTTTATATTTTTCTTAAACAGAACGCGAACGAGTTACAGTTATTCGCGTTTGATCGCTGATCGTTTGAATTATTAATTCCTTCGAATTTTTTTTGGGGAGGGGGGAACAAAAGAATAATAATAATAATAAATTTATTACGCGTGAAATGCGACCGTTTAATACGCGAATACGTTTCGAGATAATCGCGATTTTTCGTGTCGCGTTTTAATAACGAGAATTATTTAAAGCGTTTTTTTTTTTTTTTGTAAGGCGCACAAAAATATGGAATTAATAACAGCAGAGTTATAGGCGCTGGTACGAGCCGTTTTACAAAATAAAAAAAATAAAAAAACGGTTTAAACCAACATGCAATAAATTTACCGTATTAAATACGGTATTTGTTTGCACAATATATACGTGTTCCAATACTACAATAATATGTTGTTGGTATTTGTTTTACAGGGCACATAATATGTGTATATAATGTCGAAGTCTACTGCACTTATTCGTGGCTGCTGGCGTTTGGTTTTTAATTTCGACGCGCAATATACGCGACGACAATATGATTACGAATTTCCTAACGGTGTTGAATATTCCAGAAAAATATTTTATTCGTTTTCTACGCGATTATTATTCAAATGGAATTATTAATAATTATTATTATTATTATTATGGTAAAGGGCGCGTTTTAAACGAGATTCGGAAACCTTATTGCGATCAAATTTCGTATACGATTATATATAATATTATGACGAGAGAGAACTGTGAATTTTTCCTTATAGTAAACGCACTTCCCTATAGCCTACCGTGTAAAAATTCGATTTTACCAATTTTTTTTCTTCTCTTCTCTCGCATTTTATTTTCGAAAACTCTCGGAACTGTTTCTACATAATTAGTTCTTTTTCAAGATTTCATTCGTTTTTTTTTCTTACGATAGGACGTCTTACCGATAATTTTCAATGGGTTCCGAATATAGGCGATTTTTACGAGATTTTTTTTTACGAAAAATCTAACAGTTTAAACACGTTTCAAAAGTCATTAAAAAAAAAAATATGTATATATAATGTATTACTGTACAAATCGTGTAAATATTATGTGGCGCAGCACGGAATCGATGAAAAATAGAATCAAACGATAAAAAGAAAAAGAACACACGTTCCCCTTTAAGCGATTTAAGGAGACACACGTATAATAATATACCGATATTGAGGACAATAATATTTTCGACGGAATCTCGTATACGCGCTTTTCATATTATATATATAAGCCGATACGATGCAGTAAAAATATATTTTTTTTCTTTAATCTCTGGTACTATTTTTCTCGTTGATATTTAAAAACAATAAAAACGCGTATGATGTTCCGCTTTTTTTACCATAGACGTTTTGTCTTTAAAATCACCCTGAAGAATACTTTTTTTCTGTTTCGAAGCGAACGCGCACGTTTTTACCGCTAAAAAAGAAAAAAATCATCTGTGACACGGTCCTCTTATTGACGCTGTCGTTTTGGCGTATTCGACTCGTTTTATATTCAGTCCCAATTACAAAAAAAAAAATATTTACAAAAAATATTATGGCGTGAACGCGCGATTTCATCGTACGGAACGGGGAAAAAAAAACGTATTCCGAGTAGCAGCTATTTGTGTACACCCGGTGTGATGATGAGGTACGTGTACACCGAACGTATAATATATATTGTACTCATGAAGAGAATTTTAATTTTAATTTTTTTTTTTTTTTACCTTGGAACGCTTTCATCACTCAAAATAACTCACGACGTCAATATTTTTTTGTCGCACGCGCCGCTTTTTTTTTTTTTTTAATAAATATATATTTAGCGTTGTGTTTACACACGACTCTTCCTCTGTTCGAGAAACGCGTTTCATTATTTTCGAAAATTCTCCGTTATTATAATTCTCTCGATCGTGTAATGCTATCATCGCTGCGTCGTGCAGGGAGGAGAGGCGCGTAAATTTCACAGGACGTTCCGAGGACTATATAAATTCTATACGAAACGCGAGGACGAAAAAAAATTCGAGAACCCGAATATTTCCAAAGTGTGTTCTCGTACCGATCGAGTCGGAAATAAAAAAGAAGAAAAAAACACTATTTCCATCAGCACTGTGCTGCAAACGCTCGCTGCAGTAAAACAAAATGTCGTAAGTAACATTTCTTTTTTTTTTTTGTAACGGGATTAATATAAAATTTCAACAAACACTGCGTACAGTATAATATTGTTAAAGTTTTTTTTTTTTTCCGAAGCGATTTGAGTATAACAGTCGAGTGTTCAACGCCCGATCAAACTAAAAGCGATTTTGGAGGGCGGTTTTTTTTCCCGCTTTTTCCTGGTGGCAAATTTACGAAAAGTAAAGCAGTAAGCATACATACGTCGATCGAACGTATCGAACAGAATATTATTCTAACGTCCGGTTTTTGATTTGTTCGAAAAACGATTTGTTAAATATTAGACAATTGACGATTTGCCGAATGGAGTGTTTGTCTTAGTGGAATTTTCCCGAAACGAGTGTTTATATTCAAGTACGTCAAACTCCAAAGTGTACGAAAAAATCAAAAATTTTACACTCCGTTCAGAAAAAAAAACAACATTTCATGTACGCGATATACATAATGGGGACTGGTTCAACAACACGAAAAAAAAAAGAAAAAATATTGAAAAACTTGTTAGTAGTTTCTTTTAAAAAATTTTCAAAACAATTTCGATTCAATGTAACGCGCAATAAAAAAAAAATCTATGAAATTATCACTGTCGACCACAAGAGAACTTTTCGTTTTTTATAAACGCTGTGTCGTTTAAAAGTTCTTTTTTTTTAGTAGTTTCGGTTTAGAACCGTATCGATAACACTGAAATTAATAACACTATATAAGGTATATATATATATATATATATATATGTTATGACTAGTGGTGGGGTTTTGGTGCACTTTGTGTTGTTTTCCAAAGCTTATACTGTACGAATCGTTTCGTGTACTTTTGAATGAGAAAATTAATTTTGCACTTTTTAGTGACGATTTTTGGTTTTCCGGTTATTTTCTTAATTTTTTAGAGAATTTTTGGATACAAAAATAACGAAATTTTATTTTAAGATTTTTACGCATAAACACGATTTTTACACTATAAATATATAACAAATTATAAAGTAGATACTCGTATTATGCAGCTGTCGGACAACAGTTGTACAGTAATCACTTTTTTTCAGATTAAAACAAGTCGATGGAATCCTGGTGTCCGTAAAACTTTTTTCTAAAATTTATATTATACCGAAATCATTACTCTTTTAGCGCGCCACTTTGAATTTTCGAGGCATAAAAGCATTTTTTTAACAGCGTTTTTTAGTGTTTTTATTGTGCATTACGCGTTCCCAGCCCTACAATCATGATTTTTTTTCCGACAGAATTTTTTAACACATTTTTTTTTAACGACAGAACATAATGATATTTACACGGATCGCTCATCAGACGGAAACTTCGAGTCGGTCGTCGGGACTTTAACGTCGCCAAAAACGTTTTCCATACGTCGTGTCATTATAATACACGAAACGTTTTCGTTAATCGTCCCGAAGCTGGCTACTTTTGGCTCGCCCAACCCGACCCGAGCCGAATGCGACTGGGGACCCGTCGGAGTACGCATAATACTGTTTTTTCAATCCGAAGATCAGTTCAATAATAAAACGTTTCTCCATTCCTCCTCTGTCCATAGCAGCTTCCTCATAATTTTCTTTTCTTAAATCTAAAACGATCTGTTTCATACGAGACTGCCTGGATCCTCCTCTTTCCGGTTTCCCTTCTATTTTTTTTCTTCTATTATATAGATATTATCCACGCGTGGATTAGGAACTGGTGTCCTATCCGCTTTTCCCTTCTCTCCCTTATTGTTTGTCCATATCGACCTTCTTTCCTCTATTCTGTTATCATACACCTCTCTTCATTTCACGCTCGATCTGTCCAGGTTATTCAAAACCAACACCGAATTTCCAAGGCCTCTCTTTTCCTTCCGTCGGCTTTCACAATTATCATACACGTATTGTTGTGTACGCGTTAAAGAAGAAAAAACGTATTCTTCCTCACTTGTTGGTCGAGCGTCGGGTCTTGCGGCTCGTCGTCGTCGTCGTACGCGTCGACCAGCGACGGCGGGAAACGGCAGAAATTGTTGACGGGCGACTGGGCGGACCGCTCGTAGCCGTACAGCCCGTTCACGGTGCTGCAGCAGGTCGCGTAGTTGGCCGGTTGAAGGCGTTTTCCGCAGCTGTCCACGGGCGACATTATCGTCGGGCTAGGATTGCTGCTGCCGTTGAAATGAGGCGCGTCCCTGCACACACAAGCGCGTATAAAAGAAACATTAGAACGTCAAAAAAAAAAATGGTTGAGTAAAAAAAAAATGAAAAATATAGACTTAAACGTCGATTACAAAAACAAAATAAAAATAAAAATAATAACAAAATAGTCTTTTTCGGCAGATATCGAGTCGAACGAAAAATAAGTGCGTCGGTTTAAATATATACATTTTGCGTATATTTCAAAAAAAATGTTTAACTATATAATACGATACGTTTACGCAAATTTAACAATTTATTGATCTGCTGGCAAAACTTGTTACAAACACAGCGAACATACATCGTACGGAATTGTCTGTTTCGATTAGAAACGCGTACAGACAGTGAGTTCGGCACAGTTAAGTAATTTGTATTGTTCCTGTACAATAGTTAAAGAATACGGTATAAAATATCAATAAATACCTACTTAAAAAACAAAGCTTTCGTTTACTTATACGGGCGAAATGTCCACTTTGTAGTATTAAAAAAAAAATTTACATTTAAATTTTAAAAACTCAAAAAGTTTAAAAAAAAAAAATGCAATAACATTATGAAATTTAACGATTAAATTTGCTGTTGGTATATTTTACTAATAAAAAGTGTCAAAAAAAAAAAAATGCGTCAAAACTTAGAGTAACCATTTTAATCGTTGTTCGGGTAAAAACGCGCATAAAACCTATATAATATCGTTTTGTTACGTATTACTCGTAATATGATATATCGTCGACAAGACGGTGGTTTACGAATATTTTCACAGAGAATTTACAAATTTTCGTTTTCCTCGATTACACAGCAGCAATCGGCAGCCGCGGCGGTCATATGTAACAACGACCTATCCGAGACGTTTCGCGTATTTTTACACACCTCTCGATGACCAGCGTTATCGAGTTGTCGGCGTTCCCGAACAGGTTTTGAGCGTCCAGGTGTCTCAGGTCTCGGGCGTCGTAGACTTCGATTTTCCGCACGATGTCACCGACTCTCAGACTGCGGTCACTGGGCGTTCCGGCGTACACCTGAAACGATTAAATTATTTTATTATTTTTACGTATATCGTCGTTAACGCTATTTCGCAACGAATATATATTGTACTGTTATCAAGAATTTAATATTAACGGCATCAATAACGTATGCCCGAGTCCAAACTCTAATCAATCGTTGGCGGTATCATTGCCGAATTTTCGCCACACTATCTATCACATCGGTTTCTATATAGCTCCATATAGTAGTAGTAGACGTTGTTGGAAATTGAGTTTTGACGATACAATGCGGTCTGGGGGAATCAACGAGTCCGCGTTTAGCGGCGATTTAAGAGATTTCCAAGCGGTTGCGAAGGACTCGCGGAAGATCGCGCGTTACAGCGGATTGCGCGGAACACGCGTTCAAAAGAATTCAGTGAAAAACGACAATTTTTTTTTTCCTGTGATGAATACTATAAAAAATATAACGGCGTAAAACGATTTGTTCAAAATTCGTTCGATTTCGATACGCGCCTGCAGGGTGCGCGGTCTACTGTCGAGTAAACGCGTGCATATGCGCGTGTTGAGTAAACACAAATTTTTAACGTTATAAACGTACCAACACAATTGTATGACCTATTTACGTATATGACTCGCTTCTCCCCCGGAGTCGTCTGTTCCGATGTTTTTAACGCGTTTTTCGAAAAAATTTTTATAAATAACGATATTTCGTCGACTTGTATTAGGAAACAAATACGTAAATATAATAATTTAGGTCGGACATAATTCGGTTCCAGTAGGTAACTTTCGTCGTTGTCATAATCGCAGCAAATCCTTTGCAGCCGTTCGTCTGCTCCTGATTGTGCAGGTCGTTTAAACGTGCCCTCGAATACGCGTTAATCGTCCGTTCGGCTGCTCCACGCGTTCACATCGGTTCTGAGTCTTTAATATTGCAATTTTTTTTTTTCACTTACATCTCACCCGGTCCCGTGCGGGATCTATTCGTTACTGCCCGTTCTCACCGAGACGGTTTGAATCCAGGCAGGTACCAGCCGAGTTCCTGGCACGCGTATTAAATTTTCGTTTTAACACATTTCCCCGTGAAAACGTCCCCAATTCCTCTCTACGCACTCCTATTGCTGTCCGTCTGTAACTCATTCTCAACGGAACGGTTGATTCAAGGCGAGTTCTTGGAGGGGGGTTTCTTTTTAGAACAGAGTTTATTGCCGATTGTCGTTTTTGTACGTGTCCCGTTCAGTATTCGGGACTTTTTCGCGTCTATTTTTACTTACTTTAAGATACGCACTGTTTACGATCGAGAAAGATGCCTGTAACCTAACGATTGCGAAAGAAAAATTTATGTAATTTTTCACAATTTTTCTAAACGCGTCACGTGAACGCGAACGCGACTATTCAAACGGCCGCCGCCGTCAAAGGCGAAATATTTTATTTCGTTCGTAATACGAGACTGCGTAGACAACGTGACGCGGCCAAGATTTCTATACTGCGCCTATATGTATAGGTACGCGTATTATACAATTTTTAATTAGTATAACGCGTTATATCGGTAAAAATTACTTTATACATAGCACTATACGTAACTGCTGTAGATTTTTTTTTCTGCGCAGACAAAAACTACTATATAATCTATACAGGGCCGTAGACACGGGGAGGGGGTTTAGGGGGTTCAAACCCCTCCTTGAACATCGGATACTGGATGAATTATCTAAGAAACCGAGAAAAATTGATATATTGTTATAAATTAATTGTATAGTATATAAAAATAATATAAATCATTCACACTTTCTTGATGTTTACCTCAATATTATAACTAATGATGACCTCACATAGGCCATATTAAATTTCTATCTATAGCACTGAACCCCCATATAAAAATCCTATCTACGGCACTGAATCTATATATATATATAAAATGGAGCCAAAAATGTATAACAATTCATCAATTGAGAACGGCTGGGCCGATTTGGCTGAAATTTTTTTTTAATTGTTCGTAATTGCCAGGAGAAGGTTTTTACGAAAAAAAATTTTGGAAAAACCCTTTATTTAAATTTTTTTTTTTTTGATGATTGTTTTTTGTTTTTGGCAAAACAACGTTTGCCGGGTCAGCTAGTTGAAATATATATGTTTGCTAAATCTTCGCTGTACGTAATATATATGCTGTGTAAAATTTATTAACGAAACGCTCGTTTTTTTTTTCTTTTCACATTTCATCGACGGGGATTCGCTGTTATTAAACGACGCTGTTGTGCAGCGTATGAAATCGTTAAAGTCCGCCGCGGCCGCGTGTATTTTTAAATGGTTATAATATTTTGGCAAGTACGCATCATTTGTTTTTCTGTTTTGTACGAGCATTAAAAATAAGACGAATTGCAATTTCGAAGTAGGTAACGGCGAGTTTTGGCTCGAATACGTTTTAAACGATTTTTATTTCGTTTTTTTTTTTTTATTATTTAACTGCGTACACGAGAGTAGACGTGCAAAATACGCGACGACGATGATAAAATCTATTCTTTTTTTTTCCAAAGTATAAAAAATATACGTTGTTTACACGCACACACATTAAAAATACTCGACGCTATATTATAACATATGAAGATTTGTGAATATCGATCACTAGCTGTAGGCGGATCGATTCCGCGGACCGCATTATTAATATTTATTAATATAAAGGATTATGGAAATTACAAAAAAAAACATTTCTTATCGTTTTGTTTGACGCACACAGTGTCACGTGTCAACACAGATCGCCGCTTATCCTATTATTGTAATAAAAAAATGATCTCACACGCGTCTCATACAGAACATCAGCGTCCTATAGGGTACTCTGCAATTGTATTTTCTGTTTTTAAATTATTCGTGTCGACCTTATCCGTCGCGCGAGTATCCGACGTTGCGTCATACACCATCGTCGGAATACATACGCAGTATATAATGCGTTGGATTTCTTTTTTTTTTTTTACGTTTTAAAACGTACGTACAGGAATTATCGAGTTTCATTGTATACGAAAAAAAAAAGTAAATAAAACGTTTCGTTCGAATCGCTCGGGTCAAATCAAAGTACGTTTTAGCGAAAAAGCCGAGAGAAATATCGAAATTCGCGGGCCGTGACGATTTTTCCAATCGATTTTCCCTCATTTTCTTCGCCTCTTTTCGAATATTCGCGAGTGAACCGAATCCGCGTGTAAAACAGTTAAAAATCCCCGAAGGGTAATCATTAATACGCGATCGTAAACGCGAGTGGAAAAAAAAAACGTTAAAAATGCCTTCGTTTTTTTTTTTCGGTATCTTTCTATCGGAGTCAGTGGCGTGCAGAACGTTTTTCAAACCCGAGACAAACTAGACAATTTGACTATCTACCCACATATATAATATAAACAGTGGCGTATTTTCAACTTTTTTCTGGGGGGGGGGTCCAAATTTTTTTTTTTTTTTTGAAAATTCCAACAGGATATATTGATATAAGGTATTTAATAAAAAATACCTTTGGATAATCTTTTTTTTGGTTCTGGGGGGTCCAGTACCCCTGGACCCCCCGTAAATACGCCACTGAATATAAATAATGTATATAAATTACGTATAATATATAAAAATAATATAACCATTTTTAACCACTGAACCTATTTACCTACCCACCCATTCACCCAAAAAAAAATTACCGTGAGGCGACTGTGTCAAAAAACGTCTCTTCGGCACGCCCACTGATCGGATTCACTCCTACACCGGTAGTGTCACCTCTGGGTTTTTGAGAATCGCCGAGAAACTGTATTGTATAGGTATAGGCCCTGTAAAATCCGGGCGCGTATTTAGAAGAGAATTCGTCGAGGAGTCGGGAGACACGAGACGGAGGATAAATATATTATTACTTCGGATAAAACGATCAAATAAAGCCCGAAACGTTAACAAAACGAAATTAAAAGACGCGTTTGTTTGTGTTTTTTTTTTTCAATACCGAACGTTTCGAACTCGGAGTTTGTTTTTACAAAAGCCTATCATATCGGAATTCGCTGAATTGTTTGCCACAATATAATAACGACGTCACAACTCGGAATCTGCCCGTTTTTAGTCGTTCGGGGGAAAAAAATGTAACGAATTTTTTTATTTTTTATTTTTTGCTTTAATTTACTGCGACAATAAGACACGCGCGACGTTATAAATTTCAATATTCGCCGGTAAAAGAAAGCGCTGTTACGTCGTCGTTTTACGTTCCGTATCGAGTGTTCGAAATATTTAAATCAAAACGGATTTCCTGAAAAATCGTGTTTTTTTTCTTCAGATTCTGAGCGGAGCGAGGTTTTACAATGATGTGCGTTTTTTTCTTTTTTTATGTCTGTACCCGAAAATGCTATACCAGAAGGTGCGTGCTCCGATCTTTTGCTCGCGCAGCGCCTTTTCCGATTGCAAATTGCGTCTAGTTTGCCCTTTAAACGGGTCATATTTCGATTTTCTCGATACTTTTTTTAAAAAAAAAAAACTAAACCGAAAATTACACAAAAACGCTAAAAATGCGATTTCGTCTTAATCGATTGTCGTTTATTTATCACACCGAAGCTCCGCTCAGGACCGTTTTATCGAACGCGACGATTCGTCCACGCGGCTTTCGAATTGATAACAAAAACAAAACTCTAAAATTTTAGTATCCACGCGAATACCCCGCGGCTCGCTATTTTTTTTTTTTTATATAGTTTATGCCGTCGTTGGAGCAAAACGAATATTATATAATTGGAGTCCCTCGCCGGGAAAAGACTCGCGGAATTCGACGACAACGAGCCGGCTCGCGTCGGTCGACCGGCGCACATAAATACAAAAAAAAAGTCGATTATTATTAGCAAAATCATTGTGTTCGTTATAATATTGTTTGGAATTTCGCCGTTTATTGAATCTCGGTACCCGACGCGTTTATATATATATATATACCGTAAATACCGCGGGTGTGTCCGGCAAAACAGCAGCGGTATAATTCCAGACGTTTTTTTTTTTTACCTTGGTTATGACCAGCGGCTGATTCAGATCCGCTCCTCCTGCCAACCGTATGCCCCACGGTCGAGACTTGCCGTCCCGTTTGAGCGTCACGGACCACGAGCTGGGCTTTTTCGTACCCATACCGGACGAACTGTTTTTTTTTTTTACTATTATTCCACGCGTTACGCGTTCGCGCACTTGTAGAGACGCGACTATTTTTTGGCGCGGACGGCGAAATGTGTCCGTTCTCGCGTGAATGTATTATAATAAAGTATTAAAACAAAAAAAAACCGCTTCTTTCTCCCCCACGGGCGCGCCCCGGGGAAAGTGTGTGTGGAAATATTATTACGAAAAATTTTGTGATAAAATCCGAACGCGGACGACCGCGGCGACGACTACCTACGCGGCGGACGAGGAGGAGACGTTCGCGCACGCGTACGCGTGAACTTCGTGGCGACAGATGCACAGACACCTGTGGACGCGTAAAATAAAATTTAAAAAAAAAAAATCGTTTTTTTTTTTCCCCGTTTGTATGTTTATGACGTTATATTACGAGCGGTGTAACTGACGGAATGACGACGATTAGAAAAAAAAAAACAGACTGCGAAAAAAATTCGAAGGAAACAACAAAAACAAAAAAAAAATCCGCGGACAAATCGCGCGCGCGCGCGCCAGCGCTCTTACATACGCGCCTATAAAATAATGAATAACGCTACACAAACGCGGCTGATCTGACGGCGGCGGTATTTAGCGGGACGCGCGCACACGAATTCACCATACGCGCAATAATGTATACTATTATATATAATAATAATAATAATAATAATAATAATAGTAATAATAATAATAATAATAGTAGTAGTACGAATCGAGTTGTGCTCGCGCGCAGTGCGATGATTATTAGGTCGCGCGCGCGGCTCGGACGGGACCGGTGCCAAAAAGGAAAACGCCGTCGGCTGCTGGGGCCGACGCGAAATAATATAGAAATGAAAAATTTAATACAATATTATTTAACCGCGATCGATTTCGTCGGGAGAATGAAAATCCAAAAGCGCAAAAGTATACATTTGCCCCCCAAAAAAAGTTAACAAAAAACCCTGTGATTTCAATCTTTTACTAATGAACGCCGAAAAGTTGAATTTAATTTAAAACAATTAATGATATTCCTTCTGTAATTTTAATTTCTGATGTAAAACAAGAAAATAGTTTTTGGAATTCCAAATTCAATTTGAAGCCGATTAAGAAGAATATTAGAATTACACTCTTGTTTATTGAATAATCGAATATCGGTAAAATGATAATAATTGTTATCAAAATTAATTCATCTAGAAAACATGGTTATGGTAATTACTTTACTAGCACTATCTACAACGCCAGCCACTGATTAGAGGATATCAGTTAAGTAGTAAGTACAGATAAATAAACGTGGTGGTGGTCACTGGTCATAGTGGTCAACAAAAGTTATTTTGGTTATTTTAAGTTTATTTCGGGAGAATCGGGTTATGAAAGTCAATTAATTGTTTGCCCCCTGGAATCATCCCCAAGTGCCGCCTATGTTTTTAAGTATCTTCTGCTATACAACGCAACGCTGTCGTCGTTTATGCGCGTTGCGAATATATTATTGCGAGACGCGAGGGCGAACGCGGGAAAAAATTTCGGGATGGGTTTTTGAAAAAATGTAAAATTATTATAGGTAATACCTATTGTATATAATTTTAGACAAATGTCGCAGCTTAACTTTCAAATTTTCTCAGACATTTCGGAGGGGGTTCGAACCCCCAAAACCCCTACCTGCGTTCGCCTCCGGTGAGACGGCCCGATTGTTATCGGAAGAGTTTTCAGATCTGAAAACCTTCCTGGTCTCGACAATCCGCGGTTGCGGTTTCGGGCGAGAACTTTACAAGCTCGTACTTTCGACGGCATCCGTTCCACTGCAGCTCTTGCTGGTAATCGACTCATCTCGTCGAGACATTCGCATTAGCCCCAGCGAGGTCGTTTGTTTTGACGGCACCGACTCCGGGTCGTGTGAATCGGTCCGATTACGTTATGGTTACGCTCCATTTTCGCCATCTTCTCCTTGGAACATCGTGTATAAGACTGGAATCGCTGACAGTGGCGTTGATTTGGGTTGCTGGGTATCAGCGCCTAGCGGTGGTATTGATGCGTTAGTTTAATGTTTAAGTCACATATAACTGAACGCATGCAGCGAGGGCTACGAGCAAGCTACCACCGTCCTCCTCTTGCCAAGGTAGAAAATTCAATCAAGGTTTTGAAGGTCTGCATGCAGCGACGCCCGAAGCAATCACCTGGATTACGAACCTCGACATCTGTCTGTGAACCCACATCGCAAGAACGACTCACCTTTAATATCTATGATTTTTGACTATAGTCAATAATATATAGTTATAACTATAGTTCTATTTTAAGTTATACCATTATATCCTTATATCTATATCATGTTTTGTATTGTTTTACTTTATATTTTAGTTAAAAGTTTGATAGTTAAGTTGATTTGTGTTAAAAGCCATACGAAATAAATAAATAAAAGGCTGGAATTAGTGCTCGACCGACGATCAGCGCTGATCGTCAATCGTGATCGAGCGTTTAGTGCTTAGCTGACGACAAACTCGGTCGGTCGCGTACAGCACGAGTGCATTACTAAATAAACAGGCATGTCAGCTACAATTTTATTTTCGCTATCACTGCGCATGTTCCCCAGACACGGAAAAATCCGTATCAATAACATGGATGGAAAAAGTCTTAGTGAGGTTTTTGATATTTGAAATAAATTTGTATTATTTTAATAAATAATTATTTAGTCACGGTTCAGTTACGGTGTGTAATGGGCACCTAATGAAGTCAATACGGAATATTTTAATTCATAATAATGTAACGATTTTAAATTACGCCGAAAAGTTTTTCCACGAATTTTGTCGTTTATTCCAAGTCTGGGGAACATTTCCTGCGCCGTGTTATCTAGTTGACATGCGTGTTTATTTAGTCATGGCGTACAGTGTAAACGATTAAACATTAAACAAATAGTAAACTTGTGTAAAATAAACGAGCAAACGTTTGGACAAGTGTACAACGAGGAAAGATGAATCCTTACGTTCAGTTCATTGAAATACGCGAAATAATATTATTATTATTAATAATAATAAAAAAAATGAGTAATAAAGAATGCGTGCGGTCGGTCGCTCGGTCAGCGTCAAATTAAACACTCGCATATACCGACACAGCGCATCAGCCGACCGTAATAAAACGGGAAGAGAAAGTAGTCACCAGATAGCGCTACGTCACAACATCGAGGGCGTGGCAGAAAGGCGCATATAAATAGCGGTCCGAAACCGTCGGATCGCTCAGTGTAGTCACGGCGGTCACGCGTGAACAGCGTAGTCTGACCGCGCTGTGTGTGTGTTTGCGCGTGTGATAGTCTGCCACGCCCTGTATGTTGTGTCGTAACGCTATCTGGTGACTACTTTCTTTTCCGTTTTATTATTATTTCGTTTACGTTCCACGCACGTTGTTCTACATCTGCATTTCGTCTCGGCACATTAATAGATTTTTTTTCTCGGTTATTACTCGTCGATGTGGATATTTTATTAACAGAGTGGGTTAGCTCCATTTTCGCCACCCTCCCTTGAACATTATTGTATAACAGCCACTGAACATGATATTTTTATAATTTCGTACGTATATAAAATACAATAATTGACGCGATAGTACAACTAGAAGTGGAAAATTTATTTTTGAATAATACTCACAGATAAACAATATTGACATTTTTCAATAGCCCATTAAATATGTATTTTTTCTAATTTCAAATTTATATTTTTTTTAATAAATTTTTATTGTAATTACGCCGACTGACGAAAAATGTGTTACGACGAGCGAAGGATTTTGAGAGTTTGCGACCCCCTCCTTAACTCCCCTTCCCGCCGGCCCTGAACGGGTGTTATCGTTGTAAGTGTTAAAAATGTGTGAATACTGAATACGTCAATAATTTCTGTCTCGACAAAACGACCCGAGTGTCGTCGACATTTGCATACATAAAATGGTTTTTAAACGCCACTGATGTAGGCGGTATTAGTTGTAATAGTACGTGGGGTCAGTTTTAAAAACCCGCGATATATCAATTTAAAAAATAATTATAATTATCAATTAAATTTCACAACGACAGAAACGTTTGAAATAATAAGATCATCGCAATCGTCCTAGTTAAACTCCGCGAGCGCATCGTATAATTATTTTACGTATTACCTTCTGGTCAAATGCCAAATATTGTGTGTGATAATCTTATGTTTTTGGCATCTTTATATTATATGCGACATTTGTACGAACATCTGTCCGCGAGAGTTTCGGTTTTCCACGTAATTATTCGTTTTTTTTTTTTTTCTTGCAATAATTAAACGATGGACTTTATTTGAACTGAAAATTCTTGACACGCTTTTTTGTGCAGTAAAAATAATTAAAATTTCTACTTTTTTTTTTTTTTACAGGCCACGGCGATTATATCGTGTTATTATACTGTGTTCCAGTCCGTCTCTCGGGATTGTGCCTACAGTCAAAGCCGGTTCAAGGTATACAGGAGTGCTAGGCACTCACTTTCGAAAGGGTGGAATTTTCCCAAAAAAAAAAAACCGATACTTAAATTTATTTAAGATTTCTAAGTAACGTGCGTATTAGCAAAAAACAATTTTTTTTTTTTTAAATTCAAATTTATCTTATTTTATTGGTAGAGAGAAAAAAACAATTCTGGCTTCTGTTGCGTCGATAACAATATACAGTTTCTCTCTTTCCACAGCAGAATAATATCTTATTTTTGGTTTTTAATTTGCAAATTTTTCGAAATACGACCGATAATTACCATCAAAAGTCGTCCAGTAAAGTAATCGATTCAAACGTTCCGAAAACTCAACGAGCAGATCGCGCATTGAAAACGTTTAAAATTAGCGTTTTAATTTACGAGCACTTTGAAAAACTTAATTTTAAAATGTCAAATAAATTGGTTTTCAACAAATTAATTTTCAATAGTCTTTCGCTATTGACACTTTGCGATTCGACCGTTTTATATAAGAAAAAAAAAACTTACAAGGAAAACACTAATAATCAATAACTCGTATACAACAACACTTCTGCGGTTGACCTAAATATGTTAAAAATCATTTATTTACGTTTTATAATTCGAGTAAACGTGAAAAAGACCGCGTTTATATATGTATCTACAGAGCGATTTGTCGTGCAAGTACGTTTCTACAGAACTCTTCTCCAAGTCATTATGAAAATTGTCAGGGTTTTTGCGTTTTCAACTACCAATCTATATAATTTTTAATTCTCAGAGACTTTTTAAAACGTCGAATATATGTGAATCTAGTATTGGATTAACAGTTTATTGACTTGCAATTACGAGTATATAAATAAGTTTGGATTGCGAAGAAAAATAATATGAAAAAAAAAATAGAAAATTTAAAAATTACTTGTGTGTGTGTGTTTATATGAACATTTCTAAAATATAAAAACCTTTAATAATTCTTAATTTGACGTTATCAAAAGTGTGTATCGAATTGACATAAAACAGACGAGCATAAGATTTCGAAACCCATACAAAAAGAAGCATTTATTTTAGCAAATTCGAGTCTAAAACGAAAGAAAAGAGAATTGTATTAATGAAACACCCGTACGCGATATATTAGAAAAAAACAAAAATGTTTTTTATAATTAAAAATTCAATAAGAATATACCGTAATAACACATATGTTGTATTAAAAATAAAATAAACGATTTGACCTTTAATCATTTTTATACTTTTGGAACACTATTATTTACAAAACTATTTCGAAACAATCGCGCTGTCTTTGTAGCCAACAAATTATTTATATCTCATATTAATTATCAATTATTGCGCTGATTATGTATGATTAAGTAATTAGTATATTTTCAATTATATTTAGTTGGCATTTGTTTATAAAATTTAAATTATCGATTCAAATTTAATTTAAGGACATTAATTATAATTCGTCGTACTGAAAACAAACCAATAAAAAAAATCGTTTTATATATAACAAAATATAAAAAAATCGTTTAATTTTTTTTTTTTTTTAAGTGTATACAAACGTAGAATTTCAAATTTTATTCATATAACAACCAAATTTATTGACACAATTTATTATACAAATATCAGAATAAATTCGAGTCGTTTTTAAATTTTCGAAACCGCGTTTGATTTTATTTTACACCTAAATGCTTTAAGATTTTTTTATATTTTTCAATAATAACGCGATATCATTAGAGTTTAACAACAAACGATGATTTGTAAAATCCATTTGAATCGGTCGTATGACGTTGTGACAAATGAATTTCTGTGAGATGGACCGTCCCAAATATAAAATCGTTAAATGTCTGAAAATTTTGTTGAAAATTCGTATTATTCAATTTGTTATTTTACCAAACAGATTATTTATAGGATTCTCTTTTTCTAAATTTACCTCCATTATTTTTCTTGCATCAAACGTAAGGCGAGTGTGATCGACAGAATTTCCATTAATACTACACTGGTATTCAGGAAACGATGAATTCATTAAGGTTACGTGTAACTTTACATGGTCGCTTCTGGATTGCAGCGCTAAATCTAAATCGATTGGAAATATATTAATGACAAAAATATTAAATTATATATTATATTTCGATGTTTTATAAATATTTTTTCGTTAAAAATAAGTTTTAAGGTTTTGATAGAATATATTATGTAGTATATTTCTTACCACAGTCTTGGAAGAATGTTTGTATTTTATCTGCTAATTTTTGAATTTCAGGATTTTGCACTTTAGCATATAAAACATTTACTTCCGATAAATCGTCATTCATATAATCTAATCCAGAAACTAATACATCTAACGATTTTAAATTCATAGGCCTAGAAAATAAATTATTTTATAATTAATCTAATAAAAATACAATTTTTTTTTTTTTACCTTATCACAGTTTCTTCTAACTTTTCCATCAATCTGCAAGCCCTTTTTATTTCTGCGCTATCACACAGAACAAAACAAGTAATCGTTAAATGAAGTCTCAACTGATCTTGGAATAAATATTCATTGACACCATGGCACTGACCACATTCTTCAAGAACTTTATTCTGTTTTATAAACAAATAAATAAACGCTCGAGTAATTAATATTTACGAACAGTTTAATTTAATACCTTGAAAATCGAATAGTTATCAATCACCATTTCGTTGACCACTGGCAAGGATACGAAATGGGTCATACTCTGCTTGAATCGACCCCTCTTAATAATTGCATCGATTTTCGATTTAGCTGCAATAACTTGCGACCTTTTTTCTCCTTTTATAGCTAAAAATTGATAAAAAGAAAAAAAAATCAATTTTAAATAATCGATTTTATAATACAGAATATTTTAATTAATTAAACTTTCAATAAATTTACTTATAACATTTTTATCTCTCGGACCAGGTACTTTAACTCTTGTTCTAGTTTGATATTCAAGATTTTTGAGAGTTTCTCGATTTCTGCCAATGATCAAACCGTAAAACACACTAAAAACAAAATAAAATTCCATAAATTAATATCGATCATTGATATACTAATATTATATCAATAACAACCGATTATTATTGAGAGATATGCACAATATACATTTTATATATATAAAATATTGATTTTTTTTTTGAAAAATTAAATGTTTTATTCTAATTATTAAATTTCAAAACTAAAATTTTTAAATCATCACATACTTGTTTACTAAAATTATTATTGAACATTATAATTATTTAAAGTTGAGAAAAAAAACATAAAAGTGAACAGAAAGAAGATATAATTTATAGTAGATTGTGTTAATTATTGGGCTATAAACAATCATTATATGAATAAAATATAATAATTGCCATCCGTATGAAGGAATGCAGTTTATATTTTTAAATGCCAACAACTATAAAACGATATATTCGTAAATAAATACATAAAAAATCAATTACTAATTTACAACTTACTTTGGAGCTTCCATTTTCAACACACATCGACCACCTTCCACGTAAATGTTCAAATCATCGTCGCATTCTTCTTCGATATCTATATGTATATATAAATAATAATAATAATATTTTATATAGTAGTAAACATGGGCAAACGGTTTATTGCATTTCGACGTATTAATATATAATCGGGTGTAATAAAATACAAAAGTTTATTACAAATTCTTGGTTTTTCTTTTTTTTTTGTTATCGACTTACGTTTTAAAAACAAATACTAAAATACGTTTGCGCCACAACAGTAAACGCGTACAGAACATAATTATTAAAAATCCTGTTACTCTCACCATCTCTTTCGACGTACGACGGAAGACGTTCATTATCGTCCGGCTGGCTCTCATTATAATCGTTTGGACAACAGTCGGCAGTATTTAAACGGTACTGTCGACCGTCAACGACCAATATTTTTGGACGCAATACGTCCATATTTCATTCGAGATTGAGTTCACCTTCGGTTCGAAACAATAATTTTTTAGTCAACGAAATATGGAAATTCGAAAATACGCGTGTTTTCAATTTAATAACTTACCCGAGCAACACATAAGCACAGACCTATAAACCAATTATATAACTTATGGTTTACAGGCCCACGCGCGCAAGGGCCAAATTTGAACTGTTGCGAACGTCGCAAATGATAATATTATATTGTGATAACTATACAGTATCTCATTAGTATACAGTAGTCCATTATATAAAATAGGCTGATAACGATTTTCAGGGGTTCATTATTCGCTATTCCCTACAGTCTACAATATTATTTCGTTGCAGCTTTGAACTCACGTTTACCAAAATATAATATATATAGTACCATTGATTATAAATACTATTTATAATCAATGATAGTACCTACCGATTTGAGGAACACGTCGAACAATATTCAAAATCTGAAAGATTCGAAAATTGATCGGTTTTCATGATAATCAAAAATTAATCGTCAACGCAATATCAAAACGAGAATAATTAATACAATATTTAAAAAATAAGTGTGTAGAAGATATATTTTACTATTTTCTAACGTCTAAACCTGAACACGTTATTATTCCCGTACTGGTACTTTTGAACTTCTATTTTATAAGGGTAAACCTAATAAAAAAATTACGTTTTAATAAATACCACAAGTACCAGTCGTCTGCAGTGGCGTGCTCAGCTTTTACCTACCGGAGAATAATTTGATCGCTTTTCAATGTGTCATGGGTTTATCTGTTGGTACAAAAAACACTTGGTAAATGCCTTTTAGCAGCCACATTACAATATCCTATCATCGACGAAAATCTAAGAAGTTGAACTCCCCTTTATCAAATGTCCCTTCCTCCTCGACTTTAGTAGCGCAAAAAAAAAATATATTTTCAGCACGTTTTGTCGAAACAACCTGCAGACATTTACCTAAGAAAAGTTTTTTACTCGAAACTCCACTATACCGGCGCTTTCCTCGATGCCTCCCGAGCCTTCGATAGAGTCTCCGTCCGGCACGCAGTTCTATACTTTTAAGTTAATACGTCTGCCTATACAATAGTCCCTACTCACTACGATCTCAAAATCCTCTATACCTATACAGAAGACCGTTCGTTCTCAGTGCGCGTGAGGGTTCCACAAATTCCCCTTCAGCACCGATTACCGCTGTTATCACTGTTTTTTTCATCTCCGATCAGCAAAACTCGAATCATACGTCCTAGTTGGTGCCTTTGCTGATGACAAAATAATTATAGCCAGCAGTAGGTACAGATCCTTACGTAGCTTCTCTATACGTCCAAGATCAACTCGGCCTTTTTGAAGTACGGTATGCGAAGATTGAGAGGAGTAAAAACGAACGAAACTAAGCTATTTCCGGAGAAATTTAAATTTGAACGTTATCATTTTTTTGTTCGATTCGATTACAATAGGTACTATATATATATATAAAAGTGTCGAACGAGAAAAATTAAAAGCAATTATCGTGACATTATATTGATTGAAATGAGGACTGGGTGGAAATTCGAAAACTTGTATACTCTTAACAGAGAGGTTTTAAAAATAAAAAAAAAATCGCCATGGCTCTCCGAAGGAAGGAGGTATGACACCCTCTCCATCTCCCTTGAGTACGTACAGCCTGCTTAAAACACAAAAAATACACGTATGTTATAACTTAATTCAGAAGTTAAGCATTAATTTCTTCTAAATAAGTACTTATCGTAAACTTTCAAATGGTTTTTTTCCCTCTTTATGATCTAAGACATTTCACGTTCACTAGCTAAATTAGTCAGTGCGTGCGCGTACAATTCCGTTACATTTCAATTTGATATATTACCAACCGTTTGACTGTGTACATACGTATTATATATAATAGAAACGCATAAAAGTACCGTTTTTGACTCGAGTGCTTATTATACAATATCTACACTGTACAATTACAATATTATATTATACGACATTGACATATCTCTAGACAATAAATTAAAAACTGTTGACAGTCGTACAATATTATACGTTTAAGACGCGCCGCACGTCCACACTCGCAATATCTATCGGTAAGTTCCATCATCGTCCATTATAATATTACCACATTTCTTTTCGAAAACTAAACGTTTCCTCTCCATTTTACTCGACGAAGAACATATTATAATACGTTTGTTCACTACCGAGTTTTTCTGTTTTTAATCGATTACAATCGCAGTGCTATGCGAATCTGTTTAATGTCGCGTATATTGTATCACTACGGCCTGTGGTTTTATTTTTATAATAAACTGGAGCTGTCGGGCTGAGGACTGAAAAAAAAAAAATTCACGTCTCGAAAACGTCAGTAACAACGATCGTTTACGTATGCGGTATGTCTTTTACTTGGAATTTTTATTATTTATTTTTTTTTTTGCTCGTTTCTTTTCCCGATTTCTCGGCCTTGACACATTTTGAGACGCAATCGTTTCGGGTTATCAGTATCGCATTAAGTTTCTTATCAGATAAACAATTTTAATATAATGATTTAATTTTCGTAATTTACTGTCTGGTTTTATAAATATTTAATTTGTACATTCGTATTTACGTTATAGACTTGCTGTAATTTCTCTAGACGACCGTTCCGATTAGTTTGTCTGACACAACGCCACGGTTTTCACGTTACCTATGGACAACACTGCGGAATCTGAGGTACGTATGAGTACGACCGGCGGCGTACCGAACGTTACGGCAGACGTTTTGTTAATGTAATTTATCTGTGTGTCGTACAGACGGCGGACACGTTGGTCCATCATGCCAACATCAGTATCACCGAGGCGGACAAGCGTATGAATTCGACTCTGAGCCTCAAAGAATATTACACCGTGTACATCATCGAGACCAGGTATTACTGGCACGAACGTTAGTTTTCGAATTGTCGAATAATCTTTTTTTTTTTTTTTTTGTCGTGTTGTGCGCGCGTAAAGAATCGACAGTGAAACGTGGGCCGAATCGAAGGGCATGCTAAAATTGTCGTTGGCCACCCGACGGTACACGGACTTCATGACGCTGCACTGTCACCTGGGCGACAAGTATCCTTGGGTGGTAATACCGCCGCTACCGGAAAAGAAACAGTCTTTCATGTGGAACAGCGAAGCCGTGTCGGACACGATGGACCCGGATTTCGTTGATAGACGACGTGCGGGGTTAGAGAGTTTCCTGAAAAGAGTCGCCGGTCATTCGGAATTGGGTTACGACGAATGTTTTCTGAAGTTCTTGGGCGAATGCGACAACTGGATGGATTCTGCAAAACCACTTAACAGTGAGAGTCGAACGATATTCGTTTGAAATTCTTTAAATATATACAATTGAAATAAACGTCTGTTCGTTGTCTAGAATTTAATTGAAAATAATTCGCCTTTAAAAATTTGTCGTTTAGATATATTAAAAGACACGGAGCTTACAATTAAAACGATGAACGCGTCGATGAGGGGTAGAAATTCGGATAAGCGGTTCGAAGCGATCAGAACATACGGTAGTAAATTGCAGGTATATTAATGTGAAAAAAAAATTATAAAGTCGATCGTGCGATTCGAGTGTAATAAATAAATTATTGTATTTCTAGGGTTCGATCAATAAGATATTGACGTATCGAGCGAAACAAGCGGAACGACTATACAATGTAGATATGTTACATTTACATTACGGTAGGATTTTCAGTGAACTCAGCGCCGTGGATAACGATATCGGCGATGCGGTCCAGGTACTACTGTAAACACATACAATAATTATACGTATTATTATTACGTCTGTTATTTACACTTGTTAATAATTTCTCCTCTAGAGGACAGGGCATTATATGGACTCGATCGCTTCAGCCATCAGTCCGGCGTTGGAAGACGAAGAGGTCATTATGGACCAGTTAAAAGAGTAAGTATGTCATTACGTTTATTGTAATATTAAGACGACCGATTGATTAATATTATTTGTATATTTGTCATTCAATGTCTGGCCGTTGGTAATATTGAAAATCTATTATCGATCTGAATTACTTGTTTAGGTATTTGGCTTTTACGAATTCCCTGCACACGTTTGTCAAAAACCACGATTCACTGCATTACAACTTAAATCAGTTGAACAACATGTCAAACAATAAAGGTGATTTAAAATTATCAGGCGTATTTATGAAATTTTATTAAAATAATTTAAATACTAAATGATTAACGTATTGTACTCGACATGAAATAATTTAGTGTATTGTAATTGTTTTTTGTAAGAAAAAAAATCCGTTTTTAATAATATGCAGCTAAATATAGTGTGGATAGAGTAAATATGTTACACGTTACGCGCACGTCTTTTTATACGAGGAAAAATGAGCAGTTATTTTGTTTCGTGTAACTTGACTAATACATTGCTTAAATTTTAATACATACCATAATATACGTTGTTTATCGTGTATAAATGTGTTTTAGAAACGAGTGGAATAATGTCCAGGCTCTTTGGTTATACTGCAGCAGCTGCTGATCGCGATACAGCTGCTATAGAGGCTTTTGAAAATAAAAAAATGGAAGCCAACGCACACTATAGGTTTGTAAATAGTACGATGATTTAGGATGTTTAACTTTTCAAATGCGTTATTATACTGTTTGGTAAAACGTTTTGATTGTAGCGAGTTTGTTGGCAAATCGTTAAAGAATTACAAAGAATTTGAGAGACAAAAAGACTTGGATCTTATGAAAATTCTCAAAGACTATGTAGCGTTCCAATCCAAGTACGCTCAGAAGGTTTGTATAAAATTATTCGTTTAAATAAGTGTCTGGTTATAATAGATCCCCCACCTCCACCGCCTGTTTTAACTACGATGCTTGTAGCGTGTAAAATATTAAAGCAGATTAATAACGTTTAAATTTTTTCAGGGATTACAAACGTGGACAAATATCCTACACAGCATACAAAGTATCGAATAAAACCGTTGCAGTCGTTACATATCATTTGTTATTTAAGTCAATTATTAACCCAATACGTTTGCCATTATGTACCTAAAACAGTCTTTTGACGCGTTCGTGTAATACTAGTTCATTCCAAAATTGTTAAAAAGTGCCTACTTAAAATAATCGGTGCTTCTAAGTGACACCCAGTAAAGAGTAACTGTAACAAACGTTTCAGTAGGCTTTGTTCCAAATCGTTATGTATTGTTATTTATTTTATAATTGAAACTTTTTCATTTGTGAATTCATCAGAGCACCGTTGTATTATTGTTTTACGGGATTTGTTAGCCGATTAAAATACCTGCGTTATTTAAATGTACGCACGTCGTTAGGATCTGTAACCGAGGCCAATAGAAATCGTATTGAAGGACGTGTGCGATATTTGTTTTGCACGCAAATCAAGATGTAATGCGTATTTTAATGATTATTTCTCATAATTATCTAATCAAAAGTTGTTATTAAATATTTATTTTAATAATTATATTCTTGTTAAGACATTACTAAAATAACATTGTGATTTGTACATTTTTTTAGCTACCCGGAAATATCCTTTTATGTATAAAGAAAAAGCGTGTGATTCCAGTTGCTTTTCAATAGGACGATTTTATTGAAAACTAATTCTCTTAAATATCGCACCGTAATGGAATATATTTTATTTTATTCCTGTTTTACGTGAATAAAAATTGGATTCCGTTATGAATTAATACTAGAACGTGTTGAAATCGCATCGGAAGTTTTTCGTTACACATTAATAACTTTTCACACGATCGGTACTTAATATTGCTTTAAAAATGATGACCGATTCAATTGATTACTTGGAATCTTTTTTGTAACCGTATTATGATATTATATTTTTATAAAAAAACATATACGATCGTTGTCTTGTGCCATGTCTTGAACTAAATACAAAATATAAATAATACGAGTTACCGAAAACGTCTTATTTTTTTTTTTTATCGTAATAATTTAAAAATTGAACAATATATATTATATTTATGTTTCGTACTAGTGAAGTTTATGTGTCTCCAACACAACAACGGCTGAATAAAATATGTATTCGCTATAAATTCGCAGCTCCACAGGTTATTACTTGCTCACATGCGCATGAAACGTACACAGCGTTGAGACAAGATAAGTGAAAATTTATCTAGACAAAGATAAAAGATTGTTTACTAAAAATCATCTAGATACAAATAAAGATGACATAAATCATCTTATAGTTAAGATAATATGTAGATGAGTGAAATTTATCTAGATAAAAATCAATAAATTATTTAAATAATCGCGTTATTAGTTATTATAAGGGGTATATAATATTATTACACACACGCATATATTATGTGTGTGTCCAAGTCTCCTTGGACACATTCCCAGGTCATTTTTTCTTATTAATTGCAAAAATTAATAAGAATAGATAATTACTAGAAAGATAATGATTTTTTTTATCTAACATAACCTTCAGATAAGTAAAAAAAAATTCATCTCAATGAGATAAAAGATAAAAAAAATATTATCTAGATGAATCATCATCTAGACAAGTCTCAACACTGAATGTACAATATCCTACGGCTGGAAAACGTTTTATTTCGAGTGCAAATAAGTGTATGGTGGTAATTTAACGTCTCGTTCTTACCGAGCGTCGAAATACAAAAAAAAAAAAAAATCAAACGTACCGCCGCACAGTGGGATATTTTCGTAAAAGGCTGGCCAAAATATAAAATAATCAAAATCAATTGGTATTTATAATTGTTTATACTTAATAATTATTTATTATATTAAATTTAATTTATTTTCTTAAAAATATATACATATCATATAGAAAATGATGTATCTGTTGATTCTAACGAATCATTGTCATCTTCCCAATTGATTTCTGACTCCGTAGTTTTTGACGATGGAATTATTTCTGGAGGCAGAATCATTTCTAAAACTTCAGGAAGAAAATGTTTCAATTTCTTTGTGGGAAGTTGTCTTAAAGATGAAATAAACGTATCAGAGCTTATCAATAGTCTATTGAAAACGTCTTCCATGAACAATTAATCCTTGAACATTTTCTTGAAAATCCTTCTCTGTAGTTTTTAATGTCTTTATTCCTGGCTTCTTGTGCTTCTTCTGAAAATCGGCCAATTTCGGTAGTATATTGACATTGCTTTAATTGTTTGAGTACCATGAATTAAAATTTTATGAACTGTTGTCGGCATATTATACCGTGGATATTTTTCAACAAAGTCTTTTGCCGTTTTTATACAATGATCTTCAAATTTTATTAGATTTATGTTGAATCCACTGGAGATAGTTTGTAGTACTACTTTAAAACGTTATATAATTTCTACATCTATTCCAGTAATAGATGAAGAAACCTCTGGGTTTTCGAAAAATCTTCGAGAAGTATAATTTCCATCATTGGAAGTGCCATATATCCAGGTTATATGGATTATAATATTGGTTTTTTTTTTTGTTGTAATATCTATAATGAAATCGAGGTGGATCGGTGAAACGTTTTGTTGCCGTAAAACATTTGCTTGTAAAAAAAAACTCCAAAAAAAAAAAATAAATACGAATAATTTATGAGGTTTTATAATTTCCCCCCCCCCCTCTATTTCCTGTAGATTTATAAATACGTATTGTACGTAAAGGAAACCTACCCACGTACCCCTTTATACATAGCGGACTCGGAATTAAAAAAAAAAACTATGACGTAAATATAATATATTGATTTTGACGTGAAATACTTGCGTCATTATCGTGCGTTTCGTCGGTTATAGGCGAGGAAAGGGTATTATAAATAGACATTTCGTGCCAAATTATTTTAAATATTATTTACTTTAAAGTGTGCTCGCATATTCGCCCGAGTTTTCTCGCTTAAATAATAATTATAATCGTCCATATAATAAACACTCCTCGTGCGCGTTGGATTCGCGTAGGTGTTTTGAATATCGATATTTGTTTTTTTTTCTACTCGAACAAAATATAATTATTACAAGCGTGTGCAAATATATTTGCGAACAACACCGAAACGAGTTGAACGAACTTGAGGGACGGTGGTGAGAAAAAAAAAATCGCGCCTGTCGACGAATTTTATTTTATTATTGAATCGAATTACAGGAAATTATTATTGAATTAACGCGACTTTTTTTAAATAACACAATTGAAGGGGTCAGTGGATAAAGGTGTTAAAATCCGTTATCACCCTGTTCCAAGGAGTTAACGTACACTACCACCTTTATCCACTAAATCTAATAGTAAATTCTTCTAATAACACCTTTCATCAGTTTATTATTTTGGTAACTATGAATCAAAAACCTTTTCCGATTGATACAATGTCCGTATTACACTATAACACTCTTATCCATGCAATAAAATGTATTTTTGAAAAATTGTCAGCTAACACCCTTGTCCACTGACCCCTTCAATTATAGACCGTTTTCGCAAAAATCGAAGTCAAAACTCGAGCGTACGCTTTATTCGAAAGGGGGGGGGGTTTCTCTCGTCGTTTACCCATTGAATAACGTAAGTACTATTTCGTTATAAAAAAAAAACTAACCGACGAGCTTGTCCTATACATTTTAAATTTTTATTCAATTTTTAATGATTATTTACAATACAGAAAAGGCACCAATGACCCGACTTACCCTATCATTATAAAAAAAAAAAAAATAATACGACATACGGGTACGCGTAAAGCCCGTTGCATAATATAAACGTTACTGACACGCAACGACTTTTTTTTTTCAATATTATATTTTTTTTTCATTCGAATATCGGTTAGATACAGCTCGTACTTACTTACTTGTATTTTTACACCGTTATGATATAGACACCGCGTGTTATCTGGGACGTATTTAAGGGGGGCTAGGGGAGCTTAGCATCCCCAGAGACCTACTTTAGCCGCCCCCCACCCGTCAATCGATTATTATAATATATTGTAGCTTTTTAAAATTAATAGAGTTACGTTATTTATTTGTTTAGGTTTTTAATGTTAAATATTCTGTTTAGTAATTTATGGGCATGAAATGTTTCTCGGGGCTTCCGAGCCTGTATTACTCCTTTAAATACGTCCCTGAGTGTTATACTTTATTTCTATACGAATTTCGTATAGGCCAAATGTTGTTGTTTTTTTTTTTTTTTATTATTATAATTTATTTAGAATAATATATAATAATCGAAACGGAACAATTGAAAATTATTTAAATAATCGAAAGAAGAAAAAAAAGTTTCCTTTTTTTTCATTTTTAAAACCAGTATAGGCGCAGAACCTATGTGTGTGACCGGAGGCCACAAAATAAATAAGTAACGAGTATATATATATATATTTTTTACTTTTACGCGAAAATTTTTTGTTGTTTTTATAATATATGTATCCACTATATATATTACTTGGCAAATTATTAACTCGAAATAAAAAATAATATATATATAAAAAGATAATTAAAATATAAAACCGTGAAAGTTTTCTCGCGTTTCGACAAAATCATCTTATTATGCTGAATCATCTTATTTTATTACATAATAAAATAATATATTATTTACGTGTTTATTATTAATTCGTCCTATGTTTATCGTCAAATTCATCGATAAAAACAAAAATTTTCCTTGAAATATCAACGTTCATTCTATAACGAGTCGATCTATTCTGCCATTGAAATATATAATGTATATACTACCTGCGTAATACACCATTTAATTCGTTTTAAATTTATCATCTTTCGATACGTTTAAATACGTGTATAACGCGTGTAAATTTAATTCCGTTATGGCGCGTGTTTAACAGTTAAAAAATTGTAAAAGTCCCCGGGACCGCAGCCGCCCACTCGACCGTCCCTCTTAGATCCCCGGTCCTGCGGTGTAGGAGTTACACCGAGAATTCGTCGACTTTTGAAGCGTTCAATACGTATGTATAATATATGGAAATAAAAAAACCTACAGCTGGTAGCTATATACGTAAGACGTTACAAAAAAATTATTATTTAGCGCGAAAATCGTCGGTAATTGCAGTACGGCGTATTATTGTATATTCCGTTCGGAGGTAGAGATTTTTTTTTCATTGTTATCATATACAGGAAAAACAAAAAAAAATGTCTAAAAAACGCGTATATTCCCGTTCGTTTCCGCAGTGATTTTCGTGATGTACGGACTATAGGTACGCAGAAAAAAAAATTCTGAAAACCCTCGAAAATTTAACGAACTCTCTTTGCTCAACGGTTTAAAAACGTTTTTTTTTTTTAAATCCCAAAGTGCTACAACGGAAAAGGTATACGGTTTTTTTTTTTAAATCTTTTATTATGCGTTATTCGAATTTCTAAGTCTATATAATATCGAATATTTAATTGACTTGTTTTCTAACACAAACGTTTCGATAATTTCGTATAATTAAATCCATCATTTATTATTATGCGCGGTACAATCCGTATGTGTTGAATTTTTTTTTTTATTATTATTATTATTTAAGGAGTAATCGCGTATTCGTATTATTTATTGAATTATAACAGACGTACGTTATATATAGACGATTATTGTAACTCTACATATACGGCTGGGGAATAAATTCATTATTTCGAAAAAGGTTTACAGTGAAGTAAAAAAAAAAAAAGAACGGTATTGAAGTACGTATATATATATGTAGGTAATTGATTTTTCGCTTCACGCGAAATCCAAAAATAAAAAATAAAATTATCGTTTGTATATTATATATGGATTAGAAATTCAAAGAACCTATTTTATATAAAAAAAAGGAAAAAAAAACATTCGAAACACGTTCCCTATATACACGTTTGTGTATACGTATATATATATATATAGAAACGACTGAAGCCTGCAATTAATAAAATATTTATGCTATGACCGTATACGACTGCCAACTGGAACGTCAGTCGATCGCATCGTTTAAAATCGAAGTATACCACCGTATATAGGTAGGTATAGGTACGTGCAGCAGAACTTAGCTATTAACTCGAATTTTTAATCGGGTAAAAAAAAAACGTTCGTATATATACATACGGAGAGTCACTGCAGTGCAACAACTAGAGTTTTTTTTTTGGATTCTAGGACAGAGAAAAATTAAGGGGTCCCTATAACATTCTTATTTTTCGTTATATTTTAATACATTATGAACCTGATCTACGAGCGATTATTTTTTTTTTTAACAAAAAAAGTAAAAAAAAAAAATCGATAATACATAATTTATATATATATATATATATTGATGTTTTCTCTATAACTTCAAGTGTAGGCACGTTCAAAATTTACAATGCTCTTTAAGGGGGGGTTTTCTTTTTTATTATACCGATCAAAGATCTTTAACAATACTACATTAAAGGTCGTATACGCGAAAACCGACAGCACATTAATCGACCGTACATACATACAAATGTCTCCTATTATAGTAAGATAAAAAACAAAAAAAAAAATCTTACCATATGATTGGAAGAAATAGTGCAAAGTTACATCGTACACGGCACGGTGTAAGTGTCAAGACTCTAGGACCATATTACTTTTGTGGTTGGTTTTTTGTGCCGCGTTTTTAAAAAACTATCGAGAAAACCGGTTTTCTCCCGATTTTCGGATTGTTTATTGAATCACTCGTGAGCGAACTATAACACTGAGAAAATGAAAAAAAGTTTCAAACAAAACAGGTACTACTGCCGTACGTAAGTAAGTAAATTAGCAGCAAGTCAGCGGAAGTGAAACCCGGAACCCGGAAATTAAATTAGTGTAAGAACGAAGGGTGTAGACGTTAGCAAAAGACGCGGTCATGCAAATTATATAAAAAAAAAAAAATGAGTTTTTTAAAATCCAGGAGGGACGAATAATTTTAAACAAAATAAGTGGTCGGGATGGATGGAATGTGCTAATTAAAAGGAGTGTAGGGATGACATTATCTCCCCCCTCCCAATATTCGACCACTGCTCGTCCTTAATAATAAGTAATAGTTTTACTTTCAGCCAGGGACGTATATTGGAAAAATTTTTCGGCCCGGGAAAATTATTTAGACCGCCAGCCCTCTATATTATAATATCTAATATTATAAATAAAAACTCGTGTTTTTTTTAAGGCAATATGCGGTTCAATCACCTCCCCCCCCTCCCGTATACAATTTTAAAAATTACAATTTTGTTTACTGACTTTTGTACATTTATTAAAAAATAAAATTTGCACATAAATAATATAGCGAAACGATTTAATATGAAAGTTCTTTATTGGGTATAATGTACTTTTATTTTTTAACTTGCGTCAATGATTCCCCTTCTGTGTCAATATAATTTACAATTTAAAAATTCATAATAATTTATATAGGAAAATTAAAAATTGTCTGCGGCCATAGCAGCCGTCAAGGATTACCGGCCCACCCCGGGGAAGTTTCCCGGTATCCCCGCGATGGGCCAATCCGGCCCTGCAGTTTCAGCGGACCGCGCCGATTCGTTGTCGCGCATCGATCGTGGGCGTCGAATTAAAAAAAGCGTGCCGCGTGTACGGAATATTAATGCGAGTTCGATCGAACGGGGGAAAATTGAACTTTTTTTATGTATTTTCTTCTTCTTCTATACACGGCTCTTGTGTGTGTGTTTTTTTATATATAAATACGCACACCGCGCGTACGCGAATAAAATACGATATTCAAATGCATAGGCGTGCGCAGGAATTTTGTATGGGGTGTGCCGTGAAGAAAATCGGGCCGCTTTCCCTCATATGAGCCTAAGCAAATCTAACCTGACTCTCAACCTAAAAAAAAGGATAAATTATTATTACAAAAACAAAATACTGGAGCGCGTGTATAGATAATAGATAACGACATAACATATTATACATATGACATATCGTAAAGAAATTTCTTTATTATCAATGCGATACACTGATACAATACACGCGCCTTGGTAGTAAGTTGGTACGCGGCAAATGGCAATGATAAGTAATATACCGACTGTTAACTGGTTGGTTTGATAAGTTTGATTTATTATTGGTTGCCTAGAGTCGTTCGTAGCGTTCGTAACATCATACATTATTAGCCTTAGCACATTGGCGCACAGAGGTTTTACAACAGCACATGCAGTTAGGTAAAATTATACCCACCCACCAAATTTTACTATACCTAATTAGTACCTAATACCTAAATATGCATAATGTTTATTGCATTGTATTTTATTGTACGTACTATTTCCTACAATACTTTTATAGACACTAGATGACAGTATAACAATATATGATAGGTATGACATACTATCCCCCCACGGCCACACCCACCCACTACTGAGTGGACGTGCAGTTGCATTACACGGTTAGCTCAATGGGCGCCACTGCCTTAGCACATTGCCAATTGCCATTTTTGCTAGAGCGCCTAATTTATTTTCTCTAATTTTTATTATTTATAGCTTGAAATTCAAACAAAGTCCCCGGGCGAATGAAAGTCGTACAAAAGCCACGGGCCACGGGGGTGTGCCACGACACACCCGGCACACCCTGTGCGCGCACGCCTGTGTTCAAATGTTGTGTGTACGCGCGTGTTTCACGGTACAGTTTTCGCGCGGTCACCATGGGCGATACGGCCGGGGGCGTGCGCGCGCACGTTACCGTTCATGAATGATGCACGACGACAGAACGTGACCCGGCGGCAGTCGGACAGAAAATATCGACCGGACCGGGTGACGAGGTTCGACCTACGCGTGGCGCACAAACGCGCCGTCCGCGCGTTACTATATACAGTGCACGCGGGCTCGCTGCAGCAGACGTCGCGCGGCGTACCCGGAATAGCGTACACACACGCCGACCCGGAGCCGGCCGGACCGCGGATGACGTCCCGCGACCGCGGCGGCGGCGGCGGCGACGACGACGACGGCCACTCGCGTCCGACCGCCGGCGCGTGTCCGCCGGCCACGAGACACCTGCACTCGTCGTCGGCCGTGGAGAAAGTCGACGGCGGCGTGACCGTCTGGGGCATAACCGTCGGGTCCAACTGCCAGATCGCATTGCCCGTCTTCGGCACGCTGTTCTTGGCCGTCGGCGTCGTGCTCACAGGTGCCGGAAAAGTTTGGTTTTTTTTTCGTTTTTGAAGCTACCTATACGCTTCTTATACGGGACGCCTGCGGGGCGCCGTCGGGGGTCAACGAAGAAAAAACGTAACGCGCTGCAGCCGCAGAACCTACAGACATTTTCTTAATCCATTCTTCTTCTTCTCCCCGGCCTCTATCCCGACTATTTGGGGTCGGCCGCCCTCTGTCGTTTTATTGATCCGTCGATAATAAATAAAATTAATTTTAAAAATTGTTTTATTGAATATATACAATATACATATATTGAAAAATATTCAAATAATTGCGTTTAAAGAAAGAAAAAACTGCGTTGCCCTGCAAACGTGGACATTTAATTTGCACGCTTATGATTCGCGAGATCTCCGTCAACGCTACGCTTTTATTAGCTGATCATTTTTTCTTTCTCTTTAGAAGCGTAGCTTCTCCCGGCAGTCCCACGATTGCTTTTATATATATATATATATTTTTTTTAAAATATTTCCGGCCTTAGGCGAGGAGGAGGAGGTTTTGGAAGGAACTCGTTACGTGTATAGACATAAATTGCACACGATGGGAGGGGGAAATCGACTAATTTTTAAAACGTAGTCAGGTATAAATAACAGACGTTTATATACGAGGGGAAAAAAAACATTTTTTTTAAAAATAGGAACGCGCTATTACGTGTGGACCGAGAGCGCCAGTCTTCCGAGCGTACGTATTTATTGGCACGTCGTTGTTGAACCGATAAAAAAATTGGGTTCGATTTACTTTTATTTAATAAGTCAAACTTGTTTTGTAATACTGTTAAATGTATCGCCTATACGGTAAATACTCCTAAGGAACGTTTAAACCGCAATACACGCATTGATAATATATACGTGTGGGTAAGCCTCTGTTTCCTGAAGTGGGGACAGCGTTAAATTTCTCGTCACTGCACAAGCGTTAAAATACTGACCAATATACTCGTCTGCACTCTGCGCACTTTATATATGTATATATGATTTCATCCGAAACTGTGTGTCCCGGTATTAATATATAAATAATACAACGCGAAAATGTATGAATGAGTGTAACGCGCGTTAAATGTTATTGACGGGGCACATATCTATTTTTAAAAAAAACCTCATATAGATGAACACGCGTGTTCTTATAGAATTAATCAAAACACTGTACGCGCAAAAAGTCAATGGTATAGACCATAAATATTTGCCGGTTCTCATACGAAATGAAAGATATCACAATGGTCGGGCCACGCGTGGCGTACGGAAGGGTAGGTAGGTACGACTTATGTAAAAAGAAAGTAAAGCAATAGTGGAAAGAGACCCCACCGCCATAGGGAGACCTCGACGGAGATGGACTGAAACGATGAAAAAGGATACTTCCAGTATATCAACGTGACGACGAATAGATGAGAGCAAGTGGAAAAGGATCGTGGAAGCGGAGAAGGATCATTTCAATTGCGGTCCGTTTCGATAAGCCGATAAGAAGGAACGTAGACGAAGACGTATTATCGCGTTCCGCCGTTTTACGTTTAAAACGAAAAAAAAAAACTGTTGTAAAATCGATAAGTATAGAGGAGGTGTATTCGGAAATAACGAGTACCTATATATACTGCGAGTTTGATAAAAAAAAACAAAATAATAATAATTCGTGTCCCCATCGGTTTTATAAACCGCGTCCGTCCCCCGACCTCGAACGTCAAATGACATTGTATATATACGTAGTTATAATAATAATTATGTACGATATTGTGCGACAATATTATGTAAAATAGTTAACGCGCCAAAATATTAATATATATATGTAAAAAAATACAATTCGACGATGCGTGTTTTTTTTTTTTTTTTTTACTTTTCCAATATAAATAAACACACATGCTACGTTTACCGATCAAATTAGAGCGGGAATTTTTATCGTACACTATATGGTATAAAACGATCGAATACGCTTATAGATTACAGAAAAAAAAATGTATATATATTCGTATTGGTAAACGTTTTTCCTGCAACATTTTATTTTTCATTTGTGTAGTAATGATGTAATGATCGTACAATTTTACTATCCTAATAATGGTTATAATTTTTTTTTTTTTGTTAAAATTAAAATACTAATAAAAATGTAGAACCCTTTTTTTTAGACGAAATTATTGCGTCGCACTATGTGTACATACTGGTATGTCATTACGTATTTACACGTGGTTAGAATATTGGTGTGCGAATATGATTAAATAATTTCCTATATACTACGAAAATTGCAGCGGGGTTTACAAAATCGAAACATTTCTTTGAATACATAATAACAGAGGATTTTTCGGGAACTATAATGTTATATTAGTGTTATGAAATTCGCGCACAATATGAACAAATAAGAGCAAAAAAAAAAAAAAGAAATACACTCCATAAAGTCTACTATTGTTTCTCGTCGAGGAAAAAACTTAAAACTATAACCCTATAGACAGGCACCGCGAGCATAGCCGTCCCAAGGGGGAGGGGCAAACGGGGTAAGTGCCCTAGGGCGTCCAAAGTAATATGAATGCAGGGCGCGTCAAAAAAATGAATGACAAAAAGAAAAAAAATTTGTTGTTTTATTTTAGATATTGATTTCCCTTGCATCTGTATATGATGATTTCGAGGATGAGTGTATTATTTACTATTAAAATATATAAAATTAAGTATTTAGATATTACGTTAGTTGTAAATTTTTTTTTAGTTTTTTTGGGGTGGGGGGGCGTCAAATATTATTGCCCCAGGGCGTTATTGGCGGTTAGGACGGCACTGACCGCGAGAGTGGCGGCAAATTATGTACACTCTATATTATTATATACGATGAGTATATGGCGAAAATAAATTTGTTTTTTCTTCCGCAGTGATATCTTACGGATGGGTGACCGGCAGCGAAGACGACTCGAAACGCAAGTTGTACGCGACGACCGATAACGGACGTTTGTTGGGACCGATATGTCTGTTCGTGTCGCTAGTAATGTTCGTCGCGACCGCAGTGCTCCGCACGCTCAACACGAACGCCCGATTCCGGCAGACTCGCGTCGGATTCCATTGTCCCGTGCACGGTGACTTCTTTCCCATCAGTCCCGGGCCCGACCCGAGAAAATTCTCCTGTGAGTCCCCAGAACGAAATACTTTAAGCTCTAAACTATATATCGAATATGACGTAGGTACACGTTTACCGAAGAGGGGGGCAAAGGCTTTTAATGTATGTACATGTAGCGTTACAGAAATAACGAGACGCCCGTGTATTTCAGAGTATTGTCAAAATACGTACGTATAGGCAAGGCTGAACGAGTTAATTTTTAACTCGTTATTAGTGAGAAGTAAAATTTGCGTGAAATATGTACCTAAAACAAACTTACTTGGTAAATTTCGAGGTAATTTTAAGGTACTTGAAAACACCTTGTTAACGTATACGTTTTAAACGTAAAACTCTAATACAAAATATCCTTTTTTAAAAGTGTGTAAATAGGAAATATAAATTGCGATCATTTAATTTTTTTTTTATTATTATTGAAACTGTGTATAATATATACAATTAGTCTCGACGATTAAAGATAATATAATTAACAGTTTTTATATAAGCAGCCCAGAATTCTGAAAGAATGATATGGTGGCTATAATGACAGTAGGTGATTTAGAAGAAAGTATATGATGAATATCGAAAGGAATATTGAGGGAATTTAATAAAGAGTGAAAGCGTCTGCGTTCTGAAGACGAAGAAGGGCAGTTGAAAAGAATATGATTAATGTCACAAATAGCAGGGAAGTTATGAAGAATACAAAGAGGAGAATCATTTAGGGACAATTTAAAGCAATGTGAAAGAAGTATAAAGTATTGCCGAAACGTAGACGGGAGAAAGAACAGATTAATTTACGAGAAAGGTCAAGTTTATCGAACCAAGGGTGAGGTGGGATAGAGGGGTTTAAATTTTTGTACCAGGTTGCGAAATGTGGTGGTAGATTTCTCCAAGATTTAGTCCATAATTGATTAACGCGTGCGATGATATAATATACATGTATATAGAAATAATAGCCCCCTTGTGACTTTTTTAACACCTGACATTCGTGTTAACACCTTGTTAAATTTATTTCCGCGTCCTTTGAAAACTGGCCTGTACGCCGAAAAGTAAAAATCCGTCGCTATCCGAAAACCAGGCGTATCGGATAAAAGTCGTATAAACGTTGATATAATAAAAAAAAGAAAAAGTTTAACGCTTTAATATAGTAGCTCGATTAAAATCAAACCGGAATGTTAATTAACGTTCAACTCGTTGATTATAGATTTGTCTGTACTCCGTCCCAAATTAGATGACTCGCGCACGACGGTGGGCGTGGCTAACGATCCGCGCAGCGGTAAATGTGCGCGTCCGACAACACACGATCTACTCCGATCCGAAACGAACGTAATTCGGTCGTTCGCGCACAACAGTCATGTAATTCGGGACGGGGTATACGCAATATTGTATAAACGGAGTAACAATCCGCCCTGCAACAGTTTCATATACGCAGAGATACACTCAATCGATTTACACGAGAATTATCAATTATTACGCGCAGTGGCGGCTTAAACTTTTTTTTTCCTCGAATCACATAAAATATTTTTACACCGACCATTCGAAAATTTTTTCTCAGATACAGAGCTATGCGATTGAAATTAACGATATTGTTACACAGGAGTTTTATGAAATAAAAGTATAAAATATTGCGAAATTAATATACATTTATTCCGGACTTCCAACTCGAATCGTTCCAACTCACTTTTCCAATCCCCAGTACCAAGGACACTGAATAATGTTTTTGTGAATCCCGCGGGATTCGAATGATCTCCTTCGAGCCGCCACTGATTACGCGCGCGTGTGTGTGTGTGTTTAAAAAAACATTTAAAAAATACTGTACTGACACGATTTCTCGCAGTTTCCACGGAAAACGTGGCCAAAACGCCTTGGATCTGTAAGTGTTTGCCGGGATTTAAGGCAGCCGAGTCGCAGGAAACGTTGGCGGCCGAAGACCTGTCTCCGCAGTGTCCGCTGAACGGCGCGCACGGCACCACCCGGAGCCCGAGTCCCGCGTCGTCCTGCCCGACGCCGAAACCGTTCCTGATATTCACCGACTCTGCGCACGGGTCAGTGAAACGCGCTTTGCGGACCGACAAAAAAAAAACAGGACATTCCTCCTGTTCTTCTGCTACTATTATTACTATTATTGGTGTATATTTGCGCAGAGCTCTGAAGGAACTGTACGCCGGCAACACGTTGTTCCCGGACGAACCGTTCGGATCGATTCGTTCGCTGTCCGTACCCGACGACAACCTGGCCGTCGCTTGTTTCCCCGTCGAACGTGCGCCCGAACAGTATCTGAACGTGCCGACGACGGGAAATTCGTGGTCGCAAAAGAGGTTAGGTTTTCGACGCGCATATTTTATTATTATATAACTTCCAGTGGCGTACAGGGAGAACCGCTAGCGCCCCCGGCGAACCTACGGAAAAAAGCGCCTTTTTACCAGTAATAAAAAAATCGACGTGACGATATATTTTTTTGAACCTTTAATTTTCGACCCGAAAATTTCGTTTTGAAGGTAGAATAAAAATAACACTTTTGAAGCACGATTTTGCGCCCCTGGCGTAGGCACAGTTCGCCGTACCCTTACGCCACTGATGACGTCCCTGGCCGCGGATCGTCCACGGAACACGCGTGCTGCACCTTCAAACCCAGGGCCGCTCTTTGGGGAGGAGGGACCAATGCCCCGGGCTTCGCGCTCAAAAAACAAAAAAAACAAAGTACACGAAAAACGTTCTTTTTTATTCATTTAATTGTATATTAGTTAGTATATATTACACTTTATAATAAAATCTGTATATAATCGACATTTATTTGGCTCGATTTTATATGCTTTACAGGAAAAACTCTCGTTATGCCTCCCAGAATTGTCCGATTTCGATCATTTCGCTGTCGTTGGTTAAAGGAAGACTTTCTACAGGGCGCATTGGACTTCGATTTTAGATTACCATAATAAAAACTACAAAAGAAAAAGTTGTTTAACAATAATTGGTAAAATTGTTCATATTCAAACTCTTATTATAGCTTTTAGAAATAAAATTTTGAGAATCAAAGTCCACTGCGCCCTGTAGAAAGTCTTATCCTTTATCCGACAACAGCAAAATTATCGAAATCGGACAATTCTGGTAGGCATGAGAGTTTTTCCTGTAAAGCATGTATAAAATCGAGCTTTTCATTTTCTGTCTGTTGGTGCTGTTGACGTGTGCAAAATAAAATTCTGCGAATCGAAGTCCAATGCGCCCTGCGAAATATTTTCCTCTTTCCAAAAAAAAAAAACAAAATATCGAAATCGGATCGCTCAACAAGACGCGGGAATTTTTCCAGTAACGTTTGTATTTCGGCTAGAAATACAAGCCATACGAGTCCGGTGCAGGCCCCTTAAGTAGAAGAATTGGGCCTCTCACTACAGTATCCTGGCCTCGGTCAAATCGTATCCCGAGACGGGCTGCGGCAATAAACGCGCGTACGCCGCCGCCGCCGTGAACGATACTCGTCACGGTTTTCCGCTGATGCTCACCGGTTTTTATTCGTACCGCGACCGTCGCCGCGGTTCATACACGCGACGGAAAACGATACCGCGATTAACGATATAACGATCATTCGATTAATTTATTAATCGGTTCGCGGTTAACCGAGATTTTCATTTCCGTTTATCCTGCAGTGTGTACGGTATGTAATAAAAAAAACGACCATCGAAACGATTCGATTCGCGGTCCGTCTCCGCGAAATCTGTGAAATGGTAAAAACTAAAAAAAAACCATCGCACCGGGGGGATAGGAAGGATTCCGTTATTCGTTACTCGTGTCTCGCATGTATGAATGCGGTGTTATCGTTTTTTTTTTTTTTTGCTTATTATTAATTATTGTACACAGATCGAGTTGCCCGAGTTTGCCGTCGGCGGGAGACGAAATTCCGGAACCGGTGCACAAGCCTTTGACGCCGCAAGTAGTGAAAGTGACGCGTGCCATACAGTTCGTCACGCCCATAGATGAGCGGAACTCTTAAGGGAATTTACAGAAAAACCGCGTCTCCGTCGTTTCGGGGCCGAAGTCGCTGCGGTCAACGGTATTCGCAGGGCGCGCAAACGACTTTCGTTCTAATCGATATATTTTTTTTCTGTTTATCGAAAATTATTATTAGGCGGGCAACAAGCGATCGGTCGTCGACAAGTAGAAAAAAAAATATATATATATATCCTAAAAAAATTTATATTCTCAAAAAAAAAAATCGTTTGAGAAAATTAATAACGCGCTGTATATATACATACGTATAGTGAATGACTTTTAAAAACGCACAAACGAAATTTTCCTATAATTTTTTTGGGTAATCTTGATTATTATTTTAAAAATACGATTTAAGCCATTTACGATTATTGAAATCGTGTGTTTTTATATATATATATATTATAGTGCAGAAGTGTTACGAGTGTATTGTTTTTGAAAAGAAAAACTCGAAAATTTCGTACAAGAGTTATTAGCGTTCGTATACAGGACTGCACTCTGTCGTATACGCTGAATACGTATACAAACACACCGCGTAACAAAACGGCGGACACGGTGGCGTATACTTTCAATTTCTCTCTGGAAGAGGGGTTTATATAAGACATTGAAACTTCGTCCCCATTATATTTCGAATTCGATCGTATTATTAAAATAAATCAAATGTATTAAAAATTTAATACGGTTACAAAAAGAAATCGCGACTTAACGGTTTTCAAGATATTTGAAAAATTCGTCTCATCTTTAGTAACAGTCTACTAGTTATGTGTTTTTGGTGAAAATTTCAGATTTGTATATATTATATATATATATTATACGAAACTCCGGAGAAGAACTACCCGTTAAGGTTTGTATTCTAAATGAATTATTATTAAAAATAGATGCCGCACGTCACTGTCGCAAAAGAATTTCGAAATTGTCCAATTGTTTCTCGAGTCCTTAAATCGTGTGACAACGAGTAATTTCCTCCGGTTTTCTGCCCGTTGAAACGAATAAACGCGTAGTCCGGCACCGTCTTTTAATCTTCTTCTTGAACGCTCCCGCACGCACGATCAATGACCGTGTATTGGTTATATTGAAGGTTCGTTCGAATATATCAAAAGATATCAAAACGGTTTTGATATTTGTTGACGGGTCGTCAACAAAATTGTGTCCTGTCATCAGCTGTTATCACTTTCTCTTTTTCACGTAACGCGTAGTGTAGTTGCAGTTGTTTATTCTAATCGGTGAGTGTCGATAAATAAATATTGATCAATATTATTGACACGCTAGTGGCTATAGTGTTCAATAATGGAAAATCGATGACAATATATTATTGATCGCGTATGGGAGTCTTTAGAGTGAGAATATGCGCGGCAGCAGCTATTTGAAGGAATAACGCGATTCGACGCTGTGTAAATCGACACTGATGTTTTATTTCGATAATAAAATATGGAAAAATTGAAATGTCACGTCATGTTACAGGTTTTAATTTTCTATTGTAACGGTTCGTCGATACGCGTTGAGTGTTCGCCGTTTTGTTTATACGTATAGAGTGTACGCGCCTTAATATTATACCGCGAGCAATAATGCAGTAGTTCATTTGCGACTTTACACAGAAATGTGATGAAAAAAACCAGTGTAAAATACTTTTTAAATTCCGTTCGAATAAAATATTTTCGCCTACGTATATCCAAAAAAGCACTGACCCGCCATATCGTTACTGAGATATAATTTATATATATATATATATATAATTTACTTCGATATAGTATTATATATAAATGTTATTTCCTAAATAGTAGATAAAATAATATTAAAAAAAAAAAATAAGTATTACAATCGTTTTTGTATTCGTGTAACGTTTAAGAGTACTGCAGGTTTTCATTATTATAATAGTATATATTACGCGCGTGTAAACGCGAATCTACAAATTATATTATACATACCGATATACTATATATATATATTTATACTTCTTACTGTATTTTTATATTATTTAAATATTAAAAAAAAAAAAATACTTTAACCGCGTCGATTTCGTGACGGCGGCGGTTGTGTACGCGCGTGTGCCGCGCGCCGAGTGATAAAAATAATTATAGAAATCAAATCGTTTCAAATATAAAAACGTTTAGTTTAATAATTTTATTTATCGAACCGATTTAAATTTTAAAAAAAGCATTAAAACGCGTTTTATATTTCTTATCATTTTTTTTTTCTTCTTCTGTAACCACCAAAAATACCTTTATAGGTACTATAGTTAAAAACGTATATATATATACGAATACGAATTTTTTTAATTATCTTATCTAAAGCAGTTTATTATAAATACTATTATACCCGCGATATACGAACTACGATATATTATGTTTACATTCGTTCGTATTTTGTATATAAATATTTATCATTATATTTTATATATAGTCAAACGTATAAATAAAATATAAGAACGTTTTTTTTAAACTATTATTTGATTGAAATTTTTTTAATTAGTACGTCATAACATACATACATCGATACGAGGACGGTCGCGGTAATTTAATATATTATTATTATTATTATTTTGAAACCCTATATTACTTTATTTATAATATTAACGCGTTTCGACCAGCGCCGCATTTAGCGGCGGTGCTGGGGGTGCATGGCTCCTCCAAACGAAACTCCGTTGAGGCCGTCAAATACTTAATACGCACCTAACACAGTATACAGAACGATCAAAATGTATAAATCAATACGAAACGTAGACATTTAGCAGTAATATGCGTAAACGCACCCACAGAGAACCAGGTCACGAAGAAAATAATGATACATTTTACGAACGATTAGACCACACGTATGACTCCGTACCAAGGTATATTTATTGCACCGAAATAATAGTAGGAGATCTCGATGCTCAAGTAGGTCGAGAAGACGCATCGTACAAACAAACGGCGGTGAGTCGTAGCCTACATAAGAACGGTAATGATAACGGTGTCAGGCTAATGTCAGTCTTCGCAATAGGTAAGTGTATGGTGGTCAGTACCACGGGACTACACCAGTGAAAGATGTATACATAAAAAAAAACGTGGAACTCATCAGGTTCAATAGCCAAATCGACCACGTAGTTATAGATAAAATACACATACCAATCGTTACAAGTGTGAGAAGTTGTAGGGGTGCGGGTGCAGACGCGTATCATAGTCTTTTCGACCGTTTCCTATATAATATGTACGTATTATAAACGTTCGATGCGATTATGAAACGGTTCATTAATGTCTCCCAGAAAATTGATAAAAATCCATTGCCAATAATTTATTCGTTCTTCTCCCGGCGCGTAACCGTATACTCTCCAAGAGCTTTGTTGTACTTCATCCAGTCACATTTTTTGCCGGAGCCCGCCCCACACGTACAGCCTTTTTGGCGCAAAGAGGTTCAAACGCTGCAACCGCTCTTGGCGGATAACTTTCCCGATAAATAATCAATATAATACTAGTTTTAATTCGTTTCGTTCGCGGTATTTATAATAACATACGTACGACTCGGAGAGTATTGTAAAACGCGACTGGACAATAAACAAAACGAAAAAAAAAAATTGTATAAACCGGAAAAACACGTGTTTTGTGTACGCGCAGCCGACAAAATAAGTGTAGATTTTCCAGTATACCGAATATTATTATTGTAATAAACGACCGTAAAATAATATGTTTATACAGATGCGTTTTCCGCGCGCACTGCGCGGGCCGTTCGCGGGGCCAGAAGGTTTTTAAAATTTTTATTTTCCAAACGTTTGAGTCGATTTGTTTACACGCGCGTATTACACCAACTCTTTATATTTATATTTCCATTCGAACGTGCGTTTGAAACCCGTTGAATTCTTTGAACCGGATAATGTATAACGCATTTCGTGTGTTGTACGAATACGATATGGTACGTGTGTATAGTAGGTGATTGACCTCTACGAGCTCTCTCAATTATTATTATTATTGTAATTATACGAACGACGACTGTATATATACGAAAAGCGTGTACACGATCCAATAAATTATTGTCAAATATATATATTGTTTTTTTTTTTCAAAACGTCAACGATTTTTTTATATAGTATATCATCGGTCCAACGAGACGACGCGTCAGGATGTATATAAAAAAAAATATATATATTTAAAAAAAAAATAAAATCGATATATAGCAGGATTTTATACGGAAATGTGTTTCAATCGTCAGTCGAAACGAGCGTTGCGGATTTGAAATTCACGTTTTATTCTATTCGAGATAATCACGCCAAACGTACTCCGTCTCAGAATTGATAATACTTTTTTTCATACGTTATTTTTCTTTTTGTGCACTAGACCAGAGGTTCCCGAACTTTTTTTTATAGGCGCGATCCACTTTTAACGATTTTCAAATTTATCGATGACCCGCACCCAAATCAATTTTTATGAAATATACGGATGATTAGAATATTATATATATATATATATATATATATATATGTAGTAATAACGTTGTATAAAGTAATATGATTTATTTGGTAAACAAATAATATGTAAAAACGATCGAAAATCCAATTACACGAGATCGTGTTACGGATAGCTGAAAGTGTTGGCCGGTATTTCGAACAGAAAAACCAGAACTCCGTTAAATATTTTTCACGGTTGACACTCGTTTTTTATTGAATCGTCTTCAAAGTTAATAATTCTTTTTCAGCTTGTGTTCTACCGCGTGAAAATTGTTTGCGACCCATCGAACGTATTGTTGAACCCCTGCACCAGACGCGCGCCGCGCAGAACGCAGATAACGGATAAAAGACAACAACGATTTAATCGAACAATATTTTATAAATATATTTTGTTTTTTGACAAATATTAATCCGTACGATTTTTATATTTACACGTACGTAACATTTAATGGCGTAACACACATAACACAATATTATACTTTTAATCGGTCGACGTTCAGTCGTACCGCGAACGATTCACACGATGGCCAACGTGTTCTCATGCATCCCGGGGAAGCCCAATTGCGCCTCTTGCATTATTCTCAACCTCGGTCCCATGGGTATTCCGAGCTTGTGCATCCTTTCCTCGCTCATGTACGGCAATTCGACCAAACCGATTTTCTCCTTCTCGAATGCCGAAGCGTATTTCTGAAAAAAAACACACACACACACGGAGTTATTACACATCATACGCGCGCACGTTTTCGTCTACGAACAATGGTCAAAGTGGCAGGGTGGGGGAGGACTCACTTATTTCGTTTACAATTATTCGTCGCTTTTGGATTTTTTTAAAATCTAATTTTTTTTTTTTACATACTCCGTGTATAATATAATTTGTAGTTTACGGAAAAACATCTTTGAATCAGTTTTTTTCTCTTTATTTTGTTTTCTAAAATTTGTACGTACAGTATAGATCTATACGTCACTGTTAATCATAATCACAAAAATATGGTTCACCGTCGTGGTTAATTATGCTAGAGCCTTTTGTTAAAAAAAAAAAAAAAAAATACTTTTTTTTTGCTCATTTTTCAACAATACGGACCGTTCAAAACATTGCTCTTTCAAAACTTGAATGCTTCCGTCCCCCCCCCATTTATTTTGATGATCCTTTTCGACCACTGTATATTATATTAAATATACGTATATAGCGTGGACACGAAAAAATCGCGTGTATCGACGTACCTCGTAACCTAATTTCTTGAGGAACAGTCTTAAAAGCGGCGGCTCGTCGCCGAAAAACTTTGTGAGTTTCTTCACTTTGGTCGGGCTCGAGTTGGTCTGTTCCGGACAAACCGACTGCAGCGGCCGGGGAACGGAATGCGATCGTATGGACAACATGTTCGTCTGCGTTCTCAGCGCGGAAAGTTCGTTCCGGATTACTTCCATTTCCTGAATCATGAGGTGTTGAGTCCTCATTTCAGACGACAGGTGCGCGACGCTTCTCGCGAGGGTGACCACGTGAGACTCCAGACGTTGGAAACGCTTGTTTATGCCCTGTGAAAACGACGGTTTTACGTTTTACGGGGTTTTTTCCCCGATTTAAAAGACGGACGCGTTTTAATTATCGCACGATTTTACACTATTAAATTATAACCGCGCCAACACCATTTCACGGCATTTCCGCCTGTACCAACGAAAGAACTCACTTTAATGTCCTTGACGGTTTTCTTCCGATCGTCCGTCGACCTTCGGTGTCTCTCGCGATACGGTCTACTGCTGACCGACGACGGAATCGAAGACATACTACCGTACATTCGCCGCCGATGAACTCTAGGATCCGACGGTTGATACCTGGGACCGCCGCCTGCGGATTTACGGACTCCGAGTAACTTGAGCACCTAGAGTGTGGTTGACGGTTAAAAGGACAAATAAGTTTTGGGGAAAGGAAAACGCGGATATTAATTACGAACCTCCGAATACATGGTTTCTAAGCCTTCCAACTGTTTCCTTATCGTACGCACGTCACTGTTGACGGTTTCGTCGTCGCTGCTCGCTTCCTCGTCAAACATCGAGTCCATATCACCAACACTGCTCGCTGTAACAGTGTACACACAATTCGGTAAATTAACTCCTTTTCAAAATCGCCGTTTCACGCCGCTCACATTGCAGTAGTATTCTTTTTAAATCCGGTCTTTTAACAGTACTCGCTTGTCTGTGCGATTTTTCTTTCGGTGCTCTGTTCGACCACGGCGTCCGTGGTTGGCTCGATGCTCCTTGCACGCCTCTGGATTTCACTGAATACTCGTTGGTTCGACTGCAAAGAAAATGTATATTTTTTTCCCCCTCGTCCATGAAAACTATCGTGCGTAAATATATTGATAACGAGAATTTTTAAACTGGCGATCTTACAGTTTATGCACGGGCGTTTGCATGTCGTCGGACGATCCGTCCGGAGACAGTGGCGGCAAAGGCGGAGTCACGGACGACACGCTATCACTTAACGTCGATGGCACACTGACTTTGGACGGGTCGAGAATTTGTCGTAACTCAGTGTCCACGTAGTCCATCCATTCGCTTTGGCCTTTTTTACCTGTAAAACCTTCGCGCGATTATAAATATACGAGTATAATTACTTCTGGAGACTGTATTCGTATTTATATTTTACAAGATTAAACTTGTTTCACGGAGGAAATTTAAGAACATTACAATTTACGTACCTTGCAGGTTTGTCGGTATTTCGGACGACGATTCCGGACTGGTGGTGGAATTTTGAGCTTTGCCGCTGCTGTAAACGGTACTGCCGCGTCCAGAATCCGATTGACCTCCACTGCCGCCGGCCAACCGTCCGTCCGAGCTAGCCCCGCTTATCGGACCGCTAGCGGCCCGTTGTTCTTCTAGCTTGTCCACGTCGTCCAAAGAACTCGGTTGCGATTTGAAATCGTCTCGTTTACTGATTTTACGTCCGAGGTACCGGTCGCTCGAGTACTGAACGTTGGTTTGGCCGTTCGCCTCGATAAGATTTTCGTTGGATTTCGATCTGGGGAACGGCGCTGACGGCGGTTCTTGCGAGCCCCTGGCCGGCGGCAACGGCGTTTTGAAACAATCTTGCGTTTGCGTGTTCGCAGCCGGAATCGCTCTCTTCTGTACGTACAACGGACTCTGTTGGTTGATTTGCCCGTAATTCGATTGCACTCTAACCTCGTAATTCGTCGTAGTCCTGCAGTGCACGTCGTCCGGTTTTCTCATGTCGATCACTCTGTTGGTTTGTATTATATGAGGCCTGTCCGACGTCCTGCACGACGGTCCGGCATTCGTCCTACCGCACTGTTCCGGCGTCTGATATACGTTTTGATGGGGTGCGTTGATGGCCAAGTTTTGCATCTGATTGTTCACCGCCGCTAAGTACACGCCGTGTTGCACCAGTTGGCTGTGCGGACTCAGTGCCGGAGGATCGTCCGATTTCACGGCAGTCGGCCCGGGAACCTCCGCGTTGTTTAAGCTCGTCTCTAGTACCGGATCGTTTTTGGACGATTTTGAGAATCTCGTCGTTATCATGTCCTTGATACGAGACGAAAACTTTTTCGTATTATTCGGGTCGTCTGGTGTAGAATGCGACGGCCCGGCTCCGGATACGTCAACGCGTCTGTATAGGAAAATAAATATTAATATTCGTGTAAACGAATACGAATACACGTGATATTATTATTATTTCATAATAAGAATCTCACTGTGGAAACCTGTTAGTGTCGTCTCTGAATATGGGCGATAATTCTGTCGGAGGGTCCAACGACTTTAGCGGTTCGGCCTATAAGAAAATATTGAAATAATGTTATCGTAATGGCTCGTACACACATACGACTTGTCGAATTTACCTTGTAAACGTACTGGTGATGGCTTACATTGTCCTTGGCCATGGAGTAATGATGGTATTGATAATTGTTTTGAGGAACATTGTTCTAAAAAAAAAAAAACAAATAATAATTCACTATCGATTACGGATTTCCGTTTAATTATGGTGCACGCTTATTACAGCTTGTTAACACAGCTCCGCCGGACTTGCGTAGACTGATGCACGAAGAACGTACACTGAATAAAGATAAAAAGAAACTCAAACCTCCCATTGCACGGAGATATCGTTGCGCATCGCCAAAAGAGGCTTACGTCGAGACATTCGATGTGGGACGTAGAATTTCCGATAGAGACTTTTGCCCAGAAACTGGAGGGACTCGGGAGTGCGCGAGGCGTCGTCTTGATCGAAAAAGGTCCGGAGACAAGAGTTTCCAAGGTTTAGGTCTTCCGCGGATGATCCGGTAAGCTTTGAATAGGGCAAGAACTGAACAAGGCAGAGATGCAAAAGCTTACTTTATAAATGGAAGGGAATGGAACAATCCGAGGAGATTTGAGAGCAAAGAGCATTGCTCGTGTGCAGCCGAACAAACAATCCGGCATATCGTTGGAGCGCGTCCGAACAAAAATTTTAAGGCGGAATCGCGAAGCCACACGAAGCTGGACCACAAGCCTAGAGACACCGTTTTGACGAGCGTCAAAGTTTACGTTTCCCGCTACCACCATTAATAGATCTTATTGTTTGTCATAATATTGTCCAAAGGTTTATTACGTCATTTATTTATTGTTATCATAAGCATTACTGCCCTCGCTGTTAAAAGCCGATTGTCGCGTGCAAAATGAAATAAAATTATCACGGTAAACAAACGAAAACGTACGACGTTTGCGGACGAAGATTGTTCCGACCACGCGATCTGCACGTTCGGCGCGTCGGGCGCGACGGATTTCGCAGGTCTTTTCTTGTACTCGTTCAAAATGGGTATTTTCAAATTCTTGTCCACGTTACTGAGGATCACTTCCCTTTCGATCTGCAACGAAAAAACAAAACAGTCGCGTTTACACGTTAATTTCCGCCGTTTTCATAAACGAACAACGGGAGAATAAATCATTTCCCCACCCCCCATCGCGAACCAGTTTTAATCGGTCGTTATAGTTGGACGTATATTTGTTTTTTTTTCTCTCGAAAGAATCCCGACTTCTCGTCACAGACGCGCACGCAAAGACTCATCTTATCGTAATACGGCGCGCGATTTTTTTTCCCCGTTCTCGGAAATAGCGTTTAGTATACGCGCAGTAGGTACACATCAAACGGACGAGCCGCGCACACAAATTAATATATTAACTGTTTGCTCGCTTCTATTAAATCGTCCGAGCTGGTCCGAGAGTAAATCTTTCGGAGACGCGTTATTATTTTTTTTTTTTACGAAATTTTACCCGAACAACGCGCGGTCTCGGTCACGTCAACGACGCTCCTTAATCTCTCTACATCAATCGCGGTACGCACACGTGTCGCATACAGGACGTTAGGTAAACGCGTACGGTTCGGGACACACTTTCCCCCTCAAAAAAAAAACACTAATTCGCGTACGTGGGAAAACGTCTCAGGCGCGTTAAAAAAAATAATAATAATACGTATTAAAGGCGTTCCCACGAACGAAACAATAAAAAAAATATATAAAATATAAAGCGCGTCGTTACCGGAAATTTACTGGAATGCGTGTGGATTTTATTGCTGGTCCCGGGTAACGGCGTGGACTCGTTGTACAACGGATACGGAGGCATCCTGTACGGCGGCGGTCCTGGCGTCTGCTGCTGCTGCTGCTGTTGCTGTGGACTTTTCGCCGGTTTTGGTGGAGGCACCGGCTTGGTCAGTCCTACAACCCCTGCGAACACACACGCCAAACAAACAGACGTTATTATTATTTTTTTTTACTACTTTTAACTACACAAAAGCCGAGACTAGCGCGTCGACGAATATTCATAACGTAATAATATCATGTACACGGAGGGTACAGCAACGTTTCCAGCGACGGGTCCGAAACGGATTTCCTATCGCGGCTCAGCCGTTTCACTTGTCGCACGGTCGTTCGGCTCGGGCCGGGCCGCCGGGCCGCGACCGCGCCGGACGAATCGTCGGCGGCCGCCGCGCAAGTGCACATAACAATATTATTACAACAACGGCGTCCTCGTCCGTATATATACGAGCGTACGGACCGAACGGTCGGCGAATAATGTGTACGCGTACGCGCGTGTGTTTATACAGAGCACCGCGATGAGATCTTATTATCTTATTATTATTATTATTATTATTATTATTATGTCACAGACCACGGATTCCTGTGTATTACAATGCAATACGCAGTAAGTGGCCCGTGCCCGCGGTGTGCGGTATAAGAAGAAGAAGAAGAAAAAGTTAATAGCGCGCGTCTCTCTCTCTCTCTCCGTCTCTATCGTTATACGCGTAGCTCGTCGTCGTGTACCGAGACCGATTTAATTACACGCGCGCGTGTGCGTATCCTTATTTCTGCAGCGGAATGTAAACTGTATATATACGAATCTGCAGTGCTGCTGCCCTCGATGGCGGTGTGCGGGATGGAGAACCCTGCAGACGTCCGAGAACTGGGAGAGGGGACGGGCCGAATTTATAGGTATATTAATTAGGAATTTATACCTAATTAATATAGGTAGGGACGAAATTTCGTTTCCGTATTATAAAACGGTATTTTGTCGTCTGTTAGAAAAGTCTCGCGAATAACTTTGGAAAATTCCGAAAAACCGGATTGGAACGGGAACTCGAACCCGTGGTTTAAGCACGAGAAGTATGGGGCGTATTTATGGGGGGGGGGTTGATGGGGCTCCAGCCCCCCGAAATTTCAGGAAATTTCTTTACTAATTCCTATGCCCATGTAGGATGTAATATTTTTAATAAATTCCCAATACGTAGTTGTTTTTAAAATGTTGAGAATTTACGGGTAATTTGTCCTATTTTTAAGATTTAGTCTTGCATTAGAATTTAGAAATAATTCAACAATGATATTTACTCAATGCCTCAGCCCTCCCCCCCCCAAAAAAAAATGTCTAAATACGCTCCTGACGAGAAGCAGGGGGTAAATCGGTTTTAGGATCAAAAAGCGTAAAAAAGTAGCGTGCCGCGGGTTGTTGTGGATATCGCTTAATGAGTGAATTACTTGGATAGAGATTTTAGAGTTTTGTTTTTATTTTGAAAGCAATGATAAATCATTGCATTCGATAAAACGCTTCTGAGCGGAGCTTCGGTGTAATACGCTTTGTCTACTTTTTTGTACAAAATTAAAGTAATATATGTCTGACGTTATTGTCCAAATTTCATACCAAAAAACTCAAAATTAATTGTTTTATGAATGAAAAACCTCAAAATCTAAAAATTGCTATAAATAGACTAAAATTGAATGAAACTTTTTGAAATTTTTTTTTGAAATTGTACAGTACAAATAGATACAATTTTGTTGAAAATTTCAAGACAATAGAATGATTATTTTCGAAATTATAGCGAAAAATCTATACGTGATATTGACGAAATCCCATTTTTAGCGGTTTTTCGGTAGTTTATCGCGTCGCGTTAAAAAACTATTGAGAAAATCGAAAAATGACCTGTTTAAAGTACCATCTTGATGTGATTTGCTTTCAGAAAAGGTGCTACACGAAAAGATCGGAGCACTTCTTCTGGTCGAAAATCTGTACACAGGATAGAAGAAATAATAAACATCATTGTAAAACCACTGGATCACTCACTCCGTTCAGAATCTAAAATGGCTCGTAAATAAGCTTTTAGAAAAAAAAAAAAACTTAAATCCATCGAAATTATATCTATCATAAAAGATTTTTCAATTGAAATTCTTGAAAAAAATACTCTAAACCGCCTTAGAGTCCGAAAAAATATAAATATTTATGAAGTGTATACATTTTTTTTTTAAACCCATCACGTTTCGTAATATATCTGGAAAGCGATAGATTTTAGAAAACGCGAAAAAGCAACTTCTATAAGCTATAGCCCGAAATCGGTCGTTTGAAATTATTGTATATATTCACCGCGAATTCGGTTGGTGCAGGACAACAATAATCGAAAACTGTTATAATCCGCACAATGTCAGTAGATTTTCAAAATTTTTTCGGTTTCGAATCTATTTTAAATACAATTTTAATTCTGATCGTTTCTGAAGCGTTACCGATTTTTTTTTACAAAAACCTCCTAAATCGTTTTACGCGTATTTCATATACGTTGTATAGTAGTCCGTAAACGGTTATTATATATTTACTGACCCCGTTAGTTGCGGGGGAACTGCAATAAAGTAATACGCAGAGAACGCGAAGACGGGAAGGAATAAAAACATGTGACCGTTGCGGCAGTTTAATCGGTTACAGTGTTTTAAAAAATTACCGGCGAACCGACCATTTATACGTATAATTAAAAACATGTAAAAAGTATTTCGAATGCATCATATTTTATAAAATATGTGGGAAAAACGTCAAAAAATAAAAATATATGTGGGAAAAATACGATGATTTTACGCACGCATATGTAACGAATTCGTGAAAAACACGTTGAATTCAATTGCGTATATAGAGGGAGAAAGAAGAAAAAGTAGCGAGCCGCTAAATACCTCAAAACCTATAATTGCTACAAATAGTAAAAGATTAAAAGAAAGTTATTGAAAAATTTGTTTTTCTCGATATAATATAAAATGCCACGCGTCTGATGAAATATTTCAAGTTTCTGTTCTCGCATTAGTTTCGCGAAATCACGAATAAATAATCGTTATAGATTTTTCGTACGCTTGGAAAAAGTGTGTTGAGAAAAATCGAAAAATCACCTCTGTAAAGAACCGACCAGATACAATTTAGAACGTGGTATGATCGTAAAGCGACCCATACACGATCAATAATATCGTTCAGTTTCGTTCATAATGTCTAGCGAAGAGAACGCGATTATTGCTATTGCTACAATTATACTGACACTCTATCAATAAAATATATCAAAATAGTTTTGATTTTTTCAATATATTGAATTCGTCTTTGACATGATCCATGCACGGTCAATAGTATTGTCAATATCGAACATTATTATTGATCGCGTATGGGCCGCTTAAAGATCGGACGACACTCTTTCTGGTAGAATTTTTCGGTGTACAGACACAAAATATCCGTTGTAAACCCGATACATTCCTCGCTCCGCTCAGAATCTAAAATGAGAATTAGGTAAGTGATTTTTTTTGTTCGCCCGATAGCACGGAATATGGAAAAATTATTATTTTCAACGAAGAAAATCGCGAGGAACGACGACAAGACTATATAACACAATAATGAAGCGGTCGCACTCTACGCAGGATTTTTTTCTTTTTTTTTTTTTGCTACAAACCTCTCGAACGATGGCGTGTACGATGCATAACGGATTTTTTCGGAAAGAGAATCGTAAAAGGATTTTTTATTTTTTTAACGGAAGTTCATTAGTTCCACACGCTATCCACGTACGAACAGCGGTACACAGGTATAATAGTAATATATTATAATATACAATGCGCGCATACGTGGTGGAAACGGTGGAAACTCACGCGACCAGAAATCCGGCCGAAGGCGGGGCGGGGCGCGGCGACAGAGCTTTCTTGTCCAGAACACGCACACCTGTTGAATAACGTTTTATCAGGTATATATATATATATATATATATATATGAAAAATAAATAAATATATTATAATAAATTACATTTATATTACGAGCCGTGGTACCTAATTCTGCAGTATGAACGCCGAACGCGTTAACACAACGCGGTCGCGTATTACTATATACTGTATATTATATTGTATTCAACGGAAATCTACTGGAATTATTTCCAAAGAGAATATTAAATAATATTATATGTATATTGTTCGACGCAGTAACGTATATCTTCCAGAAACAAAAAAAAAATATATAATAATAATTTCAATATTTTTTCTATATATTTTATACTATATAATAGGTCAATAATATTCGTATATATATAATCATATATAATACGTAAGTATTGACCGTTAAATCACGCATTATGCGAGATAATATATTATTAATAATTTTAACCGAAATTGGTTTTATATATATATTATATATATATATATATAATATTTAATACGTTTTAAATTTTATACACTCGTAATACGATCGCGTTTAAACGGTATACGCGTATAGATTGTTTTTATTATAATTAGAAATAAATGTTTTTTAAACTATATAATATTATATACGAGTATAAAATTTCATATTCCTTTTTTATTCGACGGAAATTTACGGTCATTATATGCGTATACGGTTTGTTGCTCCGCGGATGAATACGTTTACACAGGGGCGCATTAAGGGGGGGCAAAGGGTGCATTTGCCCCGGGCGGCAATTTTTAGGAGGCGGCACACCGGTCATAGACATTTGGAATTTTAATCTGTACTGTAAATTTATGGGCGGCAAATTACATTTGCCCCCCTCCCATCCCTAAATATTGAACCTTAATGCGCTCCTGCGTTTATACGTGAATAAACGGATAATTTAATAAAATGCGTACAAATAGTAGCCGAGTACAATAATATTACGCGGGTGTATTATAAGCGCTGAGAATAATTTTAAATTCTACTCGGCTCTGCTTCTAAACGCTCATCAGAAAATAGATTTTTAATGGCCCGAAGACAATAATTGTAAGACGTATCTATAAGATCTAGGACGACTGCAGGTGTGAAACGATGGTAAAGAATTCAGCGAGCAGAAATCAATATAAAAGGCGTAATACCCATACGTGAAAAAAAAAAAACCCCCGTTGTAATATTATTGTAAAATTATAATGTTTGTTAAATCGATTATAATAATCGTATCGATAAAACGGATCGTCGTGACGTTTTATATAAAAAAAAACAATTTTTTTTTTGATGAAATAAGAACGTATGGACGGAGGCGAATTCCTAAACAAATCTCTGCGCACCACGTACAAACGATCTATTACGATGGACGATTGATCGCATGACGTTATATCAAAGCAAACAACGATCACTGTAGTAGTGTGTATATACACGTATCACACAAAAACGGTATTTACTGCGCGGTCGTCGTTAAAACGGTTTTTTTTTTTTGGTACCTATACAAATATACTCCACGATCGCGTACGACCCGCGTATAGGAGTAAAGTACAATACGCGCGAGTATTATAATAATACAATAAATTAGACACGCCTCATCGATCGGACGGGAAGGATTCGAAACGCGTTTTTTTCTCTACACATACGACTGTATAATATGTGGTAATGGTTTGGGCTCGGACTTCTCACTGGTAACGATAGGATTTCATCGGATCGTCACTTCTGAACGCGTCTCGTCGTTATTTACTACACGATTTATCGAGCAGACGCAATTCGGGCTGTCCGACGGGATGAAAACATTAATTAGTCTGATATTCACAATTTAATTTACTGTTATTCGTTTAAGAAGACGTCTCGCCGCCGATGATTTTTATAGTGACGGTATGGAAACGTGTGAAAACCGGGGAAAAAAAAATTACTCTCTTCGCGGTGATTTTAAATCAAAGACGATCGCAAAGGAAACTTCATACGCGTTTTTTTTAATATCGGCACGAAAAACGGTTACAGAGATTTAAAGAATTTTCGCATTCGACCTACACAATAATCCGTAATGTTGTAATATAATGGAGGTTCCCTCGAAAACGTTGTCCTCTGTCCGTATCTCTTATCCGTAGCTGTGTTTTGCGTCTCCTTATATAAATCGCTTTGAGCGATAATCGTTTTTCTTCCGTTTTCCCGTCGATCGCGCGCTGCTCCGTCCAAATATTTACACACTACTGTTTTGTTGATAACGAATTTTAAAAATTGTTTAGATCCGTCTTAAAATCCATTGAAAATCATCGGCGAGACGTCCTGTCTTAAACGCGTGTAGCAATCACATTATAGGCGATAATCAATCGCCTGCTATATATTATAGCGTACTGGCCGTGTTCCGCTTCGCCCGTGCGCGGGAAACGAGAAACTTCCCGTCGAAATTACTCGGGCGGTGATCATCGTATATTTTATTACATATTTTTTTTTTTTAAATCAACTAACCGCGTTCGTCTTTGCCAAATCGTTTTTTTTTCTTCTTCTTTTTGCTATTGCGCAGGACGACAAACTCTCTCTCTCTATATTACGTATATAAGTTTAAATGGACTCGTTTTTTAAAATGTCCCGCGAACTTTCCGCGCAGCAACACAATATTATTATAGCCGAGACGTGTGCAAGAGGCTGGATTGACGCGATCAAAACCGTTATTTTTTTTCCTCGAAAGAACGCGCGGAAAAAGTCAAGGATCTGCTGCTGGATACGAGATATACGTATTTCCGTAACCGGTTAAAAACAAAATATTAACGGTATTTTTTTATTTTTTTTATTACTTGAGATTATCGCGAGAGAAAGAAAGAAAACCACCTGTCTATATAATAGAGTGTTTTTTTTTTTTAAATAAGTATATGAAAAAAATTAAATTTTATATATTCCAGAAGAGCCGAGAACACGCGCCATGTTTCGAACGACGACGGGGCGATTACGGATTCTCGACGGCTTGAGAAAAATATTATAAAAAAAAAAACCGCCTGCAAACGTCTAATTGTCTATTGTACGCGCGTAACCCCTCGACTTCCGGAACTATTTTTTATATATAATAAAGAACAATAAAATAAATAATAATATTCGTGTTGTACAGGTGTGCCAACCGTCCGGTCAGCCACCTGTAGCTCGCAACAGGTATATATAATATGTTCGGATCGTCAAAAACAAGGTCTGTGTTTAACTGTTATATTTTAACGAATACGTCTTTATATGCGCCTGTACTGCACGCACGCACGGGCGTACACGCGTGTATTTTATATAATAATAATAATAATAATAATAAGTATACGTATACAGCCGCGTGTGTTCACGAAAAGGAGTAGAGACGAACGAGAACGAGGTGTGGAAGCGGCGAAGTATTATATATTTATTATAATATTTTATATAGTAAAAAGAATTGGTTATTCCGTAGCGGTTTCAAGGTGAGCAAATACCTTGGCGGCCACCACGACCGCGTCTCTCTCTCTCTCTCTCTCTCTCTCTCGTTCACAATTCGCTCGAGGCGTTTTTTTCTCCTCCTGCTCCTGCTCGTATTACTACACTGCTACGACGCTATATTATATACTGTAATAATATTTTTTTTCAAATTTTTTTCCCATTACACACTAAAGCAGCGTACAAAAAAAAAATATATATATATACGTTTTTATTGTATACACACTTTGACACACACACACACACACCACCATCAGCCGATATGATAAATCGTATTGTGCACGTCGAGAAGTGAAATTCATCAAAACACCGGCTATCACTACGCATAATATTATACATCATATATAGCTGCTGGTATAATTGTACGAAAGCCGCGCGCCGATCGCGCCTTTCTCTCCCCGCGCAGCGCTCAGACATAATATATATATACGCATTTACACGCACATAGTATAATAATACGCGCACGTCCATATATATATTATACGCGAACGGATTTGAAACGATATTGTACTCGTTTTATAAGTCAGGGTCGGACAGATCTGTAATTTTTTTTTTTTTTTTTACTTCGTATATTTTCTTAATTACAAAAAAAAATATATATATCAAACGAATGCGTTAACAATCGACACGCGGACGGCCGTTGATAGTAATAAATAGCTGATGGGATAGCATCCCGGCTTTTATTACGCCTTATAATACAATATTGTACGGCTTAGTTTTCGATCGACCTATATCGCCGGTCGATGAGCTAAAAGGGTAGAACACGATTCCGTATGGTGTTTTAATGCAACGTTGCCACGATTCATCGCAAGGACGTGCGTATCACTAAGCGTGGAATCACTAGTGTGGGATCACTTGTAAGAGGACGTCAAATGCACGGGTTTTTAAGGGGTTTGCGTAGGCAATTTTAAAGATATTAATAATATATATACCTACATATTATAATAATTAATAATAATTGTTATCTTCACTACACAGCGATATAAATTTGACTACAACGTTGCACCCAAATTCATACGGAATCGTGTCGTATTTCGTGGGAACAATGACCATACGGAACCGTATTCCCCAAAAGGTAAAACCATTGATTATAGAATATTAGTAGTATCACAGATAAGATTAAATCTTGTTTAGATTTATCTTTTTTATTTATCTTTTTAGTTTAATCTTATCTGTGGTAGTATATTATAGTATATAATATTATAGTAATATTATAGTATATTCTATAATCAATGGTAAAACGTACGGAATCGCACTCGTCCCAAGCTAAAATTCGTGTTTTTCAATTTTTTTTTTCGCGAATATTTCTAAAACTTTTTCTTTGAGAAGTTTCTGACGGAAAAGTGTTATTCGTTACACTTTACGTTTCGCTTCGTCACGCAATCACATATATTTATGTCGTTATAAGCTGTATAATTATGTGTTTCATTAAAGTAGATTTAGACATCCCGCGGTACCGACCGAGACGCCGGTCTATCGAAACACGTGTATAACGTTGAAAACATTATTTGAACGTTAAACAAAATTATATCGATTTAAGTTTAATTATTCGTACTAGTCGATTGTTATAGGCCTTCGGTCCGACTCCGATACGAATTTATCGAGCGAGCGTTATACGCGGTCTCGAGAACGAATCCGCGGAGGGAAGAAAACCAGTTGTATAACGTTTTAATATAGGGAAATAAATTAAAACTAATAAAAAAAAATACTCTGCATAATGTTACGTAATACGCGTCTTTTCTACTAAACACTGTCCACTGCCAGTATAATTGTAATAATAAACGTAAAAAAATAAAAAATAATAATAAATAATAAAACCGTTTGCTTCCGAGGTTAATCAACTTAAAATTTACGCGTATATACGACATTCACTATTCACATATTATATTTCAGAAAACGTTTAGGTTACATACGTACATGAACGCGTATCGACAATCTCGTGAACGAGAAGAAAAATAAACTTGTGCGAGAAATCCGCCCGTGTTTTGCATGCGTCGTATAAATATAATATATTATAATACGCGATAGTATCAGCTTATATAAATATAACGATAGTTAATTAGAAATAATTTTAAAACTAGTTTCGATTTCCCTTTGGTTTAAAGCCCGCGGCGAGATTATCGATTCCGCGGGGGGGGAAGAAACGATTTTTATTTATTTTAATATTATATATTTTATACACAAAAAAAAACAGTGACAAAATTGAAAACGATAATTTTTTACTCAGAAACGCGAGTGAAAGCTCCCTACGTTTATTTCTTATTGCTGTTTTAGAAAAAAATACGCTTAATATTTTTTTTTTTCAAAATTATAAAAACCGCAAACGCATATTTATTATTTATGCCATAATATTGTATTATACGCGATAGTAACGGTGTTTGGTGCTGTGTACGCTGAGCCCTGCATACCCGAATGAGAAAAAAATAATATATTAATCGAGTCCCGATATAAAATATACCAATTGAGTCCGCGCTCAAGTTTTATACCTGTATACGACATTAAAAATTTACTTTTACAATTTTCACATAACTCATCAAATATTTTCAAATGACCAACATTCAAAAAAAAAAACATATTTGACCGTACCCGTAGAATTTTTTTCCCTACTATTAATAGTCTGTTAAAATGGGAATGAAAACACTTTTTTTCAACGTACTTTACTTTTTTTTAGCGGGACTCGGTTATATACTTATAAAAACCGGACTCAATTAGTATTGCGATGTAAATCTTACGGGACTCAATTGGTATGTTATCACAGACATCCCGGGATTCAATACGTATGCAGCCGTTTAACGCTATAAATACTATTATTCCGCGTGTGTACCTCATATGCTGGAAAATTTAAAGGTTTTTTTTTTTTGTAAACTGAATTCGTAGTTAGTAGTTATTTTTTTAAATTACCCCGTCGAAGTATTTTTTATTTTATAAAATAATCACGACTCGCGCGTATACGCCACCGCGGGTGAGGGAAGATCGAGAGAGAGAGAGAGAGAGAGAAAAAACTGTTTCTTCTCTGGTGGATATTTTTAATCGTGAAATCTGTTTCGATAAAATTATAATTGAAGGCCAAACGCGCAGTTACATCGTATTAGTAAAAAATATATATATATATTTTTATTTATTTATTTACATATCGACGTACATAAATATATGTGCATATGAGAGAAATAAATTCAAGTCTGTGTATAAAATTTATAATACCCCGGTTCGTCAATGCCCATTGCAAGAGGTCAGCCTTGATAAATCGTCCGAAAATACTTACACGAGGTTAAAATATTATTCGTTATTATTGCGGATTATATACCTAATGTAATATAGTCCGCGGCGGCGGTCGTATAGACGTGAAATTATTATTATAATCGGTTATTATTATTATTATTGTACACACGAAAATGAATTGAATTACCCGTTTGTATATACGCGTACGTTTATGAAAGAAAAAAAAAATAAGAAAATTACGGGCTCGACAGATTTTTTTTTTTGATCGTTTTGAAACTATACGTTATAAATTACACGTATTAAACGTTTTTTTTTTTGTTTTATACGTAGGTACGAGTGTTATTATATAAAAATATATACGTGTACGGACATTCTCTTTTTCACGTCATATGATCTGCGGTCACGCGACTTTTAAAATGTGTGTGTGTGTGTGTGTTTTTATTTTTTTTGTCGAAAAAGAAAACGTTAATTGCCGGTCTATGCGGGGACAGGAGGCCACTGCCACATACATCAGATGCAGCAAAAGTGCGCGCCACTCTCGTCGTGCCGTCGAGTTATCCCATAACGCGTAATGGCTATAATTATTATACACTATACCCGTGACGGAAAACTTGTAATACCTATATACCTATAAGCTGTATACCCGTTTGCCGAGGCTTATAGAAATTGTGCAATTGCTGGTGTGTTTTAAAATACGCGTATAGTATCTCATCGGGATTTCGGATAGCGAAGAACAATATAACAATTGTTATATTATGGGAACGTAATTAAAAAATAACAATAAAAAAATTGTCGGAATTTCGAAAGTCTGCAGTATTGGCGGAGGAGTATCGTTAGTACTTTTTCTTTTTTTTTTTTTTTTTATTATTAGGATAAGAAGCTTGGAAACGTTTTGATATATACCTACGTAGATTAACAATTTCGTTGATAGAAAAAAATAAATAAATAATCGAACGAAAGGTGAAAGCAATTCGATGTTATTATACGTGTGTGTGTGTGTGTGCGTAATAACAGCTGCACGTGGGTTGAGTCGTTAAAATCGATTTAAATTTTTATTTTTTTTAATATGAATTAGTGTACGATATAATTAAGAAATTTGTCTGGAATAAAAAAAAATATATTATCTGCTGCTGTATATTGCAATCTCTAAACGAAGGATGTCGAATAAAAAAAAAAAAGCGTATACAAATTAAGAGGCGATATATGTATGTTGTTTGAATACAAACTTCGTATCGTATGCAGTTTATCGAAAAGGGGCGGAAAAAAAATAGTTGTTTTTATTTTTAGAAAATCGATTATTCCGGAATATTGAAAAATTTCTCGAGTAAAATATTTAATAATTTTCTGCGATAATAATTATTATATATGTTTAGTCGACTAAACGTAACATCGCGTGTTCTGTAGATATATAATTGTAAAATATTTATCGTTTAAAACGGTTTTTTTTTTCAACCCGATAGACGTATATAGTGAACGAGTAGAGAGCATAATACAAATATGTACCTGTTTTATAAATATATATACTTATTTATATATGATTATCTAATGTAATTCGTTCGGTAATAATATTATTGTTCAAAATCTTGAATTATTCGTTTGAAACACGATGAAATTCGTTATATTCAAATACGTATGTGCGACGGCGTTAACGTATAGAAAAACTAAGTATTTTTTTTTTTATGATAACGGGCGGTTTCAGTTAAACTATTGAATTAATGTAAAAATAAAAAATACACCTGCTACTATATACAGTCGTTTTGTACGACAACTGCAGGTTATTAATACGTACAAAAAAAAAAACCTCCGTACGTATTACGCAATGGTTCGTTAACATTTATTAAATATTTTAATTATATTATGTTTAGAAAAAAAAAAAAACTAAAAAATACGCGTCTAAATCAGACAAGTCTATAAAAACGATTCGGGCTTTGACGTCCAGTTTCTTCGGGTTCCGGGCCTGTGCAGGCATCTCTGCGAGGAACGGAATTGCCGATTCGTCGACCAAATCTAACTGCAGCCTCGCATCGATCGATTAATTCTTTTTACTCCTGTCTGATTTCTTTCCCAAACCTCGAAATCTCGAGAAAACCTACCTCCGAATTTCGCTATACCCGAAATGGTCCGTCTCACCACTGGTCTTAATAAACTATAATCATGCAAAGCAATCTGCAGCTCTTTCTCCCGCCTACGTTTCGGCCTGCTGTATCCGTGACGTTAATCACCGCGTATTCTTTTCGATCGCCCGTCCCATTAGAGCGGTCATTCTCCACTATATAATATAAATACCCTCGAAATCCCGCATTTCATATCGCACACGTTCTTTCCTCTCGATTCTCGCCTGAAAATTTTGGTTCGTTTTCAAAATCCTAAGGCCGCTAGCGTGTGTATATATATATATATAAAAAACCTCCAAATCGTAAATATAATACTGTTAACACGAAACATTATTTACGTTTTTATACGCGCAGAGTACTTTTTTTCGGGCGGCATTTAGGCACTAAGGACGTTATTTTTTTTTTCACATATCAGTCACGCATTGTAACTATACGCTAACGCGCGCAACAGGTATATAAGGCGTACATAACAATATGCGTTTACACCTAGTCATTGCAGCAGTGTATTAATATGACAACGGGTATTCGACGCGTATAAACGAACAGAATTCCGGTATAAATCTTTTGGCTTTTTTTTGTGTTTTTTTTTTTTAACAAAACGGATATTGTGTAACGGAAGGGTACCTACATATATATGAATACCTTTTACGAAGACGAAACGCGCAGCGGACAAATGCTGCCCGGGTTTATGAGACGTAACGAATTATTACGCACCTGTCACATATACGAAACACTGCGCAACAGAGCACTTGTTTATAAGAAAAAAAAAAAAAAAATCACGGCGCTACACATACCGCAGTGTACGGGTTTCGCCGTCACGTCTATTGTCTGCCAAACGTGCAGCAGCAGCAGCAGCAGAGTTCTAAAAGGGTTCTTTTTTTTTTTTGTACCCCGGACACGCGTTACACGAGCCGCCTCGGAGGAAGATTTACGGTGTGAATAATCGTAAAAACCGTGTTTTTTTTTCACAGGCCGTTCAATATTCATCGCTGACGAATGTGCAGGGCGTATTTATAAAACTGCTGGTGAATATACGCCTGTAATAATAACCGCTGCACAGCGACAGTGTCGAGAATATTAAATGAATAAAACATATATTGAAATAAGTATACGCGGTGACGTCGTCTCGTATTTGATTAGCTCGGCGTTGATGTCGTCGTTGTACGTAGGTACTGCTGTTGGCAATACAATTGTTGTCATCGCGCTGACAATAGCGGACAGTGTTCAAAACGGGGGAAAAAAAACAAATTATATAGTCGAAAAAAATCGAATAATATTATTATTACTATTTTTTTTTTAGATTCTGAACGGAACGATAGGAATGTATTGGTTTTACAATGATGTGTGTGTGTGTTTTTTCATGTCTGTACCCGAAAATTCTACCGGAAAGAGTGCTCCGATCTGTACAGTCATAGCTACTGTTTCCGGTATATATGTATATAGTCGGTATATACTTTATAGAGTGGTCGTTTTTCGATTTTCTCAAAAGCGCCCAAAAATATAACTCGAAAACAACCGAAAAATTACGTAAAAACGCGATTTCGTCGAAACCGATCATTTTTATTTAATGCAACTAATGGTTATAGAAACTTGTATTAAGAGAAAAAAAATTTCAAAAACTTTCTTTTAATTTTTTTGACTATTTATAGCAATTATAGGTTTTGATGTATTTAATTGATAAAAAGGCTTAGTTTTTTTTATATACCCAAAATATTACACCGAAGCTCCGCTCAGAATCGTTTTATCGAACGCGCAATGATTTATCGTTTATCGAATAAATAATCTGTTTTTAGTATGTACCGTCTATATATATATTAATTAATTAATTATCAGCCTCAGCCCCCCTCCCCCAAAAAAAATCCTGGCTACGCCACTGATAATTATATATACATACGAACGTGTATAATTTAAATGAACAGTCCTGCGTGACGACAGAACGTAAGGAATCCGCTCGATCAGCGGATTCCGACATCGCCATTGCCGGACGCGCCATCTGGTGGACTGCTGGTCAGTCGGTCGTTCGGACTGATAGTACTGAATACCTACATACGTACGACTTTGTGAGCGATCCTACTCTGGTAAATTAATCACCAGATCTTTTACTAATTCAACACTAAAGTGTTGAATCTTTCGTTTTGTTATTTTACACTGCGCGGTTAAACGTAATATTTAGTCATTTAATAAACCGCCTTTTTATGGTGAAAACTATCTCCTTTATTTACTATCGCCTGATGTTTGCATAACGAAGCCGTAGTGGCAACGTTGGCCCGAGGACACGTCGAAGACCAATTATTATTATTATTATTATTATTGATGTTTTCGTCATATACGTCGTTGTTCCTCGTGATCTTGTCAAACGAGTTCGTTATCGCGTTATTAAACCGAACGCGACCGCGCGTTTTCCTATCCCCGTTTTGACGTTGTTTTTAAATAATTAAGATTAATACAGTTGTTGTCCGTTATTCGAAGGTTTTGCCGTTAAAATATAGTGAAAATATGAAAAAAAAAACCATCAGCTATTCGGAGACGTCCGTTAAGGGAGGTTTTATTGTACATATATATATATATATATACGCGTATTTTAAATACGATCGTACACGATTCAAATAAAAAATTTAAATGCCCCGTTCGCGTCTATTTAAAATAACGAGCGAAATATAGACAATTTATGAACGTTTATATAATACGTTTTACAGGAAAAACTCTCACGCCTCCTAGACAGTTGTCCGATTTCGACAATTTCGTTGTTGGAAAACGGAAACTTCCTACGTGGCGCGCTGGTCTTCGATTTTAGATTACCTTACAAAAAAACTTCGAAAAAAAAAAAAAATTTGTTAAAAATATCGCGAAAATCGTTCGTATATTCAAACTCTTATTAGAAATATTCGAGAATCGAAGCACTGCAATGCGCCCTGCAAAACGTTCTCATCTTTCCGACGAAAACACAATTCATATCGAAATCCGATCACTCTACAAGGCGTGAGAGTTTTTCCAGTGGTAACGTATTTGAGCTAAAAAAAAACACAGATCGCGCGCCGGCAGTGACGTATCCAAGTGCGAGGTCCATGGAGTGCGGACCCCCGAAATTGTTTCGTTCTTATATCGATATTATTAATATAATTATAACGTTTTTTTCCAATATTTTTTAAATAGACTCCCCCCCAAAAAAAAAAAAATAATAATAATAATTCTGGCTAACGTGCCTGCGCGCGCAAGCCCCTTAAGAGGACGCTACGCATCTCAAACAAGAGACTAAAAACTGATTAAACGTAAAACACCGGGGCTACAATCAAAATAAAATGATCGAATTTCGGTACCACACAGAAGAGAACTTAATCTATGTCGTAGCGTTTTTTTTTTTTTAATACAAAGTCATTTTAAATTAAGTAATTAACTGTTAAATTTTTATGATTTGTGTGTTTTTTTTTACGTACATAATACAAAATTGAAACGAGTTATGAAAAAAAAAAAAAAATTAAAACGCCGTAGCGACATATATAGATTAAGTTCTCTTCTGTGTAGTTCCGAAATTCGGTGTTTTACGTTAGCGCGCGAACTATTTTTTACACAAAGTTACGCGGTAAATTGCACGCGTTTTACTTTCAGCGTCCTCTTAAATAAATAATTAGTATTATACGTTTTCGTTATTAAAAAAAAAAACACGTATAATGAGCTGGTAGATACACTATACTAGATTAAGGGGATTGAAAGCGGGTATTTTCTCTCTTTGTCTTACACACATGAAACATAGCAAAATAGACGTTTCGTACTTCCAACGTACCGATCGATCTATTGGTGCGATAAGAAATTTGAAAACAATATTCGAATTCCTCGTGAATTTTACTACAAAACGACTAACCCACTTTTTTCATTCTGTTTTCATAAACCCTTAAAAAAATTAACCGAACAAATTAAAAAAAAAAAAATTGTTAATAATTCATTTTTGAAGGTCTTAAAAAAAAGAAATAAAAAAAGTGGGAAAGTCGTTTTGTAGTAAAATTCACGAAGAATTCGAATCTGTTTTCAAATTTCTTATCGCACCAATAGATCGATCGGTACGTTGGAAGTACAAAAGGTCTATTTTGCCATGTTTCATGTGTGTAAGACAAAGAGAGAAAATACCCGCTTTCAATCCCCTTAAGACGAGAAAAAAAAAAGCGCATATTATTATTGGGGAGATGAAATACACGAATGCGACGACGCCATACGCAGCACAACGCGCGGAATACGACAGGTTTGCCGCGCTCGCGCACACAGTAATTTGCGACCAAATCACGTATCCTACACATATATACTCGACTGTACTGCAGCGACTGCGATGGAATATTATTGTACGCGCGAGGACAGCTAAATATATCTGGACACGTATATAGTACCTATAATAGTAATTCATTGTATTAAATGTGTGGAGGACGTTATATTATTATGACCTAACCGCGAGAGCATTTCTCGGCGGAGATCTCCGCGTACCGATACCGCGCGAAACGCGCAGTCAGCGGTGTTGCCCGGAGGTGGAGAACGGAAACGTATCCCGCGGCGCGCGATATACGTGCCCCCGAATACCGAAGAGCAGTACGGGGGGGGTATGGGGGTCATATCCCCCCGGGAGGTTATTTAAAACAATATTTTGATAATTGCGCGAAAGAAAACGAATGATATTAAATTCAATTTTGAAAAAAAAGTAAATCAAATTTTTGCACACAAATGACGAATGTCTGTTTACACACAACACGTACAATATAATAATATCAATATATGCGTATAATGAATACAATAAAAAACGTCTGCTGAAATTTGTATATCCCCTCCCGTGGAAAAATCCTGGATACGCTACTGTCGAAGAGTGTAGAGAAAAAAAAGTAGAAGACGTAATACGTATTCGCCGCCGCCGTCGCAAACCAGAAGTGTTCCCCTCCCCGCCGATTGGCTTTCGAAAAAAATCCTCGCGATAGACCTGTACACGCACAGGGCCGGACTTGAAGGATCCCTGGGACGCGTAGTGAAAATGGGCCCCGCCAAACGACTTTCCACATAGGAGAAAAAAAACAGTTCTAAAACACGAAATACCGCAGCAGTGAACTCACCGATTTCCATCGCAGTTTTAATTATTATTAATTCTCATAAAAATTACGTTACGCGTGCTCCGTTTAAACCGTTTGCAGAGAACGTTGAAATCGCCGTACCTTTATCTCCGGTATAAAAGTCAATGTACACGCCTATATAGTTTTGGTTAAAATCGATTAATAAATCGCGTAGCCAGGATTTTTATTTGGCGGTGAGGGGGGCTACTGCTCCGTCAGCCTCTCCCCCTGCAGGCTACGCCACTGACAGACGTATATAAACGATTTTAAGCAGTCCGATAGTCTTAAACTCATTTTTGTGGGCCCCCGCTTAATCGTGCAGTAGTAGGCCCCCGCGGGAACACAATACGCCCCCCCCCCAAAGCCGCCGAGCTGCTGTATAAACTCACCTTTATCCGCGCGACTACCCTCCAGTTTTGGGACGGTCGGTAATCCTGCAGTTCACGAACATAACAACGACAGCGCGGTATATAATACGAAATGTCGGGGTATTTGCGTAGAGAAAATAAACTCGTAACGCGTTTGCCGTGTACCGAAAAAAAAAAAAAAAAAAGCACCACCGAATACTACACTAACCGCGCGGATTCAAAAACGAAAACGAAGCGGATTCAAAAACGATAATGTCGAGAGCGCTCGCTCGGCTGGCGGTACTGATGAGTGGGGAAAAAAAAATAGAAAAATAGAAAAATCCGCCGGACCGGAATCCGATGAACCGAAATATGCGTGTCCGTTCACCTGTTACGCGAGAAACACAACTATACGCGTACGACCGTGTCCGCGCGCGCGTCTCCACTGCAACGGTGTAGTAGTGGCGGCCCCAGATATCGTCGGTTGCCGCGGCACCGACCGCGTAAAGCTGATACCGCCGCCGCCGCCGCCGTCAGAAATCGTCTGGCGTGGGGGGACGGACGGACCCGCCGCATATATTTTATATACACTGGCGGCGGCGGCGGCGGTATAACCGTTTTACCCGCGTTTTAACCGGTAGATAGAACGACGCAACAGAACACAGGTGTCCGACAACGTAATAACGACACAACGGCACGCCTGATCGACGGTTTCGTGAACACCCCCTTTTCTCTCTTTTTTTTTTCCCACCGCCTACCTCCCCCGCACCGTGTACAACTCCCGCGGTCATGGGAGAGCGGATAAAAAATATATTTTATACGGTACAAAAAAAAAATATATATAGGTAATAGAATTTTCGTTGCGTTAATAATACGTGCTGGTAAAACATAATTCGTTTATTTTTTTTTTTTAATTATATTTAACGGTCAAATTTTTACTCGGTGCGGTACAACTGTACGCAACAGTTGTTCGCAGCTCGAGTATGCGTTATCGTTATAACGAATTATTTATACACGTACCTCGTCCGCGCGTATAAATCTATTCGTTCGTGTGGTAGGTACCGCAAAGGTGGTGTTTTTGAAACTATATGTATATACGCGTACACTGTCACGCGATGCAGCTGCCGATGGACCGAATGTTCGGTAACGCGTATATATGTTTACTATATCGCCATATCGAAACGACGGTCTGCTATGTTTCGAAATCGTTTCGATGTCGGTCGGTCGTCACGGTCCGAAACGCACAGGCACCTGCTGAATTGGTTTTCGGAACAACTCGGGGTCTTTGAGACGGCGAGAACTGCACCGAGGCGGAGGGAGCCGTGATCGAACTGCGTGTAGGTGGAGTATATACGGACGTCGGGAAAACGTCGAAAGTGAGACTCTGTGGCGTGATCAAGGGAAGAGGATATGTGGGTGTCGAATCCCCCCTCTTGGTTTTATTAGTGGCGTGACATTTTGAAAGAAAATATAAGTGTTTCTGATCGAATTATTTGTACAATCAGACGATCGAAATCCATCTAGCACTGTTGAAAAACAATTCGGTCGAAAAACTGACTGCGCTTGAAAGTCGCGCGTTTGCACGTCAACTGCAGGCGACGAATACGAGAACGAGAAACGCGGTTTTGGAGACGACGGCGAGCCTATCAGTTAGAAATAACTAAACACAGTTATCTTCGTTATAATCGATTGAATCTATTAATAAGTATCTACGCTGTGGTATAGTTCATAAAAATGTACCGCCGATACATCTCGAGGATTTACAAAAACGAAATGGTTCTGCGAAGTCAACAATAATATATCTGAAAACTATAATTTTTTTGTATCTATTAATTATTGTCTTATTTAAACGAAAACAAAATTTACTTTATTTAAAAAAAATTATATTTGTTCTTATGAAAAAATATTGATCCCCCATGATCTAACCGTAATTACACCACTGGAAAGGATGTGCCTTCCCGTACTTCAGACGTTGCCGACGGGTCAGTTCGCCGCTCGACCATTCCATCATTTCCGTGACCGTATAACACTATGTATACAGATTATTCAAGAATTGCGCAATCGAAACGACTTCGTGAGAAGACGCATAGGTTCGCAGAAATCATGCAGGAATTGCTGACAGACTCGACGTCGTTTTGATCGTGATGAGTGACAAGGCTCACTTTCATTTATTCGCACGGCAAACAAACATAATTTTCGGTACTTGCAGTGCACACGATAACCCGCAATAACTGCGTGCATCAACAACCTCTGTACACTGTACATTATTGGGCCTTACTTTTTTTTTTTTTTGTGAAAACGTACAAACAGTATAAACACAGATGATCGCTGCTACCTTGATCGTGATTATTTCATGCCATAAGGGGGCGATAGGTGGGTCGCCCCTCCCCCCATGAGATTTGATATTTTTAAATTTAGTATATCTTTGACCTAACAGCACCGACTTGTGTCATGTAAGTTGGTCCCACTATGTTATTGTTATGCTTCATTTTTGCCCCTCCTCCCTTTGAACATCATGTATAAGGCTGGAATTGGTGCTCGACCGGCGATCAGCGCGTACGGTACGCACTAACATTGCTTGCTGAACATCGGTCGTGATCGAGCGTTTAGTGCTTAGCTGACGACAAACTCGGTCGGTCGTGTACAGTGTAAACGAGTAAACGTTAAATAAATAGTAATCGTGTAAACGAGTGTACAACGAGGAAAGATGAATCCGTACATTAATTTCATTTCATTGAAATACGCAAAATATAATATTATTATTAATAATAATAAAAAAATAAATAATAAATACTGCAAACGCGCGTACGATCGGTCGCTCGGTCAGCGTCGAACTAAACACCCGCATATACCGACACAGCGCATCAACCGACCGTAATAAAACGGAAAGAGAAAGTAGTCACCAGATAGCACTACGACACAACATAGAGGGCGTGGCAGAACGGCGCATATAAATAGCGGTCCGAAACCATCGGATCGCTCAGTGTAGTCACGGCGGTCAGATGTGAACAACGTAGTTCGCGTATGACTGCGGTATGTGTGTTCGAGACTGACCTATACGCCTTTCTGTGTGACCGTCTTAAAAAAAAAATGAACCGGCGAATATTATTTTCGTACGTGGAGATATACGTCTTCACACACACACACACACACACACATATATTGTTACCATACAATATAATATGTGTTGTAATATGGTTTTGCACCGGTTACTGTAGGCTACGTAAAAGGTCAAAGAACAATGTTTGGGACATGTAATGAGAAGAAGCGGAGACCAGCGACTATCAGTACAGTTTTGGAATGGAAATCCGCGGAAGGGAAGAGACCCACAAAAGAGGTACCAGGCTAGATGTAGTGGAGAATGAGATCTCGGAAACCCTAGGAATACAAAATTGAAAGATAATACATATAGTTCATATGCGGAAGGGTGTAGGCGTGATGACGGCAAAACTCCGTAAGTAACCGAGTAACCGATGCCAGTGAAGAAGAACGCGGTATTATAAATTATTCGGTGTCGGATTAAAAAAAATATAACGTTACAATAATAAATGTAGTAGACAAAGTTTTTATTCGCCGTCAACTCTACACCGTCCGTAAGACGTTTTCGGCACGACGTTACATCAATTATTATCCGCATGTATATGCTTTTCAAAATCAAAACTATCAAATAATTTATTTTTTGAGCACCTATACTATATTAATACGATTTTTTTTTTTTTTGGTTAATACTTTATAATATAAAAGTTGTGTGTCCTTAAATTGCAGAAGATAATGACAAAACACATATAGAAAAACGGTTCTTTATAGAACTAACAAAACACGTAAATCTATACAGGTGCCACCACGACCATGCAAACTCGCCATTACGTAAGTTGGTACTGTCGCCATGAACAACACATAAACCGATCAGGTGAACGCGTTATAAAAACGCACGAAAACAGTCCATCTTTCATTCGACTCTTCGCGATACAATCAACTGCCAGACTGATAATAACGAATAAACACAGAAGGACGGAGAATAGAAGAACTCGTTGATTTGACGATAACGCGTCGGACGAGAGCTGCACATTGCCGATTTTGGACTTATCGAGCCAGCGCACAAAACCACCGTTTTCTGGGCGAACCTCGGTCGGGAAACTTCAGTCCTGTATCGCTCGGCGACCAGCGTTTAAGTCGGTGAAATTTCCACGAGGCGAGTTGACCAAAGCCCCGCGAGAGACGATTGCAACACCCGAAGTAAAGAGACATACGGAACCAAACCTCGCGCTTCCAAAGACGGGAGAGAGAGAGCCGTCGTATTTCGGAAGAGAAGCGAACACTCGTCCAAAGAAAGATCCGTCTCAATAGGTACTGAGGTCCGCCTTTCCGGAGCACCACTATTGACTCAGTCACTACTATTGGAGCGGGCGAGTCATCGAGAGGTGTTCTCAGTCCCAACCACTGTAACCATTTTTTCGTATGATTTTGTCGCTTTATTTGTCTTAAATATATACTTGAGCCTACATTGGCGTTTATATTAACAAATAAATGAAAATAAAAATGATAGAATCATATGAAAAGAAACGACACATTAATTGTATACGTTATAACAATGCAAAATAAAAAAAACATTTTTATCGAAAATTGTATTTATTGTTTAATAATAGATTATAAAAACGAACATTTTTTTTTTAATTATCAAAAAGATTATTATTAAACATAAAATAATGAGTGTTCAATATGTATTTGCTTGTTACTTGCAGTCTGGGCTGTTCGCTGTCTCCTTTTCTTTATCGTACCATTCATAAATTTAGTGGACGATTTAACCAGGGGTTAAAGCAGGGGGGACGCAGTCCCTTACCTCTGACGGTGGTTAAAAAGCGTCCCCTTTAACGTTTTCGCCGTGAGGTACGCCGGAACGCTAAAATATTATGACCAAATAATCAATATGAATCAGAATTCCGTTGAAAATAAATCTTATAGTTTTTACTTTTTTTTTAATATCAAATATTATTTTATTTTTACTATAATAAACAGGTACGCTGTGATTGATTGACGGTCGGTTGATAGCCGATAACACAAAGTAACTACAATTTACGTTCCTGATTTAAGTTACTTATTATAACATTGTTTTATTTTAAAATAGCTTTTTATTGAATAAATCGAGCTTCATTTATATAGCGCGAGATTTTTTTTTAAGCACTGTCCATTGCTCACCTCATTTTTAACGGTGTATAAGTATAACGTAAATTTGAATTTTTTTTTTCTTGTACAATTTTAAAGCACTAATAACGCTACGTTTTTATGAAATAATTTTTATACTATTATTTCTTATCAGGATGATTTTTTTTTTTTTTAGTTTTGATTTTTCTTAAATGGCAACCACTAATTATAACTATTTATAGGTATTATGAAAAAATATGTATATATTCTCTTTCGAAATATTAAATTTGTATGAAAAAAAAAAATTATTTATTTCGTTAAAATGTAATATTATTAGCGCTTTAAATTTTTTAATGAAATATACGTTTCAAATATGTAAACGTTTCAGGGTTAAAAGTGAGTGTGCTTTGGACGTTCGACATTGGCATTGTGCGCTGGTATTGCACAAACATAATAAAAAAATTAATAAAAAAAAATCAAATAAAAAAACCGGCGACAGTAGTCCCGGTTTTCCGGCATTATTTCACGAAATCCAAATAATATAACAGCAGCGAACTCTACGGGCGTGAGTACTTTTCTTTTTAATAGCGTTTCTATCGCTGCACACAGATGGCACTTCTGGACGCGTCCAAGAAATAATACTATTCTAGCGCGCAGTAGGTACATATATCTCGTTCGCGGCAAACCTCTATAATAGTGTTGTTACAATATTTATTGTATAATAATTAATATTACACGACGTTAATAATCGAGCCGTAGAAAAGATGTTGTAGCACGTTTGAGTGTACGTAGGACGACTATCGATTTTCAGTATAAAAAAAAAAACCGCGTATAACCGGTCGTTGAATAAAAACGTTCGAAAATAATTGCCTATACAAGGAGCTCGGATATTCGGCACTGGATCGATTCGATTGGAGTTGTGTATAATCGAATTTCGAAAAACACTAGAGGAAAAACTGACTTCCCTCATCCCACCACGGGGTGTGATTTCCAGACTCGTGTGCAGTCATGACAGGACAGTAGCGACTGAATATCGCGCCCTTTTGCAGGTTTCGACGCAGAACTTAATTAATAGAGTATTAATTTTAAAAATTATATATACATTTTTTTTTTTTTGATTTGAATATAAAATTATCGTTGAAAATAATCGAAAACAATATTTTAATTTTAATTTCTTAAATTTTGCGCCCGGGGCGACGACACCTTTCGCGCCCCCCCCACCCTCCCCCCGGGTAGCTGAATCGCGTATACCGCTATAGTTACGTTGGAAGTTTTTGTATTTGAAAAAATATATACAGCGCGGATTCGTCAAAGTAAACAACAATAATCGTCTCCGAACGTCCTCTGCTCCCGCCACCGTTTATTAAACGCGATTTATCGTTTTAACGATTATAATAAACGTAAAAATAATAACTCGTTCTGAAACGTTAAAAAAATAATAATAATAACCACACGGCGCACGACGTCGTTTCGTCCGGAAAACGTGATAACGATCACACGCTTAAACGTTTCGCATGATAATAGCGTATTTCAAACATCGATTTTTCTCGTAGAACGACCAAAAAAAAAAAATATTATTTCCCGGTTTTTTTTTTTCCTTCTTTCTTTCTTTTCGTCCACATTTAACCTCAAATATCGTTACGAACGATTTTTACAGTGTGTGTGGTCATATCGCGCGCGCGCTCCCTCCCCACCCCCTCGACGAGTAGATAAACGGTTTTTGTCCGCGACCGTCGTCGTTTTTCGCGTCGTTTTCATTTCAGAAAAATCTCGCGTCCCGTTCGTTCGAGTGCTCCGAGCGATTCTACGCGTTCGGGGATTCGTACCGGAAACGTTTTTTTTCTTTCTTTTTGTCCGTCCGATCCAACACGGTCGGTCGGTCGGTCGGTCGGTCAGTGTTTTCACCGCATTGGCACGCCACATCCGTGTGATAACGTTTATCGAACGAGAGAGAAACGGCTTTTCTCGCGCAGAGTTTTTTGTGATTAAAATATATTTTTTTTTCCACTCCGTTTTCGAATCGAAACGCGTCCGGCGGCGCAACGTCGTGTTTTTATTTGTTCGGGGCTTTTTTTGTGTGTGTGTATAGAAAACGCGCGAACGTTTTAATTGCCGTCACCGAGTAGTTGAAGAAAAATTCGCCGCCGCTACACGGTATTCTCCTGACAGACAACAACAGCCCACGCGCGCTGCTCGTCAAGGACGTCTCGTCGTCGTCGTCGTCGTCGTCGTCGCGTATTCGCATCCGACAACATGAGTGACGAAGAAGTCGTGCAGATCACCAACCTTTTGGAACGCACCATTTCCACGGACAAAGATGAACTGAACCAGATACAGAAATTCCTGGAACATGCGGCCCAGACGAATCTGCCCGGTTTCCTCAAGACGCTGTCCAATGTACTGTTGTACTCGGTCAACAGCCCGGTCGCTCGCATGGCGGCCGGTCTTCAGATCAAAAATCACATCACGTCCAAAGACGAGGCCGTCAAGGTGCAAATGAAACAGAGATGGTTGTCGTTCACCGAACAGGACCGTTTGTTCATCAAAGAGAACGTGTTCAAGGCGCTGGGCACGGAGAGTCGACCCAGTTCCGCCGCCCAGTGCGTCGCCAACATCGCCATCATCGAGTTGCCGTTGAACCTTTGGCCCGGCCTGATCGCCCTGCTGGCGTCCAACGTCACCGACCCGAACTCGACGGACGTGCTCAGAGAGGCCTCCCTGGAGACCATCGGTTACATATGCGCCGAGACCGACCGCGACGTGCTGAAGGCCGAGTCAAACACCGTACTGACGGCCATCGTCCACGGAATGACCCAGGCCAACAGTCACGTGTGCTTGGCCGCCACCACCGCGCTGTACAATTCCCTGGAGTTCACCAAAGGGAATTTCGAAAAGAAAAACGAACGCGACTACATCATGGAAGTCGTCTGTAAGGCCACCCAGTCCACCGAAACGCCGATCAAAGTCGCCGCGCTCCAGTGTCTGGTCAAAATCGTCACTCTCTATTACGAGCACATGGAAATATACATGACCACGTTGTTCCCCATCACTCTGCACGCCATCAAGTCCGACTTGGACGAAGAAGCGCTGCAGGGCATCGAGTTTTGGTCCAGCATCGCCGAAGAGGAAGCGGAAATCGTGTACGAAAGACAGTGTCAGGACCAGGCCAGCGACAAGAAGCTAATGATGTACGCCGAAGGCGCGTTGGAATTCATAATACCCGTTCTGATGGAGAAACTCACCAAACAGGAGGAGGGCGACGACGACGACGACTGGAACCCGTGCAAGTCGGCCGGCGTTTGCATCATGTTGTTGGCCATTTGTTGCCAGAGCAACATCGTTCCGCACGTGATTCCGTTCATTAACGCCAACATATCCAATCCCGACTGGCGTTACAGGGACGCTTCGGTCATGACGCTCGGTTCCATTCTCGGCGGCTTGGACCAAGCCGCATTAAAGAGCCTTCTGGAACCGAACATCCCGGTTCTCATACATCTGATGTACGACGTGAGCGTCGCTGTCCAGGACACGTCCGCCTGGACGTTCGGCCGTATATTCGAATTCGTACCCGACCTGATCATTAACTCTCCTTGTCTGAACGACGTGCTCGGCGTGTTCATCAAGGGCCTCAAGTCCGAACCTCGTGTCGCCACAAACATTTGCTGGGCCTTCAGCAGCCTCGCCCAGGCCACCGGCGAAGACATGAAAGTGTTGACTCCGTATTTCGATTACATCGTTCAGGGTTTGCTGGAAACCACGGAAAGAGGCGACGGCATGAGGTCGAACTTGCGGTCGGCCGCGTACGAAGCTCTCATGGATATGATCAAGTGTTCGCCGGCCGATTGTTACGAGACCGTCAAGAGTACGACGTTGATCATACTCAGTCGGTTGAATCAAATAATCAACATACAGTCTATGAACGAAGATTGTTTGGACATGCAAGGACTGTTGTGCGCCACCTTACAAAGCGTCATACGGAAAATGAGCGGCGAAGACGTGGAAAAAATCGCCGACGCCATAATGAACGCCCTTCTGGTCATGTTGAGCACGAGCAAAGACAGCGGCTTACAGGAAGACGCGCTAATGGCCATAAGCCCTTTAATAGAAAATCTCGGAAAAGGCTTCAGCAAGTATATGGAATATTTCAAGACGTACCTATTCATCGGCCTACAAAACAACATGGAATTCCAGGTGTGTTCGGCCGCCATCGGTTTAATAGGCGATTTATCGCGAGCGCTTCGCGAAGAATTGGCCCCGCACTGCGATCAAATTTTCGCCCTGCTGTTCGAAACGTTACGGAACAACACCGTCAATCGGAACTTGAAACCGCAGATCTTGTCCACGTTCGGCGATATAGCTCTCGGAATCGGCTCGGAGTTCAAAAAGTACTTGGATCACGTTCTGAACGCGTTGGTTCAAGTGGCCCAGCTCCAGTTGGACCCCAACGATGCGGAAATCGTCGATTACTTAAACGAACTTCGCGAAGGCGTGTTGGCCGCTTACATCGGTATCGTACAAGGGCTGAAAGGCGAAGGATACACGCCCAACCAAGACGTTTACTTGCTGGAAGCGCACCTACCGTTTATGGTTCAGTACATGATATCCATTTGCTCCGATCCTAACGCGCATCCGGGAATATTGAAGAGTTGCTGTGGGCTTGTCGGCGATTTGTGTACGGCTTTCGGCGCTAAAGCGTGTCCAATATTAGACAACGGAGAAGTGCACGAACTTTTGTACAAGGGACGTCAGTCCACAGACGTCACGGCTAAAAGTCTTGCGCGTTGGTCGGCAAAAGAACTTCAAAAAATCAAGACCCTCGCCATGTAAAAATAAAAATACAATAAAATAATAGTAATAATAATAATAATAATAAAAAAAATTTCGATTTTAAACGTGAGACTATTGATCGTTTGTCTTCTCGTATGATTGTCTTTCTTTAGTGCCTATGTAATTTTTATTGTATAAATGGAACTAAAACGTGTCTGTGATTTTGTATAACTGTATGAGTAAATGCGCTACTCTGTATTCGTATTCCTACTAGTGTACGGATTTTAAAGTTAAGTGAGAAATTTTTTTTTTTCTATTTACATTAGTTTACAATGTTTGAGCTCATTTACTCGGCTCGTATGACTGACTGATTATTGAATAATATTTGTTAAATATTCAACTTGTATATAATATTTGTTTATAAAAATGAAAACGCTTGAAGTCTATTCCGAGTGTCCGTTTTGTTCCGAGTGTGTATTTTTGTATGAATGCAATATTATTTATTTATTAGGGGTATCTCACGTATTTTCGTTTTCGTTGCCTGTCCGTCTGTCATTGGTCATTGAATAGTGTTTTTTAACATTAAATAGAATTGAATAGAATTTTTCACAAAGAAAAAAATTAAAATTATAAATCACGAAAGATTATTTATTGCTGTATTTCAAAAATAAATTTATTTTTCTTGTATCTATTGTAGTTACTTTTTTTCCTTGACATTGTATTTTAATTCATCGCTAATATTTATGAACATTGTTTTAATTTACAATGCCGACTTTTTTTATAAATTTAACAGTTCGGTCTTATTATACAATTGAATGTTTCAAGGAATTAAATTGACTATAAATTTGTAACTTTACACGAGAATATATTATATTAATACAAAATGTAAAAAATGTTTTTATTTTGTCATCTACTATCGAATAAAATCTATAGTTCTATATTTTTATGTGTCTACATTAAAATTTATGATACTTTTTTTTGTCTCTAACCGTGCGTTTTTCTAAATACAATTTAAATAAACGAACCTGGAAGCCGGATAATAAATAACATTTTTAATATAACCACCGTAGGAAAAAACGTTTTATTGATTTATAAGTCGGTTCGATATTATTAGTTTCTAAAGAAAATGTTTATTAATGTAGAAATAAATATTGCTTATAAGCGATTATTGTTTACAATTATAATTTACATTGTTATTAATTCGAAGAAATCAATACGGGGCTAAACTCGACTGCCCATTAGTGTTCAAAAATATTTAGGGTAGGGTTTATAAAACTATATAGGCAATCGATAAAAAAAAAAAATGTTTACATCACTAGTAACGTCCTAATACTTAAATTTATACAATCGAGTATTTGAATACAAGTACCTAATTTTTTTTCTTAGTTTTATATATTTTTTAAATTTTTAAATAAACTATAGTTGTTCTGCTAAGATTGTACAATTCGTTAATTAAAACTTTTAAAACTTCACCAAACTGTGTTGTATACATATCAGTTAGCCGTACGTTGGACTTCTATGTGCCGATCTAGTAATTCAGATACTTATTCGCGATGATAGGTATACGGCCTCAAGCGGTCCGTACGCGATAACGACCAACCCGTTCTCTTGGTGTATTATATATGTATACGGTAATTTTTTTAATTATCATCAACTTATTGTATTAATATACAGTATATAATTACTTAAAAATAGTATATTATGTATAAAAAAAAAAAGTGTAGGTATGATTTTTTTCGACGACTCGCACAGTTGGGGAAATAAAAAATCAGCGAGCCGTGGAATGTCGGTTCGAGTGAATCACTCGATCGGGTGTATAGTTATATAATTGTAATTTTAAAACGACGACAAATCACTGCGTACACAAAAAACGATTTCTAACGAGAAACTGTTTACGTATTATTTAATTCTTTGTAGTTTTTTTTTTTTAAATTCACACGTTTAGAAAAAAAGATTTTTTCTAAATACCTACTATTAAAACGTAATACGAATAGTGTGCGTTATAATTAAATTTTCGGATTACTTGTCCGTAGCGGACATGTCGACGAGTTTACCATTTTTTTTTTATGTAATTTTCCCTTAAGAAAATTATCGGAAAAAAAAGCGTCAAAAATATAGTTTTATACGTTGAATTTATTGGAAACAAAAAAAAAAAATTTCTACATAAATTCAAAGAAATATCCGTGCAAGACGAGAATCCCAAGTCCGACGTCCTCTCGTGGACGCGACTAGGAGAATTTTTTTTTTGACAAATATTACAATAAACGAGTAAAACAACAGCCCGTACGGTTCAGTAACATCGTCGAAAAATCGTGTAAAACGAACGAGTATTATTAGAGAGAAGAAAAAAATAGTTTCGAGTTAATCTTTTGCTCCGTACGATTTTACACCGCGCATTTCGGAAAAGAAATTTTAATGTAAAAACGGTAGGCGCTCGAGAAAAATTAGACACCACCGTTTTTTATCGGCAATTTTTTTCATAAACCCTTAAAAAAATTAACCGAACAAATTAAAAAAAAGTTAATAATTCATTTTTGAAGGTCTTGAAAAAAAGAAATAAAAAAAGTGGGAAAGTCGTTTTGTAGTAAAATTCATGAGGAATTCAAATCTGTTTTCAAATTTCTTTTCGCACCAATAGATCGATCGGTTAGGTCGGAAGTACGAAACGTCGATTTTGCCATGTTTCATGTGTGTAAGACAAAGAGAGAAAATGCCCGCCTTAATCTCGGTCGATTAAATCGCAAGAGGCAACAACGCCGGTGATCATAAGACGTTTTAATAGAGAAACGCGCAACGCGATGCCAATTTTTTTTTTATTAAAATTCTATTTTAATAACGCGCTGTCAGCTTTAACGTACGCGCAATAGCGTTGGTTTTTTTTTTCAACTCTCAACTCGTCGGCACACCGACCGGGTCCGGTCCGTGACATCACGTCACTTCGTCAGCATATCCGCAAGCGTTCGTTTCGACTTTTGTCACGGGTGCAAGTCCAGTGTGGCCAGAGATTGAAAACGATAATATGTGCACCGAATATTATTTTGATTTTCGACAAATCGTCGTACCGTTACGATTAATAAATTAGGCATGTGTCGGCCACGATAATCGCGTGCGATACGCGTACTACGACGTCAAACACCAATGTCCTCCGACGGGAGGAACGAAATAAAAGAGCGGGTAAAACGCGATTTTTTTTTATTGCTAATCTTTAGACGCTTATGAATAATTCAAATACAATTACACAAACAGCCTTTACGCGCGTTTGAAAATATTATCGTCTTACTACAATCGAGTGTCTATCGTACGCGATACCGATACGACGACTGTCGTACGTCCGGCGACACTGATCGCGACGCGGACTTGGACCGGCGGTGATAAGGATCGCTCGGGTTTGTTTTGGCCACACTGTCGCATTATTTTCTTTCTGTGATTTATGTGTGTGTGTGTGTGTTTTTCTTGTACTGTTGTTTTGACGAGATGTTGATATACCGACGGCGTACCGTCGATAACGACGAGCCGAGCGATTTTCGCCGTTCCGTTCGCGATTCGTGTGATACGTCTGTTGATTTTTGAAAAGGTGTTGTTTACGTTTGTTCGTGGACGGAGTTTTTTTTTAGGACCGTCCGCACGTGAATTTCATCAGAGATTTACCGCGCGTGCGATGCGTTCGTTCGTACGGACACGTCCCGCTGTCGAACGTTGAAACGCGCCATATCGGTCGCATATTGAACGTTCGAAAGAAAAAACGGTACGGACGACTCGTTTCTCGGGGGTGTGCGTTTTGATCGGACCGTTTTCGTTTGCGGATTGCAGACGCCGAAGACGTCTCGTTTTGCCGTCGCCGCCGCCGCCGCCGACGACAATGGCGGCGGAGATCGACAGTCGGTACATAGCGTTCGAAAACGATCATACCTATTTGAAAACGGACGGCCTGCAACGAGTCGACGACTGCGTGCGACACGTAATGACCGAAAATCCCGCAGCCGTTATGTGAGTGGTAACGATTGATTTGCGTTGTATTTAGTAATATGTAATATATATTTTTTTTGTATTAGACCGGCTTTAGATTCGTCCGTTTTGTTTACAACGCCGACGACGACAAAACAACAACAGAGTACAATGATCAACGAGAATAAAACCGTTTCGAATGCAGTCAATAATACACTGAACATACCGAATTCAAATGTATTTTTTATTCCAAAGTGTTTCAATTTTTCGTTACCTTCGAACACCACAAATGCGTTGGTATCACGTATTAATAATCAGGGTTCGGCACTTGTAATCATTAGAATAAGCAATTTCGAAAATAGTTGCCCCTCTCTTGCTCTTAACTCTAGAAAAGAAAAAAAAAAATCAGATAAATCAAAAATTTCCACAAATATAATTTGTAAACACTGAAAATCGACTAATCAGTACTGTATTGTGTTGCTCGCGTCGCGACGGTCAATATAATGTTTATCGAAACCAGAAAAATAAATCGTGAATCGATTTATAGTTGGTAATTTTATCGCATCGTGTCCAGCGAGAACCGACGTGACACGTAGATAAGCGTACAAATACGAGTCTGGTGTTTATTACTAGGCAACAGGATACAAAGATGAAAAAATTTTATATTATTTTAGTTAAACCGTAAACACACACGCAAAAAATAATGAAAAATTAATAATAAATCTGGGTTTTCGTCAGTGGCCTATATCGTAATAAAGCAGAGTTACGCAAAAAATCAGAAAAAAAAAACCATCGAAATAAGCGAAAAGAAGTACTATTAAATTACATATTTGGAACCGTTGTAACATGACATAAGTTTCCAGAGTACCCTGTTAGATTTTGTGTTTAGCCAAAACAATAGCAAATGCTTGACGTTCCGAACCCTGCTAATAACTTGGTATTACTATATATTGATTTTTATAATATTTTACGTCTAATTGTTTGCAGATCACAGAATAACTTGCCTGTTCAAAAAGTTAGTATCGGAAAGTATAAATCGTGTGTAAGACCTATACAACCGAAAATAGAAAGTGCTGTACAGAGTGTTCCTCCCAGTCGAACACAATCAAATGTGTCACCTGTTTCATCTACGCCTTTAAATACAAAATTACAAAATGTGTAAGTAAACCATTTTATATCATTCAAATTGTGAAATAGTGTACCTATGTACTTGCGTATTATGTTAATGAATAGTGATGCCACAACTTAGCAACCAGATGGACCAGCTTGTGACCAACAATTTATTTTAGAAGATGCTGACATTTTTATTATTTAATTATCGCGGGTTGGGTTAGAAATGGGTATCAAACTATTTTAAAAAAAAAACAGTGTTCATTCGAATTAAAATTGAATGCGATTCAATAGAAATGGCAGATCCAGAGTTAAATCATAACATATACATTACAGTACTAATTAGAACTAATGTAAGGCCATTACCCAATAAGTATATGTTTTATATTATATAAAATAATATTTTTTACCAATATGAAATTTTATGATGGGCCCCCTGGCCTATCTGTGGTCACGCTATTCGTGTTAATGGTGCCATATGACATGTGTGCAACTTCCAATGTTTTCAATTGGTATAATTTGTTACCTATTAATTAATAAAACGGAGATTTCTCTTTTTTATTCTTACTTATTTGTAAAACTATTGTACAGTTAAAACTTAATAATGAAACAGAGATTAAAAACACGTATTGTGCAATACACTTTTTGCGCATATGTATAATATTTTATTTATTTATTTTCAGAACTCCAAAAAAACCATCTTTAAAACCTATACTACTGCATGTCGCAACACAAGAAAAGCCAGTTATTAAGCATATTACACCTGTTGTAGTGAAGGATAATCAAAATAACAAAGTAACGAAGGATTATGAAAATGGGATATGCACAATCAAATTGTCCACTAGTTTACTTAAACGTATACAAAGCGGAGAAAAGTTATTTATGTGCATGGAATGTGATGAAATCTATACAGAACACAAAGATTTGTTGAAACACCAAATGACTCATGATAAATGTGATCAAAAAGTAGTTGACCAAGAAAATGAAAAAAAGTAATATTGAATTACCTATATTTTATTTAAAAAAAAAAAAAAACATTTAAGTTGACGATATTTTTTTATTTTCAGAGAAAAAATTTTGGTGAATAATGTACAAAATAAAACAATAGTTGAAACTGTTGAAAGTGAAATAAAAGTTAGTAATGACGACAACAGTTTCACCAAAGAAACCAAACCTGTTTGTAGATCTTCAGTGAATCCTCCTAAAAAGAAGAAAGTTATTTTTCAAGGCGAATGCATTATGTGTCATTCAGTATTTCCAGATCTCGGAAAACATTTAAAAACAATTCACCAAGATAACCTGAATCAAATTAAGGCTGGTCATCTAGACTACCATTGTTATAAGTGCAATATGACATTTGACATTAAACAGCAATTGCGTGCTCACGAGTTGTCTGCACATAAACCCGTTTACTCGTACACTTGTGAACATTGTTTGGAAGAGTTTTCGTACAGAGAACACTTGGAAGCGCATCTTGAAACCCATTGTAATGACGGTATGAAATATTTGTGTCCATATTGTGACGCCGGTTTTCCGCATTCTAATGGGTTGAGAGCCCATCTAGTTAAACATATTGATTTAAATGGTACCGAAAGTTCAGCTTTTGAAATGCCATCCAGTCAAATAGAATATAGTCCTACGAGGCCTCCTGAACAACTGGATCAGTTGTTTGCTGAATTGGATCATATTCCGGACAATGGCCATGACGTTTATATTGAAAAAATCGCCGACGATAATTACCAAGTTGGATTTACAACAAAGGACAATGAAAACAACACAAGATCACCGTTAGACTTGCTTCTCAAAGAACATCAAATCGATGTAGAATTAAAAACCGAGTGGGTATAGATTTTTTATTTGTAATTTGTAACGATTTCTTATTCTAAACGTTTTCAGGGTACCATTAGAAAATAATAATTTTATCATTAACGAATCGGGAACGACAACATTAAGTAGTAGAACGCGTATAAGTTACACTGTGTGTCGAATATGCATGAATATTGTAAGTTATTCAAGAATCGGTAGGCACATGAAGAAAAAACACAATAACGCTGCTCCTTACCAGTGCGAGATATGTTTCGCTGAATTCAATCGCAAACATATCATGGACGACCATCGACGAAAACATACTAATAATAAACCACACAAGTAATAATTTTAAAATAATAATTAATATGGAATGAACATTGTAAAATCGTGATTTTAATTTTAATAGCGTTAATCTGTAATTTGCATTTTGTTTAATTAACGCATTGTCAGAATTCTAAATTATTTATGTAGATATGTTTTAACTTGTTGTCTCAAATACATTTTTAAATTATACAAAAGAAAATATTTCCATTTAAGAAACTAATACGATTTTACAATGTACTACGATATTCTTAAATATTTCTCTGTATTTTTATTTACATTTGTATTGTAAATCTACGTGTTTTTCTTAGGTGCGTTCAGTGTTCTAAATGTTTCACTTACAAACATCACCTAAGTCGGCACATGATGATTGTCCACAATGCCGAGTCCTTAGCGAAACCGTTTAAATGTTCCGTGTGCGACAAAGCGTTTTCTTTCAAGGAATATTTGACGCTACACGTCAAGTATGTTTATTCGATACAATTCTGTTGAAGTAACACGCGTGCAAAATTATAACGCGTTCTCAATTTCGTATTGTTTTTTTTTTTTTATAGTAGCCGCCACAAAGGGAAACATTACATGTGCCAGATTTGTGGGAAAAGCTTTTCCACAAACGCGGCTCTGAACAAACATCAGTTGTGCCATACGGACGAACGACCGTTCATGTGTGAACACTGTGGACGGACGTTCAAATGCAAGACTCACTGCGACACGCACAAAAAGAACATGCATCCGGGAGACCCACAGCTAGCGTTGCCGCCAGAGAAATTTGAATGTAATATGTGTAACAAAAAGTTCAGCACCAGAGTGTATCGTGATATGCACTTCAAAAGACATAATGGCCAGGGTCATCAGTGTGACATATGTTATAAACTGTTTGTTTCCAAAGCACACATGCAAAGGCATATTAAAATAATGCACCAAAGTTAATTTGGAAAATATTATAGTTTTTCTTCTCGTATTCTTTTTTTTTCTTGAACTTCCAAGTATTTATTTAATTTAATACACAGGCTATTTTTCTATTCGATTATGTGTTGGTATATCGTAAATTTAATTTGTTATTTTTCAAAACTATTGAATTATACATAATAATATTATTATACATTTTTTTTATATATATATATTTATCCCTACAATGTAGAATTGTCGAATTTGATGTTGACATAAAATTTTATGCGTGCGACACTAAAACGTTACGAAACAAGTCTGAATGCGTAAATTTAAAAAAAAAAGTCTATATATTGATACGTAACAAAGTATATTTCATAAATTTATTGTTTGATATATTTTTAAGTTTATTATAATAAAGAAGTCCATTATGTTTTTAGAAGTTTTTTTGCGTATTCAGTTTTTCCCAGTCTATTAGCATGTACGGAGAGTGGATTCGTAAATAACTGGAATAATATTATATAATTTTTATGTCGATTCATTTTATAAAAACGATGTATACAATCAATTTTAACCCATGAATTCGGTTTTGGTAAATCGCGACCTGTCGGCCAATACGATTTATGCTACTCGAGTACGGAACCGTAATTTATTATACGTATTATCCTCGCAAACTTCCAACTTCCCCGATCGATCATTACTACAAAGAAGTAATATATACGACAAGACTATTATAAAACCAGATTTGAAATTCGTCGTGAAGTCTACTCGAGATCGTCGAATTCCCCGCGTTCGTACAGCAGTTTTTCCCCTCTAAAATTAATAATTTAAACAAATTGAAAAGTGTGAGAAACGGAACGACGACCGATCCGACTGTCATCGCATTACTTGGCTCGACTTAGATCGCGATTTACAGACGGCATAAACAGAAACGGATGTTTGACGAACCTCCCCGAGTCCTCTAATTCCTTAGATAATACATAGATATGTATTATCTAAGTCTAATTCACATTTGAAAATGTGGTTACGCTGATTTGTTTGGTTATTGATAAGAGAAATAACCTCAATTTTTTATTACCATAACCCCGGTTACAGTTAATAAAAAGATATCGACCGCGGTTCATACCAACGTACAAAAATTAAAATGTAAATACGAATATTTAGTACTAATAAACGTACCACACTGAATTTAAAATTTTTTTTTACCAAAGTATTCGAATATTTTTTCGTGTAACGGTTTTTTTAACGGATAAAAGTTTATAACGTTTATCGTTATTTTCAATTAATTAAAGGTCAGTACATGTGTTCGAGTTATCGATTCCATGTTTGTTGCTGTCTGACAATTCTGCGCGAGTTGGCGGAGAGGCACTCGTTTCTTTGACACTTGATAATTCTATGTAGCGAGCCTGATGCTGATATTGAAACCGATCGACACCGATAAATTCCTTGGAATGTCCTCACTAGAGTCTATTATTGTCACCGGCCGCTTGTATTCATAGCACATCAATAATATTCTTTATTTATCGTTTCTTGATTTATCGCCGGCCATCAATTCTGCACGAATTGGTAGAATAAAGACGCAGATATCGTCGTTATCTGACGAAACTTATGTCGACCTTACAGTTGGTGAAGGTACAGGCAGGTCCTATTTCATAATTATTTGACTCGCAGCACAGTGGGGAGGATGATTATATAATATAGTTCTCCATCCGAGCTAGAAACGTCTGGTGTGTCCAAAACGTATGGAGTTCGAAGCAGCCGTTGATGTTTACATAGCGTTGGTAGGTCGTCACTCGTCTGCAGCGACTTGTCGGAACGAGTGTATGGTTTAAGCTCCATATTTCCTGCCTGCATATTCCTCCTACGTTGAGCGTCGGCCGGCACTGTGGCCGAACAAGCGGCCACCGTGGTGGCGAACTTGAGCCACCCAACTGTCGCGGTTTTCAATTTCTATTTCTAGTTCATAATTTTGTCTGGCGACGTAGGTACGCGTTGTAGAGAGCTTTTATTGCAAAACACGTACCGGCGGTCCTAACCTAACCTGCACTCGGCCATCGCACGTCGATATTTCTTTCCAAATGACTATAGTGCTGCTACGGAGTTGAATGTCTGTCTATATTTTTGAAATTTCTCGTCTTGGCCCTTAATGTATGATGAAAGAAATTCGTGCGAATACAAACAAATTATACTAATATTTGTTTAGGTAAGTACTTGTTTATTTTGTACGATAGCGGAGAATATAAAAAAAATAAAAAACAAATCGAGTACACTCGACTACTGAAAGGATGGAGCAGGGTGAATTTTTTTTTAAACGCGCAACTATATGACTTTATAGGTATTTTAAAACGTGAAAATATAGCGATGGCCAGTGCAGTTGAGCAAGTTACTATTAAAAAAAAAATTTATCACGTTAGTTATACTCGTTAAGAAAATATTAAAATAATGAAATTATATAACAAAAAAAGTAACAACAAGTTACGTTACATTAATATATAATTACACTGTTTGACACAGACAATGACACTATCTGGATTTGTTTTCGTAGGAGGTTAATGCGCAGACTTACATTTAGAAGGAAACCACGAACAAATTAATTGTGTGTACCTACTCGTATATATGTTCTTGATAATCATCAAATTATAAATTATTTTAAAAAAATTATCAGACATTTGAGTGTATTTTATTATTTATATATTATAAATATAAAATATATTGTCGGAATATATACAAAAACACATATTACATAATATTTTAAATCGTTTGAGAGGCAAACGTCCAACTTCAACACCGTCCACCATATTATTATTATCGTCGAGTATTATTCTTTATCGATGGAGGGGGTGCGGCAGAGACGTATTTAGGGGGGGGGGCTAGAGGGGGCGATCGCCCCGGGTGGCATTTTTTTAGGGGCGGCATTATTATTTTCAGTGGCACCGATTAACTTTTAAGTATTGTGGTGCAAACACAAACTTTTACCACCACCTACCCGCCAAAATCCAAATAAGCAAAAAAAAAAAAAAAAGTTGTAAAAAAATGTGAAAACGAAAACAGTGAAAAAAATGTCGTGGGGAGGGGGGGAGGGCGGCAAAAAAACATTAGCACCCGGGCGCCAAATTCCTAAATACGTCTCTGGGGTGCGGTTATTATTTAAGAAATTCTGCGTCGTTTCTTTGAACATTTTTCAGGATAAGATATCAGTTTTTTTTTATGATACGAATAAAAATATACAAGAAAATTACCGTTTACGCGCCAAAAATTTTACTTTTCCATACGAGTATTATAGTGTTACAATAATATTGCATTATTCGAAAAGTATATTTGAATTTCGAATGCAAAACGAAAAGTATTCCTTATGTTATACAAGCATCAGAATCCTTGGATCGTACCGATCGATTTAGTGGTGCGATAAAAAAATTTGAATTCATCGTGAAGTGTTCGATTTTGTTACATTTCTGATTATAATTTTTCTTCCATAAATCCTTCCAAAATTAATTGAACAAATTTAAACGGTAGAGTCGGTCTACAGTAAAATTCACGTTGAATTCAAATCCGATATCGCGGCATCACTATGTGTGGACCGATCGGTACGTCGGAAGTAGGAAACGTCAATGTTTTTCATGGATGCTAGACAAAAAGAGAAAACACCAGCTTGCCAATGTCAAGTTTTCAAATAAAATCGAATCGACTTATTTGCGCAAGGAACGAGAACGTCCGCGTTTCGCAGTACAAACGCGCGAATGAAGTTGGATTTGGATATATGCGATGTGACGGATAGATACCTAATTATATTAAAATGGTGCGGTCCGAAATGCGTATAGTTCATTTATTGTTATTTTCAATAATAAAATATTTTTATTTTTTAAGAAGGGAGGGACGCTTAAACGCGTAACACAATAATTTTAAACGATTCGGAAGGTTTTCAATGGAGCTGCTATATCAGCCAGACAGCCAGACAGGCTATTCCTCGTACACAGCTGATCTCGTATCACCAAGCAAGTGGTGTTCGTTGTTATAGAATGTGTACGCTCGTAATTATTATCAAAACATTATATTATTGCGAAGTATAGTCTATTCGAACACCTATTTTACCGAGTAGGTCGGTGTCGCGTAGGTTTCTACTGGACACGCGCGAAACAAATGGACTTTTCCTATTTCTTATTAACGTACCGTGTACGACGTAGTGATGCGACAAGGATTCGGAAAACGGATTTCGATTCGTCGTGACTCTTCCACCCTCAAAGTTCTTCCAAAAACCTAATAATTTCTCGGTTTAAGGGGTTTTATGAAAAGAAATATTAGAAATGCGCGCGGTAAAGTCGATCTCCAGCAACGAGACGCGGAAGAATTCAAATATCTTACCGCGCCATTACTAGATCGATCGTACCGATTGGAAGATTCGTAAGACAAAACATTATACTACACCGGTTCGCCCGTAATCCCCTGAACGACGAAAAATAATGCTTCTAAACGGGCGTATCATCGTCAAAACGCTCTTGTGTATACAAAAAAAAAAAAAACCGCGCCAATTTCTACTGTTTTGTAAGCGGAAATTTTACGCGCAAATCGTTCTGACACGCGACGTTTCAACGAGGTATGGTAAAGATACGTGTGCGCGCGCGAAATACTGAAATTTTTTTTTCTGCGTTGCTTTTACCCGCTACGACGAGAACCCAGGAAATAACGCGTATTGTCTTTCTACGACGGCGGGTGTCACCCACCACTACGTATCAAAATCGTATCCATCGTCATGTATGTGTAAGGTATCTAAATCGTTCTGAAACCACGCACGGAACAGGACACGAGCGCATCACAGATAACAACCGTCGTAGCTGCTACGACGGGGCCGGTTGTGGGAGAGACACCAGCTCCGATCGCCATTCGATTGATATCTATTATTATTGATATCGATAAGTGTAACGGAGTGGTCTCGCGGACCATTTGCGGACGCGTATCGCGTTTAGTACGAACCGCTGCGCGTTATAGTACGTTTTCTACGGTTGTCGACGGCAAAATTTCTGGCGGAGAAAATCGAATTTTATTGTTTTCCAAAAACGTTGGACAGTGCGCGCTCGATTTTATTGTACGTTTCACGATACGTTATAAGCCGGAGCGAGTTCTATTTCTACGCAGAAAAGGTAAATAGATGGTTCTACACCAGCTGCTGCTGCTGCTACACCACACGAGACGATCATCTATAATCGCACGGCGGACAAGTGTTGTTGCCATATTGTTATTGTAGTCGCGGTAAGTCATCGACCACTAACCACTAACTCGGTTACACGGGCAGATGACGACGACGATTCATTCCCCGTTTCGATAATCGCTTTTTAACGATTTCATCCGAAACGATCGTCGGTATAGGACTCGCGGTGTCGCCGTCGTTTTTTCACTTCTGAATTCCACAAATCGTTATTCGTCGTGACGCGCGCGCGCGTCCGAAAAAAACGTTGTCGTTCGTGCAGAAAAAAAAGAAAAAAAAACGTGTCCGTAATCGCGGTCCGGTGTCCGTGGTCGGGATATTCGATTTCCACACGCCGCTATTGGGGATCAAGAAAAACGCGGTGTCTCGACCCGGTGTACGCGTTGTGAAATTCACCCCCGAGCCGTCCCGTCGATTTCGCCTATGACTTTCAGTCGGTTCACCGCTTTGGGTACGTCGTCCGGCCTAACGCGTAGAGGATATAATTTTCCGCGTTCCCTTCTTCCCCTCTCTATCACGCAGCCGAAGAAGACGGGCCCGTCGCACGAGCTTCTCGAATATTATTAGCCGACCACTTCGTCGGGTCGTCCGTTATCACCCGACGATAACAGTATTTATCATCGTAATATATATATATATATAACGGTACGTTCCCCGCGTACGTCGAGAAAATATTTTCTTATCGTACCAGCGCGCGCACGCACGCACGCTCCGACATGTACGGCGGCGTACGCACGCCGTCTCGCAGGCACGACCTGCACGGTGTACACCGCACCGAACGCAACACTGATTTGACGTTTTGACCGACACACACACACACACACACACACACACGCACGCATTTCGGAGACACGGTACGTCGTGTCGGATTTTGGGAAGACCATTTTTTTTTCTACCGTTTCCCCCCACCCACTCACCGGTTTGTTTTTTTTTACCGGTGTGAATTTTTACAGAACGTTCGCGGCGTCGGCCGTTCATGCTGCGAGACCGTCCCGCGGTCGCTTGGTGACGGGGACGACGTCGTCGTTGTCGTTGTCGTTGTCGTTGTTGTTGTGGTGGTGCCGATCTGGCGAAGAGTTGCGACCGATACATCACTCGGCCGGACGAACACCGCGAGCGAGTACGGCAGTAAGTACACCACGCCGAGTACGGTCGGTACGCGTTGTGAAAGACAACGTAATGACGTAATTCCGAGTTTTTTTTGTTTCCGATTTTCCGTCCGTCACATTTCTCGCCGCGTGATAGTAGTCTTTTGGGGGGAGGTGGTTTGCAAACGAGGGTTTTCCGCCGTCTGGATGTGCCGCTTACGGGTATTTTCACCGATACGGCACAAAGCGTACGGTGTCTTCCGGCGTTACCGTTTCCGGACACGAACGTGTGTTGTACTTTTGTACTACACTTTAAATACGAGACGGAGCGTACGAATGTGCCGTGGCCAGAGTTTTGTGTTTTACGAGTCGAGAGCGTAACGGCGTAAAAAGTCCGTTGATAAGAATCGATTTTTTTTTTTTTTACATCTGTCGTATTAAGAGTCGTGTAGAACTGGGGGCAAAACGAGAATGCGTGTTTTTTAAGTTCAAACGTTTGTACGGATTTACTTGTAAATAATTGATAATTCTCGGTTTTAGCGTTGTTCAAACGCTTTTAAATCGATGACCTTACGCGATCGGCGTAGTTAACTACTATTAAAGACTATTCAAGTGTTTTTTTTTTTTTTTGTTAGGAATGTTCGTGTTTACAGTGGTTAAAAAATATCTGTAATAATTGACGTAGAGACGATTATTATTTGACAAAAAAATGTGTGACAAACGAGAAATGTAATTATTCAACTTAAAAAGCCAGTGTTTATACCAAAATTTTATTAAAAGCCTAAGATAGAAAGAAGAAAAAAAGTGTTTTGCAAAGACAAATAGACACAGTATCAATATTGATAAGTCTGTGTGCATTCTTAGTAAAGTATATTACGCAATAATCGTAAACTGAGAACCGAGTATTATGTTACAAGTTTACTCGTATGGGTAAATACGTTTTAAGCGAGTTTTTTTTATTTTCATTTATTGGTTGGCATTTTGAAGGGGGAAAAATGACGGCAGACAACTATTCGTTTAAAAGAAATGAGCCGATTATAAAAGGTTTGTTTCTGGAAAAGATCCGTTTAATTGGAAAGTGTAAGAATTGTAATTTTGTACAATCGTGTGTACCTACTTGTATTATATGAGAAAAACGTATGATACGATGAATGGATTGTTGCTCTTTTACAAGGAAAACCGTACCTCTGTTTTGGCAGTTTACATGAAATTCCAATCGTTTTAATTTCATAAATTTCACCATTTTATCGTACCTATTGATTTGTTTTAAACAATTTTTCTGGCTTTATTTTGTTCAGGAGAACACCTTTTTATTTTCAGTCTTAATTTTTTTATCGGAGAAGTACGTTATATGGTATATGTTGACATCGATCGTTAACAACTGATAAATATTGTTTTTTGAGTATATCCGTAATATGTGTATCTATCCTTGTAATTTATGGTGTTCTTACATAATAATCGATTTACTTTGAATTTTGTGTAGTTACAAGGGGAAAAAAAATCTAGTACAAACACTACAATTAATGTACGGCCCGTGTATTTTTTTAAGATAACTGGACAGAACTAAATACTGTTTACAAGTTAGAATAAGAATTTGACCAACAATTTTATTATGAACAGATTATTGTAATAACTAATAATAGACAATTTTTTGGTTTAATTCAGAATTCAGACATTTGGAATAGTGTCGAGTCCTGTAAAAGCCTTCCTTACACGCTTCAATAAATAGGAATATAATTCAACATTAGTCGTTCAATTAGTTGATTAAAATCTGATCATCTAATTATCAGCCGCGCGCAATACATCAGGAATTTTTCTTTTTGTAAACATTTTTATACATAGATACCCACTGTATATTATTACAAGCGACGTTTTTTCAATTCTTACCTTATTATATATTAAAGTAATATAAATGTGTTTCTTAAATGTGTATAAAACAAATTTATTATTTTTAAATATAGATTAAATCTAGGTATTTCAATCTGTACGTTTTAAATTCTTGAATTACAATATTACAATTAGAAAATTTGATTGTTAAAAGTTATTATTATTATGGCAGTTCGTAATTTTATATAGAATCTTTAAGTTAGATTTGGTTTAAAGTGAACGATGAAAAACTTAAAAGAATCTTAACTTCAGGTTACCTAAAAATGAAATACGGAATTTAATGTAGTCGAGTGTAGTTCAGCTTTTTAATATTGTAATCTAAACATTAGTGTATACTCGCCAAATTTTGTTAAAAGGTACATCAACAAATATAAATTTCTCATTGCAAAGAGTTCTGTTGTGAATAAAATAAATTAATTTTAAAATATTGTCAGAGTAGGACCTCATCAAATAGTTTATGTAAAAATATTGAATAAGATCCCTTACACAAGTTTTATTTTTATTTTGAGGCGACGTGTGTTGTAATATTGCCACTTTTGCTTGATGGTGAAAACGCGTTCTCCAAAACTATCTCTAAAAACAAGAATATATTTCAGATTTATTTTTGATACCAAATACTTAATAAAAAAAATTATCGAATTACTAGTTTGGTGTATGATGTTCCATATCTAAAATTTTTTTTTATATATCTAAAGGCTTTGCCTTGTCGTCGCTGCAACCATTCTTCTCTTTTTTCTGCTAATCTAATCTAACCTAAAATTTCTAATTTAAAAAAAAAAAAAAGTTTTTAATTTTGTTACGTGTATAATATGTAATTATATTTTTAGATTGTTTTAATGACATCGATGAAAGACTACATCAAATTGGAACTTATTGACGGAAGTAAATGAAGTAACCAGGTGAGTTGACCTTTCACCAACGTATTATTTTGTTTATGTGTTTTTAATTAATAATATTATTTCAGAGACTTTTATGTTGAAAATACAGTTGAAAACTCTTCGTGGTATACAGTTGAACATAATCGCGTGTATTTAGTTTCTGAAGATATAGAGAAAGTTATTAAGATTGAAACAGACATTTTAGATGACTGTGTATGGGAGAGTAGTATTGAAATTCCAAAAGTTGTCATTAACCGAGATAGTCAATTGTTGTCCCCTCTGGAATATCAGGTATTTTGTCATCTTGTTTTATTGTACCGACACACTTGAATAACAGTATTACGTACAGTTTTGTTTTATAGAACGTTTCGGAGTCATTGGATTCGATTTACATCGATCACGAAAATGATAATCGTGTGAAATCACTTTGCTGTAATGTCTGCCAAAAGTCTTTTGACACAAGTATTGATTTTGTGAACCACATGGAACAGCATAAAAAACTGGTTAAAATAAATAATTATAAATGTGATTTTTGTAAAAAAACTTTTAAGTTAAACTTTGGATTGAATAGACACGTTGAACAGTATCACTCGCAGAATAAAAGCAACAGAAACAAGAGTAGTTGTACTGAAAAGAAAACTGACTGTATATTGAATTTAAAACTTTGCAAATTGAATGGCGTGTGGAAAAGTAAACCGAATTTAGTTTACAAATGTAACGTTTGTTTCGAGAAATTTCACAGTGAAAATAATTTAACAGAACACGTAAAAATTCATGACCAAGATATTGGTCAGACACAGTGTGAAGTGTGTCTAAAGGTTATATTTGTCACTGAACTGAATGATCACATGCAACAGGTCCATAATAAAAGTCCATTTACGTGTCTGAAGTGCAATCTAAGGTTTGATAAAAAACAGAATTTAAAACGTCATTTTCATCGTTGTACAAAGCGTTCTCTCAACAAGTTTCAAAGTAAATATAAGAAGAACCCTGTAAAGACCTTGTTTGTTTGCACAGTTTGTGGCACTGGTTTTACTAGTTCGTTCAGGTTAAAATTTCATATAATTTCGGATTGCGAGTATCGCAGTTGTAAATACGGTGGGAAAACGTTCAGTACGAAGAACTTGTGGTCAAAACACGTGTACGAGTATAATAAATACAAAAGGTGTGTAAATATGAATAACACATATGTCAACAAAGTAAACAATCAAAATGTGTTAGAAGACAATTGTCATTTAGACATAGAAAATAACAGCATGTTCACAAACGTTCCGGAAAGAAGTAGTTCAGATAATGTGGATTCAGTGAACAACCACGAGTCAATTATTGTACAAACTATATCGATAAGTAATTCACTGGTAGACAATAATAATTGTAATATGGAAGTAACTGAAGACAATAATGTGTATACAAATGTTTCAAAAAACAATAATTCCGTTGGTGTGGTTGGAATGAATAGTAAAGAATCGACTGAGCAAATTGTAGTACCTAATTCGACTGAGAATGATTTGAATGGTTTAAGTATAAAACGGAACAGTAGTCTGCCGTCCACTAGTGTTCAAGAACCTATGGTTTCGGATGAAGTACACGCTGCAAACAGTAATGAATCAGTTTTAGGAATGTTATTACCACATGGTTTGACTGAAAATAATTGTAATGTAATTGTAAAAATCGAACAAAACGAATGTGGTACGGACTTCTTTGCAGAAAGAAATGATTCAGATGATGTAGTTGTAGAGAGAGGCAGTGAACAAGGTGTATCTCATACGTCGATGATGATTAATAACGGTCAAACTATAAAGGTGGAAAAAATCGTTCCCTCGAATGATGCAGAAAGAAATATTTCGAATGGTGCTGTGAACGACAGAGAATCACCTATTGTACCAGCTTTACTGAGTGTTGTAAACATTAAACAAGAGCCCAAAGACTTGATTAATGACAGTACAGCGAGCTCAAATTCTCATCATTTACCTACCAGAAAATTGTCTAACACTGAAAATGTAAAAAAATCTACTGTCAATGATCTCGGTAAAATTGTATTCACGTGTAAAGTCTGCAATAATTCGACTAATGACCGTCACACGTTCGCATTGCATATGAGTTGTCATTCGGAAGGCAACTTGCACGAGTGCATTGTGTGTGATAAAAAGTTTCCTTCTGTATCTCTTTGGCAAAAGCATTTGATGTTCCATCGAGAGAAGCAGCATTTAATTTTGATATCGAGTCGCAACGAAGCCCAGTTCGATAGCACTACTGATTCGGAAAGTGCAGAATATCGAGTACGTTCTAACACAATTGTGGAAAATGGAATTAATCAAGTGATTTCTGGAATAAAACGCGAGTGTAACAGTACCAGTGCAGATGTTGCGACAGATTCAGATGATGGGACGAAAAAAACAAGAAAACAATTCAGCTGCAGTATTTGTAAAAACGTGTTCCCTTCCATGTTAACATTAGAAGTTCATCAAGCTGTTCACAAATCGCATACGTTTTCTTGTCGATTTTGTGATAGAACATTTTCTGCAAGGGGTCCATGCACAAACCACGAAAAGTCACATAACTCAAATAAAAATAACCGGTTATTGGCCGATACTAATGATAACAGTTTTCTCGAACAGAAAGGAATGGAATACATTGTTGTTCCGGAAAATAACGATGTCCAATTGGTTCAGCGCGCGAGTAGAAAGAAAAAAGAGAATCCGTTGCGAAAACAATTTTCTTGTATTATTTGTAAAAGAAAATTTGCCAAACGTTGTTATTTGACAAACCACATGAAATTGTTGCATAAAATAGATCCGTATTTGCTTGAACAACAGCAGACAGTTTTGGGTAATTCGAGTAATGTGAATGGTGAAGAAAATGATACAACAGAACACGAAATGCGTCCATCATCAGTTGCTGCCGTTGACAAACATCCCCACAGCTTTTCTAATGACAGCATTGTGGACAAATTGGCATATTGCACATTGTGCATGAAACAGTTCAAACATATGGGTGCCTTGGCCAGTCATATGCACGTTCATTCGACCCATAAACAGTATGAGTGTCAGTATTGCAGTAGAAAATTTAACATGAAAGGACCGTTAACCATCCACGAGAGAACTCGGAAATGTATAATAGACCCACGATACCCTTCTTATAGTGAAAACTCTTCGACCAGTGGGGGTTTAATACACGTAAACAGTAACGATGATTCCGAGCTTGTCGTCGGCATGCACAATCAGAATACAAATGGTACGAATTCGATCAAGAAGGAACGTTTTTGGCTTGTGTGCGATGTGTGTGATAAAAAGTTCTCTATCCCGGATCGATTGATCGTACACAGGAAGTTGTATCATCGTGGTGACACACCATTTTTGTGTAAGGTCTGCAATAAATGTTACGATTTAAGGTGCCACTGGAGTAGGCATTTAAAATGGCACTACTCGAAGAACAAGCAGAAGAGAAAACCCGTTAGCCATCAACAGACCGGTGCTGCTGAACCAAACAAACTTAAATGTGATTATTGCAAAAAAGAATACGTCTCATTGACTTACTTCAAAAAACATTTGTCGCTGAACAAAGAGTGTCGCCGTCATTGTAAAACGAGTTTTGTGGGATTTGTATCGGACAAATCCAAAAGTAGAATGCAACGCCAATGTAAAATCTGTCATAAAACATACAGCACGGCGTATAACCGCAAAGTACACGTAATGACTGTTCATAAACAGTTTGACAACTTGTATTCGGATGATAGTGAAGTGGAAGGTATGGATGATAGTGAAGTGGAAGTTATGGATAATAATGAAGTCGAAGGTATGGATGATAGTGAATTCGAAGATGTGAACTATACTATTGCTGAAGATATGGTCGAAACTGTTTTTGAAGATGGGGACGATGCTACTATTGCTGGAGACGTGGACGATACTGTTGTTGAAGACGTGGACCATTCTATTTTTGAAGATGTGGATATACAAAAAAGTGATTTCACGTCATTAAAAACAGTCCAGCAGAAACCAACAGTTGTAAAAAGAAGACGCCGTCATCAAATTGCGGAAGACAAAAAAAGATGTCAGTGCAATATATGTGGAAATAATTATAGTAACAGGGCCAATTTGAGTAGACACCATAGACATAGTCACAAGTTAAACCAGGACTTGAATTGCACCATTTGCGGAATGAAGTTCAAAAACGAATATTCTTATCAGCAACACGTGGCATTTAAACACAAAACATCACCGGCGAGCAGTAATAGTAACGTTACGGATATTACTGTGATAAATGTCGTATCGATGAACAAAGATTATAATAAGAAATACTCTTGCGTAGTGTGCAGAATGGCGTTTGCCGATGATGACGCACTACAAAAACATAAGACAATACATACTGCAAACCATTATAAATGCAATGATTGCGGTCAGCAGTTCGAGACTAACATCACATTGGGCGAGCACATTTTGCAGAACCACAATGTCGGTGGTGTTACGTTGAACGAGAATAGTGATAACGACTATTCAATTCTGAACGAGTCGTCTTGCCATTCCAGTGTAAGGTTTGTCTGAAAGACCGGAGGAGCGTACGTGTCTAATCATATGGGACAGTACCTAACCTAACCTTTTGAATACGCTTTACGCATATGACTTTCAAATTCAAACAACAATTGTACACTAGAAAAAACGTTACGTTGAGATACGTATTGTCATAATATTATATTCATTAGAAATTATCCTGTTCAAAAAGTAAATGGAATAAAAGTTTTTTTTAAGCCAGTTAGATAAATGTAATAATAACCTCGTGACTTACTTATGATTAGTTGTTACATATTACTTAAGGATGCCAATATTAGTTCTTTTTTTTTTTTTTTTTTTTGTAAACAGTGACCACAATGTGCACAACATGCCCCCGTGTATTTATTTATTCTAAACTCTCTTTTACAAATTGCGTTGTAACGTATAAAAACAATTTTTATTTTTTTTTATCATTACTATGTATTACAAACGTGTTACATTAAAAATATTGTATTATATTTTTATCAATCAAATTTAATCTTATTTTATTCTAATTGATTTAAATCTACATTTGAAATGAACATTTTTTTTTTATGTATATATATGTATTTATAATTAAGTTACTAAGATGATAATCTTGTATGGGTTTAATACACACGAATTAAACCGGGGTTTTAAAACTAATTTTTTTTTAGAATTTAATATACATTTAAATTACTCATTTGTTATTTTTATTTTGACGTTTTGTGGCACACTTTAAATGAGAAGAAGCATGCAGCGGCCGTTTATATGATTAATTGCAGAATACGTATATATATATATATATAAATGTATGTATGTTTGCGTATATTTAACGATTTTCATTGTATATATACATTTTTTTTGTTTTCAACAGAAAAAGAAAATGGTGTATATTTTTTAATTTTATTATTGGAAAAAAAAATTATTGATTATTATTGTATTGGAATACACGCATTTCAAATGATGTTTTGCTATTATATAAACAAACAATTATATAATTATCGATTTTCTAAACAAATACATTGTTTTCTTTCAGTTTGATATAATATTCTAGTAAAAACGGACAATTTTCAGTCTGCTTTTACGTGACGCGCAGTTGTCTACGAACCAGAACGGCGGTTGAGATTTATTACAGAAATCGTGAAAACGTGTTAAAATATTTTTTTACGCCACGTTTTGCGTAATCGCGTTATTACAGTGTTCAATAGTTTACGATAATTCATTACGTTCAATGTCCACAAAGTTTTAATATTGTGTACTGTTATTATTATTGATATTGATGTCCATGACACGTGTAATACGTAGCAGTTGAGACAACGGTTAACAGTGTAATCCCTTAGATGAGTGTATACTCGATTTGCTGTTTACAGGCGGTTCAGTATAATATGTATTGAGAAATAACCGTGAGAAGAGTACTTCCGGCTTCTCGTCGTCGACATACGATCCTTAATTCGGTGGCAGCCATTCGATGGATATATATTATCGTAATATATTTGACTCTATGACCGTCCATATAGGATTCGTGTCTTGATTAGGGATTTATATACGACGGCCGTTGCGTTTGGTTGTGTACACTCGGAACGACTGCAGAGGTTATTCGAACATACGATACGTGTTTTGAGCGAGGAATTTGTTTTTTTTTCTTTTTGTTACTTTCAACTTTTTAACCCAAACTAGTTAATTGATTTTGACGTTTACTAAACAACGATTTGATCGGTTTAATTTTCTCGTTGCAATTGACTGTTAATGTTGTTAAACGCTATAGAAGTCAATCGTATAATGGGCCGCACAGCAAGTCGTTGAGAAGAGTAAAAGAATTAATTATCTAACGAACATTTATTGCATTTATTGATTTAAATGACTAAAATTAAATTGGATTTAACGTTTTTTTTATTTTTCTAACGTTTTCCAGTATAATATTTAAAAGTGAATTGTAAGAAATTTACATAAAATATTTGCTCGTTTAATGTGTTTTTCTTTAAATCTTGACGGTTTCTAATAACGTTTTTTTTTTTTTTTTTTTTATTCTGGGTAAAACAAAATTTTTTAAAATACTTTCGTTTAAACCAAAAGTTTAACGTTGGATTGCATCAAAACGTAATTAACACTAATTAATCAATAATAATAAGTCGCTTAAACAGTACCAAAATTTACTCGTTATAAATCACGAGTTCATGATGAATTTAACTAAACTCTTGACTCGCTTAAAATATTCAATGGGCGTGCGTGTCCGTAAACGTTATTAATTTTTTTAGTTATATTTCATTATTCGCGTGTTTGACGGACATTCAATACCGAACACGATTCGTTTGATAAATGGCCAAAAATAATGTGCGTACGCTGTTCCCACGACTCGTATATTTTCTCATTTACCTGCCTACCGTTTATACGAACGATGAATGATTTTGAAGGAAATTTTCGGTAGTTTTCCGTTATATTTTTAAAAAGAAAAGTACCGCGAAAATCGAAATTTATGTAAATCAGACGTACAGCGTAATTGTCTGTCGGGACTAATAATATGCCGTTCGGAAGTGTAGTTCTTTTCTCCTTTCGGATAAACGCGTGCCCGGCCAGGACCGTCCCGTCAAAACATCCGTTCGCCTCCAGCCGTCTCTGTCGGACGCTGGTGTTCCTTCCAGCCTGAACCTTCGCTCAAAAGCCTCGTATATCTTTTTTCACCACCTACGTCTCGTACGAACGTCTTCTCAGCCGGGTTCTTTTCCAAATACTACGTGCTGCATCAAGGGATTCTGGGCGTGCCGAGCCCGCTGTAGTTTTCTGTTTTTTTTTTTTTCATGATGTTCTTCAAGCTGATATGTCTAGGAGTCTATGGAAAATAGAGACCGACTATTATATATATATAGATACGATTTTCTATCGGGATAAAATAATCCGAATCGCACGGCTGGACGCGCGGCTAATTTACTCCTCGCGTATAGTCCTGAAGTTAAAAAAAAATGTTATTACCAGTCTTACGATCGGGTACGGGTACGGGCCACGATAAACTTCTTTCAGTAGGTACCTACTCGGTGAACCGTAATACGCGTGTGAATCGTTTTAACCACACGTACCCGGTGGACTTTTGTGGACTTTATTGAATTCGCGCACCTTCAGTTCATCTACCTTTCTGACTGATACGTATCTGTAATGTTTTCTCTAATTATATATTGTTCGGTAGAAAATAGGAAAAACTCGAAAAGTCGAATAGTGAATAATTTTTTTTTTCAAACCAAACGTGTATAAAGCGTAATTTTTCGGCCACGAATTCGGTTTGGATGAATTTTTATTAATAAAATCCGAGTAACTCCTATATTGTACGGTATTTTTGAGAACTTTTTTACAAATTTATCGAATGTACTTTGTTTTGATGGTATATATATATATAATATGTGGAGTATATAATTTCGAGAACGCGAATTTTATGTCTTTCGTTTGTTCACATTTCGAATAGTAAACGAAAAAAAAACTTTATTACTTTTTTGTCAATATGTATATTGTATATTGTGGCCGTCGTACCTAGCTGTTCCAATTTTCTAGACTCGACGAAAAGTTTTATACTTGTTTGTCGACTGTACATTGACTTTTACCCATATATTATATATATATATATAAGTACAACGAATAACGCCTCGGGTCATTTATTAACTCGGACCGACTCGTTAAAACCGCGTCGTTTCGGTGCAGAAAAATTTACTTTTCCCCCCACCACCGCGGTGTCGTATAAAGTTTGCGAATATACAAACACAGAAGAAACGATTTTATATATTAATAATAATCGGTGGTGCACATAATTTCCGTGTAGACTTGTACACGATTCTCGACGCTCGGGAAGTTTTTCTTTTACTCCAGTAATCAATATATATATAAGATATATATAGGTAGTCCTTTCGTTTTAATTTTTAATTTTTTTTTTGAAAATCTTAAAACGGCCGGTAGTAAATATATACGCTTATATAGTCGGGGAAAAAGGTTCGCAGAATATGTGAAGCGCCCGGTTTTCAATTTCCAATCGCTAGTAACTTTTCGTAATATATACAATTTAAGAATATTCCCATAATTATACGTTATACAATAAAAAAAAAAAATATATATAATTGACCTTTATAAGTAAATATATCATAAAAGTAAACGCAAATAATAATAATAATAATAATAATAATAATAATAAACGCGTTTAATTTAAACGAGAGTGTTTTTTTTACATTAAATAATAATAATTTTCTTTGTCGCTTTTTTTTTTTTTTTGCTCGACTTTTTTGGAGCGTTTTGAAAAGGAATAATAATTAGATTTCCCGAACGTTTAAAAAGGCAGGCGGGCGGGTGTATAGGTATAATATATATTGAAGAAGAAAAAAAAACGATCGCTCTCGCGGTAACGCCTCTGAAGTGTGGCGTTCATTCGCGACTACGTATTCGTTGCGTGAGCCTCGATCGCTTAAAATATTGTGATGAGATCGTACAGAAAACGAGCTAAAATTTTACCATAATTTTATACAAATAACGCGTCATTTCAGCCGCTGCGAGCTTGACAATTCATCTTAAAACGGGAGCTGTATATAATGGCTCTTGTGTAAGATACGTTTTATTAGAGCGCGTTTTCGATTAAAAACTCGAATTTTATTTGATAGTTTATTATTTTTTTGAACTGATATCAGTCATACCGTTGTTTGTGGTAGATGCTGCAGACGGTACGCGCTGTGTCGCAATATTCAGTTTATACGAGATTGATAGTTCCCGTTGAAATATTTCCAATTCGATCTCTGCTTTTTTTCCCCTCGTAACACTATACGGCTGCGCCCGTGTCAAATATAAACTCACTGTTATTTCGAGAATTTTCGGTTAATCAATTAATTATAATTTTTATAGCCGTTTTACGACAGTGAACGAATTGTAATGACCACTCAACGTAAAAAAAAAAATGATTTAAAAAAAATCGTTGCTCCAAAAACTAGGTATGAAATTTGAGATACGCGGATGCTGGTGTTGCTGCCTCTTGCGTATAACGGAAACCGCAGCTACTATAGGTGCTATGTAGTCCATATTGCGTGGAAACGGTTGATCGCACGACGATTTCTCGAAAATAAAACGTATTGTAATTTAATAACGAATAATATATAAATTGTATATAAATGTGGGGAAATTCAAAAATAAAATGCATAATATATATGATTATATTATTGTTTGTCAATATATTATAATAACGCGCGTAAATAAAAAATAATAAAACTCGAAGCGAAGGACGTGGTGTTCGGTACGTTTCGGACGTATTGTAATTTTTTTTTTTTTTTTTTGTGTATTTCCGCTGTCCTATCGCGATAAATTTTAAGGCTTCTATGAAACGCCATTTGTAGTCGGACGTCAGCTATCCCGTTATTGGCAATTCATTTGTTTCTCGATCAATTATTGTCGGATTCGCGATTGGTTTTCGATAGGAGCGGGTTAGGGTAATATTGTCGCTTATTGCGATCAGTGTATTGACGGAATACGTCTTGTAATATATAGTTAATACGTTCTTGTCGAGATAAATCGATACGCGCAGGAGTTTTGACCGCGAGTGTGGTCGACGACTTGCTCTATTGCTAAGCGTATAATATAATATATACCAAGGCGCAGAAGCCGGCAGACAAAATTTTTTTTTTGGGGGAGTTTTAGAGTATAAATGTGTTTTTTTTTTTACTAACAAAATTTTAAAACGTAAATTAGCCGAATAAAACACGAAATTATTATTTAAATTAAGTACACGACGCAGGGACGCCCGCAGAAGAATATGTCAGTAGGTGCAAAAATATTATTGGAGGCAGTATAAGCCGTGGGGGCTTTGCCCCACACCCCCTAAATGGCTTATTATTAACAGGTATACCCTGCAGGGCTCGTAATTTCGCTGAGATCCGTGTGGATTGGGAAATATTACACTTACCGTCTTACCTAATTAGTACATTAACAAGATAATTAATAATATTTATTTTAATAATATATTGTTATATATAAGGATATTTATTATTATTATTTAATTATTTTATATATATTTATTATTACGATTAAATTCAGAAAATGTTATTGTATAAATTATTATATTTCGAACCTTCGAATGTTTTAAATAATGGACACAATAATCTTTTTTTATGTGTCGTTGCGGAAAAATCTCAAGGGGTGCAACCGCACCCCCTGGCCCCCCTCCGGGCGTCCCTGACACGACATTCATTTTTTTTTTTTTGAATTTTGAAATTTTTATTTTGTAATCACAGCGACACGTGTACAAATTTCGAATGTAATAAACGCGTTTAAAATCATTATAGATTTTATTTTAAGAAAAAATCTCGCCGGATGGAGGGTTCTAAACCTCTGGTCGCGACCTTGTATATAATACGTGCCTATAATGATAGTTATCCAGTCATATATATTATATAGGTGTACATTCGTTTTTCCAACAGAATTTCCGCGGTAAATGTTGTTTGGGGGGATTCGCAGCGCGGTTATCGGGTTAAAAGTGTGTTAGGTATTTTATTGCCGCGGTACGATATAATTCGTAAATTACGCCGGTGCCACTGGGAATTGTTCCAAGGGGGGGGGAAGGGAGTGGTAAAGTAATGTGTCTGACTCGGAACAATATTTTGATGGGACCGTAAACGTCGAATGGTGTACTCGAATTTTCCGTTTGTTTAGTTAAATTCAAACGTTATTATATAGGCAATAACATAATAATATTTTTTTTTTAACACTAATAATAATAACTAATCGAATCGATTTAGAATAACTGTGTAATATTATCAGGGCCGTCGTAGCAAGACCCAATAGCGCTCCTGGCAACGAGCAGAATTTTTTTTGCTGTTCAAAATTATTAAGGAGACGCTCGCGCTGTCTCAGTCTTTACCGATGCGCGCCGCGCCTAAAATCATCGACAGGTAAATTGAGGCGGACTCCCATTGGAATTGCGCCTCTGGTATTATTGCGCCTCTGGCAAAAGCCCTCTTGCCTGCAGTGTCCGTATATACATAGATACGGCCCCCCGTATATTATGTTTCGGGGGCTTGAATCCTGTTTCGTCAATATCGACCGTTAATAAGCGTTAAAAATCTAAATCAATACAATATACAATAATATATATGCAATATATGGAAATCATAAAAGTTCAAAATCGGTATTTATAATATACCATTCAGCCAAACGGCGTGTAACAAATAAAATGTTTATAAAATATCGATATTATAAAATCACTTTCGAAATACTGAGTATAAAATATATCGGCGAGCCAAATCGGTATCTCAATAACCGATACTATCTAATATATAATATATTGTACACGGCCGCGGCGCTTCGATCTGTCCTCCTATATATACAGAAAAAAAAAAAAAATACAAAATAAATCTCAAGCGGGATATACATACGTATATTTCGTCGTGTAAAAGGTTTTGTCGCATTTCCTGTTTTCAATATAAGGTCGTGTTTTTAAACTAGTGATTTGTTTAATATCGTTTTGTGATCGTGCGAAAGAGACTTATTCTTCTGTAATACAATGGGAAATTGAAATGTTCGAATTGGACGAAGGGCAAGAAATCAGTACTACGGGATCGCGGGGAAGTTTTATTCCGTACAGAAGCCACTATAAAGTCCGGGAACATACTGCAGAAATGCTCGTTTTGCGCGCTGACTCCGAGAAAACGTTCTCGAATTCGATCGGTTTTTTTCTGGTTTTCAAAATTTCTGAGCAATCGTACGGACGATATTATATCACAAGGCGAGGTGTCTTTTTCTTTTCTCTCTATACATTATTCGGATCGAACGTTCCAGTAAGTTGTTATAAAATGTCTATGTATCGGAAATCTTTTATTTGTCAAAATCTTTTTTTTTTTAAATATTTTCATACTCCCGCAATAAAAACGTAAACTCGGCTCATTGTAATTATAAAATCAATTTTATTAGTACTCGAGATTATTTGTCGTTACGATACGCGTTATATACGGTTCGAAGAGTTTTCGAAAGCATTTGATTTTTGCGTTTTTTTTTTTGCCGTCTAATGACGACGAAAAAACGAGTTAGTCTGTGTAATATTCACGGGCGGATCCACAGAGGAAATTAATAAGACCCCCCCAAAAAAAAAAAAGGTCATCGATTTTTTTCTGTATTTTGCCGACAAACCCAACAAAGTCTTAACGATTAAATGGCCGGTTGACGTTAATATTTACCCGGCGCGATTTCCTTCTCTGAGAAAAAAAAAAATAGGTCGTCCCTTATCATTATAGTGAAGGAATTTCGGATGCTTTTCATCGATTTTTTCGTTATATCGAATAAATACACGTGAGATTTTGTAATTCATAAAAAAAAAAAAAAAAAAATAGTAATACCTTGTAAATAAGGTAACTATAAAAATATGATATTTAAATCTATTTATTTGTGGAACAATTTTTGAAAATAATCTTCCCCCAAGAAAAAATCGACTCTTTGATCCGTCACTGTATATTATAATATAATAACACTCGTAGAAGAACGTACGTATAATATGCAAATAACGTTTTGTGAAAATTTCATCGATACGCGATCGTATGTATATATTTGTTTTGATACACTTTTTTCAAATCTAAATAAACCGTAGTTGAAATATAATAACGCGAAGGGTTATTTATGAAAAACGTTTTTCTTTCGAACGAAAAAATAAATAAATACGCGCGTCGTCTGCAGCAGCAGCAGCGCTATACGCCCCCCTCGGGCGGGGGGGGGGTGTATGGAAAAAAAATCAAGAGAACCGCGTAGAGGCTGTACGCACTAATTTACCGGGGGGGGGGGACTCGAAAACAAACGTCGAAATCATTCAAAATTAAATCCGCGTAATATAGCGTATTATTATAAAATATTCTGTAGGTATTTTCAAAAACAATGTTGTATATAACACGTTCACTCGAATTATTTAAACGAGTACCTATATACGTAATCATATACATACTTGTATAAATGCAAAATACGCAATTATATATTCCCTCGAAAACCGGATAAAAAAATATAAAGTGCAAAAAAAAAAAAAAAAGAATCTAGATTGAAATATATATATGCGATGTATTACTACTGTTACGCAGCGCACTTTTTTTTCCCCCGCGTTTTTAGAAACGCGCTTTTCTTTTTACACGCGCCGAACAAAATGAGCGTAGTGAAACGTATATATGATATTGTTTTTTTTTTTTTGTTTTTTAGATTCTGAAGCGGAGCGATGGATCTATTGTTTTTACAATGACGTTTATTATTATTTTTCTATTCCGTGTACAGATTTTCGACCAGAACATGAGTGCTCCGATCTCTTCGGTCACGGTTTGTTTCCCGGCAGCAATTCGCGTCTAGTTGGTACCCACTTTAGAGAGGTCATTTTTCGATTTTTCTCAAAAGCGCCTAAACAAATAATTAAAAAAACGCTAAAAATGCAATTCCGTCTTAATAATAATCGATTGTTGTGTATTTATTCGTAATTTCGAAACTAATATTCATAGGAACCTGAAATTTTCGCCAAATGTGTAACTATTATTACTCGACTGTATTTACGAGAAAAGTAAGCCGCGCTCAGAATCGTTTTTGTCGAACGCAATGACTCGTCGTTGCATTCAAATTTGAAATAAATACGAAACACTAAGATCTTTATCATCCAAATAATTCACTTAAACGACGTCCCGCGGCTCTTTACCCCCTTTTTTTTTTGGTTCTCTTCAAACGGTCGGCACCCGTATTATATAATATACGAGTATATGAAAATCGCGCGAAAAAAAATGACGGAAATCGTCAGAAAAAAAAAACCTACTTGTATTCAAAGTTTTTCCGGAATTTTCAGTATTTAGTACACGCGCACTATTCGTACACGTTTTTAGATTTACATACGAATTCGTGCTGCAGGCGTCGTTACGCGTATATTATAAACGCTGCGAATGCGTGTATAAGGCTTCGAATACGCTGCAGGAGCTGCAAGTACACTGAAATTCGTTATTATTATTATTATTATTATTGTTATCAACTGTAATGAATGTGTTCGATTGAAACATCGAAAACCGTATAATTACGTGTACATTATAATAATAATAATAATAATAATTTGTTTGTGTAAAGCACTCGCGTAAGAGAAACGCCGCCGTTGTGCTGACGTTGCAGTTCGTTTTGCAAAAATGTGTAATCGTTTACATTTCAAACAGCAACGATCCAGAGTCGTACGAACCCGACGATTGCATAGTGCGTAATACGTTCGCTGTTCGTTCGTTCGTTTTGTTTTTTGTTTTTTTGTCGAATTTCCACACCAAATACTCGATCCGAGCTTTAAGAGGAGCGTAATATTATACGGCAGACACACACGCGTACTCGTATATACAATTAACGCGAGTATATAATATATATACTGTTTATACAGTTGTACACATCACGTAATAGGGTGCTTCGTCGCGTATATTATCTGGACGATCCGGAAAAATTCAATATTGACTTTAAACCACCGCACGAGCTCGAAACACAACAATAATTATTATTATTATTATTGTATACGCGGTCGACGGATATTAAAATTCGACACTGCATCAGTCGCGCAGACGATATGTTTTCATTTATAAACCGTAATATAATAATAATAATAATAATAGAATAAAAAAAATATATATCGTAAATCGTCGTTTCGTATGCCCGCGGAGTCGCGCGGCGTTTCACTGATATTTTGAAATCAGAAGTGACTGTGCGTTAATATTAGATATTATTGTCGCCAGGGCCGTATTAGCCAATATAGGCACTATAGGCACTGTGCTTAGGGCCTACGAATATTTTTGTAATATTTTTTTTATTTTTTTTATTATAATCTGTATACGTTTAATTGGTCAGAATAAATTGTCTTCGTTATCGGTTCTTGCAATTGAAAACGAATTGTTTCAAGAAATTGATACCGAAGAACTAATATTAAATCATTTGCAAACGAAAAATTTCGTAAAAAAGTTTAGCAACTATAAAAATATATTTAATATACTACAGAATTGTTTTTTTTTTTTTGTCACAGTTATTTTTTGTTTGATGTGTATACCTGAATACGAGTACCTAATAAAGAAATACGCAAAATGGTATAAAATAGAAGTGGTTTTTATGGTTTTTGGCAATTTCGTTTTATATATTTTGGAGTAAAATAAATTGTTTTTACGATTTTTTAAAATCGTTATCGCATATAAAAAGTTATGAAAGTTATTATATAAAAGTTTCGATTTGATTTTTGTGTTTATATTTTTTTGTTTTTAAAAGCTAAACATTGAAATTCATCACTTTCTCTCCAAAGAGAAAATTTCTTAACCATTTGTGCCTAGGGCCCGCACGATAATGTTAATCCGGGCCTGATTGTCGCGCCAAAGACGAACCGACGAGCTTTTCGTTATCGTGTAGAGTTTCGATGTGGAAAACTACTACCCGATGAGTGGCGACTCGGAATAAACGCTAAACAAAAATTCAATAAACTATAATTATCGCAATATATTATTCGTATTTATGATAACGAAATTTTTAAGAAACAGTCGACCGTATTATATAATATGTTCTCCATGTCGGAATCGCATAAATTACGTTACCAACCGCGGTTATATAATATGTCTAATAATTTAAAATACGGTTGAAAAAGTCCATCTCGAGAAATGAATGTTTACGAGAAATTCAAATACTTCTTGGATAACCGTTTCCCAACAACGAATCATAAACGCGTTGTTTGACGATTACTGGAATTTATGGGAAAAAAAGTTTACGCGCGAGTTATTCGAGTTTAAACAGTTTTGTAATGCCGTATAAGTGTATCATGCAGTTTTGTATGCAAAGGAATCGGTAAAATCAGTTACAAAAAAAAAAAAAATTATATATTTGGACTTCCGACAACTCCGAATACACGTCCGAAAAACGTTGATGTACTTAGACAAGAATAAAAATATTAATTCATGTCTCGTGTAACGAATATAAGAACGACGTTGTATAGAAGTCGGCTGTTGTTTTATAAAGCGTTATTATAGCACATCAGAGTGAGCCTATTAGTCGGATCCGTTTTCGAAACTGTTGGTCACATCCAAACGCGTACCGTGTAAATGTTTTTTGTAAAATATTCGATTTTTTTTTTTTATGATAACTAACATTTTCCAAAAATCGTCGTCCGACAAGTCCCCCATAGTTATAATACGATTTGTTCGAACGGTATTTTCGGAATAAAAACAAAACCAATTGGACGATAATCATTACTTTTATGTTTTACATAATATACGTGTATATATATATATATTTTTTTTTTTCAATTACGGCAGAAATGAGTGTTGTACGTTATTCGTAAACAAATTAAAAAAACGTCCTTGACAAATAATTAATAAAATAAATTATTTATCAGTTATAAATTATGCGCGCATCGTAGTACAGTTATACAAGTATTCTGTACAGAGTAATACGCCTAAATTACCGCGGCGTATCCCGTTCGAACCGACTGTATAAATGCTAAATAGCGTTCAAACAATATAATTGTTATATTATTTTATAATTGCGGTGGGGCGACGTGCAATTGATAGCAGCAGTGCGATCGATACCGTCTATGCAGCGATGTGCCTATATAATACGGTAGGTAGGTACCAGCTATTATGTGCGCGCGTTGTGCGACAATTATTGTTAAATGGCCACCAACGGACGATAATTTATTACTGTAGTGCGGCGACGCATTGACGATTGATTTGTTGGAAATTTCCGTCCCGTTGCGAAATTATAGTGCCTTTGAATCGTATAATGTCAAAAGGTCCTCACCACAAGGGGTACTCGTGAATCGCGGGTTGATGAACGCGGTTAACGTGTCGAAAAAACAATAACGCAAAGGTCGTTAGAACGGACGCGTCCGCGTTGTTTACTGGTTTTACGCAGACGTCACAATATGCTCCGACGAAACCGTCAGATTTTGGCTGATATCAAGTGTGAAATCTGCGCTGTGAGAATAACTGTCGCAGCTTTGTCACACGCGTCACAGGTGTCCAGGCCTTACTAGACCGAACTAGGTACTCCGAAATTCAGCTCGTCATAATGCGCGCGGACACTAATCGCTGATTCGTCTCGTCAACGAGGTCACGAGACTCGCGAGAAACAAATCCACTGTGAAGTAATCAATGGGGAATGGGAATTTCGACCGGTGGGCGGACATAATCCGATTAGTGAAAAAGGCGTAAAGGCCTGATATTTAGATCCTGTTTTTCGGCGCGGGAAACCGACGACGAATGTCGAGATCGGATGGTCGACGAGGAAAAGAATGGTGTACCAGCTTCACACTGGTGCTACGGTATATGCACCAGTATATGAGACGTTGGAGGTACCTCTGGTTCTGAGGAACTGCATCTACATTTCTGGTAGATTTTTTTCAAAACGAACGGGCTAGCCAAAGAAGATTTAAAAAAGATATCATGTTTAACCGACGTGTGACCTCGTCCAAAGCGGACTATGGAGACGATTTTTTCGAATTGCAATATTGTCGTCTCCGACGTCAGTATAACACGCGTATTGAAGTTTTCTGATTCCAAACAATTTTTTTTACCCGTGACTTATTATTATCAGCCGTAGCTAAGGGTTGGGTTATATTTTCAAAAAAAAAAAACAACACTTTTAGAACGCTATAAAGTTTTCACTCAAAATCAGACGAGTCTCACGATTTCGTGTCGGTGCGAAATCCCTTTGAGCGTCTCTGAATAAAGTGTATAATGCAGAGCGGTAAGACGGTTAGTGAAAAAAAATGATGATTATGATTCGTGAACATTTTTGGTTTTTCAATCTGCCGCGAGTGATTTTACTTTTATATAAAAATTATCGTGTCGATTGTACGTGTTATTCTTGTATCAATTTTTTTTTTTTATTGAATATATATATTGTACAGTTACGTTTATTTTTACATATGCATGAAACTATGTAAAGATCTTTTTGGTGCTCGTCCAAATATTCTGTCTGTTAGACTCCACTAACCACTTTATTTTGATTGGCAAACCAAACGTAACGTCTCATCCAGTGGCGGATTTAACGGTCGAACGTTGAACGTTGACGTCAAGTCCTACCGGGGGCCTTCGCTGACAAAACATAAACACGTTTTAATGGCTTAATCGTATCTTAACTATACATTGTCGGGCCACGTCGTTGTTAGATTTATCCATTTAGATTACTCAAGCGTTATCTTATCGATATACTCATATAATATTAGGTACTATTGTATTATTCAACCATATAATTCTTAAAAATATCAGCTGTAGTGCGAAGATTTAAACGTAAACGATTTGATGAAAAAAATAGGATTGTTTTCTAAATGAATGCGAAACGGGTATGAAAACGATGAGGCTAGTGTATATACGATTGCCAATTAAATTTCACAACTGACAATGTTAAGACGTATTACGAGAAACGCAACTTTTCTTACTCTGCCTGTAAGTGTATATAATATAGGTACAGCTAGTGTAGGAAGATTGCAATGAGTTTTTTGAAAAATAATTAAAAATCATCATGACGATTATATTGTAATACCGTATACGTTGAACGGGACACGTCAGAAAATACAAAATTCGTAATCTCCCGTCGAATTATTTTCCGTAAAGAGTTCATATGTACTATAAATCGATTAAATGTATAGAGATTATAGATTATTGTAATTATTTATAGACAGATTTAAATTTAGTTTAGTTACAATAATGAAAAAAACTCAAAGAAATCGTATTATTTTTAAATGCATTTTTTTTGTGTATCTGATTTTTCGACTCGGCAGACGCTTGAACACTCCGACCGGACATTTTTCCTCAATTCCGTTACTGCACTCATATCAGTATCGAACAAACGCATAAATGCTTTCGATTTGTTATCGTATGCGTAAATGAAAACGTCGGTTGTTACTCGTTCAATAATTTATTAATAATGATTTGAATACATAAACATCTTATAAACAACACAATAATATTTTATGTGTGAAGTGTGTGCATAAATAATTTTTAGGTTGTTGTCTGTATAGAGGTTTTTGTTTTCTCATTTATTATTTATATACGTTCGAATAGTATAAGTACATGTAGGTAGTCGCGGGGATTCTTGTTTCAGACTTCTTTTTAATTTTCGGTACGTTTTCTATAGTAGAATTTTTTTCCCGATTAAATAATGTTTTATTATGATTTAGATACCAGTTTAGTAATGATTTTTTTTTTTTTTGTATTAATCGTCTCAAATTTAAAATTGCCATTGATACATAATATTCGTTTACGTTTTACATTTTCGTAATATTAAATTATAACGCACGTTATTGTACGCGCATTTTAAGTAGCCTGTAATTGTAGACGCGGACAGCTGATTACCCACAGTATTTTAATTATTACTCCTATGATCGCGGGTTAATGCGACTATATATAGTAGGTTATTATACAGTAGTGTGTCAAATGAATTGCACGGGAAAAATGAAACGGTGTTTGTTGTTAGGCGATAATAGCGACACACACACACACTGCGCGAACGAGATGAAACGTAAATATTGAAATTAGTGAAATTAACTTTAAACGGTTATGTAATTTTTTTAAATAGTTTTTTTTTTTTACTATATTTACTATTATTTACACGGCATTATGTAATATATTTAATACAACTAAAATACGGCGCTCTCTATAAAATATACAGAAAAAAAAAAATAGGTGAAATTTATAAATCATATATAATCGTTAATATTAAGCTATTATAATGTAGAAAAAAAACAAATTTCCCTCTTTAGTTTTCATACGTATTATTTTATTGGTATATCTTTAGTGTATTTCTATATAAATGATAGTATAGTGGTTATAAGTTTTTTTTTTGTTTGTATTTTTAAATAACGTATTACGTACGTAATACGATTTAATAATTATAGTGGATATTTTATGCGTATTTATGACCGCCTTAAGAAAACGCCATAAATTTAGTGCTAAAAAAAAAAAAATTTAATAATAATAATCATTATAACAAAGGGTAGATAACCGCGGGACTAAAATAATATAAAGGAGTCGTCTTACGTTTTTTTTTTTTCAAATTTTTGGCGGTTGAAACATATACATTGTGGTTCACTATATTTTACCAACTAATACCTATTATTATTATTATATAAGATCCTTAAAAAGTTTAAAATTTAATAAACAAAGTAGTTTTTTCTTTTTTTTTTTATTAAAAATACATATTACCCGTTTTACTATGGAACCGTTTTAATATTTAATCTTTTATTATTATTATTATTTATTAATTGTATTCTTTTTAATAAACTGAAATCGATTAGAATAGAACGTGTTCTATTTAAGTCGATTTGTACACGTCATGCGTGTTTGTAAAATGTAAAATAATCATTAAAAAAAAAAATAAAGAAACATAAAAAACGGTTTTTTCATTTTGTCGAAATTCTATTTTATTATTACACCGTGTATAATCGTAAAAAAAACCCTGCGCGTGATTGCGGCGCGTATACAATGGCATAACTTATTATAAAGTATAGTGCACTTTTATGTACAAAAGTGCGTATTTGTGTAGTGGCCCTGTACTTCAAACTTAAAAAAAAAAAATAAATCAAAGTTTTTTTTTTTTTTGATATTTTTATATATTTAGCAGTAAAAAAAAAAAATATTCGTTATGATACGAGTGGTTTTGTAAAGAGTATATGTTTTTATTAAAATGACATTTTTTTTTTTTAACGAAATTAATTGACATTATATGATATGAATAAAACGTGCGTTTTATTTTTATGTCAACATTATAGTTATACCAGCTGCAGTGTATGAGAAAATAAAAACGATGTAAAATAATACGTCGTACGAAATTATTCGCTATTAATAATAATTTAGTATAGAGAATTGTATTTATTTATTTTTGTTAATGAGTCGTCACACTGGCAATTGCAGAGAATTATTTTTTCCTCCTTTTTACATCGCTCGAATTATTATTTGGCTTCTATATAATATAAACGTCGCGATACGAGAATTATTGTAATCGCGCGTCGTCTCTAGCGACTTGAAAATATCAGTTTTTTTTTTATATAATATATTATATATTATATTTACTGCTAAATAATTTAGTAATAATTACGAACACGTCAAAAACAGAAATCGAGAAACTGTACAGTAATTGGTAACGACGCGCCAACACCTACGACGACGACGCCACTATATAAAATATACGCTCGTATATATTATTATTATTATTATTATTTTACAAATATATAAAATACGTACAAGTGCAGCGTGTAATGGTTTCAACTCGTTCGGAAACCGTTGAATTTTGTCGAAACTATTAATGTACAATATTAAATATGTGTATGTACCGCGCGTAGAAGAGAATATTGGTGAAAACCGTTTTGAATTCGCGTTAAAAAAAAATAATAAAAAATATTCGAATCTAAAAAGTGTTCTAATAATATATTCGTGTCTCTCACAAAAACCCGCGCGTATCGTTTATTAAGGACATTGGAAATTAAATTTTTTCATTATTTCCGAAACATAAGAACGCGATATCGCGTTTAAAAATGAAAATAAATATATTATTTTATTTATATATATATATATATATATATATTTTCGAAAACTATACGATTACAGACGTTGCAGCTGCGCGTTTTAGTAAAAAAAAAAAAACGAGTCGTATTACTGTAATAATAATATTCCCGGATCGGTGACCACCGGGATTTTTATAGTTACGCGTTTTTTTTTTTCGTTCCTCCATAATTGATCGCTCGGAAAGCTATAAACGTTATAATAACGAGCCATATTAAATTTCGCATCGGTGTGCACATATATTTTCGCATTTCGAACGAGGGCTAAACATATATATATATATATTTATAATAATAATTAAGTGATTTGTTCGGGGCGTAAAAAAAAAAAACGTATTATAATCATGATAAACGAGTGTTTTGATCCTTGACATATTTTTTTTTTGAAGGTATATATTATGTATATACAGGGTGATCGTATACGAGTCACCGTGCAGCACTATTATATATAGGTATCTATACATATATCTGCCGAGATTTCGAACAAATTTCGTTTCGGTGTATTTTTTTTTTTTTGTTCGTTATTCGATCATATCGTTATATATACCTACGCAAACAGATTTTAAAACTTTTGAGTAATGTATATATATATATATTTTTTTTTTCGTTACGCTTTTTTAAAAAAAGAGAAACAAAATAAAGAAACGTGAAAATCCGTATTTCGGAAACGGTTAGGCGTTGTAGTGCCGGCTATTTTTTTACTCGGTGCACATGTATTCGAACTTTATTATACTGCACTGTACAATGAAAGGAGGGGGGGGGACGAATTCAAAATTTATTTTATAATTTGTGTTTATATACGTTACATGGCTGCATTGAAACGGTCGAGGCACGCAGGTGAAAAACCTAGCAGCTCGCCTATATATATATATATAATTTATTGTGTGTATAATAAATAAGACGACGCTGCAGGTGCGAATTTTTTAATTTTTTCTTTTGGTGCACACAAAAATAGCCATCATAGGACCGGTTTAATTATTTCATTTTCGTTGATTTATATACTACGTTTCAGAGAGCGTGAATTGTCAATATCAACTGGAGTGCCGCGTAGTTCAACAACGTTTGTCGTCGTTTTAAAACGTATATACGTTCGCGTGAATTCCGACCGGAAAAAAAAAATGTGTAATTGAAAAAACCGTATGGCCGACGATAAAAAAGACCCTGCACAACGTATGCGCGCAGTTAAAATTCTACGCCAAACACGCCGTAATCGATGATTATTTTTAAAGAAATTGTTGCCTCGAGGGCGAATTAGATCGTTATTGTGGTAGATGTTAAAAACCGCGGATTTATTCATTGCATTCGATAAAACTATTCTGAACGGAGCTTCGGTGTGATAAACAAACGACAATCGATTAAGACGAAATTGCATTTTTAGCGTTTTTATGTGATTTTTGATAGTTTTTCCTGATTTTTGAAAAAAGTATTGAGAAAATCGAAAATCGACCTCTCTAGAGTACAAACAAGACGCGATTTGTAATCGGAAAAGGTGCTACGCGAAAAGATCCGAGCACTCCTTCTGGTAGAATTTTTGGGCACAGACATAAAATAAAAAACACTATACGTCATTGTAAAACCGATACGTAATTCCTCGTTCCGCTCAGAATCTAAAATCATATATAACGAAAACGCGTTAATATTATTCGTATATTGTCCGTGTGGTTCTTTTTACTTTTGTGCCTTATCAAATAAAACAAAATTATTATCAAATAATAATTTACTTTTGGACAATATATGATTTACAAGGGCCCCTTAATCATTCACCAGACCCAGAAGGCCCCAAAAACTCTATATAAAAAAAAAAATAAATAAATAACACGTGTCCGCGTCGGACATGTGGAATGTTGTGATGTTCCTGCAGTGGCACGGCCGTATAGCGAACGAAAAACTGTAAGAGCGTGTCCTTCATATACGGCGGGTCGAGTGCACGCGCGCGTGTATCGCGACAAAGCGACGCGGCGTTGACCGCGCGACGGCGGTGGTGGCGGCGGCGGCGGCGGATCTCACCGGTCAAATTCACTTGTGATAACTGCACCGGTCGTGCCGCGCGTACAGTCGGCGGTAAATTCCCGACGTCGTCGATCGCGCTCGATTATTCGGACCGCGGTGGCCCCCGACACACGTGATTACCCCGCAAAGACAATATATAGTTTTTATATAGATTCTGAGCAGAGCGACGAATCCTATTACGGTTTTATAAAGCTGCAGTGTTTTTTTTTTTTTTTTATGCCTGTACTATAGTGGCGTATTCGTCAATCAGTGGCGGCTCTAGCATTACATTTTTTTGGGGGGGGGAGGCCAAAAAAAATTGAGTTGATGTCTTGATGACCTTTTTTTTTTGTTAATAATAATTAAGGTCAACAACTATTGATCAATGAGCATAGGTACAATATCCTTTTTAAAATAAATAAATTACGCTGTAATTTTTTTTTTTTTTATAGTGTATAATACCGGCGAGTATTCGTCGACCACCAAAGCTCTTTTTTTTAAGAATTGGGCCCCTGGGCCCCCCCCTAAAGCCGCCGCTGTCGTCAATAATATACCGTTATTACGTTATGGAAAAAAAAATTCTCAAAAACTTTCTTTTAATTTTGGACTATTTATAACAATTCTATAAATTGTTATAATGTTTTGAATTCATAAAAAGGGGTTAGTTTTTGTTATATATAAAATATTATACGCCGCGGAGTTCCCGCTCAGAATCGTTTTATCGAATGCAACGATTTTGTCATATTGCTTTCAAATTTATAGTGACAATACGCAATACACTCTAAAATGTTTATCCGAGTAATTCACTCGAGCGACATTCACAAAGCCTTACGGCTCGTTACCTTTTTTTTTTTTTTTTGTTATTTTTTGAACGAAATTTCGAATTATACTGAGCGTTCGAATCGCTGAGTATTGCCCTGTTTTATAGTGGTCGGAGGGCGAACAAAAAAAAATTCGAATTACTGAGAGCCACGAAAAAACGTGAATATAAAATGTGTACGAAGTATGTGTTTTGTGTAATAACGATTAAAATAATCATATAATACGCGTACGACGATGATGCGTGTGTAGTATACGGAATTTAATAATATAAAGTGTGTAGTAATTAAAATGAGAAATTATTATTTTTCGAAAAAAAAATCTGTAATTTTTTTTTTCTCCTGCGTCGAATTCCTCGTATATAGTTTCATTTTTTTTCAATACTGTTTTCTGTACTGAATAATGCTTCGAAAACGTCGACACCGACCACTGCAGTTATGGCTGGAGCGAGAATTCGCGTGATTTCTCTAACGACGAACCGGCTTCTTTCGAAGTTACAATAGAGTGAAGAGGGTTTTCAACGTCTTCGTTAATGATCGATACGTATGCATGTATACATATTGATTATAATAGGAAATCATATTTTATAATAACGGCAGGGCTAGGATTCCGTATAGCGTTCGCTATAATATCGTTATCGAATAACTACAGATAAAAATAGCGTTTATAGTACACGTTTATAAAGATCCTCACGTATAAAAAAAATCCTATGTTCGCGTACTTTAAGCGTTTACGATTTTTTCGCGTTAAATTTCAATTATTTTGCGTTTTTTTCGTAACCAAATGAAGGCGAGACAAATTAGCCACTTCGTATTATTAAATTGTCGCGATATCATCCATATGCAGTGTGCGCTTATACCAATTCTTATATAAAACTATTTTTTTTTTTTAAAAGGGCAAATTTTAAGATTTTTTTTCGGTCATATTGTATAGTCGTTGCATTTCAGTACTTTTCAGCGGGATAAAATCCGAGCCCTATTTTCGTAAGTCACTCGGGAACTAAGTCTTCGGGCACCACGTCTATTCGCACGAATTTTCGCCGACCGACATTTAAGTCCAGCACGTCATAGGCGCAAATCCTCATCAAATCCTAGGTGTGCTAATTAAGCCCCAACAAAAATTACTTATCACAGACACGTCAGCAGCTTCGCCCTATAGTTCTCCTCAATAAGTGTACCGTATACGTATTTTTACGTTAAAATGATAACTTAAGAAAAATAAATATTATAAATTTTTAGTTTTAATAGCAATTATTATTTTATATATTAACAACAAAACAATTGATTACTCCAAAAATATTATGTAAATAATTGCTCAAAGAAAATTTATTTTAATTGTATTTTAAAAGACGCTAAAATCTGTTTTTTTCCCCGCAAATTTGTTCAAAACTATTTCAGTATTTATTTCAATATGTATCACTATATGGTCTGCAGTGCATCGATTTGTTTCAATGGAAACTGTTGGGGGTGCTAATTCGTATTCTGTGGGTGCTAAGCACCCTTAGCACCCCTGGGATTTGCGTCAATGCAGCACGTCGTTATTGTATATTGTAACGACGAATTTTTATTTTTTTCGTATAAAAAGTCAACTCGAGATTTGACTGCGAGGTCGGTCGCCACTACGTTTTACACAGGCTCTTTTAAAACATAATATCGCTTTGTATCACCCCGTTTCGCTTTTTATGAAATGTTTATATTTAAAGTTTATTTTTTTCATACGTACGTTTGTGTGAAATGTCCAGCATTTCGTCTGAAAGTTATTTCGAATCGAATTTCACTGTTCGGCGTATATTTCGCCAAAATCGCCGACGGGACATTACTCTTCGATTACTACTAAAAATATCTGAAGATAAAACACAATTTTTTTATTCCGAGACGTTTAAAAAATATATCTGCACGTTTATTATTTTTAAAAATAAAAAAAAAAATCCTCTCTTATATTCTTATATATATATATATATATACTATATCTATAAGCCTTGTTTATATTATATACAATAATATAATTAATTAATAATTTATATTATGTGTTTAACGTGTTTACTTTGTCGCGGACGGAATATTTTATTCGTATAAGTTAGCCATAAATGCACGTTTGTGTACACAGTCGACAATTTTAGCAACGACTAAAACAGATATTTTAATGATAGCGCTCGCATAACGCTTAAGATATTAATAAACGAATAATTAACGATAATTAATTGATCCGTCTAACGCGCGTCTTATAAAAGCGTTTGAAATTTGCATATTTTTATTAGCGAACATTATTTGTCGGCAAACTCCATTTTAAAAAAAAAAAAATATAAATCTCAAACGTAAATTCGTGCATACATTTTTAGAGGGGTGTTTTGACACGTCAATTGTCTTCTTATCCAATTAACTAATTTATCGGAAACGTTCGTTTTTTTTCTCCTTACGAAGCATATGATATTTATATTTAAACTCTATGATCGTTACGAAATTTCAAACTTCGACGTTATTATTAGTGTAATTGAGTAAACGCGATAAGTTCGCGTTCTGTACTATTACAATATTATATTATGTATAGAAATAGTTTAGGCTGGCCGGTATTTTATCGTTTATTTATTTAAATATTTCAACTTACGACTGTGTAATCGAATTAAATTAAACGATTTTCGGGCAAAGTGTAATAATTATTGTTTATATTTATTTGGTCATTATTATTATTATTATTATTATTATTATTATTATTATTATTATTATTATTATTATTATTATTATTATTATTATTATTATTATTATTATTATTATTATTATTATTATTATTATTATTATTATTATTATATTGTATATTATTATAATATAATGGTCGAGTGGCATTTACAAATAATTCTAATAAAATCGTGTAAATATATATTATTTTTAATTTGTTATATGTTTACTCGTAGGTAATGATGTATATAATAACACAGTCATTATTTATCGATTTTTTTTAAACAGCATTTTCGGTTTTAAAATCTTATTTATTTCGTATATATATATAAATATAAAAAATATGCAGTAATTTTTTTTTTAAGGCCGACTCTCACTTGTCCGCGTAATTATAGTTATTTCTTGGTTTCGCTGTTTTCATAGGATTTATTACAATACCGCGCTGCTGCACGTACAGCGTTTGCGCAAGTTTCGAGACCAGTCTCGACACACAAACGCGTTATATTATTTAAAATAACGTAAAACGCCGTTCCTCCTTATCGCTGTTATTATTATTATTATTATTGTTTTTATTTATAGAAAATTTATTTCGACTACGTGTCATTGGTCAGACCTTAACCGTTTGTTGCACTGAAATATGGATATTTATTCGATATAAAGGTTTTCTCACAGAAAACTGAGTATATCTGATATTATCATAGACCTTAGCATACATTATATTTTCTTATATTACGCGTAATACTTGCGTATAGTGTGTTGAAACACACGAAAACGAGCAAAATACATTAAAAAAAAAACGGCGATTTTGGTGTTTTTACCGTTTCACTCCATTAAATCGTTTTCGAAAATTAGATTCTTTGCACGAGCTTGAGTAGGTCTTCTTGCAAGCAATCCACTGTAATTTGTTTTTCAGTATTGGCGCGGTTACACGAAACGATCGTCTTAATTTTCGTTCGACCGCTGTAGGAAAGCGAATTTTTTTTTAAAATTAATTGAGTTTGTTATGTATAACACAGCCTAACAAAAAAAAAAAAAAATTATAAGTACCTAGTCGTATACCTTTACTTTAATTGAACGGGTTTATTAAATTTCCAGTTTTTGTAATGAGTACGTGTACAGCCAGGATACTTTAATATACTTATATATATATATTTATAGGTGTCGAGTTTCCGTCCAGCTTGTTCGCTTCGGAAAAAGCCAGTTTTGTTAGTTGTTTTGTTTAGTCGGTAATTATTCCGGATTCGCATTCTTTCTTCAGTATTCCGTTGTTATTTTTAATTTGAAAACCATTGCCATAAACCGTTCATCGCGTTCGAAACGCTCATTCAAGTATAGTTGCTCATAAAATAAAACACAACCCGTTTTCCGATGTTATATTTACGATTAAAATATATATTATTTTTGAATTTTATCCACGCAATTATGCATCCCATAAAATTTTTTAAACGATTTAGCCGTAAATCGTAGCTATTATGGATCACGTTTACTCGTTGTACACAATATATTGTTACGGATTGTATATTGTTTCTATAAATGTTAAAAAAAAAAAATTTAATTAAATATTTTATCGACTTTTTGCTATTTCCGTAAAAAAAAGAGATTCGTCTTTAATCCGTGAAAATAAGTTTTAAAATGATATAGTTGCGTAAAAAAAAAAAAATATTTAAATTATAAATACGCGCGGCAATTATTGTAAGGTTATAATACATTCGCTTCGCTCAGAATTAAAAATAATATCGCGCGTCGCGCGTAATTTTACTGAAAAATGAATTCCAATATTCTAAAAATAAATATTTGAAAGTATACTTAGAGCGTATGTGTTGTAATCTATTTAATCTAAGAAGCGTGCGTACGAAATTTTTGGTGCACTAAGATGCGCGTGTAAACGGAGAAAACAAAAAAATGTTTAAACACACCACACTTCCTTTAAAAATCTAAAATTAACATTCCTAAAAATAAAACCATGTCAACGATGTTCACGTTTGTGAAATTGATGGAACAACCAATTGCGGTCTGATCGTGTTTAAATATTTTATCGAAATCATAATCTACCGTCAAAAATGAATTGATTTTACTTCGTAAAGATTAATAATTTTATGATCGAGATATATTGTTATTACATTTGGTCATCTTAGAGCAGTGGCGTGGCGAACTCGAGAAAAATTAAGAATTTTTATTGTTGGACCCATACTGTATCATCCACACCTCAAAACAAGAATAAAAAAAAAAAAACGAATTTCACTCTTTTTCGAATAAGTTTTTAAAAATTTGTTTATGTTGTCATTATATAAATAACAAGGTTATTTTTAGCGCATTAGAATATCTTTCGGGTCGGGTCGTTGTCTCTATTCGTAATCAACTACGTTTACAACTCAAAAACGCCAAACTTTCCAAACGTTTTTGGTCCATCGCAAAAAGTAAACGTGCCTTTTTTTTAATTTAAAAATAAAACGAAAAAAAAATGTAATTATATATAATCTCGTATTTCTGAAGATAATAAAAGGGAGGAGATTTTAAATACTAAGGCTTCAGAAAAAAAAAACTCTGTTAATAATATTCGAAACTTTCACTCCGTAAAAGTAAACAGCAGGTTTAAGACGCAAAGTAAGTAAAAGTAGACGTAGGTATAAAGTTTTTAGTTTGACGATTACATATTATGTGATATTGAGATCATTTTCATAAGTGTAGAAGAATCAACGAGCGAAATTACTTTGGAAAATGATTTTATTCTGCAGGCGCAGGAGTTCCTGCACGTGTTTTTCACTTTTGAATTATATCGTTTTCTTCTTTATCTTTAACGGTCATTCTCATTCGTTGTCTTTTGGTAAATTAAAAGTAAGTACAAACAGTATTTAACGCTCATTTCGCATGTACCAATAGTAAGTATATATCAAACGATTATGTACATTCAATTTATAGTAGTAAAGAACCTTCCCGCGGAGAACTCCTCGACCATAAATAGTTGAGGCGCGTGCATCAAATTATGTCCTTCGTCACGCCACAGTTCTAGAGCGTAACGGTTCTCAACCGCGGTGACGGATCCCTTCCAATGATGAGGTCCTTAAACGAGCACTCTGGTGTCCGCGGTACTACGGGTCTTTGTTCGTTTCCACGCGCCAAAATAGTAAATGATGACTATAATAACGTATAAGTATAGCGAGTACTTATATATATATAAATAATTATTACTAAAGATATAATAATTCGCGTGTGATCGATGTATATTATTGTGTTATTTTAATAGGCAAAAAAAGTCAAATTCATAAAAAAAAAACAATACTTTTTATACGTTTTCACGAATTTAATTATAAAAAAAAAAAATTAAAATTTTCGGAAGTAAACCGTTTGAATTCTGGATAACGAAAAATGGCTCTACAAAATTTGAAAAAATTTTTTTTTTGGTAAAATGTCTTTTGTTATTTAGATTTGAATTTTTTTTGTCTATTTATTATTTTCGGCTGTAAAAGAAAATAGAACTTTTTTTTTTTGTTCGCGGAAAGGATATAAGTGCCTCTGAATTTTTTTCAAAAATAATTTCAACTATTCCGCGCATGATGCAGAACATTTGTTGTTGTGTAATTGTTGTATAATTAATACAATTAAAATTCAACGTATTTATTATAATTAACGTGATTATATTATAATTAATATGAATTTTGTGTATTGCGGGCTGCTGTATTAATATAAAATATATGTAATACATTCTTTTATTACCAGCATACGAATTAAAAATAACAATGAAAAACTTCAAACGTTTCTCTCTCTCTCTCTTACTGGGTGGTCCGTGTAGAGGTTATAATATTATCTTGAAAACCTTCTTCCGTAGAAGTTACTTTTTTGAAAGAAAATAAAAAAAAATAATGTTAATTTATTAATACGCCTTTATACGTTATGATGTTAATCGTTATAAATATACTTATATTGTAATATGTATATTTCGTTCCAATTATCCGCATTTGAATTCGTTTATATTAATTAAAAGAATATAATTATTATATCATAAATATATACGAGTAAAATACGTGTAATTACGCGGTTTATCTGTAAACGCTCGCAGACATCTTATATATTATATTATGACACTATAAAATAAATAACACATATTTCCGGTTATGCGTTGTACAGTGTTGTTATTATTATTAATAAATAACGCGAGCGTACGGGGTTTTTTTTTTAAATTTTTTTTATTGACGTCTGAAATTGTGGAACTTGAATAGGTTTTACATTGGTACCTATATATAAGAGCACAGGGACCTCTTGCTCGTACATACACTTTTAATTTAGTTTCGACGAATATTAAAACAATTAATATAGATAACCTTGACGACTAATATATTAATAATATATATATATAATAATATATTATACGACACCTACGCAGATACATTTGAAAAAAATATTTTTTTAAATGGAACGAAACGGCCGTAATCAGTCGATTTCAATCGAATCGAATTATGCATATATACATATAGGTTCTTAGAAGAAAAAAAAAACCAGTCAATCACAGTATATATTTGAATTTAAATTTTACTACTTATAAAAATATTTTTCAAACGACAATCTATTACATTTCTTATGTAACGTCGTACGTACGCGTAACCTTAAAAAAATATAACCTCATTTGATTATTGTTTGAAACACAGTGCACAGTACGCGGTATATCTGTACGTAAATATAAATTGAATTGAAATATTCATACTTGTAAATTTGAGTCATCCCACATAATGACGGTCTTGTAAAGTTTTCGAACGTTTTTTTTTTTTTTATTCGAATAAAATCATTTAAATACGTTTTTCGTATTCGAATATTTATTGGAAACACGAGGACATGTTTTATTATAAAAAATTTATTATTTTTGTTGCAGACTATTATATATTATACAAATTATAATAATCGGAAAAATGATTGAGTACATAATATTGCGACGGGAGATTGTCCGATAGTCGTTATCGTTATCGTTATACGCGTTAATGGCTATATACTGCGAAAATGAACAATGTACTCAATTTTTTACCGAATAAGTTACGGTTACATTTTTTATTTTTTATTTAATGATAATTTCTATTTAATGTTAAGCTACTAATTTATATATATATACTATACGAAAAAAAATAATTTGGCGAAGTTTTTCGTTTTATTATTTTATATATAATGCGCGCTATAAAATATATATATTACGATTAATTATTATTTTACATTTTAATATGTAAATAATATATTACAATTTATTAACTAACACAATATTTATTATTTATAAAAATCAACGCACAAAATTTGTCGAATTTTAATATTCGCTTAAAATAGATATATAATTGTGTAAATTATATTAAATAAAATAATTATAATTTTAACGTTTATCGAAAAGTATATACGTATATATATATATATACATTTTGTTTTTTGTTTTTATATTTGGACTATTATGCGGACAATGTACACATATTGGTGTTTTACAATTACACTTTTTTTCGGAGTAAACAATATTGTTTTCACGCTGTATACGCGCTTATATTTGTTTTTGGTGACCATAATACTTTGTATTATTTTATATGGATTTAGAACTGAACACGCGTATACACCGATATTGGAAGTCCTGCTATTGACAATTTGATAAATTTGACGGTTTCCAGGTAAATTGAATTTCATTCAGAATCGTTTTTTTTTTATCATCGTTTCCGAATTCAGTACCGTTATATGTGCCTTACACTATATATAAAACATCCGTCCAAGTAATCTATTTGAACCGCACGATTTCAACTATACACGGCTGTACAGGACTTCATTATTGTAAATGCACGGTAAAAGAAAAATACGACTTTTACATATCGCTCTCAAACTCGCCGCAGGGCGCAGACTCAAATATTACGGTTTTATGTATGTTTTTACGTAGAATTATACGTATTTCAAGCTCCTCGTATTTAATCATAATAAATCGTGTTTAAAATTTTAAATTACACAGTTGTTTGCGGAGTGATAATTAATCGGCTCGAAAAGAGTTAATTTGTATAATAATAATAATAATAATAATAATAATAATAATAATAATAATAATAATAATAATAATAATAATAATAATGATAAAACACGATTCAAATAATATAAATAATGAAATACCCGAGCCGTGCCAGTAGAGTGATTTTATTTGATTAAAGAAAACGATACCGAAATAAGAAATACTACTTTACTGCGTATAAGTGCGGAGTATCTCTGTATTTTTTTTTTTTGCTTTTATTTGTGAAAAAACGTATTTTAAAAAAACGTCACGTCAAAATACTTGCCATCGGGGGTAAGTAATAACTTTGTTTTCTCCGTCACGTAGAACGCATCACTGATTTTTGTATGAAATCATCAATAAATACGGTATAATATAATTGTAAAAAAAAAGTAACAATAAAACTGTGATTTTTTTCCAGATTAAAATCACATTATAATAAATATAATAATGCGCGCAAAGGATATTACGTGAAAAACAAGAACCGAACGAATAAACGAAAATATTTAATGAACGCGTTTCTGTTCTCCTTTAATAATTATACTCTATTATAAATATTTATAATATATATATATATATATAATATTTTAACGTCGAGCAAAGAATTATTACAATTATCACGGAGTCGTTATTCGTTTTCTTTGCCAGCGATTCTAAAACACCGGTATTTGTATCAGTTCTTATTAAATAAACATTTTAATTATTTCGGCATTTATATATTGTGTAAAATATTTTCAACTCTCTCTCTCTCTGTCTAAGTCCCGCGCAGTGATCCGTTATTTTTCTGCGAACAATATGAAATTAATTAAAAAGAAAAAATATTTTACTTTGGTATATTTTATGAACGAAACGTGTGTATATCTTTAGAGTTTTTGTTTATTGATTTAAAAATTGCAAAAATACACTCGTGTACGTCATATGATAATAAATAACAATTTACAGAGCTTAAAATTTTCGTTTTTCGTACTGCACACACGTTTCGAGGATTATTTTTAAATAAAATTTATTTAAAAAGTGGCGGATTCAACGAAAACGGTCCCCAGGCGGCAAATACGCTATTTCCGATTTCGAAATATTGTTTCGACAATAATGAACGAATGTACGTTCCTAGGTGGACATTTATTTTGAAAAAGTCGACCAGCACTATATACTGCTATATGCGTTCTACTATTGAATTTTAAATAACGTTCGGGCAAACGATAGATATTTCTTAATAGGTTTTCATTGTCGAGGTCCAAGTAAAAGTGATTAGGGACGAATCGAAACGGTATGTTTTATTCAAAAACCGAGCGGTAAACTGTATGTACCCATATAGTTACCGAGTCACGAAAATAATAGAAACTTTGCGACTTCCGAGCCGTGTTCTCTTCGTTAGTAAATTTTAATTTAACGCGTTAATTAATTTAATATACGCGTCATTTACTTTTCGGTGTACCTTTTTTTCTTCTTCAATTTATACGTAAAATAACAACAAAAAATTAGTATTGAAATTCGACAAATATTGCGCATATAAATAACATTCGATTCAAAAAAAAAAAAAATTATTATAATATTTTTTATTATTCGAACTCGAGCTTCGACGTCAATTATATAAATATTAGATCAGAGGCTAAAATACATACTTTTTCGTACTGCGCACTTTAGGATTTTATCACCTTCCCCATCAGCGGCCTCATTTTAATTTTCGATAGGGATGGGGGCTATGTTTTAATCAGCTCATCGGAAAATAAACCGCTCGCTTATAAACGTATGCATCTCAATACAGTTGCCATCTTTTATAATAATTGTATAAATAGCCGAGATTTATGTGTTAAATACGCAATAACTCAAAATAATTTTAAACACATAACTAAAATAACCTATTTATAACGAATATAAGTTTTAATAACGTAAATGAACACTGTGATACGTATTTTTTGTTCAATGTAAAATCGAAAACAAATACCGTAATACAGAGCATCGGTTCCCAAAGTGTGTTCCGCGGAACCTAGGGGTTCCGTATACAACAATCACAAGGGTTCCGCGAGTTGGAACCATACGCGTGTATAATACGATTAGCCTTTTTCAATTAATATTTCAAGTATTCATATAGTGGAAAAATTAAGGTTGAGCGAGAGTTGACGGGGTTCCGTAAAAAACACAATAATCCATTTTCTAAGGGTGCCGTAGCCGCAAAAGTTTGATATGGAGAATAGAGCCACTGCACACTTTTTAATTCCGTACTATACACACTTAACGTTTCGTATTACACAAAGTGTGTCGTACTGCACACAATTTTAGCACTTGTATTAGACAAACGTATTTACATTTTTTTTTTTTTTTTATTACAGTATAACACTTGTATTTACTCGCTAGTTCTAAATCGATTCGCGCGATTCCGTCGCTTCGAGAAAATTTCCCGTTTGTTCGCTCGATCCGTGGTACCTGCAGGATTCCGACACTGACGACATACCGTTAATACGATGTCATGGTCGACTGCTCCTCGCGGGTTCCGCAGGTGGAGCGTATTGTAATATAGGGGCTCTTCTTATTTGGCCGTTAAATTGTACGAACTACGGGTGAGAGTTTTGTGCACCCGATGGTGTTTATTACAGGACTCGCACAGCGTTTCCTTATTGTGTTCACGGGCCATTAACGGTCGAGTCAAATTAAAAACGCGATGTGTTTGTATAATTTACATTAAACGCGAAGTGTAAAATAATTAGTATAAACGGTAATAATTAAAAAAAAAAAAATTTCCGAAAAATACGCACTGTGTGTTATTAAAAAAAAATTATAACGAAAGAATAAAAAAACTCCGATAAATTACTTTCTTTTTCCACGAATAACACTCAACTCGGTCGCTTCGTCATAATATATAGTTATGTAATGAATATATAATATTATATACGTATAGTGAACGCGATACGGGGAATCTGTGACGTATTATAATATGTCTTCCGAGTGTGGCGATGACCGAAATAATAATAAAAAAAAAATTCTGTGCAAAACACGAATCGTAAAAGGTTTTCACTTAGAACACAATATCGATTAATAATTATTGTTTACCGAGTATAACGAACGCGGTTTTGCGCTTATCTTCCAAAGGTTATCGTCAATGTGCGGTATCGTAATCGGCTCTACGGTCGGAAACGCGTTTTCTGTCGGAACAAATAAAACGTTATTGGCGTTTGGAAAAAAAAAGAATCATATCCTTTATAAGACGATGTCCGTTCTCTTGGGCATGCTCGCGCGGCACTGCCGACGCCGGAACCTATTTGTAAAACACGCTAAAAAATAAAAATTAGAATTCAAACGATATTACTCGGACGATTATTATTTTATTCGCGTCGAACACTTTACATATAGGGGGTGATTAGAGACGATTTCGATAAAAATATGCGCGTATTTTTTTTTTTTTTTTTTTACGCGTTACCGGAAACTATTCGGTAATAATAATATATTTACAGAGAAATACCCGTTTCATTCGTAATACAGCTTATTATTATTATGCGCGTACAATTATAATATATATACCTATGTACTTCTACCGTACGTTTCCGATATAATAATAATATTAATTGAAAAACGAAACGATAACGCGTTTTGAATTAGCGCATTTCGTACCGTGGCCGCAGTGGCGTGCCCAAGAATTTTCAATGGGGGGTGATGTTATAAGTGAATAGTAAAAATACATTTTGATGAATTGTCATGGTAATACCAAAAGCTTAAATGTTTCAAGCTCTCCAAAATCGTTTCTAGCTTATAATATTGTGTACGTTTGTAAATTGTTCTATAATTAAAATGAATTTAAATTATAACGCACTAATACCAAGTTGTTCAATTAACACAACGCCATTAGACTGAAATAATGTATTTGCATTTTTAAAAACAAACAAAACAAATAAAATACTTAGAAACTTACACAATAGCTTTAAACAGCTATCGAATTTTCAAACGAAGTTTCCATGCTTAACTCTGTAATTGTTTTACAATAAAAAAAATACGCGTAAAAGCAAAAATATTTTTGTAAGTAAGCTGCGATTAATTGAAAAAACAGTAAAGGCCAATACTAATTTATTAACTAGGCATTAGTGTATGTGTGGCATCACTGTATAATATAATAAGTGATAGCTACTAAATAAAGTAATAAATACTGAAAGAATACGCATATTAAATACGTATATAGCCATTAGAATACAAATATATATATATTTGTATATTATATACTTAACATTTGTACAGTTTTAACCGTGATCTGTGTATCTCATTTAAACTACGTATTCTTCGTCTTTATTGAACATTTTAAAGTTTAAACCGTTATAGCATTTTTAAATAAAAATAATTTATAAACCAGAATTATTAGAAAATATATAATTATCATTTCAATACATTTTAAAGTATAGTAGGTATATGTTAAAATAAATGTATAAAACACTTTGCAACAATATAAAAATATGGAAATATAAAATGTAGAATATTTTGTTAAAATAAGTCCAATAATGATATTTTGAAATTCAATACACATCGTATCATGACTCTAAAACAGCTGTTATGACTAATAAGTTGTTTTCTGTAGGTCAGCAAAAAATAATGGGGGAGGATATAACCCCTAACCCCCCACTGAGCACGCCACTGATCGTGGGTAAGAGATATTGAAATGTTTAAAATACAAAGTTAATACGGTCGGCCGAGCGCTATATAACGTTTGTTATTTGTATATACGCCCGTTAACACAATAATAATTATAAATACGCGTTCACGACGAGTGTATATGTATATTATAAAGTCGTAATTGGTCTTCGTAATGCAGAATGAAAAAAAAAAATATATAGGTATTTATACAAATAGAAGAAGAAAAAAAAACGTTTCGTTAAAACAAGAAGATATCGTTATATGAATGAATGAATGAAAACGATGTATATTTTATTTTTATAATTAGTTACGTATAGTTAGTAAACGGAATAATTAAAACGGGATAAATATTTTGTAATTCCACTGTATTATAATTTTGTGTACGCCTGTTAAAGTGTTATTACTGTTAATCGTACGGCACACGATTAATATTATAATAATAAATAATTAGTGTGCGGAAATGCGATTTTATATATATATACTGTTGCGCTGTCCGGTTAAATCCTATAATATATTGAAATTTCAATAATCGTAATACTATCAAACTGTACGAGTAGTTTTAAATTAAAAAAAAAAATATATATGCAACGGCGTCACGAACGTTTCGACTATAAGAGCAAATATTACGCGGTCTATGTACCATCCACCTAAAAAAAAATATAAAAATATTTTTGTTTCTCGCTATTTTGTCGGAAGAAAACGTATTATAGCAAATGGATAATTGCAGCAATATGTGAGCGGCAAGAGTTGAGGAGGAGATTTGAATGCGCGGAGAACGGATACGACCTATAGAGAGGATAAATGTTTGAAAAAGAATGTGTTCGCGTGTTTGCAGCTAAAATAGAAGAAGACAGTCGAGGTCGACTGAAGTCATTACAGCGCGTCTCCTAATTGGAACCTATATATAATCAATTTATTATTATTTTTTTTTTTTATGAAATATTTTTGTTGCTGTCGTTGTATAAACGGCTATATTGCTGTGTACCTACAGTAAAGATTGTCCTGTTCGTCGTTGCATAATAATATTATGTGTATGCGCAATGATGTGTACATCATTTACGTATATATCTAAAACGTATCGCTTTATCTGACGACTGCTTCACGCGTGCAAATTAATAATTTTTAATTAAAATTTTTTTGCGAAGACCCGGTCCAGAATTATCTACCGTCCACTCTTCTAAATTTGTTTTTTGAAAGCAAAAAAAAAAAAAAATAGACTCATGACGCCAATGCGTATTAACCAACGTGCGCGTTTTCGATTCTCCCCAGGTTAATTACAGTTTTTTTCATACGAGTTGTACTATACACGCTGTTGGGTCTGAGCCTGCACACTGTGCCATATAATATATGTACGGTTTACAATTTAAATGTTGAAACATTAAAAAGTAATAAGCGTATGGACAAAATAGAAGAAAAAACAAATTATACCGTTTATTATTTACCGGCCAAATTACATTAATCGTGACTGTTTTATGTGTGGCGAAAGCAGCTTGTCTAGGTGGTAACCTGCAGCAGTGGTGTCCGTATAGGGCACGAAGGGTATTCGCACAAAATTTTATGGAAAAATCGTGGGTATACTCTCAAACAGTTCAATTTCACTGCGTTTCGCTTTACATTATATCACTGAACAAAAAAAAAAACTGTTTTGACGAAGAAATTAAAAATAGATATAATTTAAATTTAATATCAACGTCAAATATCTTTATTATCTTGGCGTCAATAACAAAATTTAAAGACGTCATTATGTGTTTTCATTAATTCAATAAAATATTGTAAAAAGAGTCCTGATACCGTCTCATTATCCGTTCTCAGCGTCCCATTATAAGAATTCAAGAGCGGTACGCTGAAGTATTTAAAAAAAGAACAGCTACTTGGTTCCCTCGCAAATTCAGACTTGTCAGTTGTCATCATCGACGTTTAGACGTCGGCGGCCGAGTACCGTTTTCCTCGGGAAATTAGATTTCGTTTTTTTTTTATCACGACTATACGTATTCGACTCTCTTTTTCAATAATATATATATTACGTATACGTGTAAATATTTGACTTTGACTTTCTCTACAGAAAAAAAAAAAAAAGCGGTTTCCATTAAAAATCTCCGTCCGTCCTCCCGTACTCCTCGCGAACAAAAATAAATACCGGTTTCCTTTTGTCAACCGCGGTTTATTCCCCCGTGGTCACGTTTTACTTATTTTTTTTTCTTCACTTTTTACCGTATTATTATTATTATTATTTATAAGGTTTTTTTTTTATTATAGGAGAATTGCTATTCAGAACTATTGTAGGGCTCGTATCGTTTGTTGTTACCTATACGTGACGGCCGTCGAAAGAAAAAAAAATCGTCTTGTGGTATGGTCTTGGTTTTTGTTTCTGGTATTTTCGATCGGTCCAATCTCATATATATATATAAACGACTATTGGAGCGGAATAATAATAATAATAATAATAATAATAATAATAATAATAATAATAATAATAATAATAATAATAATAATAATAATAATAATAATAATAATAATAATATATATATTGTATTGACATCGTATTGAGTTTTGACAGAAAGTTTTGACCGGTGGAGAAGAAATCGGCGGAATGCTTGTAAGCGATTTGTGCAGACAGTCGAGTTTTTTTCTGTTATTATTTCGCGGAGACTTCGGAGGGTACGTGTTTGAAATATAAATACAGACGGTTCGCGTCATCCACTTTAATTGCGCGCACACCCCATTATTGGCGCGTGACGTTCCGCTGTATGTGCCCTACTGCCGTCAGATCCTGCGCAGTAAACGTGATTGCGTTTTATCAACAGAATAATAACGTATTTCTCAACTCTTTGCCTGCAGGCGAAATCGAGTAAAGGGACTAAAAAAAAAAAACAACCAAACCAATTGACAAAAGATCCGGACAATTCACGTAGGAGATGAGGAGAATGTGAACGAATGAGTATAATAAACAGAATCCACTCACGTTTTATCCCGACCAACGACGAGCGTGTGTAGGCCTTATGCGTACAAAACTCCAATAATATTATAAATACCCTCAACAACCCGACAACGACAGAAGACGTCCCTCAATGGACACTATAAGAAAATATATTTAAATTCACGAAACGCGTAGATCTAGAGAAAAATTTGTTGAATTCAAGCTGTATAATAATGCAAATGCAGTCAATCGTATGTAGGCTAATAATCTAACCACCGGATCCCTTATACCAATTGTCTTTCGAATAACCACTTTTTTTTTTCTGCAAAATATCTCACGTTATTATAATCATTGTATTTTAATAATTTTTATATTATAAATCGCATGAATATATAGGTACATAATAAAAAGTATTAACGTTAAAAACACACGTTTAATAATTATTTGTATAGTACGCGGGAAATTTAATATTTTATTTTTATTATAAGCGCTTAAAATTTACTTAACAAATTTAATTTTTATATATTTAATCTAGACATCCGTTTATGAGTTCAACGCTCGAAAACTTTAATCGTCGTAGTTCGGACTCGCAATGTTTTCCACACGCGCGGTTTCGAAACTTGTTTTCAATGCAAACAAGAGCGGCGGCGAAGGCTAATTTTTCGCATAAACGAGTTGTGAAGGCGATCGAATTAAAACTTTCAGAGTTTCACTCGAGATATTTCTGGATAATCCTTTCGAACGTGCGCGACCAGACATTTTCTAACTGATTAAAACGACTGTTTGTAGAAACGTCTACGTATAAAAGAGTGCAGTCTTCTTCCGACGCGGTTTTCAGCCCGTTTATTCGCGATTTTATATCAAATGCAAAAAAAGGGTGTGTAATTCCAGTTTTTACTCGTGTCCGGAACAGGAGAGTACATACTCTGTTCAGTTTAAGATTATACCGGGAGGCGGACGAAAATCGGTTCGTGTTCGCGCAGGCGAGGTTCCGTCGGTATTCTGATTGTCGGAAACCGTCGTGTGCCGCCGACTGTCGCCGACAGCAACAGCCAATGACAGAGCAGCTACTAGCCGCCTGGGGGGGCGGGTCTACCGTCGCTCCGCTAATAATCATTCAGCGTGCGCGTTCTCGGTATAATCTTAACCCGAACGGAGTATATACTCTCTCCTGTTCGGGGAAACGAGTAAAAACTGAATTACACACTCTTTTTTTGCAATATTTATATTCAATCAATTGTAAGTTTCGAGTATAATATATTTTACCGACTAATTTGTTTATTGCACACGCGTATGTCGTGTATACCGATAGTACCGCGGACCCCTAGCACGAATGTCACGGACTCTCAGGGGGCAGCGGATCACAGTTTGAGAATCGCTGATCTATACTATTGGAGCGTGTAGAAATTTAGAAAAAAAAACGTATTTACACAGCGAACGCGCATTTTTTTCGTAAATTATACGCGATTTACAGAGTTTTTTTTCCGGAATAAACGATACGCTTATATGCAGCGAATATTTTCCCGACTTGACGCCTATATAAACGTAAAACTCGTTTGTAAAAATAAAAAAAGTCGGTTGTACTGTAAACGTAATATTTCGAAATTTATTACGAAACTAACACAATATTCGTTTGTTCGACGAATTTATCACGTTGTACGGATTATAAGAAGAAAAAAAATATATATATATAAACCCATTAATATTGTTTTATCCGTACAATACGATAAGTATACTCGTATAGTTAATCAATCGTATTATTCATCAAGATTACTTGACACGTATATAACGTTTTTAAACTTTATATAAATAAAAGATATTCCCCACCCTCGAAATATAAGTATTAAAAATCTTTATAAATGTTTCATCTTTTTTTTTTTTTTCGAGAAATGATATCGCTATAAAATATACGTACCGGTTAGTCGTATTTGTTCTTTTCCATCGCGGTCCATCACGCAAAATATTGTATTCTTAAGCCTATATCCAATATTATAAAAATTAGTTTTAAAAAATGTTAACTCGATATTTGTCGAATACACTGCATTTGGACGACAGTACGTCGTAGGTATTGTATAATATCGCGTATTCGGCCGTGTAATATTACTACGATGTCTCGTAAATACCTACGTCCTACGCGTTACACGTATAATTTATGTACGCGAGGATTTACAATATTTTAAAGTGGGATGCTGGGATAATATCGGGTGTTCGTATTACAATGTTTCCGAAGATTTAAAATAGTGGACACCGCCGTGGGACGCGCTACAATTCGAACGTGGTGCCGTTTTATATATTATTATATAATGTCGTATACGATCGCGAGATTATATCGCGGATTATGTTAATCTCGTCGGCGTTTTACTATAGTATACCAGATGAGAGGGTTAAGCGAATCGTCGCGTTTTCATCGGTTCGTAGGCTCAGGACATGGTCGTTTAATGAGTATGGGGCTGAGGGAGGGGAGAGCAGGAGACTCCTGTAAATTTCCGTCAATATCGAAATATTATATTTAAACGGATTTTGTTAACAATTTTTTTACTATTGTTTTTCGTAAAATCTAACGTTGTAATTAAATAATAAAATACATTTTTTTTTTTCGCGCAGTATAATTTCCGAGAGACGTGGATGTGCTATTTTGGAATATCACTTTTTTTTTTCTGTCGTAATAAACAACACGCGACATTCAATTTAAACTCTATTTCGTACGTTTTTAAAACAATTTACATATTACCGTTCGTCGTTGTTATTGTGCTCGGATTTTTTCCACTTTGTGAAATATTCGTACAACGTTTTAGGTATTTTGTTCATTTTCTTCTGTTTACACTGCAGATAATATATATATATGCGGTCACTGTCCAAATATAAAACTCGGAGTTATTTGTATCGTTCTAAAAGCCGGATGCTGGTTTTATACTTTTATTTAGGTACGCGATATCACAACTAGCAAATTACGTTTTAATTTTGATTTTGTAATCGACTTGTTGTCAAAAGAGATGTGTACATAAACGTGGATTATTATCAATTCTATCGTATTATATACGTTATGGAACGCGATGAGACCAATACCACGCGGTGTGTCTTTAACAATTGTGCTACGGTTAATTATTATTATTATTTGCATTTTAAAATAAGTTTTCGTTTTCAGTATATTGAAATACAAAATAATTTCTTCTACACTAATATGCGCGTAATTAAAAAAAAAAAAAAATGATTATCGTCCTACGATTCGTCCCGCGTACCCGTTAAATGAATCTACATGGCTGTACATTATATAATATGGTGACACGACTGTAATATTATGTCTTTGAGGCGCGCGTGTCCGCGTAAACATTGAAAATAGCGAAGTAACGCCAAGAAATGTCCAAAACACATAAAAAATATAAAATAGAATATTTGAACTCACCTGCACACGCGTTTAAATTTATTTACGCCCGGCTACGTTTTACATAATACATTTGCTGACATTTTAACGAATTCCAACGAGGCGCAAAGACAATATTATAGTAATAACAAACAGTATATAATTCTTTACACCGAAGTATTCGCTGGATAAAACGTAGAGATTATTGACATAAACGTTTGTTTTTTTCGCGCGCTTATTTCGAAATACGAATTTCGATCGATCAATAATATCGTTTTTTTTTTTGAAAGTCTTTTGTCGTTTTAGAAGCGTGTGTGTGAGAGAGAGAGAGAGAAAATAATCGAAACTATATAGAGCACTTATGTAACACCGTCGCAATATGACTATAATAATATAATAATTTGCATTTGTTGTAAGCCGGGTTTTCTAAGTCCGGTTACAAATTATTTGCGAGTGGTGAATTGAGTTCAAAACACGATTAAAGAATAAAAACAATAATATAATTTGTATTTTAAAACAATATCGTATATATTTTGAAGTTTGGGCTACAGACGCGGAGTGAACACGTCCAGCACCAAATCTCAACTGTCTTTCTATTATACGTATTGGATATATATGTATTATTACAATAATATTATTCTTAATGGATATAATATGATTCATAACAAGATTATATATTAATGATTTAAGATAAATATTATATTATATCTAAAATAAAATTAGTATTAAATATGATAATTAATAATTAATTCTGGTGTGTCACGTGAACAAGGTTCACGACACATTATTTAAAAAAACATTTATTACTTTTTTTTTTATAATATATTTTTGTTCGTTTCACGTGGTCTCGGTCGTCGACAATACTACGTTACCTGCACAGCGCGCCTCTGCACATTATTGTGTCGAGGTGCGTACATAACGTTGCGCAATATGCGGCGGTCTGTTCAAGAGGGTTGTTTTCCCATACAATATAGCGTTCGGCACAGAGAGCGAGAGCGAGAGTGAGTCGACGTATTGTGTACAGTGTCCGACGCCATTGTGAGTCTTGTGTCCATCTCCTCTCTTCTCCTCATCGCGCGCACACCATTACCTGTACTTTTATGTCCTGCCGCGCATTATATTACACGTACCGCGTGCATGTATTGTCACAATACGTGTACACGTACAGAGAAGAAGAAGAAGAAAAAAATCCACGTACGCATTGGCGCAGGAACTATTTTTCACTTGGTGGGTTGGGGGGGGGGAGGGGGAGATGGCAAACGTTAAAGGCTTATACGTTTTTATTTTCTAGTACGTTATATAATATACATAAAAAAAACTCTCACCAATATGTTTAAATATTATAATAATATTACATAAAATGTCTACGGAAGCGTGAAACCAGTTAAATCGCATAAAAATATGTGTGAGAAATATAATACTCCATATTTTTTCATATATATATATATATATATAATATAATATTATTTATTTATTTATAAATATATACGGACTAATGTCCTTTTATTATTATATTATGTAGAGTATGTATACCGCATTTACTTAAAACTATATGTGTACACGTCTCATGCGAAACGCCTTGGCAAGGATTATAAAATTATATTCGAATTCTGGAAACAACAGTTTTTGTTGTTATTTTACGAGTGGGCCGCTCGTGTTTTTTGTGTTCCCGGTGCAGAGGAATTTTGTAAAACACTTCCGATTCGAGAAACACGTGGGTTTTTTTAATTCAGAAAAAGTGTATTTTATCGTTTTATACCCTCGTCGGCGCGGAGGTTTATTCAATTTCATCTCGTTCAATTAAATATTATTGGATTCCGAGCGACACTGCAGTATAATACGGCGGTTTTACAACGATACGTCTGTTTTATTTGATTTTTCTGCGTACAATTTTTCGATTAGAACGAGTGCTCCGATCCGGTAGCTGCACATTTCTTTCGAGAATTGCGGATTAGGTGAGCGAATTCCCATTATCAGCTGTACAGTGACGAAGAAGGGCGCGCGTTACCGAAAACTTATTAGATTTATGAAAACTGTAACGAAAAGGCGATTTCGCCATAATCACACGCAGTGGTAATTTCGAAAAATACAGTTTTGAAATTTTCTATGACTATATAATATGTGCGTCATTTATTACTATATTATTCTTCCTCTGGCCTCTATTATACTCTCCAGGAGTTTTCGCCGCCATAATCGAATCACTCCACTTTCTTCGGTCCCGCCTTATATATTTTTCCGCTGACCGGGTCTTCCAAATCTTTCTCCGCCACATCAGTCCGTCTCTTCCGAGATCGACCCCGTGGTCCTTTTCCTTCCGGCTTCCAGTCCAGTACCGATCTACAGTGCTGCGTCTTCACTACGCCGCGTTTCCACACGTCCCAGTCATTTTGGTATTTAACGGATCCGCATTGACTGTCGCCGTTTTCAGATGCTCTTGCCGAGTTCTCTGCAGTTGAACTGCCTACGCGCCATTGGTCTGTCCTCGCGTCCGTAACCGGCCCCCGCATATTCGCTTCTACATGTTTTATTTTCTAAAGTATTTAATCTTCTCTTTGCAGTGACACCGTTGTGGTGGCCCATACGTCACAACCACATATATGTGAAGCCTTATTATTGCTGCGCGCAACCTTACTTTTGTTCGTTTTGAAAACACTTTTGATTCGAAGAAGTCGTCAATCAATGCATAGAAAGCTCTTTCAGTTTTTGCTATTCTCGCCTCTATTTCGTGTGACCAATCATTTTGTTCTGCTCGGCATCAACACACAGAGGTATTGAAACTCTTCGACTTTCTCATAGGATTATAGTGTTTCTATATATCATCCGACACTGTTTCGCGACGTTTAATGGTTCCATTAACTTTGTTTTGTCTATGTTGATTTGTAACCCTGTTTGTCTTGCTCTTCGTATTTGATTACTAAATTAACGAAGAAAAAAATTGTTTAAAACTCCCAGCGATAGTTTATTGTAAATCACGTCTGAAACTCCATCGATTTCAAATTCGTAGTAGTATTTGGACGTCCTAAGTAAAGGTTCAATGCAGCCACTTCTATAGTCTTCTTTCTTTTAAAAAAATAATTTTAAAAAATCGATATAAAACCACACGATCTCCGTTACTGATATTACAATCAATATATCTAACAATATTAATGTAAATAAAATATTACAACGATTTCATATTTTACCTGTTGATTTCCGTTCTCACGGAATTCTCGAATTGTTTCATCACTCAATATTATGTCGATGGTTAAATATATACGAACAGGGTCGGAAAGAAACCTGCAGTGACGCAATTATAAAATGTGTTTTGGTCCAAGGCCGACCGAGTTTTTAGAGACACCCGATTTGTTTGTACACCGCGCGATGATACGTATTCACTTGTGTGTGTGTGTGTGTGTGTGGGGTCCTTTGTATTGTTGCAGCTATCCACCAGCTGCCTTCTGCGTACTTCTATAGCCCGCGCAGTGACTGCAGTAACCGTTTACACGGCAGTGTTTGAATTTCGGAGGCGCGCGAATTGGACGGAGTAAATTATTCATTTTAAAAAAAAAAAAAAAAATATTTCGCTAATTTTTTCTAAATTGAAAGCTCTACACGCAGTGATTTTCACGATTTTCAACAAAAACGAGTGCGATTTGATGATTTACATAATGAGTTTATATATCTATGACGTGTAATATGAAAATTATGGTTTCGGACACGCAATTTGTTCCAAATTCATGCATTGCTGTATGTATACAGTTACGAGATTCAGACGATTTTTGCTGAAGACCAGTAGAAAAAAAAAATGTTTTAAAAATCGAAATTACAGTGTTATGAACTCCTTGGTTATATATTAAATAGTTGATTTTCCTCATTTCCCATTGCCGTCGCACGACCGCGTCCGAAAGTGCAACGACAGTCGTGTTTCTATACGCGAAGTTCACGTCGTGAAAAATGTTTAACCAATAATTCGACTGTATAAATATTTAATTAGTAATATAATTTATCGTTAAATGACAACGGGACGGATTCATTTGAACGAACCCGTTCTACCAGTGGTGTAGATACGACGGGGGTGCAAGGGGTTTCCGCACCCGCCAAACCCTAAAAAAACCTTGTTCTTGTCATTTAAGATATTGAAATTCCATTTCGTTGATTGCGCGCACGGAGCTGAAATTTGATGTCAACGAATTTATCGTATTCTACAAAAACGATGAAATTACAGTAGAACGAAAAATGTTGTTATTTTTCCATTCTACCAAATTCAGCAGACTCTGTCTCTAACCATTCGACGCAGTTGCAAAAACCGTAGACAACGCCCGGCTCTGGACCGAGGAGGTCGTAACCAGGGCCGGCCTTAGATGTTTCGCCGCCCTAAGCAAATTTATTTCACGCTGCTCCTCAAGGGCTTATTTTAGGGGTGTGATAGGGGCATTCGCCTTCCCTCCATAATCATAAAATATGCATTAAAAATACATAAAACGTACACGGTGTATGACGATTTTATCACTTCAGATCTCGGCTCATTATAAAATCGCCGCCCTAGGTGGCTCCCTATAATTTGCTACGGCGTTGGGCCGGCCCTGGTCGCAACAATAGTTTACAGAGAAATGTCTCGTTTTATAACAACATTTTTATCGTTTTACAGCTGTGATTATAATAAAAATCAAACGACGTATCGAATCGAAAACGGATACGTTTGAAAACGTATACGCAGATTAAAAAAAAAAAAAATTCGTATATATATTTTTTTTTTTGTAACTAGCTTACGGTGATGCGGTTTCGATTGGAAATTATTATTCTCAGAGAAGAAATTTAATATACGAAAGTAAAAGTAGAGTTTGTTCGTCTAACGGGGTGTAAATAATCGAAAACTAACGTAGTAACTCCTCTTCTAACCGAGAGAGAGAGAGAGATGTCGCCGATGAAAATCGGAATGAAATAAATCTTCCAGAGTGTGAAGACACTGGAACACACGCCCGCCGGTGTGCGGTGTGAAATATTACTGTAAACGGAAATCTCTGTTGTACGCGCACGGAAATATCTCGTCGTCGGTTGTTTTTTTAGCGCGCCGAAACGCGGTTAGTGTACGGAATCACGCGTCCGGTGACGGGACGGCGGCGGCTGGCCAATCTCGTCGTGCCGCCGACTTATAATAATAATAATAACACCACATTGTTATATTTATTGTTATTTATCTATCCGCCGCCGCGGGAAAACGAGACCGACCTTGACCCCGCTAGCGTTTTGCGCGTGCGCCGCCGCCGCCGCCGGCCGCGCGCGCACGCATTTACTGCGACGTTCGCGTATGACGTCGACGATCGCTGCGCCGCTTCGGAATTCGCGGACGATCATTAACGTTATTATTGTTATACGGACGAACGTTTGTTGTTGTTGTTGTTGTTGTTTGGTCGTGCGGGACGCTAACCGTACTGCGCTCCTCACACCCAATTATCGTCGGGGACGCCCCGTGGGTGTTTGCGGGGTGGTTAAGAAGAACGTTTTGGGAAGCCCAAGGTCACAAGCGCAGCACGCCGACGTATGGTGGTGCGCGTATATTCTGCTGCAGTTCAGTGTTCGACATCACCGCAATTACCGGTGATTATAGGGCCCTTCTGAATCGATCACTAACCAAGCTACCTTTTTTTTTTTTTTTTTTTTAGAATTTTAAAAAGGTATTAATAAAATAACAATTTTCGTAACGCCTTGCGTTTTTTTTTCTGTTCTCCGAGATTTAGAAAAAAAAAAATTATCCAACAACAAATTTGTTTTATACTATATGTATAATTTTTTTATATACCTAAACGATTAAATATAGATGTATAGAGTAAATAGACGAATACCACTGACAAAACGTAATATTTAAACGAAATTTTTACGATTTTACGGAATTAATGAAAATAATAAAATACAATGTCTTTAAATTTTGTTATCGACGCGCAGAAAAGATAAAAAAAAATTATTTTTTCTTACGAATATAGATTTGAAAAAAATAGAAAAAATATTTATTCCCTATCCATGACCTAACCGTAATTACGCCACTGAAAGTCGGGTGAGTTTTTCTCGTGACGATATAGCTATTTTAATGTATGAAAATTCCGTTGCAAAAGCGGCGCTACAAAGCTGTAGCGTGGTTAGGTTAGGTTAGGTTAGGTTTGAGCTGGCCCGGTAATTAATATTTTTTCCCTTCGTGACCCACCATAATATTTTACGTTTATCGTTTTGTAAAAAAAATGCAAAATAAAACACATTTGAATGTCATACGGGTTTTTCATGAAGTCCAGTTGATAATCTCAATAATAATTATTATTTTTGTTGTAAATAACAGTTATTCGTATTGATGAATTTATTTTTGCTAAAAAGTTCAAATTATTATCAAACAAAATGATAAATAACAAAATTTAATGCGAGAATTTTATTAATTATGCGACCCGGTATTATATTTTCGTGGCCCGGTAATGGGTCGCGACCCGCCATTTGGGAAACGCTGCCCTAGAGGGGGACGACGAGGGAATTATTTAAACAAAATAAGCGGAGGGACGGAACGAGCTAATCAAAATAAGACGGCATCGCCCATATCCTCCTCCACTTCGACCACTGCGGACGTCGTAATAACCGCAACCTGTAACCGCGGCAATGCGGTTCGCCGAAATACGTCGCGCGCGCGACACTACTTGCGCGTCACGTTACGCGCCGCGCGCGCCGGCCGCTCATTAGCCGGACCGCTGTACCGCCGCCGTCACGAGGTAAATAAAAACGCGCCCCGCCGCCGCCGCCGTACCGAGTGTATGTGATAAAGTCGGCGGCGGCGGCGGCGGCGCGCGAGGTCGACGACATTGCGGAGACGTTATCGCGTCGTCGTCGTTTCCACCGCCGCCGTGCGCGAATCCCCCGCCCCCGCCGGCCCTTGCAAACTTTTAAAAACGCGTCGCTGCTCCGACCGCCGCCCCGGCCACCGAGGTCTGACGTCACCGCCACCGCCACCGCCACCGCCGCCGCCGTCCCCGACGTCACGGTATCGCCACCGCCGCCGAAACCGGCGCCCGACCGCCGTTGCCGCCGTTTATCCGCCGCCGTTTCAACGGCGGAAAAAGACTGGGGAAAAAAAATTTCTATTAAATTATGGCGCCGCCGTCCGTGTGCGTCGCGAAGCGCAATAAAAACGTTTTCCTAATGTCCGTTTCGCGAAATCGTGTACGCGTCAGTGGCGTATTTGAGACTTCACCTCACGGGGGGCGATGGTAAAAGAACTCTCCCCCTTCCCACCAATAAAAAAAATCATATGTAGGAATATAAAATTATTGAACAAAACACATTTTATTTATTATCATTATATGTATTTAATTTACAATAGTAAGTCTATATTTCTTTTTTGTACTATTATTAGCAAATGTATCAATTACATCATCTACATTTAATGTTATAGTACGGTGAATATTAAGCAATGCCAAACCCGTTAGGCGATCTTGCCCCATTTTTGATCTCGGCCAATATAATATAAAATAATATAATTTTTTTAAATCTCTCGGAGGGGGCGATTGCCCCTATCGCCCCCCTCAAATACGCCACTGGACTACGCGTTGTACACGATTAAAAAATCGAACGGAATTTTCACTGCAGCTAGTGTAATTAATACGTTACGATACGCGCACGTTATTATTATATTTCCCCGCAAATCGAATTCACCGTTTTTCGGTTTTACAATATTCCAAAAACAATATTTCGCATCCTGTTTTAAAATATGTTGATGAAAAATTCGGAAAAATATTGTGGAAAAATTCATTTACAATTAAAAAGTAGAAAATATAAAAAGAAAAAAAACATTTTTTTTTTTAACAAAACGCTTTTCTAAAAAAATATACACCCAGTGTCGGCCTGGCACACCAAAGGCCCCTGGATCTTTTTATTTTGGGGCCCCCTGCCCCTTGGTTTAATATGAAGTTAAAAAAGACATATCGATAAAAAACAATTCATTATATAGGGTGTCCCAGATCCAAGGGCGGAGTGACTGAAATTCTTACCGGGCAAATAAGATTTTTCCGGGCCACTTATGAAAAAAATTAATTTTTTTTTTTTGTTGGACTTGCGCCTTCTGTTTCCATATAGAGTTAATACAGATTAATAAAAGAACCTATGGTGAAGTTAGAATTTGGTGGTTGGATTTAATTTTTAAGTTAAAACAATCTGAAATTTGACAATTTTATCGTGTTTCTTTAATAGATTTATTTTTTCCGTTTTTCGGCTCGTACTATAATAATACAAGGCAAAGATTATAAAACTGGTGAGACATGGCGTTCAAAAATATTGGTATATAAAAAAAAAAAAAGATGGGGCCCCGGCCGCATTCGCGGCCTAGCGGCCATGGCCAGGCCGACCCTGTATACACCATATAGGTATATATATATATATATATGTATTATATATATTATTCTAAATGTATATAATTAATAAAATCAATTGCTTTGCACGTATGCGACTAAAAACAATTTTCCAAACGAGTACAATAATATTCGGCGAGAAATTTTCTCACAGTTATTTTTCAAATTCTAAAATAAAATAATAAAAAAAAAAAAAATACTGCCGTTACGGAATATTATTACTGCAGCTCGTAATTCAAGTACGTATTATAACGTCAACACAACACGACCGAATCGAATATAAATCATTTATCATAAATATTTATATTATTATATATAACGTTCATTTTTCATTCTCGGTCGCTCGTTATAATAATAATATAAATATATACACCTATAAGGTTTTTGGAGATATTTTATACGTGTTACAACATATATATATATTCGAGTTTTCACGGTCATTGTAGTTTATGTCGTTCTTTTTTTTTTTTTTCATCACGTAATATATTATATATTCGAACGGTACGCGCGTATGGCCACGGAGATTTGAAAAATTTAATATAACTTTTGCAGTTCAATTCGATATTCCTACACGGGGTTTGCAGTGTTAAAATTATTATTATGTTTCAGATTTTTTTTTTCTTCAAAATTTACGATAGCCATTATTGTCGTATACGAATTTATTAAAAAAAAATTCTATTAAAAATTTGCCGATTTATTCGAACGAATAACGTGAATTTATTTGAAAATTATTTGAACGCGTTCCGATAATATCGACGACGTGACGCGTATAATTAAACGCGTTTGGTATACCGAAATTTAAAAAAAATATATATATTTTTACTGCAATATATAACGGCTTTTTTTTTAACAATATTTCATTTTTTATTTCGATTTCATCGTAATTAAATTCGAATTCAATATATGAGTAGAATAGAACGGACCGGAGGATTTAAAGAGGATTTATATAAATAAGGAAAATAATAGAACGAAATTTATTGCGTTCGCAGTGATTTGTCAATAATTATTGGCGAAAATCTAAACGCTTATAATATTATATACGTACGAAGATTTTTTTAAAAAATTTTTCTAAAATCTCAAACGTCGTTTTTCGAAAGTCGTTGTAGACGTCATACGTTTTCCGTATAAAACCGTTTATTTCGAACTTATCTGTGAATCGAAATTGCAGTCTGTACGCCGCGTGTGTCCATATCGATTTTCTTCGAATCGAAATGTCCTTACATATAATGCAGGACGTTGTTGTTCATTGCGCGGACTGTAATCGGTATCGACCCAATTTCTCGAGAATATATTAGAAATAAAACGTATTCCGTGTAAAAAAATTTAAAAAGTCAAAGAAATGTATAGAAATTTTTTTTAGTGAATTTTTCGTATTATTTTTCGTTGCTTTTTAACACGATTTTAGTGTTCGTCGTTTCTACTTTAAAAAAAAAAACATTTCCTACAGTGCAATACTCTCGAGCGAATTTCTGTAGGATTTTATTTTAAAATTAACGAGTGATTTTTATTCAAAAACTTTTTTTTCGCCCCTCCCCGAACAAAACACAAAACGCGTTTTCGCAGCTTTTTTTCCTGCTGTTGAAATTTTCTAAACACCGAATTCGTGGTGTAAACGCGAAAATGTCGAAACGCAGTGTGTGATATTTTTTTTTTTTTATCACGAATTCCCTTTTGCATTTTATAGCACACACGTTTCTCAGCATGCGTACCAGTGGCGTGTTTACGAGAGTGGGATGGGTTAAAAGACCAAAAGGTAAATAATTCAGAAAAAAAATTATTGCGCGTCGGTCGATTTATACGAGCGTAGTCGACAACAAGAAACAGATTACTGTCCAATTCACAACGAAAACGTTTTGAGGATTTATCGATTTCGCGAAAGCAGTGAAGATCTGCAGGAAATCGGAAGGACTCTTATAGCCGAGCACTTCTACGTCCGAGCTGCAGGTTAGGTGTTAATACGTGCGTTCGTTTTTATTGAATAAAACTATATTTAATTTTGCAAATCGTTTATTGTTTTTTAACACGGATGTGACTATATTAATGATTTGGCTACGTTCTGTACAGTCGGCGGAAAGAACGCGATAAAACGCGAAGAAATCCTCTCACCGAACAACTCTCCTATGAAAATAGACGTTTGGAATATTCAGTCTTACCTAAATTCCAATAAGTGTATGGAAATAATCGAGTTCTGTCGCGTGAGACGAGTATAGGTAATTAATAAAAATTATTATTATTTGATTTACCTATATGTGTGTGTGTGTGTTTTATTCGATTTATCACGAAAAAAAATAATTTCAGCTAAAAATATTACATATAGAATCATAGCGGCGACGGAGTTTCGACGTTTTATTTATAAAAAAAAAAAATGAAATTACGCCACTGAATACGTATACGCGTATAATTTATTTTCCGGGTATTATTCAAAAATAAATGTATAGTTAAAATTTTAAGTGCAAGTAAAATATTTTTTACAGAGTTCTTTAGGAATCGTATATTAATAACGTAGAATGAAGAGTGATCTGAATTTTTTATTTTTTTTCGATAATATAATATTATTAGATATTTCAATTACGATTTGTAGGAGAAAGATTTTTGATAGAACACGTTATAAAATGCCAATCTTCTTTACAGAAAAAAAAAAAAAAAGGAAACCATCATGTTTTTTAATAGCCAGAGTGATTATTATTATTACCAGTATAGGAGAAGAATTTGAAAATATTGGCCAATTCCGTTTTCATCAGCAACACGCAGTATATTGTCTGGCTAGTATTTCGCACACGACCGTGTAACTATGAAATAAAACTAGTAAACAAGTGTGCGTAGGTACGCGACGACGGAACTCAACAGAAAAGCGCACATTAAAAACAATTTTCATTTCACGCGAATAAGTGGTTAAGAAAAAAATATATATTTAAACGATACATTACATCAAAATATAATTCCGATGTCTCAACAGTACGAACAACAAACTCGAGCCATGGCCCAAAAAGTTAAATGCGGCCATCAGAATTGTCACGAAAATTGGTCTTCGACCAGCTTCAGGGTGAGTCCACCTATTAAGACAAATTTACTATTGTACATTCGTAACAGCGTATAAATCTGAAACAGAAGAAAAAAAAACCATTTTAATAAAATCGAACCAGTAGGGTTTTCGGTAGAAATACGCCTTCGCGGTAAACACGAGAACAGTAGTTTGTCAAGGCAAAAATATCTGGGCCCGAAAACCTCGGGAATTGCCTGTGTGTGTTGGGAGGAAAATATGAATTTAAACATTTTCTGTACACAAATCTCGTCTTGTGTCTTTCTAAAACGCGAATCCTTCGGCCAGGCTTTCGCCGAACGTTACGAAGGGTTTGCGAGCCCGTTTTTTGACAGTCATTGTCACAAGCGTATATAGGGTACTCGTAGGAATCAAACGATATTCGCGCACGGTTTTTTTTCTCGTAATGTGCTATGATATGGATATATATTTATGAATTCTGTTTTGTACTCGACGTATTTGAACGATTAGGCGCAAATGAAATGGAAAGCGGGCGCGATACCCGACGCAGTGGTGCGCGTATTCGAGAAGTCGCGGACGGGGTATTACAAAGCCCAGGCAGAGGAGATGGCGGCCAAAAAGATGTTGTGGCGAAAAGAGGCGAACGAAAGACGGAAGTATCTACTGGAAAGACACCGGAGTTTGATTTCCGATAAATTTTAAGAGTCAGATTTGATTGCCGGGCTTGAAAAAACGTCTCCGACATAACGTTTCTACCACGGGGTAAATGTTCTGTACGCAATACGTACCTCTCCGGATTAAGTGAGTTTCGGTGAGTTATTCGAATAACGCTATAGGCGTCGATTTTTACGGGTCAGACGACAACGGTAAGTTTTTCAACAGGTTAGTAGTTTTTAAATAATTTATGCGTGGAGATATTTGAATTTTTTTTTTTACACTTGTAATATTTCGCGTTTCGATTATTTTAATGAGTACCTATACGTACGAGGGTAAAACGTTAGAAGGCATTGAGTTTCGAACATTTCCATAGGACATTTGTATTATTATCCTTTGACCACGCGCGCGCGGGGTAAATAACGATTCCAGTCATATTCGATATTTGTTATCGTATACGTTTATTATTAAAGGTAAGATTATGTGACGTTGTACACCTCCCTAAACATGGTCTATCAACGATTTATCAAATTAATAATTTTAATTTTTTTCATTTTTTTATTCAGATTTTCTATTCTGTAATTACGAATACAATATTAGTAGTTTACCGGTCGTCAACAATAATTCTGTTCGTAGCGAATATCGAATATACGTCTTAAACTTTTATTTTGGTACTATTTGATGCACATAACTGAGTGTAGTACGCTTCAGATGAATTTTTCGTAAAATATTTGGGCAGTTTTTTTAAAATACTTTCACAACGCGTTTGTATCTTTTTTTGTAATACTGATCGTAACGCCAATAAGAATAGATCGAAAAGTCGATTTAATGTACAATGTGGGGCAGAATGGACGGGTGTTTTTAGTAGGGGTCGAACGGGAAGGGGGTAGAGGCCCGCGTCATACGTCATTCTGTTTAGGACAGCTTACCGTTCATTAGTCTCAATGGTTGTCTGGACGAGAGAGCATCGTGCGTTCGCAGTCGAGGTGTATTTAAAATCGGGCGAGTCTGTTACCGTCGTGCAGCGGCGCTTTCGACAACGCTTCAATATTGTTCGTAACGGTTCAGTTCCGAAACGTCACGCAATCAATAGATGGGTACAGGATTTTAAAACGACGGTGTGCGCAATAAATCCAAAGCCTCGAGGTCGTCTCCGGAGTGTATATGGACACTGGATCCCGTATAGAAAGGGTGAGACAAGCAGTAATTGAAAATCCGGGGCGTTCTGCCCGAAAAGTCCAAGTGAGTAGACGAACAGTTCGCGGAATTTCACACCGAGACTTTCACTTTCGCCCCTATAAGCTTATGGTTGTGTCCAGCAACTGAATGATGGAGATTTCGCATAACGCAGCAGTTCGCCGGAAAAATGCAAATGATTTTTGTTGATGAAAATGAACCGGTAATATTGATGAGCGACGAGGCACATTTTCATTTGAGCGGTTTTGTTAAGAGAACACCCCCGTGAACTGTATTAACGCCCACTTCACAGCGAGAAAGTCACCGTTCGGTGCGCTGTGAGCCGTCTTGGAGTGATCGGACCTTATTTTTTTGAAGATTTACGAGGAACAATATTGTAACTAAAAATTCCGACCGATGTGTTTTCACGTTGTAGAACTTTTTGATTCCAGAATTGCGCATACAGCCAGAGCCTCAATAGGAGTTGTGCGTCGCATTTTCCCTGGACGTAATTTCCCGTTTCGATGATGTGGCGTGGTCACTTCGTTCCTTTGACCTCACATCTTGTGATTTTTTTACGGGGATATCTAAAAGCGAATATGTACGTAGATAAACCTCGAAACCCGCAAGCGTTGAAAGAAACCGTTACAAGTGAAGTTAGGGCAATTGACTTCGAATCGCGCGAGTGCAGAGAGGGCGATGCGGAAATTTGAAGGACTACAGTAGTGCATTTAAAAAAAAGGACTCGAGGACGTCATCTGTCTGATATTTATTAGTTTAATTTTCGTCCAAAAGTCCACGGGCGGCAATTCATATTTACAAGAACCCGGAATTTCGAAACGTTTTACATATTACAAATTTCAATGAAATGTCTATTACAAACATTCCTGATCAGAAATTAAACCGGTTATAAATACAGAAAAATAAATAATAAAGACACTCTACGATTAGTTCGGGTGAAGTTTACCGTTTAATTTGAACGCGATGATATCAATATTATTTAGTAAATCAATTTTTTTTTTTTTAAATGTTATTATCATTTTCAACCAATAATACTCAATGTTACTTTTAATTGCATTAATATTATGTACGAATATAATTTATTGTTATTATTATTTTTTAATACACTTATAAGTAATCAATTAATATTAATTACCAAGTATAGATTAAGTAAGGGTGTTTAAGTAGTCTTTTTAAAAGATTAGGAATGATTTAACTATCTTAGAATTTTTATGAATTGTTACTTTTGTTTTTTTTTATTTTTATGAAACATCGCATACATTTCCCCGAAAAAAAAAGAATGTTTATGCATATAAACGATTATTTTTGATTAAATTATAGAGTATAAAAACATTTTATTTTCAGATATTTTAAACGCATATAAATCCGGTCTGTAGTCGTTATAGTTGTTGTTTCAGAGTGTATTGTACGGAAGCGCAGACATAATAGTTTGTCAAAACACGATTGTGAAACTTGTGTATATATATATATATATAATCTCGACGAAATCGAATTACTCATACTTTGTTATTATTATTATTATTACTATTATCTAAACGAAATAACTGAATTCATTGTATTCATCCGTTTGTGTAAAGGTTATCCGAAATAAACGTTACAAAAATATACGATCTTATCGTGAAACATTATATGCGTATATTCATCTATAAATGCGCTTTAAACAGGACATTCTTGTGTACGAAATTACGCAATCACTTTTATTTATCTATACAAGGAAACTGTATATGTACGTACATTGTAGTACTGGTATATAATGGAAAAAATGCAAAACGGAAATTATTTTTTATTTGAAATTTATATATTGTATGCGTAAATAACGGACAAAAAAAAAAAGGCGAAAATTTTCTTCTACATTGACGTTAAAATAATATAAATGATTATTATTACATCCACGGGGACCGGAAAAAAAATGGACCGGCGGAAAACAACGTACATAGTAAATTATTATACGTATATTCGTCGAGAAGATCAAAAAAAAAAGTTTATTTTGAGGAACTCATTGCTCTCCCGTCAGTACGCCTCCGTTACTAAAACGAAACGTAAGAATATTTTTTATTAATAAAAAAAAAACAAGAAAACACGCGTAGGTATGCGTTATAAAATATTAAAAACGAGACGTTTATATACACACACCTGTGGCGTACGACGTATATGTATTTTATTTTGAAACACTCTGTATAACGCGTTTAAACAGTAAAAAAAAAAAACGGCCCAGACGGATAACATATAATATACTCGTGGTATACCGTGGTGTACACGTGTCTAGTTTTAGCGACGTATCGAGATTAACATAATTGGTTGACATTTGTTTATGAGCTCAGAATTTAGATTATACTACTGTGTACGTATAGGCCGAGCGAGTTAACCGATTGTTTTTTTCTCAGTTCGTTGTGTCCATAGTCGGATATGAAAACGTACGAGTTGAGCGAAAATTACTGTTGATTTCAATAGCAGCTCGATGAAACTCGACTCGGTCAAATATGTGTATTCGGCGATGAAAGTAAACGGCGTGATGCAGATAGACTTTGAAAATTTCCTTCAAAACATTTAATACGAATGTGGAATGAAAACGTTATTTAAAATATTCTGTACGGAACGAAAATTAATAAACGTAAATCGATTACACTACATATATACAAGTATATACTACAAATGTAGAAAAATAAGAGACTTTTTTTTTTTAAAAACTCGAAGCTTATTATGAATTATTGAGCGTATGAAAAAGAATCGCTCACGTCAAAAAGTAAAATACGCGTTCAGAAAAGAATCCGCATCGGTTTTCGGACAAAATTTAATCGTAACGCGTCGCATAATATAAATTTTTTTTTAAACTTGATTTTCAACGCGTTATAATGCTTAGCCTTGAAATTATAATATAGTCACGAGACATAATCATTACGAGTATGTGTGTATGCATATAATATGCAATTATTATCGCGGTTTCATTATCTACATAATATTACTACCGGCTCGTTGCCGATCGACTGTTGACCGTGTAATAGTCCGATGGATCAATTATTATATTAAACGCGATTGATTTAATTCATATACATATATATGTATAAATATTGTCGCGAAGTTTAAAAAAAAAAAAGCAGTTACTAATGAATTTGTAAATAGAAAAAAAAATGTATAATATGTGAGTATAGAATACGAAATCGAAGAGTATTATTGAAAAATAAAGAAATGTATTAAATTTGTTTGTTCACAACCCGCGGTTTCGATAAAATGTCGTCATCGCGTGTGTTAAGCGAAATAATAATAATAAAAAAAAAAGGTAGTGAGCCGCGGGGTGTTGTGGATATCGCTTAAGTGAATTACTCGGATAAAGATTTTAGAGTGTTGTTTTTATTATACATTTGAAAGCAACGATTTGTCAACGATTGCATTCGATAAAACGATTCTGAGCGCAGCTTCGGTGTAATGAATTAAGACGAAATTGCATTTATAGCGTTTTTATGTAATTTTTGGTAGTTTTTCCTGACTTTTGAAAAAAAGTATTGAGGAAATCGAAAAATGACCCGTATAAAGTACGAACTATAGATGCGATTTGCAATCGGAAAAGATGCTACACGAAAAGATCGGAGCACTTTTTCTGGTAGAATTTTTGGGCACAGTCATAAAAAAAAAAAAAACACATCATTGTAAAACCAATACATTCCTCGCTCCGCTCAGAATCTAAAATACAACAACGGAATGAAAAATATAGAAATCAACTTGATTAAGTAGAAAAAAATTATTGAATATTATTGCAATGATTAAAAAAAAATATATATATATATATAAACAGCGAAGAGATTGCGTACGTAATGATTTAGATTTAAAAAAAAAAACACAACTATATTGCTCGTTATTAATGTTATTTTATCGATATAAAATATTTTTTTATAATCTGTACGTAAACATTCAAAACGTTTTTCGCGGAATTTGAATTCGATTTGGTTTTTTAACAATTTATTTCGTCATATCTCTACGTCGTTTTAAAATTTCTATTCGTTTTACCAAAATACAAAGTTCGTTAATTCCGGGATGATTAAATCCGTGTCGAAATCATTATTCGGAAATCGTTTTAATTATTTTATTGTTTTTAAAGCATTGTTATGCACATTTTTGCTTAACACTTAATAGTTTATAATACGTAGAAAAAAAGTTTTATTCTATAATATTGAATATTATTTTTAGTATCGGAATGCGATTTTAATTTTTAATATCAATTGATGATTCGTCATAGTGTACAATTTTTTTATGTATCGAATTTTTTTTCGGTAATTATTTTTAACGGCGAAACCGCGTATATACCGTATTTACGTCCGCGATCACATTTGTTCGAAAGAAATACGTTCGAGTCGATGGAAAAACAAGTAATTTTTTTTTTTTTGGTTTGTATAAACGAATTGATCCTTAAGGAGTTTATATGCATCGGCTTAACTAGGATTAAATAGTTGGGGGGCGGAGTGCTATAGCCGCCCGACTCCAAAGTATTTAAAGATAAAAATAAGACTTAGCTGCGTAGACGAATCGTCACGACAAATGTAATAAAAAAATAAAAAAAACGAAATAATATAAGTACTGTATACGATAAAAAAATTATCCTGATTTTTGAAATGGTTTTTTTATGAATTTCAGCGGGGCCTAGCAACGTTTTTAGGGGCACTAAGCCGTCCGCTAGTTATACGCGCGGTGTAGGTTTCCGGTAAACATGTGGTATTCGAATATTCGACTGTAACACTCGACTTGTATACGATGTAAGAAATATTAATTTTATTATTTAATCGCGTGTGGTAAGTGTGTATATTTGAATATATTATGTTAATTTTATTTAAACAACGAAGAAAATTATAAAAAAAAAAAAATCTTTAAAACGTTTATTCGCGTATAGTGTCTAAACAGCGTTTTTGGCACGCACCGGGGGCATTGCCTTTTACTACCAAAAAAAAAAAAATTTTTTATTCTTCTTCGTAGTTTTACGTGTAAATATGATTTCTATCTGAAACATATTTATGTCTTGGCTTTTTTTTTTCTTTTCGGTTTCTTCTTTTTGTTCCTACGAAACGTATATATATATATATATATACGCGATATTGTGTCTATATATTATGTTGACCACACTTCTTTTTGTGTTTTTTCCTCCCATAACGATTGCGTTGGTCGAGGACACGACCTATTTTAACTTTTGACAGCTCTCGTGTCATCCACCTTGATCGCGACCGCGGTCCGCTATATATAATACGCGCATACATATTGTATTATTGTAATTTGGTTTTGAATTTCATATTATACACGAGGCAGTTGCACGAGAGAGAGAGAGAGAGAGAGCAATTTTTTTTATATATTATGCGATCTATAAGGTTCAAGACTTTTTGCGGTAGGTACCTACTGATCTATTGTCATAATACGTCAATAATTGTGTGTATACTCGTCAAGGTTTCACCGATGTTTCCGCCGCGTTTTTATACGTACGGATTTGCCAATAATAACACCGATCGAAAGCGATTATTAGAATAATTAAAACGCTGGTCGAACGTTAACGTATAGAGGAATTCCATCGAAGACGAACCGAAATACTTATTATTTTCATAAGAAGACGTAGTGTTTAACGCCGCTTTGTCTGGGTAAACGATTTCGGTTTAACCGCATTGTAAATCGCGAAATCCCTACGAATTGTGTATCATCGCGACCTTTTCAAGTCTCTCAACTCCGCTGAACTCAATACACGGAACGCGCATTCTGTATAATTTCTCGTATATGAAACACGGACCCCTTATAATGAGCCGCCATATGCATTCCGTTTCTACTTTGCTGTTTTTGTTACCAACTTCGTTGTGTAAAAATAACCGATTTTGATGCTAACACTGATACTACGAGCACGTCGTTTTGTGTCCTGTTATCTCAAAGTAAATAATAAAACATGATAAATATCATGGAAAAAACTATATTTCATCGTATCCTCCATGACTTTCGTATCTTATAGAATGCATATGGCGGCCTCTTATCTTGGGTCATATTTTGATTGATATACGCGTTCCACGTATCGAGTTCAGTGCTCAGCTCTCTCTCTCTCTAAAATTTCATCTGCGCGTACGATTTCCAATATATATATATAATATATATATATATAGGAGACTCGCGCCAAACTTGTATCTGTATACATTACACATACTTACAACGGGTACACAACACGAGAACGATATGAACAACAGCTGCGGTGAATTCCACACAATTCGATATTCGATATAATACCGTAAGCCGCATAAGCCCGAGGTTTTTCAATCTAATTTATTCGTCAGACAACACGAGATGTTCGACGGGAAATATAGATAATTATCGATTTTTCAACGTCCAGATAGCGCGTATTCGACACGAATAAATCACGAAATGAGACTTCATACGGTACCTACTGTCTTTCCAAAAAGTTTTTATTAAAAAGAGGATTTATTGTTATTCGACAGTTACGCGTGTTGATAACAAAAACGTATGTGTACACATTCGTTATGATTTGGCGTGACATTTCACCGTGTGGATTTCGTGTAATTTTGTTTATAAAGTGTATACAGTAAATAATTCCGAGAATGTTTTTCAACGGATTTAGGTGTTATCCGAAGACGGCGAAGCTTTCCAAGATTAGGACCTGCTGAACGTCTATTTTCTAAAATATTTTTTTTCCTCCCGGTGCTATTTTCAAAAGCAACTCCTTTTACTGTCGTACGAGACGTCGCTAGATCGCCTTTTACCGTAAATCGTTTTATTGCAGTGCGACATCATAATGCGTAAATTTTAAATAGTAAAACACGTGAGAGACCGACATTAGGTAGTGTGTAAAATAAAATTTAAATTTTGTTACACCAATTACTTATCAAAGAAAAGCGTTCGAAATACCATCGACCGCCCAATTACAATCAAATAAATCTGTACGACTTTTTTTTTACAATCCTCCACTGTTACCGGCACGTGTCATCAGTATCACTACCACGGATTAGACGAATACAGATCAATCGCGGTGTAAAAAAAAATGACGTCACAACTCATTACCGCAAATCAGTGTTAAAAAAAAATCCATGAAAATATTATATGATGATACCTAACACGATAGAAAAGAAAAAAAAAAAAGATAATGGATTTCGACTAATTTAAGTTAAAAAAAATTAACAAAATTATGGTCTTTTTTATTTGACTTGATTAAATTTTTACCAGTACGCGATAAACGTTTATTATGATAATATTATATTATTGTTAAGATAATAAAGGATTTGTACAATATTATCGTATAATATCAGCGCAATAATTTATGTCGTCGTGTGCGCCTACATTGATTTGTGTTGATCCAATCAGAAAAGCGTATTATAGTAGTATTCTATTGTTCTCGGCCGCGGAGAGTAATCCGTCAGTATTCGTCTAATTTGTGTCACTATAGGTACGTATAGGTAGCAATTATTATTCAATCTTTATTCGCAGAGTTCGCTATGTGGGAGATAATTATTTGCGTTTGAAAAACACTTGAACAGTTTTGTTCAGAAGTTTATTTCCCAAATACCCAAGTGTATATTCGACAGATAATCGATATAATGACGATAATAATAGCGGACGATTGAAAAACCGGGTCCCCGTAAAATAACAATCGTTTTACGTTTGTGTTTCTGCGTGTATAATAGCTGGTACACTGCACGTAAACGCGCAGCTTCACTAGTCTATATTATTATTGAATTAATAATAATACGAGTACATAGAGGAATGTGCGTGCAATAAAACGATCGGGGGGGTGGTTTTTTTTTTAATAACGATAATAGTTTTTTTGGGCAATGCGCGTTTTAATCGTTCCGACGAGTTTAAATTAAATTTAATCGCTCGCCGTGTATTTAATATACGCACGAGCCGCAGGGGATTGTAGTAGAATTTTAAAATTTTAATGCTCTCTGTGGGGGATGAGTACGGAGTTAATCCGTTTAAAGGAATATTTGTATTTAAATGAAAATTGTTAAATACATAATGCAATTAGTTTAATGCCACGGACGGTAAAGTGTATATAACGATATACGAGTAGTACGTGCCGAGTGTATTCGTGACAAGCTATGGCGTATACAAATTGTACGTAGGGTGTCAGCGATGCACATGGTGAGAAATTGGCTTATGTGGCAGTGGCGTGCCCCTGTAAGTCTGGCAATCGCCCGGTAATTCAAACTTAAATAATCGACGTTTTTGGTAGAGAATTAAACAAAAAAAATTATATATACTCCTTTTAATACACGCGTTTTATATAAAGATTTTACTAGACGCGTACAATTAAATTGAATTTTCTTTAAATGTACGCAATATATAAATAAAACTGCGATTTTTTTTTTTTTTATAACGATATCGATATGAGAATGCAAAGGATAACGCACGAATGTTTTTTTTTTGAAAATTATTTATATATTTTTTTGTAATTTAGTCTTCTCGGCCAATTTTTTTTCTACAATATTCGAATTCACGTGTGTTATTTTATATAATTGTTTTGTCCGTGTCCTACTTTTAACCTAACTTTGTGAGACTTTAGACGTGTAACGCATGCGCGTCGTATCCACGATACGTAATATATATATATATATTTATATGAAAATATACCTAGGTACCGAAATTAGGTTAGGTGTAATGTTTAACGTCTCTGAAGTCCACTAAGAAGTTTCATTTAAAAAAAAAAAAAGTCGTCAAGTTTAACGAAATAACGATGGCCGATTTTTCGGCTCACTACAAAATCCCATAAAGGACCTACGGCACTCAAATCGTCCAGCAGGATTTTCAGGCACATCTGAATCCAGTGCTTCAATTAAATGGATATTGGAGACGTTTACGGAATATTTCGTGTGTACGAATATTGTCGGATATCGCGGCGTACGAACGTTCCGAAATTGGCAATTCGACATGGACTCGGACTCGATCGTTTAAAAAAAAATATTTTATTACTTATAAATTAATTTTTATCGGTTAACGACGTATACATAAATAAAATTAAAAAAATATATGTATAAAGATATATATTTGTACTATTTACATATACGGTAAAATCGATACATATTATAGTTTAATAATATGTGCGCTGCAGGAACGAAGTGAATTCATATTTGCCCCCGTGATGTGTTATCTGATCATTGATCAAACCGTTTTATTCAATAACAGTGTGTGTATACGGCTCAGTGTGTTATAAATTATAAGTATATATATATAATAGTATAATAATAGTAGCAATTTATTTTTGTTATTATTTTTTATCGAGATAACCTTTACGGGCGGTCGACATACTATACTATATAATAGATTTTATTAATAATATATTATTCGTTTTTTGTGTAGTTTGATGAAAATGCCTTTTATACATATTTATTATGTTGTGTTCGACGTTAAGTCGAAGAGAAATGAAAATTTAAGAGAAATTTGAAATTTTCGTCACGAAATCGCTATGAAAATACCATATACCTTGTATATAATTATACAAGTGTACAAGGAATCGATTTCAATAAACACCGACAACGGCTGCTATTTTATTTATTTATATTTGATAATATACGCGCGCGTATAGTATCGCGGGATTTAAAAAAAAAAAGAAAAATCGAAAACTTTTTTACGATATTTGTAGAAAAAAAAAAAATAGGTCGTCGACATTTTCGTCTAATGTATGCGGTACTTGGAGTTTTCGACTTTTCAACTCATACATATAAGATTTCGGCGCTTCAGTCGCACTCTTGTCCCTCCTCAACGACTCAAAACTTTATATACACACTCATACGCTCTATAATCTATTTAAATACAAAATTTTTATTTATGCTATATTGCGTTTAGGGACATTTTTGCAAAATCAATATTTTCCTTCCCGTTTTTCACGCTCAGAGCTGTGGCAGGACAGGATCCAGAAATATTTCATGGGGGGGTGGCACTGTGGCCATATGACCGTATTAATAATATCGGTGTGTTTATAAATATTGCGTATCTCGTTATTTACGATATGTAATTAATTAAAAAATTAGTTATAAAAAAAAAAAAATTGGATATTCTCGTCGTATAACTGCTGCGGTCTATCGCACATTTACGGTCCACTGCTCATAACGCGCATATACAGTGTCTATAATGTCTACACAAGATTAATTCCGAATATCGTACGTTAATTATTCTATTAAAATATCTCAATCATTATACGTATACAGTTCATCAAATTCATTTTCAAAATTAAGCCGTTTCTTTTTTATCATACGCTTATAGTATTTAAAAAAAAAATATTTTTCAAAATAGTTTTCAAATAAATATTTATAAAGTACATTTTTTCGAGCACACACGATACGCGAGTAATTCGTTTTTAATAATAATAATAAAACTTTTTTGTATGTTTCGCAAAAGATCTTGGGAGTACTGTGTCTAGGTCAGTCATTTAAAAAAAAGTGTATATACTTTTAAAATCGTCTATTTCCTCTGTGAACGACTGATTTAATTAAGTTTAATTAAATGAAAATTAATTTCCGCAACGGTATACGGACTCCTGAGACGCTGAGCATAGCTGACGTATAGTCTTTCTTCTGTCATTGCGTCGAACGGAAGTGAAGTATATTTATTACTATTTCAAACGACTAAAAGTTCTTTCAGCCGTAATACGCTATTCGCAGAGTATTTTATACGTAGAGTGATTTTTATTCGAATTACTTTATGATATTCTCGGCTGCGTGTTTTCGTCGGTTTTCGAGCTGGAAAAGAGGCCAAATCTTAATAGTAAATATTGATATTGTTTGGATTAAGTCGACACTCTCGGATCTTTTCCCCCTGGATGTCAGTTTAGAAAACGACGTTGATAATAATTAGGGTCCGGATTTATACGCAGAAAAAAAATGCATATTTATATCATAAAAATACGAAAAATAAGTGCAAACAATTTTTCATTACAAATTCTGACTGTATACGATTTATAGTAAAAATATTAGACAATATATAAATAAATGTATAAAAAAGTTTATTAAAAAAAAAAAACCACTGTTTTCACGAGATTGTGTTTGAAAGATATATTAAATAATTATGCGAAGAGTATACTAATAAGTAATAACCTAACACGATATACATTTTCGACTGACCGCGCGGTTCATCGTCTTCGTCACATTCACTCATCATCTCACCGTTGATTATATTAATATCGGTTTTTATATCAATTTAGAATATCCACGATTTTATTTGTATTTTTTACAGTGCAACGCTCGTGAGTTGGCCTAACCCAATCCAACCCAACCTGATCTAACCTAACCTAGCGAAATCTCCAATGGACAATTCGACGCACACAGTAATATTATGGGTTTGTTAATAACTGACACGACAAACCGCAGTATTAATTGTACAAACGCGTATAGACAAGCTCTTTATATTATAAGATCACCGCTAAGAAATTAAATAACCCGTTTAACAAACAGGTGTCGCGAATGAAATTGTAAATTTTGATTAATTCAACGAACATCCGTATGGGATGTGCAAAATTTATGCAATTATCTAGAAACACGCAATTAATATGCAAAAAAAAAAAAAATCGAATCTGAACGTATTGCGAAACGTCAAAGATTTCGGACTTTTAAGTGAGGTCCACAGCGGAAAAAATATGCGTTTGCACATAAATCCACGGGCCTCAGTATTAGTATTACGATATTTCAATGTGATTTATACCGTTTTTGGCGCAGACGATAGCACGCGTTTCCTGTATATAACCTGTTCGTCCCCGTCGAAATATTCACTGAATTACGTTAGAAATCCTGTTACGCGATGCCAATAACATATCACGACGAATATTATATTATTCTAACGAATTATAACCCGTTTTAGGCCTCGCGGCTGTGGTTAACGTATTTCCGTCTGTATAATATACGTCGTCGATGTGTACGCAATAATATCGATCTTGTGGCGTTGCAGCGGCCGATATCCCCATCGATCGGTGGCATAATAGAAATGTCCGCACAAAAATACACTGTACAGACAACACGTTCCGTTTCGCTTATTATATTGCATATGTGTTGTACTATTTATAAATATGTACCAAGGCCGTTGTCGAAGAAAAAAAATACGATATTAGTAGGCGCTTTGAAAAATCAAATCATTTATTTAGTTTATTGAAATTTATATAATATTACGAATGATTTCTATTGATATAAATAATATACAATCGAATAACGTTTCGAATAAATTTGAAAGTTTATTGAAATTATTATCGTCTAGAAATTTCCAGGAGAAATTTTTCTGTTTTTTTTTTCATGTATGTGTATGTACCACCGCGTTGTAATCGCTAATCGGAAAAAATCTGCGCGCAGATTCGTTAAATTCTACTTATTTTTGTGCTTATAACAAACTTAATAGCAAACACTTGTTGAAATAATAATTATACAGTGTTTTTATGCTCGTTTGGTTTCAACCGCATCAAATTTCGATTACGAACGCGTGTATTTTTTTGACGAATTTCAATGGTAAAATCGATTTTTTCAAAGTCGAAAATCCACCGAGTCACAGTCGATTATTTAGATATTTTCAACAGCTATCTAACAATCGGTGGATTTTAGTGTTTAAAACAATGCGACTGAAAACACGTTTTTCTATCCGAATCAGTTTTGAAAAATTGACCGACGTAAATTTTGTCCAATAGACTTAAAAAACGACCAAAGAAAATTGAATCCGAATTCGGAATTCGTATAGCTTGTGGTGGGGAAAAAAACCGATTTCAATATCGTTTTTTTTTTTCTATGGCTCTCTTGTACTATTTTTTTCTTCGTTTTATTTAAACATTTATCTTTTCAATTATGTACGAGTCGTTAAATTTGTCGCGAAAAATTGAAAATCGTTATATATATATTTTTTTTTTAAACGAAAAATGATTGGCTGTTACGGGCAAAATATTATAATGTAGTGCAAAAAAAAAAAAAATAAAAAATTACAATAAACCGTATAAAATATTGCAATACATCAAATGTGTTATAGTTTAAAAGGTGAACGTCGAATGATGCTTTCGGGTCTTTGACGATACACACGAGGTCGTAGTCGGCTGCCAGGGATGAGATTACAGTAAAATCCCTTCGAAATTTTCGTTAAAAACCCATAATTTCCAAAACACGCGTATAAATTTATACGCAATATATATGCACAATCTACTATATACTATATATATATATATATATATATACAGGTACCTACTGTACACGTTTACGGAATATTTAAATTTTCAACGCAACACTTTATACATATATATATATATTTTTTTTTTTGGCTACGGCCTTGATAATTTTATATAAACAGGGTGATTTTTATTTTTTTTTTTGATATCACAAGCCAAAGATTACGTGCCAAAATTTTAAACAAATTTTATGTTTTTTTATGTTCGCGTTATTAAATCATTTATATAAGGAATATTTCAAAACTTCTTAAACTTGGATTATAAACGGAGGCTCATATTTCTCTCTCTCTACAATATCTTTATAGAATTTAAGTAAAAAAAAAACGGAATTTTTTCTAAAAAGTGAATTTTTTCGCGGTGTTTTCATACCATAAATGCGTGTTTAAAAAAAAAAATATTTTCTCCAGGGCATTCAATTCCGAATACTGTATACGACAAGTAATAAGGGACGGCGATAAAAAAAAATAATGTATCAAAAGGAATGCGCGCAATTTTCCCTTTTTTTTTTTACATATATACAAATAAAAACACACATGAAAAAAAAACGTATTTATCTATTTCTCCCGCGAGATATTGCTTGGCTCGTGATAAAAAAAAAAAATAAATAAATGATCAGCCTGTATGTATATAAAATAATGTGGTATAAAGACGTATACAATACACAGTGCGCGTTATATAGTCGTCGTCTGCATTACGTCCGGGACCTTCGAGGCCGAAATAAAAAAATCATATAGTCATCCATAACGATCGCTGTGACACTATACGCGTACGATATAATAAACATAATATTATATACGCACATACGCGTTTTCGTTCTCTTTAAAAAAAAAAAAAATTGTTGTTTATACGTTATATAACAAAAAAAGAAAACACTGCCGAGTTAAATGACGACGTTTATCGTTTACATATACGCTAGTTAAATTATTCTAATTTACATTATAATAAATTAATACTCCGCGTATAATTAATAAAAAAATAGTTAAAAAAAAAGGTAGCGAGCCGCGGGGTGTTGTGAATATCAAGTGAATTACTCGGATAAATAGATTTTAGAGTTTTGTTTTTATTATAGATTTGAAAGCAGTGATAAATCATTGCATTCGATAAAACGATTCTGAGCGGAGCTTCGGCGTAATAAATAAACGACAATCGATTAAGACGAAATTGCATTTTCAGCGTTTTTATATGTGATTTTTTGATAGTTTTTTCTGATTTTTGAAAAAAGTATCGAGAAAATCGAAAATCGACCTCTCTAAAGTACAAACTAGATGCCATTGGCAATCGGAAAAGGTGCTACAAAAAAACACATCACTGTAAAACCAATACATTCCTCGCCCCGCTCAGAATCTAAAAATATGATTTTGTTCATATAAAATATGAACAATTCGATTTAAGTAGATAGTTGCGTCCGATATAAATCCAACGGTATTAAAAAATAAAAAAGATCAAATAGTATCTATACACTGATACGTCGGTACATGGCTATATTATATGTGTCTTGTGGCTATTGAATTTAGTCGACATAGGAACGTTAAAATAGCTACGGTCGCGTAGCAACGGTTTCGCTCGTATAACGTCATCATAGGTAACGTTCTCGGTGACGGACACAAATTTTCGGAACGACCCCTAGCCATATATAAGACACATTCATGTCAATAATAATAATAATAAAAAGCAATATGGAGTTTATTTACTATAATGTATCTACAGCGGATAAACGACGATAAAAGTCATTAAAAAAAAAAAAATTAATATTGAACCTATATAAAAGAAGTATAATATATATAATTGCAGTGTACGCAATTGTCGCCTTAATTCCGACCGAAGAAATCCTCCTGTCTTGTGTTCGGTAAAAAAGAAGTTGCTTTGAGGAACTCCAAATAAAAAAAATAAAAAAAAATTCACAGATATATTTCCAGCGTATAGGCGGCCACACAAATGCACGATTAATATAATATTTTATTAAAACGGAAAATTCGACGTATAAAAAAATAAAATAAAATAACCTATAATTGAGATATTATATAAGTAAGTAAAAGCGGCACGCGCTCGCGTGTTTGACAAAGACATATCAGGTATAATGGCGTTTATATACATATACGAATCGTATACCGATTACAACGAAAGCGATAAAAAAATTATCGTGGGGGGGAATTAAAAAAATAAGATAATTAGACAGAGTTTTTCTGTTTTTTTTATTTGAATTCGCGAGAGAAATGCGATAAACAGCGCGGTTGTGTGTGTGTGTTTGAAAACCCTCGATATTCGTTTATATTATTATAATAATTTGTCGAATATGACGTATGGGCTTGTTTTATATTTATTTTATTTACAAATAAAATAATAAAATATTTTTCACTCTTAGAAAAAAAAAACGCAAAAAAATCGTCGAAAAACGTGTCAAAACCAACGCGATACGGATTCGGTATTTCGTGAACGTAACAAGTGTCGAGATCGTTCGAGCAATATTTAGACAAAAAAAAAAAAATGCGCGATATATTTATAATTATTTTCAACAAAATTTCCAAATAAAATTCCTCGGTACCCGCGTTATATATGTACATTTACAGTGAAAATGTAAAAATATGTAAAAAACGACAACGGACGACGCTAGTCGAACAGTATAAGCGTAAAATTTGATTTCGAAAAAAAATTCTCGTCTCGCGGTCACCGAAAAGAAAGATTTCCGTTTCGTTTCGTTTTTTTTCTTTTTTTTTTTATACCGACTCCGTTGAAACGTCTCCGAACAATCGAATAATTCGATTCGTACATGTTTTCACACTGTATACATGCGGATATATCCGTGTAGTAAAACCTACGAATTATTCCATTTACATTTTATTTTCCCCCAAACAATAATTTAATTTAAAAAATATATATTAAAAGTTTTCAATCTGTTTTGGCAAATATCTGTCGTATACTCGTGCCGCGAATAAAACACCACGCGTTCGTCCAAAAATAAATTGGACGTTGTTAAGTACGAATAGAAAAAAAACACATTAGCCGCGCGTTTCGCGCCGAAAAAATATAAAAATAATTCACAAAATCCGTACTGCAAACGTTTATATATTATGTATACAGCGCGCACGAATAAACGATTTCGCCAATTTTTTTCTTTTTATCGTTTTAAATAACCTAATCTAACCGTATATTATGTCCTGTTTATTTCGTTAAGCTTCGTCAGGAGCGAGTATTTTCTTTCTTATGTCTCGCACACACACGAATACCTTAAAATCTTCAAAAATCGATTATTAGCAAATTTTTTTTTTGATTTTAAATTTGTTCAAATAATTTTTTAAGGACTTATGAAAAAAAAAAATTACGAGTGCTGGAAAGTCGACCTCAAGTAGTCTTCACGATGATTTATTCAAATCTGTTTTTAAATTTCTCATCACTAGATCGATCGGTACGTCGGAAGTCTCTAAAACCAGTGATTTCCAACTGCACTCTTGCAGCGGACCATACAGGTATTTAAACCACATTTTCCACTACCGCGGACCGTTACTTAATATTAAATTCTATCTTCTAACGTATACATATTGAATAATAACAGTAGGTAATTGAATGAGCAATACCACCGGTACGCGAAATAATATTATTATTAATAATAAAAATAAATAAACAATAAAGATTGCATATGCGCGTAATATCGGTCGCTCGGTCAGCGTCAAACTAAACACTCGCATATACCGACACAGCGCGTCAACCGACCGTAATAAAACGGGAAGAGAAAGTCGTCACCAGATAGCGCTACGACACAACATAGAGGGCGTGGCAGGAAAGCGCTTATAAATAGCGGTCCGATGGTTTCGGACCGCTGAGTGTAGTGACGGCGGTCAGACGTGAACGACGTAGTTCGCGTTTGTCTGCGGTGTGTGTGTGTGGTGTTCGAGACTGACCGCTATTTATATGCGCCTTTCTGCCACGCCCACTATGTTGTGTCGTAGCGCTATCTAGTGATTACTTTCTTTTTACGTTTTATTATTATTTCGTTTACGTTCCATGCAAGTTGTTCTTTTTTCTACATCTGCATTTAGTCTCGGTACATTAATAGATCTTTCTTCTCGGTTATTACTCCTCGATGTAAATATTTCATTGACAGAGGGGTTTGGCTCTATTTTCGACCCCCCTTGAACATCATGTATAACCGCCACTGAGTTCACGCTTGTATGACGTGGAATAAAATTTCACTCTCTACTCTTGTTAGTTACAACGCAACGTTATTTATTCTTTAATTTTAAGTTAACATTTTTGTTTTTTTTTAATTAAAAAATTGATGTAAACTAAAAAAAAAAACACTTTTGACACCACGTGAGATAATTCCGCGGACCAGCTGCAGTTGGGAACCACTGATCTGTACAGAATATCGTCGTGGTCCTGAATAAATCCGTTCGTATAAATAGAGTTATTATTATAATTATTGTTGATAACGCGTAAATGTTTAAACTGTCGCGAAATCCAGCGCGATAACCACGCAATTTGAAAACAGTCTAATCTATAATGCATTAATGCATAATATACACGTGACATATAATATAATCATAAATAATTCAAAACGTTTTGCCGTATAATATTGTGTGCGAACGTTAGGAGAAAACGAGCGGGCGCACGCGTTTATAATATGACAGATCAATTAAAAAGACGCGCGGCGAACGAATACAGAAGACGAAATATTCGAATTTTCACCGAATCGATGAAAAAATTGGCGGAAAATTAAATTAAATTAAATTTTTTTTGGCAACAATTTTATTTTAATTTAATAAATCGATCGTTGTCGGTATAGTACTCGTAGTAGTTCTCTTGGGCAGCTCTGTACTATACACTGTAGCCGTTGTTTTTCGGTCTTCTTAGCAGTGCTGGAAGCGTTCAATCGATTCGCCTTCGCTGCTTCTCTGTACTGTCTGTACTGTACTGACGCTATACCGAAACGAGAGAGTTTTGATTTTGGGGAATAAAAAAAAAGTTATTATTTACATTATTATTATTATAATAAATGAGTTAATTAACGATAAAAAAAAAATAACGTGACTATACACATTTATATCTATTTTTAGACCATCAGATTTCGTTTTTTTTTTTTTTGCGAAATTTTATACGTATTTAAACGCGTATTTTTTACTGTAGTGACGTCACGGTTTTTTAAAAGTTACAAACTATAGTCGAGTATAGTGAAACGAGCGTTTCCTCGTAAACCGCTGACAGAATATCAAGATTAAATATTACAGCAACAATTTATATTACATTATATATTATAGCAACGGAACTAAGGCCGTGTATTATTATAGTGTACGGATAGTTTACAGTCGGTTTAATTTCAAGGTGCATTACGAGCGAAGTGCAGAAGGGAACGATTTTGACCATGAGGTGTGGTGAGAATAAAGGAAAAATAATGTGAATTTTTTTATTTTTGAAACGAAGGCGAAAACCTGCAATATTCGAAAGAACGGAGTGGTGGGAGTGCCTAAGTAGTCGTTAACAATACGAAGTAATAAAAACGGAGGTCAGTTTGTCCATATATATATTGTGTGTATATTATTCTGCAGTTTGGAACGTAATACAATTTTTGTTTTGTTTTATACTCCTAGAACAGCTATAATACCTACTTGCAATCGATAAATGATTTCGCGAATACAGTATGTTATATGGGGAACGATAATATTTTAACGCGAACTATATAAGTATAATTTTCTGTTACATTTAAAAAAAAAGAACCCCCTCTCCCCATAGGCGTAAATTATAAACATTTTTTTTATACCGTCGGTATATTACAAAAAAAAAAAAAAAATTCGTAGGATTTTTGTTGTTTTTATAACAAAACTATAATTTTCTGGAGGTACGTTTACCGAACGAATATCGATTCGAATGCGTATTATCGCGTCGATCGGAATCACATTACACTGAAAACAGTATAATATTCTGTGGTAATCGTCCGAAAGTTTCACAATATTATAGTGTTCGTGTGAATGTCTGACGACGAAGACCAGTTACAAAGTTCTGCGAGAACCGTGTGTATTTATATTGTATATTACCGTATCGTCTCGCAAACTCTGCCTAACAATGATAAAGCGTATATATAAATGTCTAAATAAATCGCGTATATAATAATAATTATGTACGGTGTATACGCGACACAAAGTATAAAATTATATACGCCTTGTATCTTATGAACTTCAAAACTTTTGAGTTCCTAAATTATTAATAGCGTTTTAAGTAGGTATACGCTCGCGATTCGTCTAATATAATTAATGTGTCATGTGCGTAAGTACTGAGTTAGAATTACGGTAAATTCAATACTATTATTTATAATATTACAAGTCATTAATATTACTTATTTTCAACTAATTTATTCACTTTATTTATATTATAATTTACGGGCGAAAAAGCCCAAATTAACATCAGTACATTAGTATAATCAGAATTTAACAATCTACAATATATACACATATGTATAAATCAATATTTTTTTAAATAATTATAAACAGTGAAAAATTACAATTATATTACCAGAAAAACGGAGTATGAGTGGCTGAAATAATAGCATTAAAAATCAAACGACGAGTCCTCATTGGCGTGACGCATAAGGCGGATAAGAGGTGAGTTTAGGATGAAGTTAGAAGACGAAACGGAGCAACATTTCTAGTCCGGCGGGCCGGAACTCTAAAGTTGACGCTAGCTAGTAGGGAAGGAGAGTCAACAGAGCCAGGAATAATGCCCGAGAGGAATCTGCTGCTAATCATACGTCTACGATCAGCAAGGCTGGGTTGGTTCAATACACGGGTGATAGCTGTGTAGTCGTGTGGAGAACACGGGACATTAAGAATATACGAAGCAAACCTTAAGAATTTTTTCTGTACACGTTCGATCATCATTGATTCAACAGAAGTGTGGGGGTCCCATAACAATATAGTTACTAATACGTTTTTTTTTTTTTACTCGCGGTCGTTGAGACCATATTGCCACAAAAATCGTTTTTCGCTTTTCCGATACCTTTTTTCCAATCAAAATTTCCTTGCAGATACTTGAAAAATCGTTTGCCTTCTTCCCAACGAAGTCTTCGTAAGGACGGTGTTTTGCCTCTTGGATTTTCTCGGAATACTTTTTTTTTTACTGCGAGATCTCGCTTCGTTTCTTCTTCCATGTTTTTTTTTATTGTGAACGCAGTGTTAAGTATATTAGTTGAAATTAATAAAACAATATTATATCATATTCTTCTTCTCTGCAGCTTACCGGTCCGTCAAGGACCATTGCTGCTTTCAAAAGGTCTCGCCACCCATCTCTGTTGTGAGTCGACTCAACGGTCACATTCCGGTCTATCTCTTTCGAATCTCTGGCTATTACATCAATCCATCGGATTCTGGGTCTTCCTAGGGGTCTTGTTTTGTTTATTTTTCCAACGAGTATTTTTTTCTTATCAGCTGCCCACAACTCTCACACTCTCCAAGTGTGTTCGAACCGCTCTGGTCGTTTATTCCCGATAAACGCTAAGATATTTGGTCTATTGCAGTACAATTTCTGTAATTCTTCGTTTCTTCTTCTTTCATACGTATTTCTTTCTTATAAATTATTATATTATTATATATTATGTAGAATTATCATTAATACGTTTTTTTTCTTTTCGAACATTAATATATACGTTGGACGGTAGCCAGGAGGCTGTGTAGAAGGAAAAAAAAAGTGTTTCGCTTTCGTGGTCAGTTTTAATTGTGAAATTTCCGTCCAACATCTCCTATATATAATATAAATTCACCGAATAAGAGAATACATTCGATCGAAGGCCAATCACTGCGCCGTATACAATCGCGTATATATAGTATAACACGATAATTGAATACAATATCCGTTCCAGTCAATCCTCCCAGAATAACCACTACACTTTCTTTATTTTATTATTTCGCATTGACGTATAATTACGGGTTTTTACCGTTTAATTATTATTTTTTATTTAAATTCGTTGCGTACACATTTATTTATCAAAATCACGTGTACTTATATATATATACGAGAGACGCGAATATCGGTTCGATTATTTATTTATTTTTTTTATTCGCGTCCGACCGCACAAAGTTTTTTTCGACTTGTGACCGGGGGCGAACACAGTTCGAATCGAATTTATTTCTACGATTTTGATTTTGGAAAAATAAAAAAAAAAAAAGCTCGACGAGCGGATGAATTTTCTCTAACGAGTCATTTTTTTTTTTTACTTAAAAAGAAATCAAAACTCTATTCGTCGGTCGAAAAAAAAATGTGTGTAAAAAAAAAAAAAGAAAATATAAATATGCGACTCACAGCGACGCTCGGTAAAGTTATTTTGCAACCGTATTGTAAAATCGCCATTAAAAACGGTTCGTTTCCGCGTTTCAAAACATTTGCCGGATTATGTGCACTTAGGTTATTGCACGTGATGTAAGTGTTCGGTAAGCGCATATTGCGTCTTGTGTTTCGAGAAAACGCGGCCAACGGTTTGTGTACGACTTAATTGGAGAAAATGAAAAAAAAAACCAGAAGTTAGGTCGACAAAAAGAATCGAGTTAAGCCCGCGGAGCAATAATAAACGGATAGAGATTGAATTAAGCTCATTTATTCGTATCAACGCTCGCAGCGGATACTAATCCGGCAGAACGTTTAAATAAGTATTAAGGCGAAAAGCGTGACTGACGAAATTCACGAGATCGAAAAATATTTCACGCGTAACAAGATTCCGCATAAGACATAATATATACCTACACGTTCGCGGACGGATTATTATTATTATTATTAATTTGTTACCTCAGTGGCGTACATACGGGGTTTTCGGGTTCAAACCCCCCCAGGACCAAAAAAAAAAAAAAAATTGTGATATTATTATAAGGCCCGTTGCGCGTTATAACATGTTTTAATTTTTACACTCTACAACGGTGCACAGGTATTGTGTGCACTATCGGCTCCTACTCATAAATTCCTTCATGCGCCGTTTAAAGGGATGGTTTTAGTGTTGGTTATTTTTTAAACCCCCCAGAACAAATTTGAATGTACGCCACTGTGTTACCTATAAATAATAAATATTATTATTTTTTCCTGCTCGTACGATTATTGTGCGAGCACGCACGAGAGGAATATTAAAAAAAATATAAATATATATTTGACGTTTTAATATATTATAATTATTGATCGTAATTCATAATATTATTATATAATATTTGCGTTACGTTCAGTGACGCGCTAGATTTTTACAATGACGGAGGGCATATCGACAACATTTCATCGCGTTTCACATCGCGCATTTTCGAACGTGCGAAATAAATCAATAGCGTTGTAACTACTGGTATACAGACTCGTTCTGAAACGAATAATCTCGTTTATTTCTATATTAACGGGTAAAAAAGCGCGTATTACAAAAAGAAAACGCGAAAAAAAGAATTCGTGTTGACCGTCCTCGGGATTTTTCAAAAATTTAAAAACCCGTCAAAAGCATCGTCATATTTACGATTTATACTATACTATTTTATATAGTCACGACGTACCGAGTATTTGTTCCGAACTCTGCGGCTTAGATACGTATTTTCAAAAATCGTGTGCAATTTTGTTTCTAATCGAATCTAAATGAATTCGATTTCTAATCGAAAAACACATTTTATTTCGAAAAAAAAATTGAATTCGAGAACGTAATATCTACTTTTTTTTTTCTGAATTCAATTACAATTTCTTGTCTCGGCATTTTTTTTTCTTAAGAGAAATTACAAGAAAGTATAAGGTGAATACGCGATATGTCGTCATGTCGATTGAAACGGGACTGATTGAAGATTCTTAATCGAGAAATTTTTTTTACTAAATCTTCATAAATTATTATAGTAGTCGTTTATGAAGTATCCGAAAAAAAAAAATTACTCGAGTGTTACAAAAAAATTTTTTTTTAGAGACGTATTCGAGTTGAACTGTATTTTTTTTTTTTGGATTAGTGTTTACTTCTGAATACTATCAGAACGTAAATAAGTATAATATTATATTACTGTACTGCATAAAAATTAATGGTATAAAAATGAGCGCAATTTTCTTTTAAAAAAAAAAAAGTATTTTTGTGAGAATATATATTTGTGTGTGTGTGTGTGTCCTGAAGGGTTTTATCGCATTCTTTCGTGCAGAATACTATAACGCTGTCAAATATTGTTCGATATACATACCGCGTGTGCGCGTATTTATACGCGAAAACTATTGATTAGCGCATAATTTAATAGAGTAAAAAATAATAATAATAATAATAATTTGTATGCAGAACGTGTTTGGAGTAAAATAAATAAATAAAAATACCGCATTGATTTTTTTTTTTTTTTTACAAAATAATAAATTCGTGTTTTTACGAAAGATTTTCTTTTTTTTTTTCTCGTAGAGACTTAAGTGTATACATAAAACGCAATAAATGTTATTTTGTAAGAAAGAAAAAAAAACGAAGAAAACCGATAATAGCGGAGCAAGCCGCTTAAATCGAAACGCTACAAGAATTTGTTCTGTATAAAGAACTTTTCGGGGAATGTTTTCACCGTCCGTTCAATTAAAATATGACCGGAGACACTTGTTATTTATTTATTTATTATGATATTTTATGTGTTTAAAAACGCTTTTTAGAAATTCGCGATGTCGGTATACGCGTATTAAAAAAAAAAATTATTGCACTTTTTTTTTTACCCATTACGGGAACGAGTTGGCGAAATGTCAATGCAAAAATTTAAAAAAAAAAACCGTAAATTATTTTGGAAATTTGCAAATCTAATAAAAAAAAAAAAACGTGAATATAAACGTGTACAGTGTACACACACGCGATTGAAATATCTGTAAAATATATCGTAAGTGGAGATTTTTTTTTTTTGCGATTCGAGAAGTCGTAGTTAAATTTTATTATATACACACACGATAATATGCCAGTAACGCGAGTGCAATTACTTTCGCGTTATTATAGCACCGCATTCGATATAATACGTATTTAATATTAAATATAAACGTGTAAATTATTATTTTTAATATATTTTTATTAGACAAAAAAAAAACGGTTGCGGCACAAACATGTATAGTACATATTTTATACATAATATATGTAATTTGTGAATTATGAATCGAAAAAGAATAAATCGCGTTTTTTTCTTTTTGGTCGGCGAAAAAAACGCTTCGGTCTATAATACCGAAAATAATAAAAAAACTCGTTTTCGAACGGTTGAAATGTGCGGAATTTTTTTTCTATTTTTCTATTATTTTAATTATAACGAATTCGATTCGTAATCTTTATGGGTAATACACGCGTATGTGCACAGTGCAGATAAACTAATACACACCGCCGCGGCGGTATCGCGGGTTCATTGGTCTATAAAGAACTAAACCGGGCGATAGACCTATCCACCTATCGTATTTATATTTAGACACTGCCGATTACAATAAGTCAAGCCAATAACGAATACTTATGTTTTTTTCGTGTGTGTGTGATCATATATAATAATATACAGGGCGATCCTTTTATTAACGTTTGTCTGTCAAGATTTTAAACGCAAGTTATTATTATTTTTTAAAAATTATTTATATATATATATATATATATTCTTTTTTTATTCCCCACTCGTCCAGCTTATATATATATATATATATATTTAAAAAAAACAAAACTAAAATAAAGACGCTTTAAAAAAAAAAAGTTTTGAACGATACTCGAAACAATTTGGTCGTACGAGAGATTTTTTTTTAACAGTAATAAATTCATGTTTATAATAGCGACGATGCTTGTACGGATCACCTCGATCAGCAGGCGCGTTTAATCACCGAGGGCTTAAACGAGTTTCCAAAAAGTGTTCGATATCCCGCACTGTTCTCGACCTTTTCCCGATCTTAAATGCTGTCATTATAATATTATAATTGCGTATTCGTAATAGGAATTTAAAAATCAATACCGATAACAATAAAAATGTGTTCCCTCGGAATTTTCAGTTAAAATCATAGTTAGCCACAGTTGAAAATCAAACGTCCTTAATGAGGTACGGGATTGGTACGGTATTAAAATTACAAGGAAAAAAAATACAGAATATATATTGCGTAAAATATGTGTATTTCTCGATATTACGTAGCCTGGATCTTATACAGTGTAATCACTCTGTACGTATGTAGAAAACGGATGATATAAATTATAGGATAATGCGGAAAAGGTGTAGCAAATATGTACGCAATATTCTAGCCGTCCCCTGCCTTGGATTCGCTCGGAGCGAATGCATTATTTCGATCGTATATGGATGTCGTAATCTCTGTTGAACGTTAAAAAAAATAATAAATAATAATAATCATTCGAGTAAAGCATTACGATAATATAAAATGGCACGCTTAATAATACATTAACTTCGTGTACGTGATTATCAGAATTTTTAGACGCTAAATTATATATATATAGATATTTTATTTTAATAATTACATAGATTACTGCTCGCGATTTCGCTCTAATTGTTGTTGTAACTAGCTTTGAATGTAGCTACTCATCGTGTCTTCATACAAAAAAAAAAAAAAATTGAATTACATACGTTTATATTTTTCGTTGAGCAATCGTTAAGAGATTTTTGGCCATTTCTCATTTCGGACAGACGTGAAAAACAATCTGAACTCAAATATATTCGTAAGCATTTGAAGGTTTGACATTGTAATTTTTGAAAAAAAACATTTTATTATGTGAAAAAAGACTTTCAAAGGAAACTGTAATTGGAAGGTATTATAGAGATGTGTGATACGAAGGCGAGTTTTCTTTTGGAAGCTTTTAGACTCTATCTCTCTCTCTCTCTCTCAACTCTCGAAATCCGAGAAAATTTCTTTGCTAAACTCATTCGAGATAGCTGAATTTTTCGTTCTTTCTATTTTTCAAGATTTCTGTAGTTATAGACAAATATATTTTATGGGTCTTGCACGAAGAGTTTTTTTTTTAAAAAAACATTTTAGATCGAACGTCTTTCTGACGTATGAATTATTGCGAATATTTATCAAGGATGCTAACGCATGACTACAAAACCTCACTATTCTTTGTTGTAGACAGATAGACAATATTTGTTGATGACGAGTAGGATTCAGATTTTGATTTTTGAAGCGCTTAACGTGACGGTTTCTAAAAAACAAATGCAGTGTTTAAGAAGTAAACACTATTCTAACAAAGATGGTTGTTTTTATCGGACAGTTTTTGCATTTTTCGAGGTTTCTGAAGGCATTTCCTATTTATTTAGTTCGTTTTTGACCTATTTTGAAATTGAAACATATGATTCTATACTAATACAACGTGAGGTAATACAAGTACAAAAGTATTGGTTTTTAAGTAAAAAAAAAAAAATGCGCCTTGCCAAAATAAAAAAATCTAGTTATTTAAAATGATTTTTTTTCTTTTATAAAATTATGTTAGAGCATTTTTCGGTATTTTTAGGGAATTGAAATCCGAGATGTAACGACGACGACGACCAGATAGCGAAGTGTGTCCCCTGTACAACACTCGAGATTATATTATACGCAAAACGTATGTGAAAATTTCATCGGAATCGGTTCAGTTAGTTTCTGCAGCGTTTCGCGATTACAAACTTTGTGCAATAAATTATTATACAACGTGCGAATTGCGATAATAATCTTACACGTCATATACGCTGGCCTGCTAAAATTCGCCCGTTTTCGCCCGCACTATCATATGTATATGACCACCAATAAATATTTGAACGTTTCTGTGCAGATAGCGTATAACGCGTATATCACGTTATACAATACGATTATATATACATACGTGTAAGACAATAGACGAATAGTTTAAAAAAAAGCGTAAAATAAATTTTTTTTTAAAACCAGTTTGATCCTATATGAATATTATAAGCACTGAACTCAATACTCGGAACGCGTATATTATATCAAACAAAATACGACCCCAAATAGGAGATCGCCGTATGCATTTTATAAGACATAAAAGTCATGGAGGATACGATGAAATATATTTCATAAATATATCAATATATTTTTTCCATGATATTTATCATGTTTTATTATTTACTTCGAGAAGATCAGAGGACACAAAACGACGTGCTCATATAGTATCGATGTTAGCACCGAAATCGGTTATTTTTACGTAATGAAGTTGGTAACAAAAACGGAATGCACGTGCCATATGGCGGCTCACTATAATGGGGGGTCCGTATTTCGTATACGAAAAGTCTATAGAGAACGCGCATTCCATTTATTGAGTTCAGTGATTATAGGAGCAGACGAAAACGAATTATCGTTTATTATTCGAATTATCTGGACCCTGCCAATGACAAATTCCTAATTGGCGCCACTGTACGTCTGGCCAATAAATAATAATAATAATAATAAAAAAACACTAGTGATACGTGTAAAGGATTTACGAATATTACGTGTATTTACGTAACGAATATATTGTACGGAATTCGCGGCCAATCCGCAGTGGTGTACGCGCGCGATAAGTGCTAAAAGCTTTTATGGTAATTTTTTTTTGAAAATCTATTCCCGAACTCTATTTCGCACGGTTGTTATTGGATTTTATTGGGAGCCATAATATAAATTACGAGCAAAAGAAGAAGAAAAAAAATTATTCCGCGGTCTGTGGCGCGTCGTAAAAAAATAAAAAAACCGTATGAAAACCATAAACGCTCGTGTACCGAGTGACGTGCGTAGAAAATAAAACGTTTTAATATAATAATCACTACGCGATTTCTGAGAGCTGTGGGGGAGGGGGAACTATTAATTAATATGAAGCCACCGAGTATTGTAAAATATATTATACATTTGTAAAAAAATTTCTTTATACGTTAAAATATAAAGAATAATAAACGATATCTTTATTCGTTAATTTTTTTTTTTATTAAAATATTGTCTTTATTCGTCGTTTTCGACTGAACGTCATCGTCCTCCGCTGGTACGAAATTATTCCGCATTATATAAATTATTCATGTCTATACAGGTCTATGAGGAGACGAGGACTGAGCTATAGGTAACTTTTTGTCACGTGTAAAAAAATAAAAGAGATATACACATGTACCGATGTATCTTCATGCAGTGCAGTAGATACTCCTGTCTTTTTGCTCTTCTTCTGTGGACTTACAAAAATTGTGTGATATTTTCTCGCGTACGTTATAGTAGTCAATACCCGAGCGTAAACACAGTAATCGTTTTAACACGTTCGTATACGTCGTTGTGTGGCTTAAGGCCATTGAAATTTTCGTAATATTGTTCGTTCGTTATTTTTTTTTTTTCACCGCCCGTGTCTCGTGTAAAGCGTAAATACAAACATACATAACGATGACGTTGTATAAAATATTGTTCGCGTTTATTAAATTTGTTTTTTTTGTCCTGTGACGAAATCATTGTGTGCAGTGTGTTTGTGTACTCGAATATTTCAATTAAACGATTAGTGCGCGAACGACACAAATAAATAATTTACACATATTCGTAATGTCAATGGGGAAATATCGTTAAAAAAACGATTTAAGTGTTGTTATTAAATCGTATATTTATTTTATTAATAAACGTTAAAAAAAAAAAGAACGTATTTTGTTGTTTGTCGTGAAATGTGTTGATTCGTGAAGACAACTTCATAATTATATAGCTGAAGTCCTGTAAAAAAAAAAAATGTCGAATTTTAATATCGAAAAATCGCCTCCGCTATTCTCTAGAAAACGTATTGTCTCTCGGAGAAAATTAATGTGTGAATTCGTCAGAGTCAAAAGGGTCCACGCGTTGGAATAGCTTATATTTAGGCCGTAACCTGACCGTAATGTCATGTAAGACAAGGCATGGCTAAATATCTGGGCGTGACAACAGATTTGTGATACGCATGTACGATTTTTTCTTCTATGGAAGTGGTAGCTCTTCCATGGAAGAAAAAAATCTTCATCATATTAATTGTTAACGTTGTGTACGGCTAAATATCTGCGTAAATGGCAAAATAATACTCCGGGCGCCGGTCCCATGGAAAAAAATACGATATTGTTGTTTTTTCCATGGATGCGCAGACCGAGTCGCGATTTGGACAATCTGTTGTCATACCTAGATATGTAGCCATGAGACAAGATTACACCGGGTGTCGGTTAAATGATTTCAAAACAATACACGAAATCGCCGCGTACATTTTGAAAAAGCGATCGAATTAAATTTTGAAAAAAAAAAACACTCGCGTTTCCTCATGTACGAGTACCTCTGCATTTTTTTTTTGTACGTAACACAAGAGCGAAAAACGTATTATATGTAACGAATACGTGGGAAAGATTCTATACAACGCGATGGTATTTTACAGATCAATACTGCAATAAGAACGTGGTGTTTTTTTTTCCGAGTTCTCAAAACAAACTCGGTACTCGGTGTTTTTCGTTCAATACGATCGCGGTATTTTTATTTTTGTTATTTTCAAAATAATAACTTTTCCAGTTTTCATTTTATACTCACTCTTGAACGTGTCTCTGTGGTTCTACACACACAAAAAAAAAACACTATTTCTCTCCGAGCCCCCGAGCTACCGAAACGATGTATATATAATATATTAGGTATACCGCGTACGTTATTGTTATAAAAGTATATGATATTCAGTTACGGCACGTTATTCGAATCGCCGAAATAATAATAATAATAAAGTCTTAAGTTCTAAAGAATTTAATAATCGTTTTATATACGAACGCGTTCCTCAGAAATTATTATTCAAATATTAATTGCGTATTATATATTATATTATTATCAATAGGATATCTGCGGAAGACACACACAATATAATAATATACGAGTGCCTGTATTATTATTATTATTATTAAATCGTTTCTGTTTTCGTTTTAACAATCGAAATATCGGTGTATCGACTCCGGTACAACAGTACGTAATATTATTTACACGTGGCGTCAGATTAATGTACGAATATAATCCGAAAACCGAATCCTTCATTGTCGCAGTAGAATAATTTTACACGCGATAATCCTGAATTTTCGTCTGTCGGCGGCGGGTTATAATTGTGTACAAATAACGATTCGAGCGTTTTCTAGCGTAGCATAGCAAAAAAAAAAAATCCTCTCCCCTTTTAATGTCGTATATACGTATTAAGAAATAATAGTTAATTTTCTGAAAACGGTAATAGTGAAAAAAAAAAAATACGACTGGACAGAGAATCACGAACGGAAAAAAAAGATTCAAGTTTAGCAGCATACAACCGTTTTACATTCTAACCGATACGCGAAACGGGGGAAGTTAGCCTATCCGTATAGGTAAGCAATAAATGGATTTTTTTTTGTTTTTTAGCCGCGCAAAGAGTCTCGGACGAGACGAATCGCCGCTGTTGAACATGGGGCCCTTAAATTATTTTTTTTTTATTGATTTTTATATTTAATTTTTTTTAAGATTATAAATAAAACTATAATATTCCGTTACACGACGAAACTGTATGTATATGTACGATTCGAAGTCGATTCTGATTATTCCGTTACGAAACGTATGTATATGTACGATTCGAAGTCGATTCTGTGTATACTGAAATTAAATAACTGTACTTTGTGTTTAGACGCTTCGAATTCCGGCGGAAAACTCTGACCATCGACGTCCGCAGCTAATTAAATTTATATTGCGTACGATTCGTTTTTGCCTTCGAACCGTTTGCGAAAACAGGATTTGAAAATATCAGAACGGGAAAATGTCGAAAATCAAATATATTTTCGTCGACGAATACTTGCTACTGTTTTTAGCGGCGATCCCGAAATGGACTGTTCGAGCGATAATTGAGAATAAATCGTCCGTCTACAATAGAGGATTTTTACTGCCGAATATAATACGCATTGGTATATTAACTTTATATGTCCGTCCGCTGCTGCGTTACGCATTTTCTTTGCTGTGTAACGACAACGGGTTTCCGACAAAAACACAATAAGAATTTGTTATGATATTATATTATATATATATATAAAAAAAAAATTCCTCTTTCTCATTGTCCCGCAGCATCGCAGGTTTTCTCTCGGATAATAATCCGTGTTCTTTTGTAGTTTTTACTTAATTTCGTGTCGACACACCGGCATTGATTTCGCATTATCAAATCAATCTTACTGGACCATTTTGCTCTAATACGTGTATCCATATATATGAATTCGACGTTAAATCTTCTGTACGCTATATAATATATATATTGTTCGCTCGAATACAAACCGGCAATCGCGCCGATCATCTGCAGTTCCTGGGCCTCTCTGACTGTTTTTCGCTATGACATTTGTATAACCGTGAAAAATCGATATATGTGACACACTCGTACACACACACACACACACACACACACATAGAAACGGAAAACTGCGACTTATGTCAGTCGGTTTTAAAATAGAGTTTACTATTATGCGAAATGCGAATAGTCTGTGCCTCGTATTCGGAACACGGTCGTATATCTCCTCTGCCGTCTCACATTTTTCAATTTATTGCTAGCGAAATTTAAAATTATTAAAAATCCGTCGGCCGCGTATTTACATATCATATTTTATCGTTATTCTCGTCGAGTTTTATAACTTTACCCCCTCTCCCCCACGGTTCTCGTAAACGTATATAGTTTTATATTGGATTGAATGTCATAAAAGCTTAACTGCAGCCGCACGGTTCGTAATATTATTCTTTGAAATATTAATCTCGTGTTTGTGAAAGTCTTCTTCGCGGCGATAAAGTTCCGAAACCATAAACGAGCATACATGTATATATAGGTACTGGAAAATATTAATTATACACGCGCTGTAATTACTGTATTCGTGTCAAAGAGCAGAGCTCCGGGTGAGTTATTTAAAAATTTTTTTTAATAAACACTATCCGCCGTGTTTTTCTCGACGTATAATATAAACTCGGTAACGTTTCATTGAAAATCGACCAGCGGCACTTTTTTCGAAAGTATTTTTTTTTTTCTGGACGTTTCGTTCTATACATTTATCGATAATTTTATATTTCTACTCATATCGTTCGTTCGTCCGAACTGTAATATCGGTTTTTGATTTAAAAAATCCTATATGACCAGCTATGCGACGATGAATATTTCTCGAGTAACATATATAAGCGTCAATATATAAGCGTCAATAATAATAATAATAATAATAATAATAATAATAATAATAATAATAATAATAATATTGCGCTCTCCTTAACCCATAATATTAAGAAGATCGAATCAGAAAAGGTTAACGAATACGAGGAACTTTCAATCCAATTAAAAGATATTTGGAAATTAAACATGGTGCGACTATCCATTCTATAGTGATCTCCGCGGAGGGTGTTGTCTCAAAGAACTTAACCAAGACCATTGAGGAGCTTGCCGTACCATACAACATAACTAAAGTAGGCCAGAAAGCAATATTACTTCAAACCTGCCATGTAGTACGCAAGTCTCTCAATTGTCTTACATAAGATAAATGTATTCAATAGTGTCGTGCGGGTCAGGGCGAATTCCCTTTTCGCGACTACTGAGTCTAACCCACAGCAAAGAAACGAACAACGGGGTACCTAGGTGAAAGATTACCAGCACTACTGCTGAGTAAGAGTCACTCGAAAATAATAATAATAATATAAATAGCCAACAAAATTTCCATTCTAACCTGTAAGAGTTTAGACATCCAAAAAAAAAAAAATTATAAAAGTTTACACTCGTCCGAGAGATGACGATATTACGTATTATAATTTTGAAAATTCCGTGCGTGCGAGCATATTTAAAAAAATAAATTCGTTGTAACCGAATAGGAGAAAAGCGAAATAAAATTTGTTGAAAATCTTGGCAAACGGCGGCGGCAGCCGGGGCTCGTGAGACAGAGAAAAATAAAACCGTTCTCGTATTGGACTTCCGAGTGTTTTACCGAACAACGTATAGTGTTTTGCTCTTCTTACGACGATCACGTGTGTTTTTTTCGCTCGTCTTCGGATTCGATTTTTCTTTATTATTTCCCGATTCCCTCCCCGAACGCTTTCCGGTTCGCTGAAAGTCGTGTACTTATTCTGTTTTTAAAACGTTTTTCGATTCGATTTCCGCGTAAGAGTTTTCGTTTGTACACGTGTATACAAGCGACGTGTGGAAGGCGGAAAAAACCTGTCGAAAGATTGCGAAAAACCTGTCGTTACGCGTAAAAATCGAATTTTTCGCCCCGTTTTTTTTTTTGACCATATTTTTCCTCGTATAATAATAATACTTTTATCGGCTTATTTTTATATTTTTGTTTATTAGAAGTTTTGTATTCACGTTATACTCTAACCAGTGGCGTATGCAGAATTTTCCAATGGGGAAGGGGGGGCTTGAAAATAAATAAGTAGACATAAGATTTCGCTTGATTTACTATAATATGTAATTACATAAATAATTGAAAAAATGATGAGCATTAAAATAGTTTTGTTGCGTAATAAATTTTTTTTTTCGTTAATCGTTAAACGTCGTGTTATTTTTTTTCAACTTTTGAGTAAGAACAATCAATCAAAAACCGTTCGTGTTATCAATCGTAAATGTGACGTTACACTATTTGTGTCTATTCTGTGCTAAACGATTGGAAAGGAAAAACTTGTACCTACGTCACTGCGAATTATTCCATCGGTTCCCCGACAGGCGACTACGGTCCTATCAACATCATAAAATAAATAAAACTGTTTACGACCGCGCTATAATCACTAGTAATATTGATAATATGAAACACAAAAAAAAATAGAATTGTAGGTCAATGTGTGGGGGGGAAGGGCTTTAGCCCTTTAGCCTACCCCCTTGCGTACGCCACTGACTCTAACAATATTATAAACTTGACATAAGAATACAAAAACATTTAAAATATTTAATTGATATATACAATTTAACAAATACTATACTAAAAAAAAAAACCAGTAGAATAGTAATAAAATTTGATAGCAGTTCTACAACTAACGTATAGGGTGGGTTACCGGTTATTTATTTTATTATTACGCGCGTATGAATACATATATATTTTTTTCCTCGAAAGAATCTCAGATCTGTCTTTTTTTTTTTTCTGTTTAAACGCATCGAGAATTTCTCATTAATTTCTGCTTGTTTTCTGTGTTATATAAAAAAAAAACAGTAAAATTTATAATTATATTAATTACATAAATATATATTATATAAAATAAAATATTATATATTATATATAAAAAAAAAACAGTAAAATTAGTGCGTGATATGTACTTTCGTGTAATTCAAAGACAATTTGACGTTCCCTCCTCCGGATTTACATATATTGATTACGTATGTAATATCGATTACGTATGAACTCGAAAAACGTGTACGAAATTATAATATACTTACCATATCCCGCTTTTTTTTTTTTTTTAATGAATTTTCCGGTTGATGTACGAATAAAAAACAGTACATAAAACACGCTCAACGCACTCGAAAAACGTATTCGCTGATCGAAAAAAATAAAAAACTAAAAAACGCCCGACGCGTAACGGGAGACGGAGATTTTAAAAGTCAGACATTTTGTTCTCGTAATATAATACGTTTGTTATTTTCTTCGATTTATTCGCGTTGAAAAATATTCCGTAAACCCGTTGAATTCTTTTAAATGATATGTTTTTTTTTAAAAATGTTGCTCGAATCTCTGTATGACCGGAAAACGTACGTCTCGTATTTTATAAAAGTAAAAAATATATAAATATTTTTTTTTTTAAATTTTTTTTGTAACAAAATATTATATGTACAGGAGGTACTCGAGGTGCTCGCCATTATTATTGATTATAGTATACGAAATATATTTTCCGTACGGCATTTTTTTTTTTTTTACTCGCGCATTACGACCGCTGCACAGATTCGAAAATCCGGTTAAGAAATACTATAAATTAAGTATTTAATACATTAAAACTTGTGTATGGCCTGGATTGTTTTATAGTTTATTAAAATGTGTTTGTCCCGCCGCCGTGCGCTCGGTCGATCAAATAACCGGGGGTTTTTATGACGAAAACGTAAATGGAAAAGGCACGTCGAAACGTCATAGGATAACGTTCAGTGCCTATAATAAATCGTTTAAAACGTACGCGTATGTACCCCGGAACACAACTAATTGTTATGAATTACTTTTTTCGAGAAAAAAAATTTAAATCACATAAATACGAGTATTTTCCAATTTTATAAAACATAATATAATGCGAAATGTTGCGAACGGGGTTAGGTTATTTCGACGCTGTAAATTGAGAAATATTACGCGAACGTACGCGTGATTTGGACGTTTTACACTTCCAGGGGGTCCGTATACTTGCGGTCTATGGGGGCTCCCTCATCGAATACCGGGGCAAAAAAAATTATTATTTGTCATCGCACTGGAGCGCAAGCGTGACTTTACGCGATTAGTTAATATTGATTTATTTATACGCGTAAATTCAACCGGATCTCATTAAATTTTCGATTAAAATACTGAAACGTTATTATAGAAAACCGCGAAAAAAAATGTATATATATATTAATCGTACAGCGATATAGCGAATTCATAGTACTGTACGAACAGATATGAAATATACTGTGTTTTCGCGCGAGAAAATATGTTTTTTTCCCCTCCGTCTTAAAACGAAACAGTTTCGCCCGCTGAAAAAAAAAAAGTGTACAAACAGACTGCTTCCCTACATTAACCCGGGCCCGGGCATGAAACCGTCCCTGTCCGTGAATAGTAATCCGCTCGAACCGACACCCGAAACGTCAGCGGATAGCCTATAGTTTTCTTCTTAATATAAAATAATATATTATACGGACGAAAATCCACGCACTATCGCCGTATACTAATAATTGTTTCCAAATATTTACGGGTTCGCGTGGGCGGCGCAATCGGTAAAATTATAATATTATATAATCGGGAGAATTCGCGCGTGTACTTATATACTTTACACGCGAACGTATTCGAATATTTCGCGTAAATATTAATTATATTAAACCCAGAAGGGTTTTGTAAACGCATTAAACTTGTGTATTTCAAACGGGAAAACAACGCTTGTTATTGTAACGTATTATTAACATAACGGATACTGTATAATAGTCAGGCCCCGGAATTAAAAAAAAAAATACGTTCTACTTCCGATCCCTTACACTCCTGCAGTGTTATTGTCGTCGTCTTCTGTACCGACTGATGATGATTAATCGTATTTTCACAATAATCGCGTCCTCGTAGGCTTTTTAAGAACGTTACAGTGTTTTTTTTTTTTTAAAGAAAATAGACTCGTCATTTGGTGGTATTTCGACGATTCCTTTCGAGAACAAACTTTTTTTTTTTATCACCTTTAGATGCCATTTTGGAGGCCCGTCGCTGCATTACACACATCCTTTCATCTCTCTCTCTCTCTCTCTCTGCCCAACGCTGCTTTCTCGTAATTTTCCACTCCCAGCGTTGTTGGATCCTTTATGATTTTATCGTACAATCGTTGCTCAGGTCTACCTAAGAGCCTTTAGCATTGTGGTTTACACTTCGTAACCTATTTCGCGACCTTAAAACGCGACCTAGTCAGCTTATATAGTGTTTCCGTTCTAATTACCCCGACTGCGTTTGTTTCTCCAAAGGCGTTGCGTCTCTTCATTTGGTATCGTCGAGTTAAATCATTCGTTTTTGGTACACACATCCTTTCCCGAGGACTTTTTTTCTATTATTGCCAGTTAAAGTCGTCTGAAGTCGTTGACCGTGTCTCGCACGCACACGTTACGAAAAAACTCGATTAAAAGAATTATTTTACTAAAATAAAAAAAACCGTATTCGGGAATTCTACCAGTGCGTATATTGCTTCTTCGATAAACTTCATCAATTTTCTTGTCGTCGGACTTCTTTCGCTTTTCTTCAATGCAATCGACATTCAGAAAAATTGTCGCAAAACTTTTTCCCATTACACATGTATCGTATGAATATATAGCGTATACGCTCGGGATCCATAAAATTAAGTGCTCGCTCTATAGATCATTCGTTTCGAGATGCATTATACGCGCGCGTTTTACGATTCGACTGTAAATATTATACTACTATATTACGAGGAAATATAGTCGTATAAATTCCTATATAGGGTTATCCGTCTGTAATCGTGCAATACATTTTAACGTTTATATTGTTTTTGCGCGCGAATTTCTTTATTTTTATTTTTTTTTTACGATTCATTATATTGCGCGACACGATAAATTTATTTATTCAACAATAACTGTTCATACAAAGATTTACGCGTGAAAATACGCGCATGGTACGATACGCGAAATAACGTCACTGCGGCTGCTGTTGATATTTCGCAGTAGGTAAATAGCGGAAATTTCATAAATGTTTGTTGGAGAATTAAATCGTAATACCTATATATATATATGCTTATTAAAGTGGACGTATTTATCATCTATTCGATTGTTTTATTTGCGTACGTATTAATATAAATCAGTGTGCGTTGCAGCGGCGTATTTTCAGTTTCTCTCTAATGGGAGAGGAGGGGAAGCAGAAGGATTAAAAAAAAAATAGAAACTTCGTTACCTACCATTATAAAAACGATTTTTTTTCATAATATATATTATTTAGCAATTGGTTATTATTTCTGTGTAGGATTATTTATCAGAATTTAGAATAACAGAACATTAACCTAATCAGATAATGTTACGTGACAGTAATACCGTCAGATGCAGCATTGAATGTTATTACTATGTATATTACAGAAGTAACTATTAATGACGGCTCATTTTTTAAATAAAACAAAATTGAGACGACTCGATTCTCTCAATCAGTTACTTCTGTAATAGCAATGTTCGATGCTGCCTATGACGGTATTACTGTGACGACTGGTCGATGATAACTAAAGTACGCTACAAAGGTTATGTACGTTATACATTATACAAATACGAACGTTTTGAACGTATTGCCTGAACATTTATGTTTTTGTATCTGGCAACACTGGTGTGGCGACGCGTCGCCCATAGACATATTAACTTATGGACTGCGCTTCGTTAGGAATTGGCGTCCTCATCGTGTGATAACGAAAACTATTCCCTATGGAAAATAAAACAAGTGTAAAAATGTTTCATCCATGATATTAGTGATAATCAGTCATTAAGAACACTTAACATTCACAAAGTTTCTAAATGTGAACTGTCTTCATTACCGATAGGTAATTTGGTAATATTCGGTAATAAAGCGGTTTATGAAATTCCATGGAAAAATTGAAATTTATCAATTTTTTTCTTCCAAAGGGAATAGTTTATCCTGCGGACACAGTTATATAGGCAGGGGGGTAGGAAAGCGCAGTCCACATGTTAATATGTCTATGGCGTCGCCACGCCAACAGCCCGTCTCACCCGCCGCATTAGACGTTTCACATCAAAAATTCCAAACGTCTATATTTTTATTTGGCGTTTTTTTTCCGCCAGTCGTCCGGATTCCACAGAACATGGCTATTACCAAATAGTCTTTCCCGTTAAAATAATAACCGATTTTAAATCGTTTTTATCGAATAGAAACGAATAAATATTTAGACGAATATTGCGTTCGCGCACGGTGGGCGTGGCTAACGATCAGCGCGGCGGTATATATATATACGCGTCCGACGACATACGAACTACTCCGAACCGACGCGAACGTAATTCGGTCATTATGGTCGTCTGTAATTTGCGACGGAGTATACGTGTCCACAGTAACGTTGAAAGTGTTAATATATAAATATTGTCCAACGTGCAATTATATTTTTAATCGACTTTTTTTCATATATACATATATATTTTTAATATTTTTAATTGATTTTTTTCGGTCCTGGTAGGGGGATTCGGCTCGAAAATCCTCCTCGGTAAACGCGAAACATCAACGCGCGTGTGTTTTTATCATAGACATATAATATATAGACAGCGAACGACCAGTGTATCACGTGTAATGCACTAGAGCCAAGATATGTGCGAGAGAGACCATAGACCTGTTAATTATATAGTCAATAGGTCTATGAGAGAGACAGACTTAGAAGATGCTTTTTCATGGACGAAAAAACAAAATTGTGGCAGCAAGACATCCGGATCCGCAGTGAATGGTGATACATGATTATTTATTCATCCATGAAAAAAACAACAAACGGCTCTTTCTCTCTCGCACATATCTTTGTTCCGTACTTCTTTTTCTAATCGCGGTCTATATATTATAATTATATGTCTACGGTATTTATAAACATTTTTTTTTTTTTTTTTTATTAAATAAGACGTATTTTCGTCACGTGTTTACCAGTGAGAAATTTCGCAGAGAAAATCCGATTTTCCGTATCTTCTTTCCCCAAAAAAAACTAATATTTAATTAAAATAGCTGAAAAAGTTGTTTTTACATACGACATTTATACATGTCATAAACAACGTTCGTATTGTATCGTTATAATAATAACGCAGTAAAAAAAAAAAAAAATCGTTTTTTTTTTCTTTCTTAAATTTGTTATAGTGCACACGCGTAATTCAGTATAGCGTGTCCGCCCGTTTCCGCGTAATATTTAATATAATAATTAACGTTTTTTCCACTGTATTATTATAATATTAACAACGTAAAAAAAAAAACGCGTTCCTTTTTAATTCGTATTTTATTCAAAGAGTTTACGAGACGCGTATCGAAATGAAATACGGTTTTGTGTAACAAAATTAATATTATTTTTTACGTTAAAAGAGTTGTACACGTCACTGACATGCGTAGACCGCGGATTTCTCGCGCGATTTACCTCTTTCCCCCCCCCTTTTCATAACACGATTACGATTTTTTTTTTTCGTAAAAAATACGAATAACAATGCGTTTAAAAGGGTATAATAATATTGCTCCTCATACACGGACGGACGCGCATAAAAATAAAAACCTTTGGCGGCGATATTGACAGATCTCGAAAAGCGTTTCGGTCGAAGGCCGTGTACAGTAGGACGAGGCAACAGCTCCGAATAATATGTGCTGGTCTATAAAAAGTGACGTATTCGAGTGGTGGTCCTTGTATTCCTTTTTTTTTTTTCATTATCCGTTTGTGGTACGCGCGAACGAATCGATTTTCCCGCAACGTTTTCATTTACGCGAGTGCTATTATACAATATATTATTGTATAGCGGTGTTATTGCGCCGACACGCGCCTGCTCATCATTATTTGCTCGTTTTATTTTCGAACACTTTCGTTTCGGATGTCACGAGAAAGACCGAGAAAATATTTATGTATTATACAGTAAATAAATACGAACGTTTTTTTAAAAAAAAATATTATTATTGATTTTTTTTAATAATAAATTATTATTAAAAATAATAATTAGGGCTAGGATTTACGGGCGATAAAGAATAAAAAAATTCGTAAAACATGCGTTTTATTTACAAAAATTTGCAAAAAAAAAAAACCAGTACCTTTCGGATTATATATGCTCCCCTCGGATCGCCATACACACCATCAGCATAGACGTTCGGCTTTCAAAAAAACATATTAACTATTTAAGTATCGGTGTTTTTTCTCCTTTCGTACTGCCCTGCAGTTGATTCGTTTCTCAATGCAAGTCCGTATGCTTTCCTGACCTAACCTTCCTCTCCGAGAAGCTCGTCTTCTCGAGCCGTAGAACACGTCTCACAAGCACACCTGGTCACTATTTGGCGTAAGCTGTAAGTACATTTGTTTTCCTTTGACGCTCACGACAATACGTTCTTCATTCAGCCCGAAATATGCACGATTCGCCGAGTGGACGTTTGATCTTATCGAATTCAAAACGATTTTTTTTTTGTGATATTTAAACGATTTCCATATTACACGGCGCAGCGTTGTAATATTAGAAACGTTTCTCGTTTTCATTCTCAGATTGTGTCACGCGTGTATAGCACTTTGGAAATCCGTCTTTATTTTTTCTCTACCCCCCCACCGAAAAGTGTGGCGAGCATGTTATTTTTTTCGTGATCACAAAGTTTCCTGCCGAAATCGCTATATTATTATAATCGCGCATACGTAATATCCTTTAATGAAATCATTTTTTTTTCCTGTACTTAAAAATACGTCGTATCATAAAACCGCAAAGCGTATTAATTGCGCGTCGAGTACAAGTGATTTCGACACGCTAATACGCAACGTAAATAATATCGTTTCGAAACGACTTCGACGAAAAATTCAGTACACACGGGCGTATTATTTTATTAATTTTTTTTTTTTTGAAACTATATCTTATAATAAATATTATATGTGTGCCGAGTAGAATCTCGCCCGTTTCCAGTCGATCGCGTGCTACAACGCGTGTGTATATGCAAAATAATTTCATATAAAAAAAAAACAAACAACAACGGGTTTCGCGTTCGACACTGCCAGCGGGACGTCTCACGAGAATAAACGAACAGCTAATAATAATAATAAAAAATCTATTCGAATATTTGTGCGTAATGATTTTTTATCATCCGCATAGGCGCACGCGAGATTTAAAATAAAATGTTATTAGAAATCTAGAAACGTTTGATAAATCGCCGTGGGAGATTCTCTCTCCTTTCCACTCCACTTATTCGTATTTATCGACTAAACCGCGGTATTCGATTATTATTTTCGAAAACGCGCAATTCGAGCGGTAGTTTTCATAGATTGACATTTTATTTCAGTCATCGGTTAAACTGCGTTTTGCTAGGACTGCAGCGGTTCCCAACTCAACTCGCGGACCGATTTTGCAGATTTCCGGCTAACCGCTGACAACCACTACTGGATAAAAACATATAAGGTATACCCCGCCGCCTAATGCTATATTATTGTATCGAATAAAAACTCGTAAGTCGGTACTCGTTGACATTAGCAGAAAAATTTCATAGGACTTTTACGACGAGTACCTGTACTTAATCATAATGTGAATAATAATTAGCTCATATACTTCTCCGACCAGTCGTGGCGTCCTTGGAACGACGTTGTTGCTCGTAGCAAACGGCATACGCCTGACACGGAATCAGAATTTCACTCATTAGATACGAGTTTGATAGGTACCTACAACGCGACATTCTTTAGAGTTAAAAATTTTTTTTTTTTTGAAAATTAAAAAAAAATCGATGTGAATTTAAAAAAAAAATGTTTTGACACTACGGACCGCCCGAGATGAGTTCACGGACCGTCGGTGGTTCCTGGACCATCAGTTGGAAACCACTCTTCTAGGACGTTCATTACTGCGTATTTAAACTGTATACGCGTATTCCTTATAAAAATTTTGTATATAAAACTATATTTTATTAAGTATAATCACGCGCGTATACGCGTAGGATGTCACGAATTTTTAAATACGTCTTTTGGACCGCCGACGACTGATTATAATGAAAAAGAAAAAATTGGACTCAAATTGTGTAATAAACCGGCCTGGTAAATAATCGGAAACCGTAAATACGTATTAGCGTATTGGAATAAAAATAATGGTAGTTAATTTTTTCTCGTTTAAAAATGAATTCATAAATCATCAACAAGGTTTTGTTATTAAATTCTGTAAATTATAGTATACGGAAACAGAGCCGAATCCGTTTTCCGCTGAAAACCGTAAAGAAATTATAAAATCGAAATAATTATTTCTAATTGTTTACGCGTATCAGGTATACTTGTAAGAAAATACGCAATTTTTTTTTTCGTTTTAAAAAATGGAAGTTTACTTAAATCCGTATTATTTATCGGTTTTTATACGTTTGGAGTCTATTTGTTTTTGCCCGAGTGTATAATAAAGGACTTTTTTTGATTTGCGTGTATCATTTTTATTTCATTTTTTTCGGAAACCCTATAGTAGTGTTCGAGTTAACGTTTCGAATTTGACGTAATAGAATTATTGCTATCTGACATTTTCGCGTTATAAAGGCCGTGAACTGTGTCGCGGATTTTTCTCTAACAAAATGTCCGATACTGTACAATACACAATTGTGTGTATCGAATTATAAATTCGGCCGTTTTCTGTCAAAAATAATTTTCCAAAGTCAGTAATATCGTAACGTTCGCATCGAATCCGTCATTGGATTTACCGGAACGAAAATTCGTATTTTTTCCTTACAAAAAACTCTTTTCTCCAAACACGCGTCGTCGTTGCATATTATACAACACAATGTCGGCGGTAACCGCTATTTCGTACAGTTTTGTTTTTGTATTCCCCCGTTTTATATACACGGCCCCGAAATTTCTGAATATAAATTGCTTCGTATAAAATATATTATAAGCGCAGGTAGGACCTAGAGAGAGAGAGAGAGAGAGACAGAGAGTATAAGCAACGCCAACAGACAACGCATATAAACGACAGATTAAAATTTTATATAAACCTACAGAAGTATGTGCGCGTGTCATTGGCGTGTGGCGCGCTCCCGGCCAATAAGGATTGAATTATTACTAGTGCTAAAAAAAAACCGCGTATGGAAATCATTCCGAAATGTGAAAAAAAAAATCGGTTAATAATAATTATTATTATTGTTTTCCTTATAGCTGGCGACTGTATTGTGTTTTCGAATATTTCCGAAACGTATCTTATACGTTACCCTGCAGGCAGCAGCACTGTCACTTTTTTTCATTTCGTTACCAAAATTATTCACTATTACGGTATTTTTCGACAAAATTATCTACCTCTTATTGGTGACGAGTTATCGTTTTTGCCAACTCTGTTTTTAAATTCATCGAAATCCGCTTTCGACGCGATTGTTTGTGTTACTGCGCGTAACACCTCCACGGCCAAAAGATGATTTCATAATCAAACAGGCAATTTCATATACGACTGATATAAAAACCGAAACGTGCAGGGAAAATGAACAATTTTGTTCGCTTTTTTTTTTTTTATAAAAATATCTAGCGGACGAGGAGTAAGTAAAATTTTTAGAGGAAAAAGGACCGTAAGATGAAACGAACAAACCACATATTTTACTCGTACATCCGAAGTAATACGCTATTGTGTTTCAGAATTTCTATTGTCCAAACGCTACACTTGTTATTATTAAAACAACAGTTGGACAATATATAATATTATATGTACATAAATTATACGCGCATATTATTAAATAGGCCTGCGTGTTACCGTCAAGGGAGGCTGCTTTTTTTTTCTTTTTAAACACGCGCGTTATATAACGAAAAGAAATTGACGAAGGGGGGTTTGATAATAATTTTTCACCGATTGAGTTGAAATTTAATCTTCGGCGGGGAATCGTTAATCGTTCCGGATTTTAGGTCAAGTAAAACTAAGTATATTTAACGAAATGATATCCGCTCTAAAAATGTTCGGTTTCGACGACGCCATTTGCCTCATTTTGGAAAAACAATTTTGAAAGTGTATTTTATAATGTGAACGTTTAACAAACGTGAAAACGTAACAATCGGTATAGGAAAATTCGTCGACTATAATCATTCGGCGGTAGCAGCTATAGTGGCGGTTATATCAAAGTCCTGAGGGGGTGGCGAATTCTAACTCAGTGCTGAGCTAACGATCTCCCCTTTTCCCGATCGTGGAGTTCTACCTCCGCCCACCTCACCATTATCGGTATTAGAATTCGTCTGTGACTCTGAACAATTACGGACAATACGGATGTTAAATTTAATCGAAAAAAAAAAGGTCCACATCCTCTTTCATTAACATTTTTTTGAACAGGCCTGTATTCATATCCTCCTCTTTTCGAAAGTTTAAGATGGGTATTTCATAATTTAAAACACGTGTTTAGGTATCAAAATATACTAAAATATACTCCAAGGGCGGGGGGACGATCCACCTATCCCCCCCATATATCTGCCACTGGGCGGTAGCCGTTGAATTCCATCATTGACTCTCGTCCGTAGTTCTATTCGTAAACGACGTTTGCAGACGGACTCGTGTCAATTTCGCCTTTTGATGAGTTTGTTTCAGAAATACGCTCGACTATACTGGAACTCCGCTAGGATCTCAATATTCACTCGGCAGATGGACTCGTGGGCGAATTTCGGGCGTTTTTTATTTTGTACGCTGATTTTCGTACGATACCCTTGCCCTATAGGCGGATCTACGGGTGTGGGTGTGCCAAGGCACATCCTAAAGTAAAAAAATAGGTTATAATATTGGTTATAGTAAACAAGTGTTGGATACTTAAAATATTTTGACTTTAGTGTATGGAAGACAATTATGAGCTAAAAAAAAAAAAAACGCATAAAACGGTTGAATTTGTTTATAGCCTCCCCTGTATATTGTAAAAAAAATAACTACAAAAAAGGCCGGGCACATTCAAAATAAAACTCTGGGTTCGCCTATGACCCTTGCCCTATAATAGGCTGCTCGTCGAGAACACCGACACGTCCGTTACTACTCGTCCGTATTTTTTTTTTTTTGGTATTTTCGAGTCCACACTATACGCGGGCCAACGATTTTGTTTTTTTGTTTTTAGAAGTGGTACAGGATGAAAATGACGCGAATTTTTTATGTTTTCCTCGGCCAAAGTAAAACAGCGCAGCACTGCGCAGGCGTGTGTTTGTGTTCTGCGCGTGAGTACGACGAGGAAACCTGCTGGTCACCTGTCGTCGGAGAGCGTTTATTTTTTTTTCATTCGTAAATCGCGTCGTTCGGACCAGTGTAACACAACAAAACGCGTACCATTTATAATGGCCGTTTGCGCCGCGCCGTGGAATGTCGACCGAGATCCGTTGTGACCGCCGCGGCTACGGATTTTTTTTTTCTAACATAAAACCTGTGCCACGACCGCGCGTATTATAATATAAAGTGGTTCTCAACCTTTTCGCAGTCGCGGACCACCAGACGGCTTATTAAGTAAGACTGCGGACCATTTTGGGCAGTGGCGCACAGAGGTTTTACAACAGCACATGCAGTTAGGTAAAATTATACCCACCCACCAAATTTTACTACCTAATTAGTACCTAATACCTAAATATGCATAATGTTTATTGCATCGTATTTTATTGTACATACTATTTCCTACAATACTTTTATAGACACTAGATGACAGTATAACAATATATGATAGGTATGACATACTATCCCCCACGGCCACACCCACCCACTACTGAGTGGACATGCAGTTGCATTACATGGTTAGCTCAATGGGCGCCACTGATTTTGGGTTTTGATTGAAAAAAAAATCAAAAAGTTTCTACTGCAGCAGATTAATGTATTAAATTTATTGAAACGTTAAACGTATATATATATATAAATAAGTTTAAAAAAAAGAAATACGTTGAAAATAGAATTTTTTTCCGATACAATACGGACCGGTTCGTTTTTCATCGCGAACCGGCGGTTGAGAACCACTGTAATTATATTGTACGCCGCGACTGCGGTATACTGCAGAGTGAAGTTCCGACGGCGAGATCGGACAAACGCAACGAATTCGAATCTTCAAAATAATATTCTCCTCGTACTGAATACTGTCCGCCTCGGCGCTGTATACGCGATAGTGAACGTATTTTTAATTCGCATGGAACAAAAAAAAAACGTTTTATCGCGTTTTACTTTCCATTTTTTTTTCTACAAAATTAAAACGACAGTTTTTTTTTTTTTTTTTATAAGTACGTATAATTTTCAGACAAATCTCCGATGTGAATTTTTTTTACGCTCTGTATGAATCCAATAGATTGACGTTGTTCGAGTCCATCACTATATTATATAGGCCAGTGGTTCCCAACCTTTTTTTATTCTACGCCCTCCTTGTAAATTTTCAAAAATATCACGCCCTCCCCCCCCTTAAACTAGAGTTTAGACGACATTTTTTTTTTTTGTGATCCGTACAAATCAGATAACCGTACGTCGTGCGAATTATACTTGGTAACTACCTATCAATATTAGATTACCTGCGAAGGGGTCAATCGTTATAAATAATACTCGTATTATTCTTATCGGTGGGCGACCGAACGAAAATTAATTTATTGTTTTCAATTTTACTGATTGTAAAATGACATATAATTATTATTTTCACAACAAAATTCTCGTTATTTTATCATCACTATATATATTCCCTCTCGCAGTATCTAAATTCCTTCCTGGGGGAATTTCCCCCGGTTGGGAACCACTGATATAGATAATGATGAACAAAAAAAAAAATAATAATTCACGTTTTCGTTGACTTCGAAAAATCGCGTAGGAAATCTGCAAATATTTATTTACAATAAACATTTCCATGACTTTTTTTTTTTGGAAATAGATTTATAAAATTTTCGTTAATTTTTTTCATTTCGAAATAGAAAAAGAATCTAAAATACAACTGCGCACTATTAGAAACGAAATTTTATCGCTTTTGCCACTTTTCCGCGGGACACTGTATATATACAGGTACAACAGATGTGTACACGACGATTATGAAACGTAAACGAAATTGTCATAAACCACCGAATTTTTTTTTGTACAAAAACACTTTTTTTTTTTATATGATATTTTACGATTTTCACTGTTCTATTTTAGTATTTAAAGCGTTATTCGGAATAAATTTGTCGAAAAAAATTATTCGTGTATAACGCACAAGCACTTTTATTAGAACAGAATACTTTAAATGCGGTTTTCGAGTATAGTACATATTTTTTTTAGAACACTAAAAAGTATATACGTATAGACATTTTTTTTTAAAAACTTTTTTATACGCGTCGTAACGAAACACGTATCCTTTTACGTGGTCGATAGTTTTGAATTTTTTTTTTTTTATATAAACGCGCAATACAGAATAAATTTCAACGATATTTAAGTGCCGGGTTATGTGCTTGGCGTTGTAACTGCACGCTGTGAATTTAATACATAATAATACGAAAAAAAAACCATAAAATTTCGTTTAAACGTAAATTTAATGGAAAGTTTTCTTATTTTTTATTTTATTTATTTTACTGCCAAAAAAAAAAAAACGTTCCCCGAACGATATAAATATGATTATTATTATTATTATCTCGCGTGAAACTGTTTTCTCTATATTTACTTAATCGAATGACATTTTATCGCGTCGATAATATACTTATATAATATGTGCATATATTGTATACGTATATAGATGTTAGTTTAATAAATGGAAATTGTTTTTTTTGTCTCTCGTGGTGGTATATGGGAAAAACTATCTATATTTAATTCTGAATGGCGAAGAAAAACGGAAATTAACGATTTTTTTTTTTTTTTTTTTGGAACAAAAATAAGAAATTAAATATTAAAATCACGAAAAAATATAAAACGAAATACGAGAAAAACTTTCTAAAAAAAAAATATATATATTAATATGACAAAAATTATTTATATTTCCCGAGTTATATGGCTCGAGATAAAAAGAATTCGTCATTTTCTCCTCTATATATATACATTAGTCAATTTTTCGTTATTTTTTTTTTTTCATACATTGTCGTCGCATCATTCCGCAAACCATAATTTATACGCATTACACACACACAATAACAACCTAACCTAATCTAAACACACAACACGCAGTTTCAACATAGTTTTATTTTTTGAAAACTATGATTGTCTCACATTTTTTATTTAAAAAAGAAAATATATACGATTGATATTGCAGTGTACGATCAGAAATCAAAATTTTGTTATAAATATAGCGACACTACGTTTGGATGTATCTATGCTCACGGGTGTTAAAATTTATTACTATAATTATTGTGTTTTCGTTTCTGTATAGGACGGGGTTAATTGTATTATTCAACAATACGAACTCGTTGAATAATACAATATTTATACGGAATAAATAAATAATTTCCGTATTTTCGTTGTAATTATCGCGCTAGTCGGAACGTTCCACGACCAACCATAGGGGGAGGTTTGAGGAACGTCCCTCCATCAACACTCGACTACATTACACTTTTGACTCCAAAAAAAAACTCGCTAATTTTTATAATTACAAAAAAAAAACAAACTTTTTTTCCTACAAATGATGGTGGTAAATATTTATCAATCAGTACCCGCGATTTATTTATTTATTTTTTTATGCCTCGAAATGTCACATCAATGGAAATAATCATAAAAAACAGATGCTATAATATTATCAAAGAAAACGTAAACGTTGCTGCACGATTTAGTCCTTCCGCACGTTTCATTGGGACGTCGTTGTCGAATCGCGATAAAAACAAAGTAAGTTACTCGTTTTACAATAGTTAAACATTTTTTCCTGACCACTTTTTGACGTCACACTGCAATGTTTTCAAAATCCTTACTCCAACTTTCAGTATAGGAAACACTCGAATTCGTAAATCGTCTTTATGCAGTCCATATACGCGGTCCCGGTTTGCCGGCTAGGCGAATCGGCCACGTTCAAACGAGAGTTGTCGCATGCATTTATTTCAACGAATCGAGACTCGAACCAGTCGGAAAACTGCGAGAATTTATCGTACGAAGGAATTTTCGTAGTTCCCCCTTTCTTTCCCAACGCTGCTTTCTCAAATTGTCGATTTTCTTTTAACCACTACGCATCTCTTTATTTGCTCCCGGTTCCGATTTCTTTCATTTTTCCGTTAAAACTTTCTAAGCTGCTTCCCGCGTACGGTCGGCGGTTATGCTGTAATCTCTGGTTTTTAAAAAATTGAGAAAACCGAGCGAGCTCGAAACACTTAACACGCTCCGGTAAAGCTGAGCGTTCCGGACGGCGGCCTGTCAGTCAGGTGAGCGTGCAAGTGGCTGGCGAGCGTGTGACTTCCGGCTGGCCGTATAGTAGCCGTAACCGAACAGGCGCCCAAAGATTATGTACAAAAACTCGTTCATCCATCCGGCTGCCAAGAGCAGTTTTTACGTTTGGACGTATCAAACGTTGTTAATATGATTGTAACGCTCACAATTTAACGGACAGTTATATCTATATGTCGAATTTAACACGATCTTAAGCCGGATTCACACGGAGTCGTAAACGGGGCAAGAGCACTGCTACTAGACAAAAGTCAGTCGCGATTACTATACTCGGCGTGACTGTCGTGGTGTAGCTGGCGTCGTAAACGACCGAAAATAGACGGTATTACTCCGCGGCATGTTGGAGTGAGCACGACCGGTTTAGTCTTGATAGGTGTCGCCAGACGTACGATAATTAATGTATTAATACGATATTTTTCTGACCAAATGCAAAAAAACTTGACAATATCGTACGCAAAATTACGATAATTTTCAAATTTGCGTAAAGGCTATTTTTAAATTTAAATTATTCTGTGTGAAATCTTAAGCTTGTAAAAAGGTAAAATAAACTTGATAACGTCTGGAAATTTAAAAAAAATGATGTCATAGGATGCATATCACTCAATTGCTGACATATACCTAATTTATTAATTATGGGGACTACGATTATAGTTTATTAAAAATTCAAATAATTTTGTAATAGATATACGATAATATCATTTTCGATCTTTGGCAACACTGGTCTTTAAACGTGTGCTGAAAGTGTTTGAGTCGCTACTTTCACTTTATCGAGCAAATACAATAATATCTAATTAAGAATAGGATTCATTTAAAACAATTTCTGTAACCACCTTGATCTTTTATAATGACGATTCCCAATATGTATATATTGTTGATGGCACCAAGTAAATCTCATTTCTCTATCGATTCACAAATCCATACACGCCTCTTTCTTTTAACGTCTTTCGAACAGTTCAATTCAACTTTTGCACTTTACACTTTAGCCACAAGAAGAGCATTAAGGATTGAGTCGCAAGAATCACACGTAAATAAGACACACCACGACCAACAACCAGACGACCTGCAGCAACGATGACTACACAGCAGTTCCGCGTGAAATACGCAGGTCGTGAATAGTTAAAACAATCAAGTCGTGAGACATGCGCAGAACGATTTCGTGCGTGAACTCGGCTTAAGCGTTACATTTTTATCATGTTCAGAACGAATAAATAAATATACGGCCGCGAGAGGTGAGAAGATGCAGTGCGGATGACGTTGTTCAAAATTCAAATTTTTTTGTCGTCATTATTAAACCTCCGTAAATAAAAACTAAACTAATTTATTTCTTTGGTAAGCATTTCTTCTCGTACGATTGTCGGGAACAGACATAAAAAAAAAACCACGTCATATTGTAAAACCAGTACGTTCCACGCTCCGTTCAGAATCTAAAATAATGTTTTGACGGCGATACACGTGAAACGAATTTTGTGAGTAAAATGTAAAAACACTCGAATTTCTTTATTTTCAAAAAAAAAAACGTGCAAAACGTTTTATAAATAGGAGCCGACGCGGTACGTGTACAGTGATCACTGACCTCAATACACGGGGAATGCAATCAATCAAAATATGACCCCAGATAGGAGGTTACCAATATAAAAGTCATGGAGGATTCGATGAAATATAATTTTTTCCATGATATTTAGCCATGGTTTTATTATTTACTTTGAGATAACTGCAGGACACAAAACGACGTGCTCGTAGTATCGATGTTAGCACCATTATTTTTTACATAATGAAGTTGGTAACAAAAACGGAAAAATAGAAACGGAATGCATATGGCGGCTTACAACAGGGGTCCATATTTCATATACGAGAATTATGCAGAATGCGCGTTCCACGTATTGAGTTCAGTGGTAGTGATAATAAACGAAAAAATTATTATAAAAAGAAAAACACCGCACGACCCTTTTAGCACCGTCGCGCTAAATAAATTTCCACCGCCCGAAACGCTTCGAATTTCGTTCCGGGTCGTGGCGTCGGTCCTCGTTATACGCGCACGTGTATTGCTGTACGCGTTTTGTTTTCTCCGTTTTGGTAGAAGGCTGAGCGGTGAATAACCGGTAAAATGGATTTTCGACAACAAAAAGTTTCGCTTATATAATAATGCACACGAAACACTCCGGCCCCGCTATACTGTGTTTGCGGTCAAAAGAGGAAACCGTTTGGTATAATGAAACGAAACGGGCCGTGGTCTTTGGGCGGTGTAAAACCACACTGCGTTGTGTGCGTACCTCCTCTTTTGAAAATATATTCCCTTTTGAAATTCTAATTCGCGAAACGAATTTTTTTTTTTTCAATCGAGTTTACGTTATGTTTTTAGAATCCGCTAACAGGTATTCGCGCTCCGGACTTAAGATAATATATTTATAATTATTTAAAAATAAAAAAAATAATAATAAACCCTACGGTTACATTATGCAAATTATCGTGTTACTCGGGGTTTATTCTAAGGATTTTTTTCCTACACTGTCCAAATGGCTAAATAAATTTTGTCGTAATTTATACCATACGAAAAAAATTCGTATAAAAAGCATACGTTTTTTCTTTTAATCTTTTAATTTTACTCCTAATTCTACTTATTCTCATAAAAAATAAAGTTATTAGTCATATAATTAAAATATCGCGGTAACACAATACGAGAAATCTCATTAATTTTATTTATTATACGTATATAAATTTTCATTTAAATAATTTTATAAATATTATATAATATGTATAACTAAATTTTGTATTTACTTTTCAACAGTAGCGGTTATACGTGATGTTCAAGGGAAGTGGGCGACAATGGAACCAACCCCCTCTGCCAAAGAAACACCCACATCGACGAGTAATAACCAAGAAGAAAGATCTATTAATGTACAGAGACGAAATGCAGATGTAGAAAAAGGAAGAACAACGTGCATGGAACGTAAACGAAATAACAATAAAACAAAAAAAGAAAGTACTCAACAGATAGCGACACAACACAGAGGGCGTGGCAGAAAGGCGCATATAAGTAGCGGTCAGTCTTGAACACCATCCACACACGCGAACTCCGTTGTTCACGCCTGACTGCAGTGACTACACTGAGCGGTCCGATGATTTTGGACCGCTATTTATATGCGCCTTTCTGCCACGCCCTCTATGTTGTGTCGTAGCGCTATCTGGTGACTACTTTCTTTTCCCGTTTTATTACGGTCGGCTGACGCATCATATAGGTACATGCGGGTGTTTAGTTTGACGCTGACCGAGCGACCGATCGTACGCTCGTATGCAATCTTTATTATTATTATTATTATTAATAATATTATTTCGCGTATTTCAATGAAACGAAATAAACGTAAGGATTCATCAATCACAACCATAACATAATTGGACCAACTTACATGATACAAGTAGGTGCTGTTATGTCAGAGATATACTAAATTTCAAAATATCAAATCCAATGGGAAGGGGGGCGATCCATTTATCGCCCCTTATAACCGCCACTGCTTTTCATTTTTTAAACACATTATACGTGTACTGTCGTAGGGTGGCCAAATTCATGGAGCCAGTTAGAATAAGACCTGTCTTATTACAAACGCCCTTCTCCAAGAGTCTACGAATAGACTTTTTAACGGTTTGAAAAGCAAATTTCTAATAGAATATATTGTCGCGTCCCTCTACCACTAGATTTGTTTACTGTTCAAGCGATTTAAGAAATAAAAACTAGACTAACTCGACTATGAATAGAGTAAAAATATTTTATACGCGACCGTGTTGTTTTTCGATTGAATTGTCAAAAAAATGTTTTTTACCTGGACGGTATATTGTCTCACTAACCAGTTTAAAGAGACGCGTTAATGTAAATTTTTTTTTTTCACTTAAGGATATAAGGCAAATTTTAAGAACCGCGGAGGCGGTTTGAACGTTGTTTTTAATGATTTTACAATAATTTATACGAAACGAAAACGATATGTGGGCGAACAGTATGAAATCAGACCGAGGGAGTGTGCGAGGAAAAGATAAAATGTAAAAAAAGAAGGTAACCACTAACAAAAAAAATAAATAAAAATATTTCGAGTATATAATATTAAAAAAAAAAAAAAACTATTCGGAGATAAGATATAAAGGGAAGACCAAATGACAGAGTTGGCAGATGCGGTGTCCACGTTGTCCCGACAGGTCCAGTCGCTGATGAAAATTGTCGACCAGCCAAAAATGCACCGCAACAGCGACGACGCTCACTGGCGCAGCAGACTGCGCAGCAATCAACGGAGCGTGCTACTTCCACGAACGTTTGGCAGCGGCGCTCGCAGGTGCCGCCTGCCGTGTAATTTTAAACCGGGAACGCAAGACCGCAGTTCTTCCGCACCGTCGGAAAACTAGTCATCACGGACAGGACTCCCGCCCTGCATGCCGTGAATAATTCAACGCGGGTACACATCAACGACCTCCGTTCCGGCAAGCTGTTCTTATCGATACGGGTGCTGAGATTTCGGTCATACCTCACGATCACAGCTCACGGCGACCATCCGACGTACACCTCACAGCCGCCAACGGAACGCGCATCAAAACCTTCGGGCCCAAGACGCTCAACCTTGACCTTGGCCTCGCACGAACGTTCACGTGGACGTTCGAAATGGCCGACGTTTCGCGCGCTATCATCGGGGCTGATTTCCATTATTTTGACTCCTCGTCGATGTTAGACGGCACCGCCTCGTCGATCCGACCGACAAACGGACAGTCGCCTGTGCAGTGACTCCTGCGGTTACCACGAGCGCCCCGCTTTTCGCCGTCATGCGCGCCCACAACTGGGACGAATTACTTGGATTTTCCGAATGTGACCGCGAGTCACCCGTTCCAGAAACATTCCTACACGGAGTCGAGCACGTGCTTCCAACGACAGGCCCGCCGCTTTCGCTCGTCCACGACGGTTACCGCCGGACCGGCTCCGCATCGCGCGCCGCGATTTCGACCTCATGCAAAAGCAGGGATATGTCGACCGTCAGCCAGCGCCTGGGCGAGTCCGCTTCTGTTGGTCCCGAAAAAAGATGGATCTTATCGACCGTGTGGTGACTATCGTCGGCTTAACAACGTCACCGTTCCTGACCGGTACCCGTTGCCGTATCTCCAGGATTTTTCGGCGAGTCTAGCAGAGAAGGTACTCTTTTCCAAGCTTGACCTGGTCCGCGCCTACCACCAAGTGCCCATCGCCGCCAATGACGTCCACAAGACTGCCGTCACCACACCGTTCGGCCTGTTCGAATTTCCTGTGATGTGTTTTGGGCTCCGCAACGCAGCACAAACGTTTCAGAGATTAATGAACACAGTACTCATCGGCCTCGATTTCGTCTTCGCGTACGTCGATGACGTACTGATTGCATCCGCGAGCCCAGAGCAGCACGTCGAGCATGTTCGCACTGTTCTCGGTCGGTTCGAGAAGTTTGGCATTGCCATTAATCCGGCCAAGTGCGTGTTCGCTGCACGTTCGCTCTTATTTCTCGGTCACGTCATCGACGCACAAGGTCTACGCCTGAACCCGGATAGTGTCAGCGCCATCCGTCAGTGGCCGCAGCCAAACACCAAAAGGAGCTACAACGCTTCTCGGGTCACTCAACTTCTACCACCGGTTTATCCCGAACGCAGCTAGACGACAAGCACCACTCTATGACATCGCCACTCGGGTGCCGAAACGCGACGGCCCATTGTCGTGGACAGACGCAGCACGCGAGGCGTTTCACACTTGCCGAGAAGCTCTCGCCGCTACAGCACGACTCGCACACCCACTTCGCGAGGCGCCATTGCGCCTGAGTACCGATGCATCAAACATCGCCGTGGGTGCAGTCCTCGAACAGTTCGCCGGGGGTGACTGGCAACCACTGGGATTTTTCTCGCGAAAGCTTACCGGTGCGCAGTCGCGGTACAGCACGTACGATCGCGAACTCTTGGCTGCCTTCCTCGCGGTACGACATTTTATTCACGCGATCGAGGGTAGGCTCACGACTCTCAAGACCGATCATCGACCGTTGCTGTTCATGTTCTCACAAAAAACGGAGAAACTTGTCGACCGTCAGGCACGTCACGTCGCGTTTCTGTCCCAGTTTGTCCACGTCATCGAACACGTCAGCGGCGAGAGTAACGTCGTGCCCGACGCCCCTCTCGCTTTGAGTTGGCAGCTCTCGGGGACGGACTACCTGACCTCAATCAATGGGCGGTGGACCAAGCAAACGACACGGAACTCCGAGACATCATCTCCGGCGTCACGAGAACTTCATTGAGCTTGAAGCGCGTCAGACAGCAAACGGACCCGTCTACTTCGACAAAGCGCACGAGCGGACAAGATTAATTGTACCACAACGACATCGACGTGCAGTGTTTTCAATGCTCCATGGGCAAGCTCACGGTGGCCGCGCAGCTACCAGCCGAATCATCAAGGCACGCTTTGTCTGGCCGGGGATGGATCGCGAAATTCGCCGATGGGTTCGAGCTTGCGAGCAATGTCAGAGGGCCAAGGTTCATAGGCACACGACATCGCCCTTGCGTCATTCACAGCCCCGGATCGTCGTTTCGGCCACATCCACCTCGATCTAGTGGGCCCACTGCCGACTTCCAACAACACCAAGTACCTGCTCACCTGCGTGGACCGCTTCACGCGCTGGCCGGAAGCGTGGCCCGTTGACAATATGTCCGCCCACACTGTCGCCTCCACTCTCGTGTCGCACTGGATTGCTCGTTTTGGAGTTCCAGATATCATTACAACTGATCAAGGGCGGCAGTTTGAGTCTGACTTGTTGAGGACACTGAACACCACGTTCGGCATTCAACACGTCCGCACGTCTCCGTACCATCCGCAGGCAAACGGCATGGTCGAACGTCTACACAGGACGCTCAAGGCAGCACTCACTGCGTACGAGTCACCGCATTGGACACAGCACCTACCGATTGTGCTCCTGGCGCTCCGGAATACTGTCAAACAAGACGTCGGCGCAGCTCCAGCGGAGTTAGTTTACGGGACATCCTCCGACTGCCGGGCGAGCTTTTCCATTCGGCACCGCAGGAACCGACGGCGCATGACCTCGTCACCGTGCTGAGAAGTTCAATGGCTCGACTTCGACCCGTTCAGGGTGTGAACCACGACCCGGCCAAACACATTTTCGTGCCTTCCCGGCTCAACACCGCCAGCCACGTCTTCGTCCGAGTCGATGCTCAACACGCGCCACTTCAGCCGCGATACGAGGGGCCGTACGCCGTTCTTGAGCGACGCCCCAAGATTTCAAGCTACAGCTCGGGAACCGGACGTCCTGGATCTCGGTGGACCGGCTCAAGCCAGCCTTCGTTCTGCGTGAAGACCCGCTCAGCGATCACCCTACGCCATACGTTCGGTCGGTTGCTTTCGACTAAGAAAAACGAGTGAACTCGTTTTTCTCGCCGGGGAGTAATGTGGTGGACACCACCACATGACTCTCTTCGAAGTCGGAAGGTTGGTCACACTCGTTCAACGCCGCCGGCCGGACGCGTCGGGCTGCCGGTTGTACCGCCTCTTCGCTCGCCGCGTCCGTCGAACCTACCGGTCTATCTCGGCCCAACGCGTTATTCAGTTTTCATTTTTATGTACATTTTTCGACCGAATAAAACAATAGTATTATTCGATTTAATGGCTTATCGACAACACCGCCCCGCGTGGTTTTAACTCAAAACAATTTAAAATAAAGAGTAAGGCAAATAGACGCTCTTCACGCATAATATCATCGCCTTATTTTTTAGGCATTGACAATGTCAATATACATTTAACCAAATGAGACCCCGTCGTTAGTATCGTCTTTTCCGGTTACACATTTCTCCTGTGTATAATGTGTAAAATATTCGTGTAATTTTCGTTTATTACTTTTTTTTTTTTTTTTGACTTTGTTTCCAATAATAATATATACGCGCGGCGGTATCAAAACTTCGAACGGAAATCTATATATTATATATATATATATTTATGACTTTTTTTTTCCAAAACTAAAATATACATTATTCAACTTTTTTTTCGTAGAAACTTATTATTTAAGTTTATATTACACATTCTCGAACAATACTTATTTCAAAAACAATATTACAACGTTTCATACATTTTAAGTATATACAGCTGGCGAATATATGCCTATAGAAAGACAAAAGTCAAATTTAAAGGCTTCATTTATACATATAATTCAAACTCAAAAGAAGTACATAATTGTGACTAAACGATTTTCAATTTTTTTTTTTTTTTTACCACTGTAAAAATAAAACACGACAATAATATTGTATTACACGAATTTCCAGTTCGTAATTCTTGTAAATTTCAAATTTTATTAAATTATAATATAAACGCATAAAACCGAGAAATTATCGCGACACAAACGCATTTAATCAAGAATCCATCGACACTGTTTATCCTATAAAAACTAAAGGGTTTTTCTTCTTCCGTAGATCTTTTCTATATTGTGGTCGAAACGCGCTTAAGATTCTGAATTAAAAACTCTAATACGACTTATATTTATCGGCTATAAATCAATAATTATTTCATACGAAACTGTATATAAAACGGTACCTTATACGTTCCGCGTGACGGACAATTGTCTATTTTTTTTTAGTTTTGTTTTCTCAAAAAAAAAAAAAAAATGTAAATAAAAAGTTTTCTAACTGAACACTGGACGCCTCAAGTGCTTTAGTGTATACACTCGGGGACACTCGCGGAATCGTTTTCGGATTTTATACGATATAGAACCCTGCAGTTCTCGTTTTCATTTATGTATTCATTTTGTTTCAAAAAAAAAAAAAATCTCACGTTTTATTCGTACCGTAAACAATAAAATATGTATATTTATACACACGTATAATTCCTCGTATTCAATTTAATTTCACCCGTTCCATCCGTATACGAAATGATTTGTCATTCTCCACTTTGACTTTATGTTACGTACAGACACACGTGCTCGACTCGTGTATATATTTATATTCATACGTATAATAATAATAATAATAATAATATCATATCGTGGAATATTCTCGGATTCGTGTTTCGCATATATTAGCCGCAAGAGAAATTATTATACGTATGTATATGATTTTTTTATTTTATTTTACGTACCTACTATTACTCCTTCCTCTCGTTATATCCGCACGAACACCGAATTCGAAATGTTTTCGAAACACGACGGAAAAATTCGGTATTTCGCCTGCATTTTCCAATTTTTTTTTTTACTCCTTTTTATTGCGTCTTTATCCCACACGAGTGAGGTCGTCTGTTCTTATTTTCTCTTTATTCATAACCGTCCCTTCATTTATATATATATATATATACTTCACAAACATAACCGCGTCCCCCCGGTTATGGATCTCTAATTTCCTTCTTTTAACTGACTCATTAACCTTTCTTCTCTCAACACGTCATGCGAAAACCACCATCGTATCTCGTGTCTTTTCTCTCGCTATTAAAAACGTGTAATTCCCATAACTACCGCTCATAAAATCGTTTCGAATTCTATTCGACCCGTCTAATCCCACGCATCCATCTTTAACGTTCACGTTTTTGTTATTTTCTATTTTTTTTTTCGCCCCTCTCATTAAATGCCCCCATCACTTGCACGTCATCGCAGGCCTAATTACAGTTGTATACAATTTCAAACAAAAAAAAAAGAGAAAGAAATAAAATAAAATTTTTATTTTTTACGAAGAAAAAAAAACACGCGTACAAACTTCACATTGAGTAGTGACACGTCAAAAGCACGTGAATTTTTATTTCAGAAAAAAAAATTACAATTTTTCGTTGTATACATTTTTTTTTATATATATATATATTCAAACGTCGCAGAACGAATAACCAGTTCTTAATAAGTTTTTTTTTTTTTATACAAGTCGAACGCGTAAACTAATTCCTTTTTAAAAAAGAATTTTCCACGTGTGTATATTTCCATTTAGTTCTATAATACTATTACAACGTTTTGCAGAGTAATGATTGACACGGGGTATATAAACGTACGTACTCGACTCCAATTGACACTTATTGCGAGCACAAAACCCTCGTTTACAATATTCATGCAAGCGTCGTGAATACGAGCTGACGACATCTGTTCGTGTACGTAGCTGCTGTTCGGGGGGGTGTAAAAGATGTTTTAGTCGCAGGTTTTTCATAATGTGTGCTGCGCGCCATATTGTTTTTGGATATATAATTATTATGCATCGTGTCGTTCGTCATCGTTACAATTATTAATGTATAGTATTTTCGTTTTTTTTTTTAGATTCTAAGCGAGGCGAGGGAGCTATTGGTTTTACAATGACGTTTATTTTGTTTATCATTCTGTTTTCTGTAGTGTACCGAAATTTTCGACTGGAAATAACGCTCGGACGATCTAGTCGTGCGTATATTGTATTTATATACGAGTATAATAATACGGTCGCGGTATTTTATTTGAAACGCTATATTCGATTTTTTTCCAGTGCATAGTTTCCTTATGCATAATTCAAAACGGCACGAAAATTCGAAGAAAAAACAATTTTCTCGATAGTTTCTAAAATTCTACTCTACTCGCTGTATTATATCCCATATGAATATGTTAATCCGTAAAAATCGATCGAATGAAAAAACAAATTTTTATTCTAGCGATAACGAAACTCATTGGCTCAAAGTGTACTACACCGAAGCTCCGCTCAGAATCGTATTTTTTACTTTTTTTTTATAGTATAATAACGAAACTCTACGACTTTATCTAAAATTCGCTTAACATCCTCGCCACCCTGAACGTTCAATTTATTTTTACTGCGTTTATTCGTAGCTGTCACGTGTGTTACTATAAATCTGATTGTAATTGAATAAATCCGAAAAAGTAGTCGGAATAACATTTTTTTTTTTCGTGCGTTCGAATTATTCGCTCGAACCGACGTCTACGGCAACAGAATCAGCGGTTCTCTACATTTTTAAAAAAAATTTATAATATAGTGTTGGCAAAAAAAAAAGTCAAGTGTTGTGTATGCGACACCAATGGATCAAGATCTGGGCAGAGTATGGTTTTCTCCAAAAACACACAAACTATTACTTAATAAATATGATTTTTTTAAATTCGATTTTCAAAAAAATTTCGTGTACAAAACACTAAACACGCACAAAAACCGAAAGTTTCTATCTGCGTTTGTATTTTATTGCAGCTACTCCGTCCAAGTAAACGGAAACCCTTCGAACAGCACCGGAATGAAACGCTGCGAGTTTTGTTTAAAATTGCTTTCTCTGTCACCGCGTGCACGAGTTTTTTTTAAAAATAATAATAAGAACTTTGTAAAAAACAAAAAAGACGGGAAATCGCGGGGATTGTTTCTCGTCAAGGAACTAAATCGTTTACACAATAAACGAGTATGGTAGAGCCGCGGAAAATAAATTTGTAATAGTTTAAAAAGTCGTGTTTTTATCTTTGTTCTCGGCTAATCTCGCCCCAAAATACCGCACTGATGCTGACAAATGTATTACTACTATACGTCTGTTCTCGACTGTCTGGAATGTTACGGGTTTTTTTTTTATTTTTCAATCGCGAGATGTTATCTCGTACGAGTGTATACGGCAGTTTTTCCCAAAGGGTGTGCCGGCGTTTGGGAACCACTGGTATACGCGGTATGATAGCATTTATACGCATATACGAATAAAACACATAAAATAATAAGCGATTTCATTTTGGACATTAACTACAGGTATTTTAAATATTCTCAATTTCAAAAAAACGTACGATTATTGGTGTTAAGTGCCCGTGGTAGTATATATAGTGAGCTTCGATTTACATACACTGCAGTAATATACGTATGCAGTGATAATTGTCTTTGTGAAAACGACGTGATTATTGCTTATATTACACCGTGTATTATTTGAAAATCTTATTATAAAAAAGAATCGTTTTAATATAAATAATAATAATAAAAGTACCACCAATTTTTAATTTAATTATGGTTTATGAACTTAGTTCATAATATATTATCTCATAACTGTATATAATAATTATTACTTTTAACTATGACAATTTTACCGTTCTAACTATATACGTGATGTATCGCTAAAATACATAATATAATGGTTTTTAAATAAGATAAAATTCGGGTCTCCAATATTTATTATATCAGGTATACGGGGGCGAGGGAAATTTCCCCCAAAAAAAAAAAAATTAAAGTAGAAAAAAAATCAATAAGACGAAAAAAAGGTCATCGATTATTTCTGCAGTATTTCGCCGACAAACCTAAAAAGCGTAACGAATAAACGGCCGATTGATATCGATTTACCTGGCGATTTCCTTCTCAGAGAACAGATTTAAAAAATAAATAAATAGGTCATCCCCTTATTAGTGAAGGAATTCCGTGTACGTTTTATCAGTTTTTTCGCTATCGACTCTGTGACGATACCAATAAATACTCCGTGCGATTTTTTCTTTCCTATGAATACGTGTGCGAGTTTGTAATTCGTAAAAAATATAGTGATATACCTTGAAGGCAACAAAAACCATGATTTTTTAATCTGAACAACTTTTGAAAATAATTTTCACTAAAAATCCACTCTTAGATCCGCCGCTGATCATGATGTTCTTTTGCGGTACGTATACAGAGTATTAAAAAGCGCATTGAATACGATGGAGTATATTCTCAATTACGTTGTATTATTGCCGAGATAAACTTTGTTTTGTTCTTGTCGCCGTATAATATTCAGGGGGGAAAAAAAAATTTCGAACGAAAACAGTCATTTATTCCCCTCCGGCCGATTGTAATCCGTATACATAAATATATACGTGAATTCGGTCGAAAAACTATGTATGTACGAACGCGCGATAAATAACGATTTTTTCCGGACAGTCGCGTCCTTATAACCGTATATTTCGCAATTTTTATTACTCGTAGATTACGTTTTTCCGAGTCGTTATTTTTAACCCTCTTCCTTTTATTCGAACATATTTTTCGCGTTATTCGCCGGGGAAAAAAACCGTAAAACAAAAAAAAATTCTGGAATATATGTTTTTTTAGCGCCCTATATAACAGGGGTCGGAACCTAACCTAACCTACCAATTCCCGATGAAATTGTTTAGTGAAATATATTAGACGTTATTATTGTACACTATGGCGTGTTTTTTTTTTATCATTGCGGCTCTTTGAAAATCACGATTTCGCAATTTTTTTGAAAAAAATGGCTCATTTACACTAAAAGGTTCCGGACCCCTGCAAGGCCGCCCACAGAAAAAAATTTCGGGGGGCAACAAAAAACGTACGCCCTAATTTCTTTTTAATATACAGCGTATTTTTAGTTATTTCGGGCGGGATTAGTAGAAATAATAACCGATTATTTTATCACACGTACAAGAAACAAAAACACTGAAAATTAAATTATCTGACATTTAAAAAGAATTATATCACAAATTTAAACAAATATCAAATAAAATAGCGGGGGAGGGGCATGGCCTCTCTCCCTGCGGGCGGCCTTGGACCCCTGCCCTATAACCCAACTCGCGTTTGTACGAAAATCGATTTTTCACTTATCGTCTAGTGATAGAAGGCAATGGGTATTATACGATATTATTATTATTATTTATATAAAAATACATATTTATTTATTTTTCTGTTTAATATTAATATTTCTGTTTATTATCATATACGTGCGCGACGGCTGCTGCAGCCGGAATGGAAAAAATAATAAAAAAAATGACCGTACACACGCGTAACCGGTATTCTTCGTATAAAAATGAAGTTTTCTATTCCGCTTTCCACGCGTGTCGCGTTAATTACACTGCAGGAAACGCGTTATTAATTCGTTTTATACGAGTTCGTATACGCGTATGACAAACGAGTCTCCGCGACTCGTTCCGTACACAGACGTTTTGTAAACATTTATCGTATTATTTACACGCGATAATATTACACAGACGCGCGATCACTGAACTCAATACGCGGAACGCGTGTATTAATCAAAATATGAACCCAGATAAGAGGCCGCCATATGCATTCTACAGAAGGTATAAAATTCATGGAGAATACGATGAAACATGGTTTTTTCCATGATATTTATCATGTTTTATAGGTCGGGGGCAGTTGTCCGAAAATGATAACAGATATGAGATCGAAAATGGCGGCGTCGAATTCGTACCAACATAACATTTTCAAAAATTTAAAGACCAATGTTTTTTTTTCCTTTTGTATGTGTACTGTTTACGTACGGCGTGATTATTGCCGAGAAACAAAGGGAAAAGCAAGTGACAGAGAAAAATGGAGAATCGCTACAAACCAATGTCAATCTCGGGATTGAATACAAAAGAGAGATTCTCATAAAACAGTTGGTTGAAAACAGTACCTACTATTCGTAATATTTTTATATGAATTTTACGCGTTGCCATCTGACTCGTCGTAAGTCGTAATGCACGTATTTCGTGTACACTTAAAGTAAGAGATAATACGTTTCGTTACACACACGTGTTGTCGGTATATATTCAATTGGTATTGTTATAACGTTTCTCATCCGCTGCGACAAGGATTTCAAGGTTTTCGACGATGAAACCTGTTGCTCTGTTTCCGTTTTGGTAAGGAGAAAAAAACATCCACGACGACTCCTGCACCGGTACGCTACGGGGCCGTTACACAGCAGCGTTTCCAAAAGTTTTTGTCTTCACGCGGCACACTAAGACCTATATTTTACCGTGGCACACTCGACGCTAATTATTATTTATTAATATTATCATATTATATTAATATCAAAGTAATTGTGTATCGGTAAATCATTAGCGCAGATTATACAGATGGATCACTCCGCCCGCGAGAACAAAATAATTGCAAACACGCTGTTCTGATTGGTGGACACAGATCAGTGTAGGTGCACACAACGGTACGAATCACTGCTCTGTAGAAAACGACAGTATCGCATTCGTGGCTTTCCTCGAAATCTCGGGATACTTATGTTTTTAAGGGGATTGAATGCGGGCATTTTCTCTCTTCGTCTTACACACGCGAAACATAGCAAAATATAGACGTTTCCTACTTCCAACGTACCGATAGATCTAGTACTGCGATAAAAAATTTGAAAACAGATTTGAATTCGTCGAAATACACTCAAGAATACTTGAGATCGACTTTCCCATTTTTCTAATTTTTTTTCTCATAAATCATTAAAAGTTAATCGAACAAATTTAAAAAAAAAAAGAAAAAAGCTAAAAACCAATTTTTGAAGATATTAAAAATAAAAAATAAAAATGGGAAAGTCGTTCTATAATAAAATTCACGACGAATTCAAATATGTTTTCAAATTTCTTATCGCACCACTCGGTCGATCGGAAAATTGAAAGTAGTAAACGTCTATTTTGCTATGTTTTGCGTGTGTAAGACGAAGAGAGAAAAAGCCCGCTTTCAGTCCCCTTTACGTATCCAAAAGGATCTATTATTTTCCACACTGACCTCAGTACTACAAGGATTCGAACTTGGATCAGGCGATTCCTTAACACCAGATTCACATAAGCGATTCCTCGCTTAATTTGCGTTTCTTAATATTAAAAAAACGATCCGTTTTACAATTTATTTTTATTTTTTTCAATTTCCGTTTAAATAAAAACACGACAATGAATTGACTTCATAACCGACCACTCACTACCGATAATAAATAATAAAATTCAATTAGAAATAGCGAACGTAAATTATTTTTTATTACACTACTTATGAAGATAATACTTTTTTTTTTCATTATTTTTACTATCGAAATTTTACGTAAAACGTTTATTAATCATGTAATCATTTCGCGGCACACCTATGTAGGCCTCACGGTACATCGATTTACCGAACTAAATACAATAATTATATTATACTGAACGTTACCCCTAATTTTCTCCTAATACGTTAATTCGTTTTTTAACGCGTAGTATACCTCTGTAATTTTGAGCGCGAACCTGTTTATTATATAATATATAGAAAAATAAAATATGTACTAAATAATATCGCGTTTCAGATCGGCGGAATGGCAAATAAAACGTATTTGGAATAGGAAAACCGTGGGAACGTAGAAATTTATTTGAGATAACAATTCGGGCCGATGTCAATGATTTATAAAAGTTCGAAATTGAAATTCTTCTTGTCATCATACTACCGCAGAATAGAACGTGGAAAAAAGGTTTTGAATTGCTTCAATAGCTTCAATACCGAGTCGGACCAGAAGCGTATGTGGAAACGGATATTGATCGAACAAAGCACATAAAAAGTATAATGTATATAGAGATTTCATAACGCACACGGATTATTAAAATATTCATACGAGAGAGACAAAAAATGTTGACATTTAATGTAATCCGAAAAAACAACAAAATCTATAACCAGTTCAATACCTTTTAGATAGTATTTGTAAGGTCGAGGGTTTTTTTTTTTTGAGCAGGACACATGACTTTATATTTCGAAATATCAAAAAGCAATTTATTCTTATCGCGCCGTTCACTGAGAGGCTATCTAGGTCGGTTTGAAGCAACACAGAACCCACAATAATTTTAAATAATCGGTATATGTAAAATAAAGGAAATGCGTGGTATGATTTTGGTTCATATAGACTCAGAAACTAAACGATCGGTTTTGACGAAAATTTCGTAGACTGCTCTTGGAGATATCAGGAAGTCTTGGAGTGTAATTCGAATCACGTCCGATAGGCGTGTTTCTAGTATCCCAGGTGATAGCACGTAGGGATTCTGTGATCCCAGGTAACTATCGTTTGCTCTCACATAATATCGCGTCCAAGAATTTTTTTTGTTTGAATTCAATTCACAGTTTGTTCTCATTAGTGCCGCCGCGGGAGTGTTTAGAAAGTGGGTTCAATGAAATCCGATTTGTGTTTCAAGAAGAAGGTCTGCGCGTACGCGTGTGTATTTTACACGGAACGTTCCAAGTGTTCAAATTTAAATAAATATTTATTGAATAGTAACTCGATGATCGGTCACTGTATATAGCACCAAGGCGATCGTTTAAATATCGTCGAATAAGCGTACCGATCTCTGCTCGTTCAAAACGAATCGTATATTATCATCTACACGTTCACACCGTCGTATGAGTAATAGTCTAAAAATATGCGTTAAAAAGCGAACGGACTTTTTTTTGTTGTTGTTGTAAGAATGATGAAAATAATCTTAATTTACGGTTACAATTTAAGATATTTCGCTTGTAAAAAAGATTTTGCAATTCATTTCTGTACAAACGTTTGCTGTCAAAAGGTTTTGAAGGGCGTCCGTTTCGACGCCAATGCGAATTCGCTGTGGAATCGCAGCGGATTTTTCGGAAGAACGTTTTTTTTTTTTTTGCTAATTATCGCACGCTTTGCGTTTTCAAAACGTCAACACTGTATTCCAGTGTCGTTCCATCGATACACTCGAATTTATCGTCGCTAACGATATTGTGAACACAAACAGTAAAACCGTTCGCGGGATGATATCGATACACGCGTCCTTCTCTCGTTTTTGTAGCCCGTCTTCGGGTACAACTTCGGCGTACCGAGTAACCATTGACACGCATCGTATTTACACGAACAGAAATGAGATCGAGTCCTGATGGAACCGGTGTGTTCGACAACGTCGCCGACCGAGCACATTGTACACGAGTGTATTTATTATTACTCCGCGCAGACGGTTATAATAATGTGTTTACAATGTATACGTAAAATATAATACGTATATACTCAGACACGCGGGCGGCCGAAGCCAGTTTTTACCGTTATGCGTGCGTCGAGTGGTGAGAAGAAAAGAAAAAAAAACCGCGAAGGAGGAGATCCGGTTGCGAGATGCTACGGTATCGATTCGAGTCGATCGGCGGAAGGGGAAAGAATCCAAAAAAATTCTACTACACGAAATCGATAAATAATAATGATTCGGGAGGAGTCCGGTACACGGGGAAGGACGTTTGTAATTTACGAGACGCGCGCTCGACCATCGTATTAAATTAAACCCTTTGTTTTTTTTTTTTTTTTGCTGGAAGCGCCGCGGTCGGCCTCGCCTTAGTAAACTCTTAAAATATCGTTTACGAAGTCGTGCCCGGAACTTTGTTGTACGCCACGTGTACACGCGTAACTTAGCGCCTGCTTCGGCCGGAAAAAACGAATTCGTAAAGTGTTAGGACATGCGAGGCCCGGAGCAGAATATTACTGTGAGGCTTTTCTACCTTAACCTATAATCTAACGTTATAATTGCATTTTTTTTTTTTTTAGCTTTGTAACAAAGAATCCAATCGAATAAATTGCTGTATTTAGTTTAAAACATGGCGCGGTTCAAAATTTATTAAAAAAAAAAAATCATAATTACATTACTGTTCAATATTACGATATGGAAAAAAACTATTGTATAATTCATGTAATTCAGTGTTTTACAGATTTCCGAATTCTGAAATAAACTCTTAAGCCGACTGTATCTATATGTAACGACCGACATTATTATTATGGACGTAATGATCAGATAATACGAAATATTTATCAAGGCACCGCGATAAATGTCTATATAAATGAAGACTTTATTATAAAGTGTACTACATATATATATATATTATATATTAACTACAATTAAATGAATAAAAAAATGTTTTTCGTGTTTAATGTATCTAACTTGTTATTTTTTGAGAGCGAGGCCCGGGGCACGAGCCCCGTAAGCCCCGCCCCCCAAGAGCGGCCCTGTCCGTTACTTTCCAGTATCGGATATAGCTCGGTGGCGAGGTCGTTGGATACACGCACAGGATTTTTGTTTAAACAAAGATTGGTCGATTTTCATCGGATAAAAAAAAAAACAATTAAATTTGTATAAAGTAACGTTTATTTTAATTGGAGAAAGAGTTCGTGCGAGCGTAAGAACTCCGAAATGGGAAAAAATTTCAAAGAATCGAATAAAATAAATAAAAATTCATTATAAATATACGTAATGGACATCGATACACGGTATCGCAAAAATAACCTCCGGAGTGTGCGTTCCAGGCTCGCGGACCGGGACAACAATTACATTAACGTCGGTATACGTTTTTAATTACAATAAATTACATGCAATTTTAAATACAGGAAACGGTTTTAAAAAAAAACAAAAACAATTTCAATACACCGGCTTTACGTATATTGATTAATACGAATGCTCGTACACGCGGTCATCACCGATGTCTCTCGCCCGTCGGCGAGGATTGCCGAATGGAAATGACGGATTGACTATTCCATGACGAAGAGGAGAAAAAAATTTATAAAGAAATTTTAAAAATTCCAAAACCGAAGAATTTAAAACAATAAATTTAATGTAATAGACCGTGGTCAATAACGAGAAAACAATAGTGAAGAAAAATATATGTATTCCGGCCGATATCTATATTCTTAATTAATTATAAAAATAAACTGATTATACGCGCGCCGATCGGTGGAGGTGGTAACCTGCACAGCCATAGCCACAGTTATAGTAATTAATACGGATTCCGATATACGTTTAATTAAACGATAACAGTTTTAGGAAATTAGCGCGTTACGTATATAAAAACGCAAAAAAAAAAATTGGATTGGTGGCGCGACCTCCATCGACTGTGCACCGAGGCGAAATCTTTCGAAGGACCGTAAGAAATGTTTACTTTTTCGTCCTCTATAATAAATAAAATTCAAAATATTCCAGCCGGCGCTAAGTCCGTAAACCGTTATTATTCGACGAAAAAAAAAGAACAGTTTTTTTTTTAACAAAAAATTCAAACGCTACATGGCCCTGAAACGAGTCTAGAAAAAAAAATAAAACAACGACTATTACAACGTCTTTGTATGTATATAATATATATATAACTGCACCGGAACTCGTCACGGGTTTCCGTCCAAAAAAAAAAAACTGAATACGATAATATACAGCTGGTCGTTTTAATATATTCTAAAAGACTGCAGTGTCTTAACGCACGGAAAAATATACAGGTATATATATCCGTCGAAATTTATTATTAAATAACATTTTATTAAAAAAAAGTATGACGTATGAGTTTCGGTATTCGTATATAATAAGTAATTTCGCGATTTTATTTGATAAAATTAGATTTTTTTTTAAATTATTCGCGGTGGTTTCTGCGGGTTTTTAAAATTTAAAAAAAAAATTAATATTCGTTAAAACGTCGTTATTATTATATTATTTTGTGTAAAAAAAAAATTACCGCGGTCACCTGTTCGATTTATTATTATTTGCGGACACTATTCCTTCGTGCAGCGTACTATATATATTTTATAGCTATTAATATTATTATACCGGTTTTTTTTAATATTATTTTCTGTTTTTCGCTCGCCCATCTTCCGTTCGTCGCGAAATACGTTTTTTTTTGCGCGGTCCCGCGAGACGCAAACTTTTTATAATTTACTTATATCGGACGAATATATTTCGTCGACTTACAAGTCGGTGCACTTGGTTGGGGAGGAATTGAGTTTACATGAGCTTAGCCCTTTCGCTTTTATTTCTATACACTGATACGCACAGTCGGAGAATATAAAATATACGATAAAAAAATATTTTATACATGACATCCATACCCTGCAGATAGCGCGTAAATATCGCAGAAAAACAATAAAGTATTTCAGAGTGGTTGCAGTTTATCAAACGGATGAAAATATTCCGTGAGCTTATATTATACCTATATAATATATTATTTAGTGTAAACGTACGAAAATGACGGCGAAGAAAAGCGATTTAAACGCGACGATGTGTGTTTAAAAATTGTTTGTAATTGTGGAAAAAATATTATCGCTCGTCGTCGGAATGTTCTTCAGTTCTGAAACGTAAAAACGAGTCGAAATCGATAGTATTTTTAACGATTTTTCGAAAATCACAGACCCTGTGTCAACTGTTGAAACTGTAGAAAAAAAGAAACCGTTGACAGTAATAATAACATAATATATGGGTGGAACGCGTTTCCTATTCACAAAGGAATATTTATAAATATCGTCTGATCAACAATATTGTTTTACGATAGAAAATACGTACGAAGCGCGAAAAAATATATAAATCTGTAGGTTATACAAGAAATATTTCTATCAACAATATTATTACGATCGAAATGATTTATTAACACGTTTATGAAATCCGAATGGTTAATTTACGATATACACAGTATGTGCACATCACGTGTACTGCAGCGTTATGTTTTTATTTAAAACCGTTGGAATTTTATGCGCGTTGAGCGTATAGCGCGATATTCGATGAGATATTTAATTTTGGAATTGCGCGCGAATGTTACACGCTGTTGGAAAAAAAATTCTTTTACTTATACCACAAGTACGTTAAAATTTTCAATAAATATAATTACGGAATTTCGTTTGTACATTTGTGCGTAAAATTTCCGTCCGGAATTGTGTTTGAACGTTATTATAATATTATTATCGACGCGGTATGTACCTACAGCCAAGTTCGCCAAGTATATAATCTAATAACAATAATATCGTATCTAATAGTTTTGAAAGTAACACTCGTGGTTGTTATATTGACGTTTATAGATTTTATAAAGAAAAGTAATTTAATTTGATAACTTTCTCACAGTTTTCTGTAGGACGGTTCGACCGTATACAATTTACCTATATATATATAGGTAGGCACATTTGTAAACTTCTTAATTTGTTCGAGGAAAACTTTGAAAGAAACAATGAAATTTTTAGTTTTTTCGTACTATATACACGAACGTGTTCAAACTCTTAAGTTTCTGAGGATTGAGATCACATTTTTATTTTTTTATAACATTTTATTATTTTTACGAACACTAGTAAAATGTAATAACAACTCGTATGAAATAAACGTTCGTGTACAATACAGGGAAATCATTTATTTTTATTTTTTATTTATTAGATTTATCGTAAATCGTTTTGGACCAATTGCGGAAAACTAGAAATTCGATTAGTTGTAGTGTAATACTCAGAACCACTGAACTCAGTACGCGGAATAATGCCACGTGCATTGTATAATATATAAAAAAAATCATGGAGGATACGATAAAATATAATTTTTTCCACGATATTTACCGTTGTGTTTTATTGTTTGCTTTGAGATAACGGGACACAAAACGACGTGCTCGCATAGTATCAATGTTAGCAACGAAATCGGGTTATTCTTACCATAAAGAAGTTGGTAACAAAAATGGACAAATAGTAACGGAATGCATATGGCGGCTTCAAATACGAGAATTATATCAAATACGCGTTCCGCGTACCGAGTTCAGTGCTTACATCGTATTCGACATTTTTCTTTTTTTTTTACACAATTTTCCTACTGGCCTGCAACTATACGTGTATCGAAGCTGTTCGCACAATTTATAGCCGCAAGGTCGGGCGAATTAATTTTTATTTTAAACCGTTTTAAAGCAATTCAATCGAAATCGGTGAAATTAAATATTATTTTTGAAAATCGAGATACAAAATTAGACGTTTACGTATCAACCGCCGCCGCGGGAAATTCTCCGTTTGACAGCAATTTTTCTCCTCGTACACACTCGTTTGATTTTCTCGAGAGACGTTTTGAGCGCGCGTTCAAATTGTTATCATTTTAAAAAAAAAATTTTTTTTTTTTAATCGCATTTTGTAACCGCGGTAATCGGAAAATCAATAAATAACGTGTATTAAATATTTTCAAATAAATCTGTCACTCTCGGATATTTTTCAAACGTAAAACGATCTGCGTAAATCACTGTACAAATTGGGGGGAAAAAAAAAAGAAACAAACCCGCGCATTTCGATATTTTCAGTACCTAGTTTCGTTTTTTTTTGTTTACGGACACGAAGCGAGTTACGATTTTATTTATATACGGATATGCGCGACGTGAGCAGCAGGTGACCGCAGCACGTTTTCAACGATTTCCGTATACGGATAAGCGTTATTGTCACGGGTTTTGATTTGTAGTGTACAATGTAATATGTACTTTCGTAAAGGCAAAATAAACTTGTTATATTCCGGAAGTCGTCGAGTATATAACGCATATGAGTTTCTCGGTTTTTGTACTCAGAGGAACAGTGGCGTATTTGAGACTTCACCTCAGGGGGGCGATGGTAAAAGAACTCTCCCCCTTCCCACCAATAAAAAAAATCATATGTAGGAATATAATTATTGAACAAAACACATTTTATTTATTATCATCATTATATGTATTTAATTTACAAAACTAAGTCTATATTTCTTTTTTTACTATTAGCAAATGTATCAATTACATCATCTACATTTAATGTTATAGTATGGTGAATATTAAGCAATGCCAAACCCGTTAGGCGATCTTGCCCCATTTTTGATCTCAGCCAATATAATATAAAATAATATAATTTTTTTAAATCTCTCGGAGGGGGCGATTGCCCCTATCGCCCCCCCCTCAAATACGCCACTGCAGAGGAATATAATATCATGCGCGGACGATGGCCGAACTTATATTTCGTTCGGGTCGGTGGCGTAGATTTACGATTTTTTTTTTTCCCCGGGGAGTCGAAAAGGAAATTTCGAAACAAAAACGTTTTTAAAATATTATCAAAAAAAAATCGAGTAAATCGAGCAGAAAACCTCACCGACACCGACCGACATTGTTGTCGGCGATTAAGTGTATAAAATTGAAAATATTACACGAATTTCAATGTGTAAAAAAAAAAAGAAGAAGCGATTCTACGTGTTAAACAATTAAAAAACAACGGGCCAAGGCCGCCCCCCGCTATTTTATTTGATATTTGTTTAAATTTTTGATATAATTCTTTTTAAATGTCTGCAGATAATATAATTTTCAGTGTTTTTGTTTCTTGTCAGTGTGATAAAATAATCGGTTATTATTTCTACTAATCCCGCCCGAAATATAGCCACGGCTATAGATAACCGTATCCGTGGAAACAACTTTATAGAACGGCAATAAACAATACATTTTTTAACAATAAATATATTGTGTTATTCATTTTGATTTGTCAATTTATAATTTTTAGTTTTTATGCTGAGTGTATAATAATACGCTCAGCGTAAAAACTAAAAATACGCTGTATATTAAATTAGGGTGTACGTTTTTTGTTGCCTCCCCCACCCCGAAATTTTTTTCTGTGGCCGGCCTTGCAACGGGCATTTGAATTTGTTCGGGAACGGTTTTTACAAAAATAAGTGTATACGTGGAGTGACGCGCATTTATACCGTTAGTATAAATCTTTGGCCTTTTCTATATCCGAAAAACGTCTGCAGGACTTATCCGACAATGACCAAAACAAATCCAATGCGACGTACAACGTTGTATTGTTTCGGTGACGTTTTTCCTCGAGTGTTTCGCCACCGCCGGCGTGAAGTAAAAAAAAAAAAAAGCTTTTTTTGAAAAAAATGTCCATTTATCCGATTAAACACATTTTTCGGAAGGATTTCGTCGAAAACCGTTAACCGTTTAGGTTTTGTTTTTCTTGAAGATTTTACCAAGAGCTATTTTTTTTTTTTTGTAATACGCTCGATTCGGTTTGAGAAACTATCGAATTTTCTCGCGTTTTCCAAGTGTAAACACAAAAATCAATAATATTTCTCGTCGATTATAATATTATACGTCTCGTTATACATTCACCATTATAGATACCGGATATTCACAAATCCCGAACACAATTCCGTTCCGTTTTTACCGCTCACGCGTCAATGTCTCGAGTACTACTTGTAGTAGACTGGTTTTTTTTTTTTTTTTTACATTCTATAGTAATAAGCAGCGGCGTCGGGAGAGCGTTATAAAACCAAAAAAAAAAAAAAGAAAAAAATCAACGAGCCGCGGGGTGTTGTGGATATGGCTCAAGCGAATTACTCGGATAAAGATTTTATAGAGTTTTGGTTTTTTTCTATTTTGAATTTGAAAGCAACGATAAGCGATCGCGTTCGACAAAACGATTCCGAGCGGAGCTTACTTTTCTCTCGTAAACACACGGTCTAAAGTTACGTATTCGGTGAAAATTTCATCTTTCTACGACTGTATTAGTTTCAAAATCACGAAGAAATAAACAACAATCGACTGAAACGAAATTGCTGCTTTATTTTTATCGTTTTTGAGTTACAGTGGAACCTCGATAAGTCGAAATTCTAGGCAAGTGATATTTTTTCGACTTATTTAAATTTTTGACTTACTAAGGTTTTCGAGTTATCGAGGTTTAAGAAAAAAAAATTCGACTTAAAGGGTATTTTAAATTTATTTTATTACAAACATTATATAAATTACAGCGGGTATTATTTTTAAATGATTATTTAAAAAATATGATATTAAATGTGTAAGTATAGTGTTACAATTTTACAAAAAAATAATTTAAGATATTACTTTGAGTTAGGTCCTTTAATAAAATTAAAACGTAATTGTAAAACCATTAATAAATCGTCTATATATTCGGAACACGGAGTGTTCGAGTTATCTATAGTTTTCCTCTCGAGTAATCGAGGTTTTCGCAAGGGAACGGCATTTATTTCGACTTATCGAGGGTTTTCGACTTATCGAGGTTCTATACTGTATATTTTTAGGTGCTTTTGAGAAAATCGAAAAACGACCTCTCCAAAGACGCGAACTGATGCCGCGGAAACAGACCGTGACCGAAGAGATCGGAGCATTCCTTTTGGTCGAAAATCTGTACACAGGATAGACGGAAAAAAAAAAATAAACATCATTGTAAAAACAACAGATTCATCGCTCCGCTCAAAATGTCAAAAAAAAAAAAAATTAAAGGCACTCTCGGCGAACGGTTTTCGTCGCGTCCGCCGACCGCGTCCGCCGCCTCGCGCGTCGTAATCCGATAGGAACAGGTGGCGGTGGCGGTGTCGTATGCGCGCGAGCGTGTGCGCGGCGACGCTACCCGCCGCCGTCTACGCCGCGCCGGCGGCGGTGCACGTGTTTCTCGGCGGCTGCGGCGGCGGCGATGGCGGCGGCGGCGTACACCGCACCGGCGCGGCGCAGAATACCGTGTGTGCGTGCGACCGCGTGGACGTGCGGCCGTCGGTTTTTTTTTTTTTCAATTTTCTGCGTCGCGGTTTTTCTTTTCTTCGTGTGTGTAAATCGCTCTGGTACAAACGAATGAATTTTTAAAAAAAACCGTCCTACGCTTTTTGTCCGTTTAATTGTCGGCGCGTTTTCTCTCCACCGCGCGCGTACGGTTTTTCCTATATCGTCTGCAGTACCTAACCGCACGAAAAAACTCGTCTGCCGTATCCGTGAAAGAGCGTTTTTTTTTGTTTTTGTTGACAAAACGTCACAACTCGTCGGTATTTAGGCGCGTGATACGGTTATCGGTACGCGCCGTTATATATATATATATACTGAAATACGACGGATATAATATTATCGATTCGACGAGAAATTAAACCGGCTCACGCGTGAGTATAAAATAAGTATAGTAATATTATAGTGGCGATATTTTCTATGTGCTCTCGGGCGTTGAAAACAATACCGCCGTCGATTCCGTCCGACGACGGGCGAAATTCGCGTTTTCGGACAGAAAAAGCAAAAAAAAAAAAACGGAATTTATTCGATATACGAGCGTGCGCGTGACGAGCGACCACGCGAGTGACGTACCGCGGCCGCGGTCGGACGTGGAATTTGTTTTTTTATTATTATTTATCGTTTTCCTTTCCCACCACCCCACCCCAAGGCAGTGCAACGGTTTCAGCCCCACCAAAACGTTTTTTACGTGTCGTCGTTACGGCGACATTCCGCGAGTTTTCGCGCGGTGATGTGTAGCGCGGCGGTGGCGGCGGCGGCGGTGGCGCGGGGCAGTGGGACGACGAGCGAGATTTTTCATTTTTGTTTTCTACGGCTTTCTCGACGATTCGGGTTTTTTTCATTTTTTCCATACGGACTGTGCTTAAATAAAACCGTTTCTTAAAGCCTAACAAAAAAAAAAAAGTGTGCTGCTTCGAGGTTATTATAAGAACGTTTTACGACGCGCGTTATGTGCGCAGTCGGCGGGGTTTAATTTTTTTTTTTTTCTGTACTTTTCAAATTTTTAAACCCTACCCCGTCGAACGCCACGATTGGATCGGGTGAACTCGAACGAATCAATATGTTAATAATTAACGAAAAAAATTTTTAGATTCTGAGCGGAGCGAGGGATCCAGTGGTTTTACAACATGATGTTTATTTTATTTTTTTCTATTCCGTGTACACAGATTTTCGACCGGAAGGAGTGCTGTTCCGATCTCATCGGTCACAGTCTGTTTCCGGCAGCAATTCGCATCTATGGTCGGTACTCTAGAGAGATCATTTTTCGATTTTCTCAACGGGTTTTTTTAACGCGACGCGATAAACTACCGGAAAACTACCGAAAAACGGGATTTCGTCAATATCACGTGTAGTTTTTTCGCTATAATTTCGAAAACAGTCGTTCTGTTGTGTTGAAATTTTCAACAAAATTCTATCTTTGTACTGTACGACTTCGAAAAAATTTTCAAAAAAACTTTTATTCGATTTTAGGCTATTTTTAGGTTTTGAGGTTTTCCGTTCGTAAAAAAAAACAGTTAATTCCGAGCGTTTTGACTCGAAATTCGGACACAGCGTCAGACATAATAATATATTACTTCAGTTTTGTACAAAAAAAAACAGACAGCTCTGTACTGCACCGAAGCTCCGCTCAGAATCGTTTTGTGGAATGCAACGATTTAATGCATCCCCTTTCAAATTTATAATAAAAACAAAACTCTAAAATCTTTATCCGAGTAATTCATTTAAGCGATATCCACAACACCCCGCGGCTCGCTACTTTATTATTATTTGATATTATATGTATATAATTTGTTTTTTACACTTTATAAAGTGTATTTAATACCTAAACAATCAGGACATGGCTTTTGTAAGTAGTTTATTTTTTTTTTTTGAAGATCGAGAACATTATCTTATGATTTTTTTTAAGAAATCGTTACTGTTTTTTTTTTTTTTTGCAGTATTTAATACATTCTTATGAATCATCTCATATATATTTCCATGGAAAAAAGAACGTTTATGCGTTATAAAAGATTATTTCCGATGAAATTGTACAGAGCGTAAAAACATCTTATTTTTTAGTATTTTAAACGCACCTGCAGCGGTCTCTCTCTCTCTATAATAAGGTACAAAACAGAATTTTTTTTTTATTATTCCAAAATATAATCGCCTACATCCTTTATCGCGCAAAATTTTAAAATATTCCCCGATGGGGTTATAACTGCTGTCCTCGTGTTGGGCACGTTATCGCAATCCAAAAAAAAACCGCGACGTCACATGTAAATTTATCGAAGAAATCATATTCAATTTACATAATATATATATATATAGAGGGGGATTAGACGGTAACATACGAAATGTGTGTAATATTCACCGGTTAAGAAACCGGTAAAGGAAAAAAAAACGACATATATTATCGATTAAACGATCGAGCGCGCATATGCAAAATACTCGCGTTCGTTCGCGTATAATTAATTTATTTACATTTTTTTTTTTGAACGAGTACTAAAAAAAAGAGTTTAAAAAAGCAGTGTTCCCGTTTCGTAAGAAAAAAAATATGTATTACGAGTTCGGGCACAGCTCTGGTTTTCGAGCATCTTCAATTTTTTTTCCAATACGATTATAAACCGATTTCATACGTATTTTTTTTTTTTCCGGTCAGACTATTAATAATAATGTAATATGTAGTTTTAAAACCGTTTGAAGTATTTTTTTTTTTGTTCGTTTCTACTGTCTCTTTTGTATTAAACAGTAAAAAAAAAAAATCATTATTCGCCAGTGTGTGAGAGAGAGAGAGAGAGAGAGAAAATGAACAATTTTTAATAGTTAATATCGTTAATACAATAACGTTTTGCCGACAAGAGGAGAATCTAAATTCGAGAAATGAACAAATACCGATTTTACCTATTCAGAAATGTGTAAAATAGGTTATACGTGTTTTCTAATCTTCCAAAAAAATAAGCTCTAATATCATTTTTTTTTTATCAACACAAACATGCGTATATGCGAAAACCTATACAAAATATTGATTTAATTTGGTTTTAAATTTCAACAAATTTTTTTTTAGGAAAATAAAATACTTTTAACGCGTGCACCGCTGCGGACCGTTTATTTATACGACAACGGTTCCCAAACCCTGTAGGGGCACCGCTACCATTTTCCTGCAAGGGCTCCGCGTGGCTCGTAAATTATTTACAGTTTATTTTTTGAGCACCTTGAACGAGTAAAAAAAATTCGTTTGAGCAACAGGCTCAACTGCAGGTGTGAACGCAAATTGAACATTTGATCGACTTGATTTCAGGCCCAACGCTAAAATCTTCCAGAAATTCGTATATAGGTACGTCGAATTTCGGCTGAGTTTGGAAAAAAAAATAGTTATGAAGGTGCTTAGCAAACACTACTCTTATACCTTCTGCTACCACTAGTGCGAGTCAAAAAAAAAAAAACAAATAAAAATAAAACCTGACATTTTGAAATTTTGCCGAAATTCTCTTCACGTCTTGAATAATTTTTCACTTTTGTAATGTTTTTCTTAATTATTATTTTTAAGTAAAATAATGTATTGATTAGGTTGGCAGCTTGTATACATATAGATTGTATTGTGTTCAATAAAATATTATTAAAATCGGTTATCGATGAAAATATTAGTGTTCATTTTTTTATTTACCTCACATCGTGGTGGTATTCACAGAAAAGCGTCGCGGATGGATTTGGTCCAAAAAAAAAGGAAAAAAAGTTTGGGAACCGCTGATTTTGTATGTAAAATTGTATTTAAATATATACGGTTTTCGGAAAAAAGTGAAATTTTCCTGTAAAATACGAAAAATTTCGTAAAGCGTATATACTATTTATATATTATTATTATTATCTGATTATTAATTTTTTTTGTCGAAACAGTAATTACACACAAAAAAAAACGATAAAAATCGATAATGAATTTGAAAAAAAAAAACGATATTCTCTGAGATGTGCAGTGTGTTAGCAATCGATTTTCTTTCGTCGTTTGTATTATCATGTATAATATATTCGTCGACTTTCTTCGCCCAGATAGACACACCCTATTTATACTGCTTGTCGTCGTTTTCACATAAAATTTTTATGGAATTTTATATAGCACGAGACTCGGGGGACGCAATGCGGGAATCTATTCTGACCCTGCTCTAAACGAGATGAGGGGGTGAAACAACGTTCTCTTATGAAATAAAATATTTTTATTCGAGAATTATCACTATTATTATCGATCGGGTATAGTAAGTACTTTCATATATATGCATTTTTTTTATAACGAATTTGACGGTTCTTTCCATGAAAATTCTCGTTAAATAGAAATTTCTTTATAAGATAACAAATGAATAATATTTTTTTCCCACTTAAAATCTCGTATTATTATTATGTCAAATGTGTATATATGTGTGTAAATACTTACAGAATAATAGTGAAAAGAATACTATTTATACGCGCGTGGTAAAATATAAAACTGGGAATGTAAAAATACGCGCAGAAAATGAAACTTATATTCGTTGGAATTATTAAGTTTTCGACAAGCAGATACCCGTTCTGGTTGCGTACACGCGACAAAGACTGTGTAATGAACTGCAACGAATCAATGACCGGGCTCATTTTTCGATAAAAAAAAAGAAAAAAAACACATTTTTTTCAAAACGTACAGTAATATCTTCGGTCGATAATAAGAAGGTAATGAAGTCTAATGAAGCAGCATACAATGGCGTATCGTCCCCGTATTTGGATTGCCGGAATCGTATTGTAATTTTGATATCTTGTAAAATGCTTTACAAAATTTAGACATTTATTTCTTTTTCGTTAAATAGAAACGTTTTAAAAACGAAATTTCACGTTTCCCTAGAAAAATTCGTTAAAAAAAATTTCAGAAAAATGTTCCACAGTGTATAATGCATATATTATAATATTTGTTTATTTATTATCAGCAATGTTCCCATAGGGTATACGCTGCAGTATACTCTTGTAATGATACGTTTAAAAATAATCGGTACACTAGCGCTGAATATATTGAACTAAATAGACACCAGATGACTTATTTCGAACTTGCGGGGTACTCGTATATAAAAGTACTGTACACGATGTTAAAATAAGTCACTTCGAGAGAGAGAGAGAGAGAAAGAAAAATGTGAACATTTGGAAAACTATAGAGTTTGTTTTTTAGAGTGTTTTTTGTTGACAGCCGCGTAGTCCATCAAAGAATTTATTCTGTGGTCAGAATTTGAAAATTTCTCATCCTTTTCAACCGCGTCCTGTATTTTAGAAAACGTTTTGGGATATTGAAAAAAAAAATTTCGATTGGATTTTTTTCGACGGCCAGAAACGTTGCGGATTTCGAATCGCACGGTTCGTTGTTAAATAATATTATTATTATTGATTATAACGACTACAGTATAATTTATTATAATGTAATGACTACCGTTATTCTCGTATTATGTAATATTATGAAAAAGAAAAACACACGGCCAATAACGCGCCGTGTGTGGTCCGCGAGCATTTCGAACGCCGCGTGATTATAGATAAAAATTTCGGTCGTGAAAGCAGTCTAAAGATTATATACATAGACAGATTATTAATTGATTTTTAATATTTTTTCATATTCTTCTCCTACGGTTTTCAATCTAATGATTGGTCAGCAGCAATTTCCATGCTTTTCTGTCACCGCTGGCCTTCCTCCTTTTCAATTCTTGATACGAACTAAATTCTTGGTCTTCTATAATCTGATTAATGTGGTCTTCCTCTGCCGTCTTTTCCGTCGACCGTCCTTTCTGGGATCAGTCCTTGCAGTCCTTCGCGTCTTGGATTATGACCTATTCGTTAATTTCGTTTTTTCTTTACATTTTTCCACAGTAGATTTTTTTTTTTTTTTTTTACTTCTATACGACCCTCGACGTTAACTATATCAAATCACTTTTCAATATCACGTTGCTTTGCGAACACGCGAAAAATCTCAGCCAACACTTTGGAAATCATCCAGTTTCCTATTCGGTCGCGGAACGCAATAAACTTTTCTTTCTGGTTTTGCTGCTTTTGGAAATCGGCAGGTGCCATTTCGTAGGGCCACCACGGGGAAATATAATATTTAAATATTATGTGGAGCTTATGCGCGCACACCTGTTGTTAAACGTTCCCCCGAGTTTTTCGAAAGGTGCACGCGATCCGATTCGGGTTTTTTTATTAAATTTTTGTCACTCTTTTGGGCGTTTCCCGTTCGTTGTTGTTGGTTTTTTCAAACTGTTTTACCACCTTACGAACGCATATTCCATACGATTGCACGGGTTTTATGAATTTCCGAACGCCACGAATAAACCTTAGAAAAAAAAAAAAATACGAGCTCGAATGTGTATATTGGCCCTAAAAAAATATTGCGAGCGATTGATAATATAATATTACGTTAAAAATATCGAAAGTAATATATCTGTAAAATCAAGACATTGCAACATTTTATTCTCGTATTTACATATAAAATAATTATTATCAAAATGGCTCAAAAATATATACATATATTACAAAACGCACATATATCACAATAATTTATACGCGATATTTGTACTACGCACAATCGAAATGGATGAAAATTTACATATAATAGTACGATATGATGCAGCGATACATTAAAAAAAAAAAAACCTGCGTAAAAGCACAAAAATACGAAAATAAATATAAAAAAAAAAAAAACAATAAAATAAAGAATGAATACAAAAATTATTTGAATAATTATCAGTAAAATATCGTATATATATAAATTGTTTTTTAAAAAAAGTAGTGTTTAACAATGTTCTGAAGTTTTCTGCTGCGTATTGCATATATTTTTGTTTACTACTTTTTTTGCGTATAAAAAAAGCGTATTATTATTATTATTAATGTCTTTTCGGAATTTTTTTTTTTAGTTGTGTTTCAGGACGTCTCGGACCCGTTGCACGTTCCGTCTACAGAGTGTGTGTATGTGAAGTCGAGGTCGCACTGCGCGCGTCTTTTCTATACGTAATATATTTTATAAAATTATAGTGATATTATTCTGTACAGTTGAATTAGCCTGAATGATTTCAATACTTTTGTTATCAGTTTATTTATTGTGTACTGATCCGTTTACAGATCATTCTGTTTTAGTTTCGATTTGATTCATAATAAAACCGCGTACGGTTCGGCCGTTTAATTATATTTTACGTTATGTAAGGTACGCATACGCATTTATTACTTTTTAAAAAACGTGTGTAACGTGATAATCGAATGGTCGGTTCGATTATTTGTTTTTTACACCGGTTCGGAGTGGCAAAGGTGAATCCGAACGGACATAACGCTTGGGCTATACAGCATTGAACGTACGCGTAAAAGTCTATATCTAGTTTTTCAGAGTCCTTCTCTTGTGAAGCTTCCGCATTGGAATTCATAGTCATTTCACGCGGGGCATTATAAAGTCTTTTGCGTGGAACACAAATCGCCTGTGTTTCCTCTCCTACCATTTCTAGGCAAAAAAAAAAAAATGGGGAAAAAACGCAATTTTAAGATATACCCGGGAAAATGTTTTCAAACTACTTTGTAAAAGAAGTTTAAAAAAAATGAACAGACATTCAATAATGTATAATTAAACGTCGCAGTTAATTTTGTTCGGTTTTAGTGTAGATTACAACAGTATTTATCGGAAAATATCGATACGATATAACGAGTATTATATAAAATAATAAAAATTTTTTTTTTTACATCATATTGTAACAGGCGTATTTTTTTGGGTGGGGGGGCAAAAGCGCGCAGTAATCGATATTCCGTTATCCGATGAAAAAACCGATTGTGAATATTTCGGAAAAATCGATATTTAAATAATAAATATACGCGAGTTGTTGTTTTTTTTTTTCAAACGACTGTAATTATTATTATCGCTATATAAGATGATAATTCGTTAAATCAAATAATTGTTAGCATAAAATGTGTAATATAAATGTAGATAAGAGCACACGTATACACGCGTATATTTTTAATTGATATATCAAAACCACCGGTTGTTACGTGATTTTAAATATATATATATATATAATAAGTATTTTGAAATTCTTTTTAACGATATATATGTATAATAAAATATACGCGCGTTATTATGTAATTTATTGTGCGTCATTTTACACGGGGAACTTGTCATACTTCACTCTCGGTTTTCGAAAATATTTTTGAAATTATTTTCGTTTCTCGCGTGTGTGCAGTACGTCGATTTATTTGCAGGGCCAATATCATCTCGTCGTGTAGCCGGTCATAATAATAATAATAATAATAATGATATTAATAACCGAGTGGCGTATTTTAGATATAATATCTCCACTCGTATTTTTTTTTAAACATATATGCAGTGCGCGATTGTTTTATCAATTTATCATTAGTTAATAAAGTAATTATATTTTTATTGGACAACATTAATTGCTACGACGTTTGTTGTTATAATCTTCAGCTCCTGAACGCGCATTATCGCGTTTAAAAAAACGTATTTACGAAACTCTACGAAGCAACAATGTATTATTGGCCGTTTTTACTTGTTACGAAATAATTTTTTTTTTTCTTTGCGTATTTAATAATCCATTTAAATTTTAAATATTGTTTTAATTTTAGAATGGGTTGAACGAGCCCGCCAATAACGCATAATAACATCGGACTCCGGAGTATAGTTGCCGAGGAAATAATATCGACGAAATCGTCAAAAAAAAAAACATTTAGGAGACTGTAATAGAGTGAGTTTTAGGTAAATTTGTCGCGTGGATTTATGAGAATTAAAGGTTTACGCGTATAGTTATTAGAAATTGACATTTTCGAGTGGTGAGAAGATGCGTTAAAAAAAGATTTGTAAAAAAGGAAAACAAAAATGGCTGTACCGCAACGAAGCCCGACGGTTTGCAGGATTGTGCGCACAAGTTTTCCGAGCCGATTGTTTACAGTGAAAACATTATCGATAATAAAATAGTGTAATCACTATATACGAACGTTCCAAAACCGTTACCGAAATAATCGGAATTTCGCGCGGACAGCAATTGCGACGGAACGAGTTGGTCTTTTTAAGCGGTTCGTTGTTGAAAAAAATAACGACGTGTACACGGGATAGCATAGATTTCTCGACGAAAAGATTTTGTTTTTATAGAAAATTATACACTTGTAATAAAAACAACGACAACGTTTCTCGTTAAAATATAGTTGTAATTGACGTTAAAAAAATATATAGTCGGCGCTAGCTGGAAAACAATAATTATTATAATTCCCGAGACACAACCGGGCCTTGAATTAATAGAAAACCTGTTTTGTATTCAGTCCGCAAACGCAGTGTACGTTCTGGTAATATTTTTATATTTAAGTCACTGCAGCAGCGTATACGAATGTGTGTAATACGTGATTGCGGTGACAAACGCGCGCGCGCGCGCGCGGTATCGAAATACGTTTTTTTTTTCGCCCCGATCGAACAGCGTGATTTCAAGGAACGACAGAACAAAAAAACGCAAAAGTTTCGAAAAGAATTTAATAAAAAAAAAAACGAATTCGAAAAATATTATAATTATAATAGAAGGGATAATACGACAGGGCATACACTGCGCCATGGTACAGTTTGCTGAAGTTGATTGTCGAAGGATATGTGGATGGTAGAACAAGAAGAGCCGGAAGACCCGCAAGAATGGAATACATTTCACAAATCATGAAGGTGGTCATGGAAACGGAGAGTTACCGGAATTTAAAGGAGCCGAGTTCTGACAAGATAAGCTTGGACAGCTGCGGCCGAACAATCGAGAGATTGATGGCCTTAAAAATACAAAGTGTTCAAAAATAAGTTCTATTTTTCACAATCGTGCATTTTTAAACTTATTTCATACACTAATTATATCACGGATTAGACGAATACGGATGGATCACTCGCGATGTAAACAAAAAAAGAAAAATGACTTCATTCGAAAAACCCACAAATCAGTGTGACCGCACGATAGCACGATATATTTACCTAAAATTTAAACATTACTCCCGCGAGGTAATCTATTTGTGTTGTTTACATTGTGAATTCTGGATTGGCGCTCGTGCCAAATGTACTCGTTTCATACGCACAATTGAAAAACGATCGGTATTTATTAAACCGCGTTAAATTTTTACCGGCATGTGATAACCATTATTGCGATAATATTATCTGACATAATAAAGAAGTTGTACAATATCAGCACAATAATTTATATCGTCGTGTGCGCCTACATTGATTTGGGGGACCAATCAGAAGAGCGTATTTACAATTATTTTGTTCTCGGGCCGAGTGATCCATCTGTATATTCATCTAATCTGTGCTAATATCATTGATAACAGTGATATTTATTAAATTACACATTCATATTATTTTTCACCGGTGGGGTTACAAGTGCCCCGTCATGCGCCATAGCCCAATGGGCAATGGGCGCTCATGACTACCGCCGGGTCCACGAATTAAGAATCTTAAAATTCGTGACGCGGCCTTTGGTATATTAATATAATAATCGATAATATATATTAAAAAAGACCGTGTGTCGCGCAGAGCCGTACCGAGCCATTTTTTATCCTGAGGCAGAACTCTAGTAATGCGCTAGAAGGGGAAGATTTGACACTCGCAACTTTTAATATTTTTGTAATAAAATTCGGAAAAATCTGAATATTTGTAATTGGGTTTCGAGCAAAACAAGAAATAACATTTTCAGCCACAAGTATATATAATTCTCAATATAAGTGTATAATTTGACCAGCAAATATTAAGTAAAATTATTAAAACAGTAATATGCATTATGCAGAACACAAAATTTGTTCACTTTTAGTTTTACAAACTGATGTCGTTATCGGGGCCAGACTAAACCGATTCGACGAACCGATTAATGATAGCCCACAAACGTATCGCCATCTCACTTCTACCTTGACAGCACGTTACTCTCTCTAAGCTCAGTCCATTCTATTGTGTCTATGGTTAACTACTGTATTGTCAATAATAATTTTTTCTTAAGTCAATCCTTAAATATTTTGCGCCCCCCCAGCATCAGGCGCCAAGCGCCTCGCTCGCCTAGCTACGGCTCTGGTGTTGCGTTATCAAACTCGACGTCTTGTTCAAGGAATTCGACTCTCGTGGAATAACGAAGTATACGTTTTGACAACGCTCCGTGTAGCTCGGGCCCGATAGACATCACTACGATACAATAATGTACTGTATTGTATAGGTGTAGGACGTGCAGTCGCAAAAAAAAAAATTATCACACGACTATTATTTATCATTAGTCGTATACAATTTACCGAAAGACACTAAAGCGGAGTATAGGTGCTTAAAAATATTTCGGGTGAAGGGATCCGAACACCCAAAACCCCCTTCCATGCAGTACACGTGCCTGGTACGAGTATTATAATATTGTAAATCGCCTGTTATTCAAACTCGCGTCTCGTCCGCATTATTCTTTTAGCTCTCGGCTGCAATGCATTTAAACATTAAATATTCGCACGTTTAGCGAGTGTAAACTTTCCGTTTGTAGTTTGCCGATTAGTGTAAAGAAGTTCTCGAATAAACATTTCACGATCCCGACCGACTGCAGTTGTATATATGTATTATATTCGAGTTTCGTTTCGTTGGGGATTATGTCTGGAAACTAAAGGCATTCGTCCGTTTATATGAACGAAATTTAATTTCGCTCGTCTTTTTTACTTTTTTTCCCCCGAATGTTTTCCGCGTTGTACGTATTATTATACTGCGTATTTATATAGAACGCCCCAAAACGGCTTATTATTGATCGTGAGACTTTTTTTTTTTTATTAGTTACAACTTACACAGGCGACTGATTGCCGTTATATTATACTTTATTAGATTCTATATTACGGCGGTTATGAAAAACGGGTCGTCTTCTTAAAATATTTCGTCGAAATGGCGATTTTTTTTTTTTAGAAATTCGTAGGAATTTACATACCGGAAATGTGGTATTTGATATGGAATGTTTTTTTTTTTCGATATCGTTCAATACCGCGTAGAGTGCGAAATTAATTTTATCACGATAAGTCACACCTGTATAGACAGTAGTTGTAAAACATTTTTTTAAAATCAATTCTGTAAAATCTTGTCGCGATGAATTTAAAATCGTGGTAAATCACGTTTATATAGACATCGTCGCGTGTTTATTATAACTCGTATACAAAAACACGGTGTTTGTTTCGGTTAATTTTGATGAAATCATGAAAGTATAGCCAGCCAACGTTTTTCCGTAAAAGTATATAAACTCTTTAAGCCGGTTATCTCGAAGTTTCGATATAATGTACGTTAAAAAATAAAAAGTTAGTTTTACATTTTTTTTTTTTTAATACTAAATCTTCATTTAGTGCTGTGAAATTACAATTACAATAAATCATCTTGGCGTATAATCTATATATATATATATACATACACACAAAGATATAAACTTTTATATCCGATCGCAATCGATAATGTTTTCATCAAAATAATTGAATTTAGAGGGTGGCTGTAGACTGTAGTCCAGAATATTTCCGATCAATAACGGTGAGCCGTGAAGGCTCTGCCGATTTACCGGAAATATTAATTATTTTACAATTAACACAGGTACGTGTAATTATATTGCAAATGTATATAAAAAAAAAAACAAATCAATTGCGTTCGAAAAAAAAAAACGATTGTAAAATCACGTTTACTATTTATTCGTAATTTTTCCATATTGAAAATCAAAGATTTTTGAAATTTTAAAAATTGCCCGTACCTTGCGATTCCGCAAAGGGCGTGCTGAAAATGTTACTGGTTTTTTTTTTTTTTTTGTAATATTTCGCTGTATATTTCCTTATGCTAATATAGAAATCACCGAGGGAAAATCGAAAAAGATGCCGTAATACGTGTACGCGAATTAATAACGCTTCGTTCAGCATCAGAAAATATCGGAGAGTTCGAAATAAATGTTTAAAATCGCTGTTTTTCACTAGGTCAAAAAACACTTTTACAACGAACGTTAACGATATTTTAAGACGGGCTTCGGTTATTGTTCGAGGTGACTTTTTTTTTTTTTTCTTTCCGGACAATCGCGTTTAAAATGCTTACTTCCCTGCGTATCAGAGTTCGGTCGGAAATTAAGAATTTTTTTAGCGATCAGCAGCTAAAATGTATTTCTTCGTTATCTACATAAGCACGCCGTATTTTAGTCATAACAGTGGTTATGGATCGAAGGTTGTTTCTGTGTAGCGAAAATAGACGAAAAGAAAAAAAAAATGTAAATTACGCGAAAAAAAATGTATTTTAAATATGCGTAAACAGATATTGTCACGAACGTTCTTCTACAACGACTGCAGAAAATAATAAGAAATTTAATAATTTATTTTCGTTTTATCGACATTAAATTCAAATAGTTGACATTTCTGTAGTTATATATATATATATATATTAAAATTATGTAACAGCGTAATATATATATAGTTCGCTTTCGCTTTCCGTTTAACATAATTCTGTGTACGAGATAAATGGCATTTATGTCTGCGATTGGTATTGTCGTGTCAGAAATTTCTAAAGAAAAATTCCGACTTTTTTTTTTATTTATTTCGTAGAAAATTATTTTACGTCGTGAAATGTTTCGTTTCGTTTTTTTTTTTTTTACTTCGTATATATATACGTTTCATAAAAAATAAAATGTTTAAATTCTTCATTGCAGTTAATTATATATAATTTGTTTAGCGTAATTATGAAAAGTATTCTTTATATACTTTCGTTTAATATATATATACATATATACGTATAATAAATATAAATATATAGCCGGGTGGTCTTTCATTTAGAAAATTGAAAAAAAACAGAACATTTTGCCAATTTATGTCCGTCATAAAACGTCTCGAATGCACGTATATCGTAATTTTTTTATTTTATTATTATTATTATTATTATTATTATTATTATATTATTATTATTATTATTATTATTATTATTATTTTATTATTATTATTATTATTATTATTATTATTATTATTATTATTATTATTATTATTATTATTATTATTATTATTATTATTATTATTATTATTATTATTATTATTATTATTATTATTATTATTATTATTATTATTATTATTATTATTATTATTATTATTATTATTGTACTATAACCAATAATTATCGTCAATATTATATATATTGTTTATTATATGTAGTCTTTCTACAGTGGAACGGCGCGTGTGCGTGTGTCGATCCCTTTGATCATCACCCGGAGTGCCCTGTACCCAGGCGAACCTTCGAATTTCCTTTTAAAATAATAATCTACTATACCATATCTTTGCCGTGAAAATACACAAATTGCTATTTTCGCCGGACAAAATATATATATATATAAAAAAAAACAATTTTTTTTGTTTCCAAAATAAAAAGTCGTCCTTGTGATATCGAAGAAAAAAAGAAACGAAACTTATACGTTAGATCTACTGCTGTAAAATATAGAAAGACACGGATAAGTACTCATTATCGCCGTAAAACGAGTTGATTAATTTTAGACACACCGAAACGTTTTCTATATATTTATAGTAATATAAATCGGTATCATATATACCTGTAGAAAAAATACCGCGGACAAATAGATTATTTTATGTTTAAAAAAAAAAAAAATTTTAGAAAATAAGCCTAATACGGTAAAATTCGATATTTTTTTAATATGATAAATTTAACGACGAATAAATTGTATTCTAAAAAGGATTCTGAACGACGCTATATATATATAGCATAATATAGTTTATTATACGAATTAGATAAATATCGTTAAAATATTATAAACGTGTAATCATTTCGTATTCTGTCTCGAGCTTTGAAAACACACAATAAGCGTCCGTGTCAAAAAAAAAAACGAATATGTATCGACAGGGGTGTTTTTTTTTTTTGTTTCCGCGATTTTCGTGTTGTTTTTAATTACGACGCTTCAGAAAACTACTGGGGAGAATAAAGTATTTTCGTAATATATACCAACCATTTGCTAGCGGAAAGTAAAGCGTGTGTGTCAAAATAATTCACGAGCACTATATAGCTTTCTGTGTACAGTCCACAGGAAAACGGTGTGTTCAAAATTTAAAAAAAAAAGTCATAACGATCTGCGAATGCCGTGAATGTCGATTCGAGTGCGGTATCTCATGGTCGAGTGTTGTTTGAATTGTATTATTTTTACATTATAGTTTATTGTGATTTTATTATTATTATTATTGATTCGAAAGCGACGATAAATCATTGCGTTCGAAAATATTCAAAGCGAAACTCTGTTTATTCGTTGTAGTTTTTCGATATTCAAAAACTTCGCACATAATTTAAAAAAAAAAAGTTTTGACAAAAGATTTTTTTTAAAAAAAATACTGATAAAATATTATATGTTCGAGTCCGTTACCGAATGTTTGTGACCGTAAATGTGTAAAAATATATATAATATTTGAAGTAAAAAAAAAAAAAACACATGTCCGAAACGGATGTGTTGACAATTTTTTGTTTTTGTCGGCGATTTTATGATGGACATTTGTACGTAATTTTTTTTCTTTATACGCTTAGGTACGCGAGAAAAGTATTATTAAAAATTTTTATGATTAAAAAAAAATTCTCTTCCCGATTTTTTTTTTTACCACAAATTTAAAGTAACACCCTTTCTATACACGGAAAAAAGATTTAGTGATTAAAAACGGAAAAAAAAAAAAGAAATTCGAGTGATTTTCGAGTCTATCATAATACGTACGCGCGTATATTATGCGCCATTTAGTCGTTGCGTGTGAATATTATTTAAACGTAATTAAGCTGTTATTAAATCATTCGCGTTAATTTTTACAAAAAAAAAAAAAAAAAAAATTCTCGAGTAGACTATATTATATATATTATACAGACGTTAGTATTAAATTACATATAATAATATATTGTTATCGTCGGCCTAATATTTCGCGGTAACGACTGTATTACAATGTACAGTTTTTTTTTTCTCTTCTAATTACTATAATATAATATTATTAATATATTATTATCTGCGCGCGAAATACGGTATACGCGTGTAATAATAAAATAATAGTAATACGTGCGTATTTTATGAGTAAAAAAAAAAAAGAACCGAGTAAAATCGTTTTTTCTTCTTACAGAAAAAAAAAAAAACTCAACGATTTAGATAACAAACTCGCATGTTATGTATGTATACGGCGTGTGTGGATTGATAACGAATCGCACCTGTTGAACACTGCCAGGGCACGAACGAAACTTGTGTGTGTGTGTGTGTGTGTAAATAATAACACATAATATATTTATATGAATTTTCAACGCGTTTATTTAATTAAAATATACGTCTTTTCGATTTTTATTTTTTTATTTTATAATACGTATACGATAACCCGTAAACGCACGTGTGTAAATTATTACATATACATATAATATGATGTTGTAATAAGAGTAGCGCGAGTTTTCTATTCGTTAACGCGTTTTTTTCTCCGCCTAAAACCAATATAATTACTCTAATATATACACGTTTATATAATATTATGTCGTCAAAAAAAAAAAAAATTGCTACTATTTTTTTTTTTTTTAAACAATATATACGTTCCAAAACAGAGGAAAAACGATCGAAATGTTTCGAATACGTATACATACGAAACTCCGGATTTTATCAGAATTTTTATAATACATATTATTAGTATTTATTAGCAAAGTAAAGTAAAGTATTTATTATATAATCATTAGTGTACAGTAGGTATTTTTAAAATTCGAAAACACTGCGAGATTAAAAAAATATCGACGCCACGTTAGGCTAGTAATGGATTTGATAAATATAATATTGTTAAAACGGTTGTGTATATACGTGAAAAGTTTCATTTTCGAGCTCTCGGGAAAATGACAAAAACTTCTGGCGTCCACGATTTTTTTACGTATAGACGCAATTTGTCATCACTTTTTTTTGTTCTGTTTGTTTTCTTCTCAAAATCTACCGCGGGAAAATCGAAAAACGTGTCGAATATAAAACACCGGCCGACTATAATACGGCCGAGAGAACGTGTTCGCGAGCGAAATATAAACTGTACACACGCTTTTGTAAAAAAAAAAAATAGACCACAGCAATCCACAGATTTTTACTCCGGAAAACTCGAATAGGATTTTTCGTTTTATTTATTCGAATAAAACGAAAAATACGTTTATTCGGGCGCAGAAGTATATTGTTTTTGGGTTAGGGCGAGAGGGAACTCAAAAAAAAAAAAATATATTGAGCAGAAACAAAAAAAATCGTTGAATTTACATCGGATTTTCATAAAGCGCGTATTTCAGAATTCGCGTTAAATGGATAATGTGTAAAACGATTTGCTATACATTGCTGGAATATATTTTAGTGTTGAATACGCGATCGGAACAGTTTAAAATATTTATTACAAAGTATATACGTACTTCTCGTTTTCTCGCACTCCCGTGAACACTTGCACGACGTAATCGTTTCTAATTTTTTTTTTTATTATTATGTTAATAGAAAATTTGGATGTTTTTTGTCGATTATAAAATACGAATTTCGGTGAAAAAAAAAAAATCCGAATTTAATTTCTACAGGAATAATACGCTAGTCGTTTTCGGCTTTTTATATTCGCTCGCCATTGGAAATTTACGCGAAGAAAAATCGAATAAAATGTCGTCGTTATCGAATTGAAACGTATATAAATTATTAAAAATAGGAGATTTTTTTTTTTTGCCGATCGACATCCGCCATAATCGCCGCCGGCCGTTTTCCTGTTATATATTATGTACACGGTTTGTAAATTATCAAACTAAATACGTGTTACAGTTTTTGTAGATATGATAAAATTCGAGGAGATAATAACAATACATTTTTATTCGTATATTTTTATTATTATTATATATTTTTTTTATGTATACATTTTGTATATATATATATATATTTATTTTATTTTAAAACGTCGACAATTTTACATCTGTAAAAGTTTAAACGTTTTTTATTTAATACTGATTTTTTTGGAAATACAAAAAAAAAACCGCGTTGAGAATATAGTACACGAGTGTTTAAATACTTTACACGACATAATAATGTATTTTATATTTTGTACAATATATTATAATATTGTAAACACGTCATTGGCAGAGTCAAATTAAACGCTATAAATACCTGGACGGAATAATGTACGAAAAGGATTTCGTTACACAATTTTCGCATATATTATTGTTATGAATTCTCGAGTCGCCGGAATACCGTTTGTACGCGAGAACAGTTGGCAGATGTCGCGCGTTTAATAATGTATAATTATATACACTCGAGTTGTACACCGCTCGATTTGTAGTGCTCAAAGCTGAGAGGAGAAAAAAAATCGCGTACAACACTGTCTCAAAATACACTATATTTACGTATATAATGAGCGACATAATATAGTCGTTTGATAACAAAAAAAAAAACTCGTATACTCGGATTGTAAAAGAAGTTTATGTTTTTATCACTTATTTTCTTATTCGTACAGTCTCTGCTGGCGTACTTAAACAAATTTTCGATAAAAAAAAAAACGTTTTACGCGTCAAAATTATTTTCAATAAAATAATCGTTTACTTCGCGTTTTTTTTTAAACATTCCGTGAACATAAGCGTTTCGCACCGCGGCGAGACAACAATCGTAATTACATTTGTCTGCGAAATTTGTAATGTCGTTCAAAAAAAAAAAAACGTTATTTTTTCTTCTTCCATTTACTGCTTAAGAAAATATATTTACACCGCGTGTCCGCATTGGGTTAGGTTAGAAATATTTTTCGATCACAGCAATACGTCAACGGTTCCCGATCTGTGTGGTAGGCGGTATACGCGAAGAGATTTTTTTTGATATATTTTTTTTATCTTTTTATTACTGTATTAACACGCATACGGAAGGCAAACAATCGTTCATCGATACCGTCAGTGACGAGTCAATAAAATACGCGTCTTAAAAGACAAAACGTTGGTTTCGTTTCGGATCAGCGGTCGCCAACCTTTTGGACCTCACGGACCACTACTAAATCCATAACTCTAAAAATTCTACGGACCACGTATTATACTATAATAGTTTTAGAGTGGGGGGCTACAAGCAAAAAAAAAAAAAATCATCAACTTTCACTATTAACTCGCTCATTACACTAATCTAATTGGGGGCTAAGTCCCCTAGGAACGCCTGTGGTACCGGCTATTGCGTGTTACGATAGGTTTCATTCACACGGTGCGTATTCATACGCGAGCTGATCATATTTAAACACGAGCTACGTATGTGTAGATTATATATTATAATTTATAAGATGGTTGATAGGTATTTTATTTCACAGATTTTGTCTAAAATCTAAAGATAAATATTTTAAATAAATTACCTAAACAATTTACGCGATTAATTCAATTTTAGTATGAGTTCAAATTTTTCTGCGGACCACCACCGGTTGGCGACTGCTGTTTTGAATGATGAAATCTAATACCCGTCTCTTTTCAATGGAGCGTTACAATTCCATTATATTGTCACTATACTGATATTTGTGTGAGAGTGGATTTTCTGAATCGCTGTATTCGAAAAACGGTTTCAGCAGTATACGCTCGATATTCAAAGCGATTTACGAGGCGGAAATAAGTTCCGTTCGCAGACCGATACATTTTTGACGTTATCGTACAACAACGAATTTCACGTTACATCTAAATGTTGTAATTCAAATATTAATATTTACTTAAAATTCAAGATTTTTTTTTTTTACGAATACCGTACAATAAAAAAAAACGTTAATAAATTAACGGTAACAATAAAACACGCGTTTAAAAAAAAATATATATATATTTAACTCTCCTGATTTCGTTGCTAAATTCATGTACAGGTATCGATCATATATTGTAGTAGTGTCTATATATACCAGCGATGGCGAACCTATGTCACGTGTGTCACAGGGTGACACGCGCTCATTATTTCAGTGACACGCCAATTTAAATATAATTCATAATTTTTAGTGTTTTTAACTTAAGTGTTTAAAACTATGTGTTTATATTAATATGTAATAGTGAATAATGTAAAGTTTGAATGTAACAACAAATAAAATTCTGCTTATATATGTTTAATTAATTATTATTTAAGCAACGAAAAAAAGGTCAGCAAAGTTTCTGACACGCGAGGCGAATAAAATCAAACCAAAAATTTTAATTTGACACGCGGTTATCAAAAGGTTCGCCATCCATGGTGTATATACATTGTGGATTCGGTGATAAAAATTTTTGGGAACCCTTAGCATAGAGTACGGTAGCTAAAAAAAAAAAAATGCAAATTCTTGATAAATATACGAAAATTATTTTTATTTTTATTTTTAAACTATACTATTAAAAAATATAAACGGTCGGCGATAAAATTTTGGAATTTTAAAAAAAATTTTTTTTTTGTAATATTCGTATACGCACGCCATTCTGTCCCGTGTATAAATCCTGTCGTTTTTTTTCCATCACACACGAGTCCTTCGCGTGGTACAATGTACGCGGCAAGGATTCGTTAAACGTGAATCGCGGTTTACGAATAAAATAAATAATAATAAAAAAAAAAAAATTAAACGAGCGCGGCGGGATCGGGTGACGGTGCCTGCAGCGTGGCGTAATATTAATAATAAGGCACACGTGTCCGCATTAATTATTTTGTTAAAAAAAAATTTTTTTTTTTTTTAAACCACGTGTATCGTAATATGAATTATTTGTTTAGTGCTCTTTCGGTTTTATATTCGCGTAACACGCGCATTTGTCCGCGACCGTGACGAAGGGTCGTACACGAGGTGTACGCTGCCCGTTGTACAACTGCAGCAGGACGTTGTCCCACTGACTGAGTCCTTTGTCGAAAAACGTACTAAAATTTTCGTTTTTTTTTTCCATAGCGTAATTATACGTATTACCTGCTGCAGTACCACGGGCCGATAATTCTCGTTTTTTTTTTCCACATCTCAAATTAAAATTTTAAAAACAATTTTTTTTCATAGATTTATTACGGATTTTTTTTTTCCATTCGCGAATTCCAAAACATTTCTTTTTTTTCCCCATTCAAAATCTATTAAAAAAATCTCTTTTCGTCACGGTATAGTAACGCGCGCGAGCCACGAGAAAACGCGCATCGGATATTATTTGATTTGGAAAAAAAAAATTTTTTTTTTTCTGTATTAAATGTTCTGAATTTTATCAATTTAGTAGTTTTTTTTTTTGTATTTTTACACAACTCGAAAACGCGTTGTGTATTTAACCGTTTTATACGTAATAGTGACACAAATATAATATTATACAATATAATATAATAATTATTTTATTCGAATATTTGAAAAATATATATTTAAAAAAAAAATTATTGTTCCCATTATGGGAGTCCCACATTATCACTCTGTACTACGTATATAAATTAAATATTTATTTGGTGTCTTTTCGGAATGCATCCATCATTATCCATCGTAAAGTTTTTTTGACGTTTTGCAAAAAAATAATAAAACACGAGCAAACTCCGCGCGTTTTTCTCTCTCTACGCGGTGAGATTTCGTGTCTCGCCTCCTCGTGAAACCTTTCGATTTTTATAATAATAGCTCGTACTCGTATATATATATTATAATATGTAAGTATATAAAAGTTTTTATTTTTAATTCGGCGTGAAAACAGTTCTCGCGCTCGTGTGTGTTTTTTTGTTGACGAAATCGCTGTGATACCGTATTATGGCTTACAGTGCCGAGTCGACGACATTGATACGCAGTGGCGTAATCACGTTTTTTTTAATAATAGGATGGAATTTCGGGATGGGTTTCTGATCAAATCTGTACGATCGGATGATTAAAAAAATATCATCCCTAAAAACTGTAAACAATTTTGTCAAAAAACGGACTGCCTGAAAGACGCGCGTTCGTACGTCAACAGACGGCGAATTCCGCGAGAACGAGAAACGGTTTTGGAGACGACGGCGAGCCTTAACTGTATACAAATGTTGTGTTCACAATATTATAATCGATTAAATCTGTTAATTCTTTGCTGGCAATTTACACAACCTTGCACCTATCGTGTCTCAAATATCCCGCCACCAGCACGTGAAGAAGCCCCGAATACAGAATGGAACAAAATGTATTAAAAAACGAGCGGCCATTAAACCCTATTCGAAAAAAAAAATTCCTCCGAGAATTCGCCTTGAATCACGGACACCGTTCTGTGAATGGCTGCTGAGAAGTCACTGTTTGAAAATAAAAAGGTGCATAAAGCGTACTTCGCGGGAAAATCGGGTTGTGGTGAACAAAAATTGAATACGTACTCGCCAGGAACTCTGCAGGTGTCAAACTGGATTCAAACTATCACGGATAGAATACGGGCAATAATACTAAATAGATTGCTATACTAGGGAAGATGTGAGTAGAAATGGAATAATAAAGACTCAGAAAAATGTGAACGTTGATCAGGCAAACAAACGATGATTCATTTGTGATCGCGACGCGCTGAGATCTATTCGATTCGAAAGATCTGCGAAACCTCACGAGAGGTGCAGACGAATGGCTTGAAGGACTTCCAATTATGACAAAAAAAAAAAAACGACTACGAAATTCACCTACTGCAGGAACCGAATTATATCCGACCGAGTTTTATGTTTTTTTTTTTTGCTAAACGTTGCGACTCGCGAAATCATATACGAGTTGAAAAACGAAAAAAATCTTCAAAAATAAATTCATTAGATGAAAAAAGAAACGACGTTCGACGGAATTTGTCGACTCGTGTGAAATATTCTACGCTTTTATCGTTCCTACACCACCCCGTCGTTTACATAAGACGTTTTACACGTTCCACCTGTACCGACCGATTCCGTGGTGCTGTGTTTAGATTCAACTCGTGTTTTCAAAAGGTTTTTTTTAAAAAAAAAATTTTTATTCCTCGTTCCCTTAATCGCTCGGAAGAATCGTTGCATGTATACACACACACACACAATACGTTTAATTACTCGTATAATATAATCGTATTTTGAAACGGACGGTTTTCGACCAGTTTGTGTTTTTTTTTCTCGCAACACTCGATACTGTCTTTCATAAAAACGGCGGTATATATAGAAAAAAACATACACACGCTATTACTCTGCTGTTATATCGTTTAAAGTAAAAAAAAAAATAAATATTTTCGTGTTTCTCTCTCTCTCAAATGTGTATAGTTAAACGATTTTACCGTATTCCACGTCGTCGAGGGGGAGATAAAAATACTCGACCGCCGTCACAGCAGCCGTCTGGACCGGTCGGATAAAAATTCCACTGATAAAAAGCCGTACACTGCGTGCGCGTACACTGCCTGTTTCGGATAATATAACAAATGCGACATATTGTGCAGCGTTGTGTATTATTGTATTCAATAAAATATTATCAATGAAACGCCCACTGGAAGAACTCGTCGCCGTCACACCGAACGTATATAAAACGACCGTATTTTATTAGACGTTCATTCGGCTACGGATTTTCTCGGCTTTTTTTTTTTTTGAAAATTTCGTTAAAATCTCCTCTCTGCGGTGTCGTTTCGCCGTTTTTGGTTTTACAAATTATTTTATTGTTTCGACCGTAGATAACACGCAACGGATAGACCATGTGTATATTATACAGTATTCAGTAGCGGGCAGCGTTCCTGAATGAAGAAGAGAGATAGCGATATTAAAATCACGTCTTCTGTCTTACTCAGCAAGAAATTATTTTTTGTTCCATGAAATAATAATTTGTTCCATGAAATAATAATTGAAAATTAATGCATATGGTGTTATCTACGTATCGGTTATCTAAATATTTGCCGGGCGAGACAGAAGATTCGGGAACGCCTGATAACGAATATGGGCCTATCCATTATCTATATTGTCTGTGGTTTCAACACAACGATTTTAATAGGTTTTTTTCTTTTTCTAAATTTAGAAGAAAAAAAAATTAAGAGCTATATTTTACGGGTACAGAGTGCAGTTTTTGATTACAAACGTTTTACGTTCATACATTTCTCGTTAGCCAGCTCGTATTTTTACACGGAACAACACCGATTGTACGCGATTCAACTCGCGTAGTATATACATTTAATTGTACACCGTTGAAAGCGGTTTTTTTGATAAAAAAGAAAAATCGATTATATTATCATTGTCGACATATTATATCAGAGTCGACTATTCGGTATTTTTTATTGTCAATACGTTTTACTATATAAGCGTAACTGTTGCGGCGTTACAGGAAGACACCGCGGGTGAAAATTTATAAGCGACTTTTAGAATTTTTTTTTTTTTAGATAGACGTTGCTGTTGTATACGTACAAACTGTACTCGCAATAATCCGACTCGTAAAACTCAATTTTTTTTTCAATATTGTCTTCAAACTCTTCTTTTCGCGCATCTTTCTAGTGCCCGTTTCGGCCGGCATCACAGTTATGAATAATATTAATAATCCATTACACAAGTGAACTGGGTGCCCCGACCGGTTTCGTTCAGACCTCCTTAAAAAAAAAAAAAAAATTAAATACATCTGGAAGAGCGTATATTTTTCGTTGCACAATCGGCGAGTGTAAAAGGTTTTGTTCTCGATAGTCTCCTGCGGTGTAATATGTCGTCCAGCGTGAATAACAATAATCGTCCCAACTCGAATCCGTTCTGTAGGTATACACGTTTCAAGGTCTGAGCTAGTCGTTTATTTAATTGTTTGCGCGATTGTGAAAGACGCGGAGGAAACGTAAAACGTTGGGATTAATGCGGAAGGGCGTAAAGGGAATAGTTTTCTTCCGGTAGCCTATAAAAATCCGCGTTTCCAAAAGACGCGCGAATGTTTATTTTAGCACTTAAAATTCTCAAGGAATCCGAGAAGATTTCATCGTACTCGTTCAACGCGGCGATTTTTTTTTTTTGTCATACCTGCGCGGCAAACGAAACTATAAAATAAAACGGATTCTTTTTCCGAGATTATTAATCGTTTATACAATATTAGTCGTCGTGGATGTTGTCGGTACACCGCGGGGCGATGGCACTATTTTCGCGTCTTTAAAACGTAGATTTCGGGGTGGAAAAAAAATTAAGAAAATTTGTTTTTCTATTTTTTTCCCCTCGAGGGAATCTAGTCGTGAAAGGAACATGATTGTCAAGCGTTACTATTTGTCGTTTTATAATTTTCCAAAACTATAAACGGTATTTTTATTGGAAATTATTGTAATACTAATTACAAAACGGCTCGTAAAGCTAGAAAAAACAATTCAAATAATTCGCGAACGAAGGTGGAGGTTAGAGGAGTTGAAAATCGACGATTCACGTCGGTTTCCTTCTGCACGACATCCCGTTTTGACGGCGAAAAGACTTTGAGGATTTTACGTCGTTCGCCGGGCGCGTCTTTTCGTTGGACGAATATTAAATCTCCGTTTTTATTATCCGTCGGATCTTTGCTTTTTAAGAACGTTTTTCTTACTTACCGAACACACCGACTTCGAACACTCTGTTTGAAGACTCGAAAACGCTTTCGAAGCACCGTAGTCATCACCACCATCTACACGTTGCGCGCAGTGGCGGTTATAAGGGTGACGATAAGTGAATTCGATATTTTTTAATTTAGTATATCTCTGACCTAACAGCACCGACTCGTATCATGTAAGTTGGTCCAATTATGTTATGGTTATGCTCAAAATTCGCCCCCCTTTGAACGTCATGTATAAGGCTGAAATTAGTGCCGGACCGACGATCAGCGCGTACGGTACGCGCTGATCGTCGGTTGTGATCGAGCGTTTAGTGCTTAGCTGACAACAAACTCGGTCCGCACCAAACCGGTCGTGTACAGTGTAAACGAGTAAACGCGTAAATATGAGTAAACGAGTGTACGACGAAGAAAGATGAATCCTGACGTTCATTTCATTTTATTGAAATATGCGAAATAATATTATTATTAATGATAATAAACAAAAATAATAATAATAAAGATCGCATACGCGCGTACGATCGGTCACTATATGACGCGTCAGCCGACCGTAATAAAACGGGAAAAGAAAGTAATCACCAGATAGCGCTGCGACACGACATAGAGGGCGTGGCGGGAAGACGAATATAAATAGGGTCCGAAACCGTCGAACCGCTCAGTGTAGTCACGGCTGTCAGGCGTGAACAACGTAGTTCGGGTCTGACTGCGGTGTGTGCGTGTGTATTTGAAACTGACCGCTATTTATATGCGCCTTTCTGCCACGCCCTCTATATTGTGCCGCAGCGCTATCTGGTGAGTACTTTCTTTTCTTGTTTTATTGTTATTTCGTTTACGTTCCATGCGCGTTGTTCTTCATTTTTCTACATCTGCATTCCGTCCAGGTACATTCATAGATCTTTCCTCGTGGTTATTACTCGTCGATGTGGATATTTCATTTGCAGAGGGGGTCGCGGCTCCATTTTCGCCCCCTCCCCTTGAACATCGTGTATAACCGCCACACGTTTCTCTTACCGATTTCTCTTAGACGAATAATAATTCTCCTAGGGGTTTTCGTTAGAATATATTTTAATGTAATACGCGAAAATCATAAATCATTATGACTTGTCGCGGATTTTTGTTTATACGACGTACGTGCAACGGGTTATCACGTGTAAAGCCAATAAACACGTCGTCTTCGGGGGTTGTAAACATGAAATATGAGAGTAGGTGCGCGGTAATCTCGCCTACGTATACGCGTTTAATGCGCACATAGTGTGTTTGATAACGGTAAATATAATTTTTGGTATCGAACGCGGCGCTATATTTGTAAAAAAAAAAATAATAACTTATTGCGGAGGAGTTTTTATCTCATTTTCATTTTTTTTAAATACGAATTTCAACTTTTCCAGTTTAAAAGTCAAATATAATAGTGACTTTTAGTATATATATATATATTCTTTTGTATTTAACTTGGATTTCGTTCAATATTTGAACGTGTAAGTATAATATCCCGGTACAGTTTTCGATAAACTTATGAGTGTATCATAAAGTAATATAGTGCTCGCCTCGAGCACTATATAAGGCCGTTTATAACGAGCAGCGATTAAGTCGGGATTTTCGTATATTATTGTAACCGCCTATATAAGTAAAGGTTGTTGTAAAGTCAAGCGGGATAATATCTGTGAAGTAGTGTGTCGGCCAATATTTTTTCTGAATATCACTTAACGTATAACTCATTGTGGTATAATTCAAAATAAAAAAAAAATTGACGTTCGGTTACTTAAATTCTACTTTCTTCTTCTTGCTTCTAGAGTTTTCACCGCCACTATCGCTGGTCGTCCACTATATCTTTCCGTTTCCGCACTCCCAGCATTTCCAAATCTTTTTCATCGATCCATCTCTTCAGAGGTCGACTCCGTGGTCTTCTTTCCTTCCGGCTTCCGGTCCAGCACTAATCTGCAGTGCTGCATCATTGACTGTTGCCGTTTTCAGTTCCTCTTGCACGAGTATCCACGACCGGCTCCCGCTTCTCCACATTCTATTTTCAAAAGTCTTCAACGTCTTCTCTCTGCTGTGACACTCGTGGTGGTCCGCACTTCACAACCGTATCGTGTGAGTGTAGGAGGTGCATATTATTGCCGTGTACAAACTTATACTTTTGTTCGTTTTGAAAACACTTTTGATCTGAAGAACTCAATGTAAAAAAAAAAAACAGCTCATTCAGTTATCGCTACTCTTATTCCTATCTCGCGTGACTTATCACATTAAAATTCTACAGATACAAACAGTTTTAAAGTAGATATATTATTAAGACAGTAAATACGCATTACGTAAAAAAAAAAAAGAAAGAACTTTATAATTTATATATTTTAATAAAACCGAAGGAAAATTGTTTTCGCGAAAAGTCAGTGATGCGCAAATTATATATATATATATAGTTAATTATAAGACCGTAACGGACGAGGCTTTGGAATGCCGATGAGGAGCAGGGGACGAGTTTACGAAACGTAAAAAGGAATGTATTTCTTTCTGTTTTATAAAGAATTCGCGGATTTTTTTTTTTTTGAAAATAAATTGTCGATTATTCCGTATGATAATACGCGTTTTTAACTTTGTTCTCACGGTGTGCACCGATGTATTATAGTCGCAGTGTAGTGTACAAGAAAAAAAAGAGCGAAAATTTGATGTATTAAAGAAATACTGCAGTACCGTTAAAAAAAAAAAACAATACTCGCTGTCGCCGTTGTAATTCGGAAAAAGCGAAAACCGCTGAATTCCGTCGACGTACGTTTGTGCAGTAGAAAAACGCCGTTTCGAGCATATTTTTTTTCTGTGCTGCGAATAGGACGTACAGAGAACACTATTTATTCGCGCTGTAGTAATCGATATTTTTTTTAACGCGTACGAGTATAAATAAATGAAATTATTTCTTTTTTCGCGATTCGAGTAATCTCGCGGAGATTGTGGAAAATGTTCTCTAATCTCGTCGTACAAAAATTATTGTGTCCGAGTAACGATTTAATAAACTGTTATATAACAGACACCGTCTTTAATTACTGAGCAATCGTCATTTATTATAACAGTCCATTATCGCCAAACGATAATGAACCAGTGCAAATGGTAATTAATAGCAGTGCCGATTTAAATTATTCTAATGAACCTGTACCCACGTCAAACACAAATTTATTATTGACTTCGAATTCTACTTCTACACTTGCAGACTTACGTTTAAATAACAACAGATCTATCAATACTCAACAACATTTTCGCTCGATTATGTTGGTCCTATTTTAATTCTTGTCGAATGCATTGATACCAGTAAAATTTGGGAAGCTGGCATCCACCAAAGCTGCCAGATTTTTTTCTAATAATTTCACTGGTATTACTAACATCAAACCTGCCAGTTTCAAAAAAATAAAAATTTCATTCGACTCCATTGTAAATGGAAATAACTGCCTAAATTCGAAATCTCTAAGCGATCATGGTTTTTCGGCAAGTATTCCATCTTCTCTTATCTATTCATATGGTGTAATAAAATTAGACGTCTCCATTTCGGAAGAAGAATTTTGGGAAGGCTTCAATCACCGGTCCTCGTCGAAGAATTCAAACGCATTTCTATAAAGAAAGAAGGAATTATTGTACCAACTCGTATAGTTGAACTCAAATTTTTGTCACCGAAACTTCCAAAGATGATATCATTGTTTAATATGTTATTTGAAGTCAACCCTAGTATCCGTTCTCCCGTTCAGTGCAACCGTTGCTTACGTTTTGGACACACAAAAAAATTCTGTCGTAGTGTTCCAAGATGTAGTCATTGCAGTGGTGATAAGCACTCAATTGAGACCTGTCCAGTCATTCAAGCTACTGATCCCGTTTGTCTTTTTTGTAATCTTCCTCACTTGGCTACAGATCGTAATTGCAAGGAATGGACTTTTCAAAGAGAAATTAAAAAAATCATGGCTATAGAAAACATCTCTTACCAGGACGCTTTGATTTCAAGAAAACAATCGTGTTTCATCAGCTTTACATATTCTGATGTTGTAGATAGACAGCCTCCTGCTTCCAATACTATGAAACCTATTACTCCTCCGTATAGTAAGGATTTTCCTAATTTAAACGACAGCCATCACTTTTTCAATTCTAGAAAGCCTAAATCTAAAGACCGCTCCTCATCTCCTCCCAAAAAAAAATTTTTCGCTTCTCCGGTACCGTCTTACTCTTCTCCCAATGGTAGTTATTTAAATCACACTTCAGAACAGGATCATTCATTAGCTCGTAATGCTTACGATTTCTCTTGGATTCATACCTTATCACTCAAACTATCTGAATTTCTTATTAATTCACCTTCATTATCTTCTCCTCTTTCACCCTCTTCTCTTCAATCTTTAATTGAATCTTCTTTGCACTCCCTTCTTGCCGTTCCTAACCCTAATCCTTAAAACTTTTTCCTACTTATGTCTATAATTCTCAATTCTTCAAATTTAGACAATTTTGTTAATATTCTTCAGTGGAATGTTAGAAGTTTGCCGGCTCGCCTTCCTTCCTTACAGTATCTACTTCCGTCCTATAAATGCTCAATTGCACTTCTTTCTGAAACTTGGCTCTTACCTTCTCGCTCCTATAATATCCCAAATTATGTTAGTTTTAGATCTGATCGCCAAGATGGTTATGGTGGCGCAGCAATTATTATCCATAACTCACTGAAGTCAAGACCCATAATCCTTGATGCGGATAATAAAACGCGTTTTTAAATTATAAAATTGATATTGTCGGTGCTGAGGTTTTCTTCCGGATACTTCCTCGCCTCTATTATTATGGTCCTGTTATATTCCTAGTGATTCGAATATTCTACTGATCTTTGGTACACTTTATTTAGCCTTGTTCGACACAATTCCTTACTCGGTGGCGATTTTAATGCGTTTCATCCTGCTTGGGGATCTTCCATGGCTTCTTGCCGTGGCAATTTAATTTATGATAATATCTGCTCTTTACGTCTCTGTATCCTTAATGATGGAAGTCCTACACATCTGGGCCGTCCTGGCTCTTCTGATTCTGCTATTGATTTGTCTTTTGTTCACCTGATCTTATTTGGAAATTATGTTGGTCCACTCTTAACGACCCTCATGGTAGTGATCATATTCCCATTTTAATTTCTGTGTTTTCTCAGTCAGGTTCCAGAAATCCCTTATCATCCTCTGACGTTTTTGGTTCTGCTTTATTAGTTCTAATCTTTTGATTTTAATAAAGCAAACTGGGCATCCTTTACACTCTATATTCAAAATTCTATTCCTCTTTATCTAATAATCTTCCTTCCGTTAACTCGTATTCTACTTTTACAAATATTATTGATAATGCCGCCAAATTCTCTATTCCTACAAAAAATAATAAGAATAAAACGTATCCCCCTTCTCCTCCCTGGTGGAATTCCACTTGTACTGATGCTGTCAAAAAGAGATCACTACTTTTTAAAATGTTTCGGCGTTCCGGCGCTATGATTGATTTTCTCAATTATCGTAACGTTTGTGCTCTTACTACACGTCATCTAAAAAACGAAAAAAGAAAAGCTTGGAAAAAATTCTGTTCAAGTTTAAATCCGTCATCTTCAATTCATTCTCTTTGGAATACAGCTAGACGCTTTAAAAAATGTGTCTTTCCAATTCATCGCCCCATTAATGAGGATTGGTTCTATGATTTTTGCTCCAAAGTTGCTCCTAGTTATGTTCCCAATTTTTCTGAAGCCTGTCCTTTGTTTTGTCCTCAAGCGCCTCTTTCTCATATACTTACAAATCCCTTTACTATATTGGAATTAAATTACGCCATATCTTCACGTCGTTCAATCGCATCTGGTCTTGATAATATTTCTCCTGTTATGCTAAAACATCTTCCTTCTAATGCTCTCGATTTCTTACTTAACGTCTTGAATAATATTTTGATTACCCAGCAAATTCCATTACCTTGAAGTCATATAAAGTCATTCCTATTCCCAAACCCAACTCAAATACTTCCTTCCGTCCCATAGCACTCTCCTCTGCTTTATGTAAAACTTTTGAATGTATGCTAAAATCACGGCTTGATTGGTATAGAACATAATTCCATCTTACCGTCTAACCTTTTGCTTTTAGGAAAGGTATGGGTACGATGGAATGCCTTTCAACTTTATCGGTAATATCTATCACTCTTTCAATGATAAAAATTTTTGTTGCCACTTTTGTAGATATTCGTGGTGCCTTTGATTCTGTTAATATTCTACATTAATCTCTCGACTTTTATCTTTACACGTTCCTCCCAATTTTTGTAACATTATTCTCTCTTTATTTTCAAGTAGAAGCCTTTTTTTCACCTCTCCTTATGGTTCATATAATACACGTTCTACTTACGCTGGTCTTCCACAGGGTAGTTGCCTTAGTCCGTTACTCTTTAATGTTTATATGAGCTTTATTGCAAATCATCTTTCTAGGCACGGTCATAATTGTCTTATATATGCAGATGATATCGTTGTCTTTTCTTCAAATAAATTCCTTAACCTTGCTATTGAATCTCTCAATCTTGCTCTTAATGAACTTAATCTTATACTTTTACCAGTTTATCATTTTTAGTCGCTTCTGAGAAATGCAAATCTGTAATCTTTACCAGGCGTAGATATTTTGATCCCCCGAATATTTATTTTGATAATAATATTATACCTTTTGTCCACAGTATCACTTACTTAGGAATCACACTTGACTCTAAATTACGATGGTTACCACATATCATATCACTCACTTCTTTTTTGTTCTCGATGGGCTAACTTCCTTAGATCTGTTACCGGTACATGGTGGGGTTCCAATCCTCTTCCTTATTATCTATTTACAAATCTATTATACGCTCTAAACTTGATTATGGATGCTTTCTATTTGGCTCTGCTTCTTTTCCAACTGAGTAAGCTTAATAAAATCCAAGCGACTTGTCTGAGATGTTGTATGGGTTATTTAAAATCAACTCCTCTTCCAGCAATTGAGGTTGAATCTATGTGTCCTCCTTTCAACATCAGATGTCGGTGGCTTGCCGGTAAATTTCTCCAGTGTAGTGTACAAGAAAAAAAAGAGCGAAAATTTGATGTATTAAAGAAATACTGCAGTACCGTTAAAAAAAAAAAACAATACTCGCTGTCGCCGTTGTAATTCGGAAAAAGCGAAAACCGCTGAATTCCGTCGACGTACGTTTGTGCAGTAGAAAAACGCCGTTTCGAGCATATTTTTTTTCTGCGCTGCGAATAGGACGTACAGAGAACACTATTTATTCGCGCTGTAGTAATCGATATTTTTTTTAACGCGTACGAGTATAAATAAATGAAATTATTTCTTTTTTCGCGATTCGAGTAATCTCGCGGAGATTGTGGAAAAATGTTCTCTAATCTCGTCGTACAAAAATTATTGTGTCCGAGTAACGATTTAATAAACTGTTATATAACAGACGCGATAATTGTGAGAGAGAAAAACAATATATTTTTTTTTTGTCTAGTAAAAACAATTCGCGCGCGCGTGCATTTATATTTAAAAATAAAACGCGTATATCGGCACGCACGAAAACCGTTCGTAAAAATAAAAAAAATAATAAAAAAAGTTTACTAAAAATATTATTCTCCGCATCGCGCACGCTGTAACGTTTAAGCAGATGCATTTATATATATATATAATGTTGTCGCGCGTAATAATATTGTATTTATCGGACACGTTTTAAAAAAAAACGTTTTAAAACTTGTTTGCATTTCGATTATAATTTAATTTAATTTTGTTTTTTCCGTTATTATCTGCAGTGCAACGCTTGAATTTGCTGAATAAGTTTTGTCACACAGTGAGTGTATACAAATACGCGCATAACGCGCGCGTTTTCGATTATCTATAACACATACGACGTGTCGAAAAACGTATATTTTTAATAATTATATACTTAGGCGTATGCATCGGTGTAGAGAGAGAGAGAGAGAGAGAAATGCGTGTAAAGGATTTTTCAAAACGAAAAAAAAAAAACACCATCGTTTATTATACGGAGTCGAAAAACACAACGAGGTAAACACAATTTGTATATACGTTACGTGTGTACAGCGCGTGTTGCAGCTGGAAAACAACAGCGTTTATATTATATTGATTTTACGATGATTTTTTTTTTATACTTTATACAGGGCGTTTCATTTGACGGGCAGGACAAAACTTTAGTAAAAACATCGATCGCGCTTCTTGCAGAAAAATAATATCTCTTTCGAATTCGAGTAATTCGTTGTCGCGAAACGTCTCGACTACGTCCCTGCAGGTCGGTAGCCGCGAGAGGGGGAAAGGGATGACTCTAGACCCAATATAATCCCTAGCATTTTTCGCGGAAGACGTGGGAATCGATCGATTGTGAAAATCCACAAAGACGATCGATAAAACGTGAATCGGTTTTCAAACTCTACTGGCGTTTGAGTCCAAACGGACCGAAACGTAGAACAGTAATTGTTAACGGATTTCGACGAGCGAAAAACTAGAAAATTACAACTGTATTAATTCGTCACTCGCGTAAGACATAAATAAAATATCACGTATTATTAAGTTCTAAATACCGCGTTCCTATTAATACTATATACATATTAAATTAAAAATATTTTATTTGATTTGTAAAAATAAAATCAAAATATAGCCGTAATATTGTTTTTTTTTTTCTAATCCTTCGTTGAAGAATTGATCTGGCTACGGACCCGCGGACTTGACGTTTTATACAGTTAGACTGCAACGTTCCCCAGTCCGTTTAGCGCAAATTTAAAAAATATATATTTTATACTCTCTCGGCGTGAGAAAAGAAAAAAAAGCTTTATCGAAATAGTTCGTGTTTTTTTTCGGGCTTTTGAATTTGCGAATTCGCAGTTGACGGCGTGTAAAAAAAATCGGCATTTAAAACCTCTGGACGAAATTATTTGTCGCCCTCTCCGCTCCAGTCGAGTTTGACGGTTTTCCGTCGAATCCCTTTCTGTTCGGTGCTCGCACAGCGTTCCGGTTTCGTGCACACCTGAGACTATTCTCACTCGAACTACATTCGAAGCGCAATCGGGTCGCCGGTTCTCGTCGTTTTGACGCGTATAAACGGTTTGAAGTTTGCGCGCACGGTTAATTAGCTGGGCACCGTTTTAACCGTTTTCCTAGCGCGTTTCGACCGCGTACAAAACTCTTGACGCGCGTGCGACTACTGACGTGACAAAACGGATTTCCCTATCGAAAACTCCGCTCGAATCTGCAGCGCGATGAAAATTAAAAAAAAAATTATAAGACGGCAAAATGAAATTTCGATTTTTATAGGGAGGAAAAAAACGTCCTGTACGCGTTTTAATAAAACGAATATCGTGCACGGTTGATGCTCGCTCGTCATAATAACGCGTGTAATATTGTTTTTGTTTATTACTGCACTCCACGGCGCGGCTCTATATATTGAGTGTACGAAAATAAATATTGTTTTTTTATGTTACGCCGAAATTTCGCTTGTGAAACTCTAAACAATATTATGTGTATATTCGTAAGACCCCGTGAAATCCCATAAAACGATACAGTTCCAGCTATAAAGCTTCGAAATCTCGCTCCGAGCACTGCAGATTTCACGTTATTTATAGAAAAAAATTATAAACGGATTTAAAAAAAAAAATTGTCGCGATTCGAACCGATTTATACGTGAAATAAACGTATTTTATTTTATACTATAGCTGAATTACCCGGCTGAATCGTTAAACTGTTTTTGACTTATATATTTACAATATTACGGACGTGATTTGTATAATCATTTAACAGTTCGTTGTCCGTCCGTTAAGATATGTTTGTGATACAAGTAAACTGGTACCGAATTATTGTTTCGTTAACAACGATCAACCGCATGCACGGTAAGGATGGATATCAGTACTGTTCCCCGGGTAATCGACGGAAGAATCTTAAAAGACTTGGTCGCGATGCCTTTCGGAAGATCTTTGTGGCCAAGTTTCGGAAACAAAATTAGACGGGTATCGACCGTGGGAAATTCTCCGTTGCCAAGTGGCAGCAATTCTCTCTCACAGTAATCGTACATACTCATTTGATTTTCTTAAAATACTTTTTGTTACCATTTTAAGAAATAAATCTTTCGGAAAAATCAATAACGCATTAATATTTTCAAGTGTTTATCCGCACTCTCGTCCCACCGCACTGATATTTTGTCAAACTGTGCCAATAAAACGAACCGCTTAAATGACTCTACGAAATCTCAGCGCATCTCGATATTTTCAGTAGTTTTTGCACGATGCGCAATTAAAGAGTGATTATTAAAATCTGTTCCGGAAACAGGTGCGTCTAAACGTATGTGTTTGTATTTTTTTTTTATAAAGCCAAGTACTAGTCGCAGTTCGACAATATCAACAGTACTGTTCATAAGATTGCGAAAAAATAAAAAACACGTAGAACCGAATAATGAATATACCGACAAGAAAAATAAATTAAAAAAAAAAAGAACTAGACGTTATACGCGTTGTGCGTGAAATAGGACATTATATAATATAATAATATAAGTTCCACGGTAAACTAGTAGCGAGAACGAAATGAAGAAACCCGAAGAAGCGAACAAGATTAGTTTAGAAGAATTAAGACGGGACATTAAGGATTGCGTTATCAATAATGTTGGCGGTGTGCAAAAAAAAAAGAAGTGAAAAGGAAGCCCTGAATGGAGACGACCTATAGTAACGGATATGAATAGAGAATCCATTTTCGAACGGTTCCGAACGTGGATGACGTGTGCGAAATGAGAAAGAATTGAGACGTAACAAAAAAAAACCCCCGTTGGCCATATATAAGTAATCGGTCACTTCTGCAGTGTAGCAAAAGAGGCACAATGCGGAACGTCGAAAGACTGGATTGGTACAAAAACCGAGGGGACGACCGGCACTTTATTCAACTGTATTGGTGGTTATATGTAGGGCAGAGGACTTGTAGCGTTTTTGTTTTACTCAATCAAAAAAAATAGCCGGGTAAGAAACAAATACGTTTTATGCTGAAACAAAGCTATAGCTTATCTATATAGATATCTAATTTTATTTTGCATATAAATGCGTATTTCGAGTTTTTTTTCGGTTTTTAGGGCATATTTCTTCTTCCATTTTGTATTTTTTGAGAAATATTTAATACAATTAATAATTTTCTCAATATTTTCTCCGTCGACGTTTTTATTTCGTTCAATACTACAACCGAAATTGACGAATTTAAATTAATTTTTAATTTTTATCGTACAATATTGTTGTTGACCGTTGGCGGACGCACGTTTTTCCTTGAGGATCGTCGATTAGATTAATTTTAATTCAGTTTAATTCAATAATTGATTATTATTCGATATATTATCAATACAACGTACCAAATAATGTCTACTCTCTAATTAAATCAAAAAAAAAAAGTTATCATTTTAAATTAAATTTTATTAACAATTTTGTTATATTTTTAGTGCATATTATAGGATTTTTAAGTGCATAAGTGCTTACGTATTTAGTGCCCATTTAGAGCTACAATAGTCCTCTGCCTTAGTTTGTATATCATAATGAATCCCGATATTTTTCCCCTCCCCGATCGCTTTGAATTCGTGCCCGGTGTCGTTAACACTTCCTTTTCACTTTTCTTCGGATTTAATTATATACGCATAATATACTTTCGTCGTATAAAGTCTGATAAAGTCGTTCGCGCACGACTTTGCCCGACGTTTGAAACGCTCATAAGTCAGCCGCTTTTTTTTTCATTTTTTTGTTGAAAATTTTAATATTTCTCGAGCACATATTGTTTTAGTACAACGCGTTGTTTGCCCGTTCGTTACGTAATAATTTATTTCGCGCCAAACCTTGTAACGTCTTATATTATGTAAACAACCGTTGAACCGCGGTACACAGTATAACACTTTTTATTAAAAAAAAAATTTTTGTTTTTTACTTCGATTCAAAAAAAAAAAAAAAAACACTTGCGTCTCGCGGCACTTATATACCTTATTATTGGTTCTCATTATTATTGTTATGTCTGTATTGTACCTACTACGTTGTTCGTACAGCGCGTTAAATGTCAAGTTAATACTGCCAAGTTTACGCTCGCGTAGGCATATTATATACGTATAAATTATATTATGAAACGCGGTTTGTTTGGTTTATTTCGCATTTTTTTTTTTTTGGACACATTTCTGACACTCAGTGTAATATATAGCGGTGTTTTTTTTTGTTTTCACACTGACTCGAAAAATAAAATAATTGTTATTAGTGCGGAGTAACGCGTGTCGCGCGATAATAGTTTTTAGAAAACGCGATAGCGTTTCGAAATCGTAAATTATTCACAGAGTACCTACGTATACGTGAACGAAGGGGTAAAAAAAAAACGTATTTTAACGCGTTATTCGACGTTAAAAAAATTCCACGGTTTTACGCGTATTATATTATATACGAACGAAATATACTTGATACCGTCAAAAATCGAGAAATATTTCAATTTAATTAAAATTATTTATTTTTTATTTTTTACAGTGTATACTCTCTGTCGGAACGGCGGTATTTAAGGCAGGGCACGCCGGCTCCGGGCCCCCGGGACTTGCTCGTGAACAACAGTTAGGAATTTGAATCTGTCGTAAGAAGTCATCATTTTATTTTACTCGAACGAAATCAAATGAATTTATTTTTAAGATTAATTTACACTTTTATAATCCGTACAGAAATAAACCGAAAATAAATGCGCGAGTCTATGTGCTATTAACTGTGCGTATTGAAGACAAATCGTATAATCGCGGGTTGATTATAGCCTGTAGCAGTGGCATACTTACGGGTGGGGGAGGGTGTTCGGGTTAAAACCCCTTAGGACAAAAAAAAAAGATTTGAAATTATATATAGTTTATACTATACAAATATTATTTGTTTTCGATTTATTATATACTATATCACGTGGCTGAACAGATAGACACGATAGGTATGCGAGTGTATAATATAATATTATATAGTATATACTCTCCAATCTGTATGAATCTAAAGAAACGATAAAGAAAATTCCCTAGTATTACCGATAGGCGATAGTAGGTACATTACGTTTGTTTCTTGGCCGAAAAATTACCTAGTTTTATTCGCAAACTTTGTTTATACATTCGCGTAATCGTGTGGATGTGTTATAATTTGTGACACTATTATATTATATAACATCAGTTTTTTTTGATTTATTTTAATAATATGATTGAATTTGAAACATTGCGGGGACGGAGTTTCAATGTTTTATATAAAATTATAAACCCCCACTCACCCCGAGAGAGAAATTGAAAGTACGCCACTGGCCTTTGTGTAGTAGTCACTATAAAATCGGTGCTAAAGTGTTTTTTAAATATTTTGGGATTTCACGTGTCCTTACCCTGTCTGTAATAGTTGAGTATGTATTTTTTTTTTTTTTAAAGTAAAATTGTCTCTTTAGTCTCTTTGAAAATCGCCAAAATAAGGGTATAATATAAAAAAAAAAAAGAAAACAGTTTATTAACGCGTTTTATTATTATTGTTATTATTATGACGTGTAAATGTGTAATAACGTATATTTTTCGGAGTCGTTGGAACGAGACGCCAGATATATCACATAAGCGATACAATAATATCGCAATTAGAATATTTCGTACCAATATTAATTTACCTCTACTCTATATTATATTATATTAATATTTAATTTACTCTTTTTTTCCCCCTCCGCCGCGTTACACGACCGTGTTAAACACAAGTCTAATATAATTAATACGTTCCGTGTCAGCCAGTTATAGACGATAGTTTACACATATAACGATTATTATATACTCGTATATATATATATTTGTGTGAACAAACAGTGAATAACAATATGTACGTACGGCCGCCAAGAACCGTCGTAATATAATATCACACGATTGCTTATTATTTTCCGTTCTCGCGCGTTTATATTAATATAATAATTAATCATTTACAATAATATAAACGATTTCGTTATTTCACGCGAGTCGCGCATTTACGTATATATATATATATATATATATAAAATATGTATAAACGCTCGTAATTATAGCCGGTTGTCGCGCGGCCCACGCGCGTTACAATGTAGTCGACGATAAACGGACGGTAATAATAATTATTATAAATAGTTCTCATATGTTACAAACATAAAATCGTAACTCGTTTCGCGCCTGTAAAAAAGTGAAAAAAAAACTACTGAAAATATCGAGACGCGGTTAAGCGCGCGTAGTTTGAAAAACAACCGCGCGTTGGTGTGAGAGTGGATAAACTCTATATAATGTAGGCAAAGGTTGGTAATAGCGGTGGTCATTATGGTGGTGGCACTGTCGTTATTATCAACCTTTCAACCTTTGTCATTATTACTTTTTTTTTTTTGTTTTGTGTTCGACTGACGTTATGAAAAATCATTACTATACTACGTTTTTATTATGTACGCGTTTTTCAAGAATTTAATAAAATTGTTTCTATTATTGACAAAAAATGTTTTATGTGAATTATGCCAGACAAATCAAATAAAACGCCCTATAATAGTGCAAACGTATAATAAGTTATCGCGTGACTAAATATCTAGGTATGACAACAGATTGTCCGACAGATCGCGACTCGGTCTGCGCATCCATGGAAAACACAATAATATCGTATTTTTTTCCATGAAACTGGCACCCGCTGTTAAAAAAACAATGATAAACACCACACAAAACCAAAGCGTCGTGCATTCGTGCACAACATAATACCGCGTTTACATTCAGCCGTCGCCACTGCTCCTCGCGCTGTCGCGTTTACTTCCCAAAATAATTCTGTGGCAGCGTCGACGGCAGTGAGCGTTAACATTGCCCTGGTAATTAGTGCGAGTACGGTCGGCAGCGCGAGTCGTTCTTCACACACTTTTGTGGTAACTGCGTTCGAACAGAATGTAAACACGTTCTCGCTCTCGCGTTGCCGGTCGTGTTGCTGCTCGATTTACCGCTGTTGACGAGAGCGTCGGGCAGCGACAACACGAGCAGCATTATGGTCAGCGCGAGTGGACGTGTTTACGTACTCGCGCTGCCTACTTCCCTGCTCACTGCCGCGGAAGCGGGCCGAACGTAAACGCGGTATAATACAAGTAGTAATATGATAAAGATTTTTTCTTCTATGGAAGTGGTAGGACTTTCATAGAAGAAAAAAATCATACCTGCGTATCACAAATCTGTTGTCGTACCTAGATATTTGGCCGTGAGTTATCGATTTTTCCGATTACCACAACGCGGTCCATTCGTTTAACTATTTTTCTGTAATGATAACAAAACGTGTCTGGAGAAAATTAAATTACTAGGAGAAAATCGTTGTCGCCTGGACACGGAGAATTTCTCGCAGTCGATATACCCGTACCTAATTTTGTTTCCGAAACTCGGCCGTAACGATCTTCCGAAAGGCATCGCGATCGAGTAAAGTCTCGGCGTCGTTTGAGATTTGAAGGTTACCGGGAGCAGTGTTGATTTACATGGAATTTTTTCTTCGATACGATTTGATCGCGTGAACAAGACACAGAAGCCATATAAAATATTGTATAAAAAAAAAAAAATACATTTTAAACCCCAACGAAAACAATAATAATTCGGTAGGTTATATACCTGTTTAGGATCATAAGCATGTCTTAACGGACGGACGACGCCGAGTACCGAACAGCAGCTATTAAATAAACGCGAATTACGCCCGTAATATTGTAAATACAAGTCAAAAACAGTTCAACGGTTCACGGGCGCGAAGCCGGATGATTCAGCTACTACGTAATACGTATAAATTAAGAAATCCATTAATAATAATTATTGAAATCCCAGTGCGTGTAATATTATTGAGATGGAATGTTTCGTAAAAGACTTTTTCAATGGACCACGGTGTTACGCGTGCGTTGTAGTGACGGGCAACAAGAACGAACGATAATAATTAGAACGGGTGAAGTTACAGGATGGTGAAGTTACTGTTTTCTCGTGGCTTATTTAACATTTACGCGTTAACAGAGCGAGAGAAGTAATAGAAATAGGATTGAAAATACGAGGCGAAAAGGTGAATTCGCAACGTAAGAACGGACTTACAAAACATACTAACGACACTGCGCATTAGAGGAAGAATACGATACGAAAATAAGCGTGTATTTAAAACTAAAATTCTCGTATGCCGCGAAACGACTCGGTCGGATATGAAACTGGACGATGATACGCCGCTGCTACAGTGAGAGTCGATGAACAAATACTATACTTGACGAGTATTGTAAAAAAATAACGCGGTCGCTGCAGCGTCAAAGAAATCAGAAGTGAATCACAACAGGCGAGATGTGCGTTTCAAAAAAAAAAAAGAGAACCTACTAATTTCCAGAAATATAGACATAAGAAGTAGGAAAAAGACCTACTAAGAGCCTTGTGTCTGGAGCGTAACGCTTTAGAGTCGTGTGGGGATAATAGAGAAGACCGAAATGACTAAAAAGACTACTCGAATTCGAGACGCACAGGTTGTCCAGGAAATTTTTTACAAATAAGCCCGGTAGATCGTATAAGAAACGAAGGAGTGTTTTGTAGAACGGGAGAAAAAAAAAGTTTTATTAAAATCCCTGAAAACTAGGGCGGATACACTAATAGGACGCGTAATCTACGACTCTGCAGGAAAGAATAATAAAAAGGAAAATATAAACGGAGGAAGGGGCCACTGCTGGATTACGTGGACGAAGTTTTTAAAAGATACACCACGAATTGAATAGGAAAGCGAGGGATGGAGGAAAATTGCTGTCGACTAGCGCCTGGACTGTTAACATGAGAGAGGTGGAAAATCACTGTTTACAGACAGTTTACACTTATCATTTATACACACAATATAATATACCTTCTCGTTAACTCCGCATAATTTCGTCGCAATATTTTAGTCGATGTAAATAACGACTTTATCGTTTAAAAGGCAAGTAACGATTAATTTATTCCGACGATTTGTGCGTTACAGACATTTCAAAGGGTTTTCGTACATTATTTGACGTAAAGTTATTAACGAAAGTTGTGTTTATATTTTGCGTTTTTAGCCTATTTAATTTACTAAATAAGTCCCTTCTGCAATAATAAAATTATTGTATTTATCGCATTTTTTTTTTTTTGAAGAAATAAAATTGTATATAATTTTCAATATTTTTTTAAATATTTTCAGACATTGTTTTTTTTTCGTGTCTTCAATAGTTCGTTAAATATAACCGTAAAAAAAAATCGCTTCGCAAAATAAATTAAATACTTTTTACTTTCTTGGAAATATATATATATTAAACACATTTATTAATAGAAATATAATGAAGCGAACTGCTCGCTCGAGTGAGCTGCCCAATCGATACGGTTTACTGATAAATACGCGTGATATTTTAATTCGAGTGCAGTCTTAGAAATATGAATTACAGATATGTATAAATGAAAAAAACACGCGAATAAATACCAACTATTCGGCGGTAATTATAGGTTTTACGATTAATGTTTTATATATATATATATATTTTATACTACGTTCTATTAGATTTCGAATCAAATTCGAAAAAAAAAAAACTACTCTGTTTCGTGATGTAATATTATAATTATATCGTATCTAGTGTACTGTGTGTGTTTATAAAACTACTCACGATAATATTACGAAACCGAATAAAACTCGGTGGATTTTTTTTTTAGTAAAAATTTGAAGTCTGTTAAATCGTTTAGTATTCTTAAACAGAATTATTGCCACGTCGAGTCGGATAAACGTTCGAGATATCTTGGTGTTACACAAACGTTCGTTAATTATACATTTTAATGTAAATTATTAAGTTTTTTTTCTATTTATAAATTACCATTAAAAAAAAAAAAAAACGAATAATTTATTTAAAAAAAAGTATTCGCTCGGCGTTGTGATTTCTCGGTGTAAATTCAAAAGTCGGTGGAAATTGAAATCGATTTACTTTTTTTTTTTTTGATATTCGTGTTATCCCTTATACACGTGTATATATTCATCGGTAAATCTCTGTCCGTTGACGGGCCTATTACGTTTGGCGATTGCGACGTCGAGGAAAATTATATTTTTTATTGTCAAAAAAAAAAAAAGGTGACGAGCCGTGGGGTGTTGTGAATGTCGCTTATTGGAGAGAGGTTTTTGAGTGTATTTTTATCACTATACATTTCTATTTTGAGCGGAGCTTTGGTGGGGAATATTTTAGGCATATAACAAAAACTAACCGTTTTTATCAATTAAATACGTCAAAACCTATACTTGCTGCTATAAATGGTCCTAAATTAAAAGAAAGTTTTTGAGCATTTTTTTCCCTCGATATAATAAACAGTCATATTTGATGAATATTTCTGTACCCGCATTAGTTTCAAAATTACGAAGAAATAACGATAATAATCGATTTTTGACGAAATCGCGTTTTTTATGTAATTTTTCGGTAGTTTTTTTTAGTTCTATTTTTGGGAGCTTTTGAGAAAATCGAAAAAAAAAACCACCTCTCTAAAGCACCGGCTGGATGTGCGATTCGCTACCGCGGAAACGAACCGTGTGACTGTAAAGATCGGAGCACTCCTTCTGGTAGAATTTTCCGGTACAGACGTGGAAAAAAAAACAGCTTTTGTAAAACCGATAGATTGCTCGCTGTGCTCGGAATCTAAAAACGCGTTCTTAAATCATACGTTTTATTAGTAGAAAATCCTGTGCGTTCTATTACGATACAACGAAACGAAATATAACAATCCGTATACTGCAGTGTATGTACATAAAACGGTGGCGATTAATTCGATATATTCGATCGGTATGTACAACGCGTACGAGTGCGTAGAAATATATAATTTGTATTTTTTGTAGAGTACAAACGATCGGGTGGTTTTTCCCCGGTGCAGAAAAAGACTGACTCGGATTTTTGCGAAACGCACCGAATATAAGCGCTGAAACGGATCGTTTTCTGTCGCGCTCGAAAACTAATAAATACTGCCTATGGGCGGCTATACGAGATACGATACAGATTTTATATTGTACCGAAGCGTATATACATATATAGTTGTAACGAGTGCACATGCGTATGTACATATAAAAAAAGACTATTATTCTTGCGTACTCGAAAATCGATTTTCGACTAGTCGAAATTGTGTTTTGATGACGTTAACTGGCGAAGATTGCCGCCGGGTCATCGCACTGTATTATACAAGCTTTTGTTTCGTCGGTTCGCGAAATTTTATATCCGTACGAGTGTACAATAAGGCGTATTGCGGCGAGCAGATGATAGACAAACACACGCGGTATTGAAATGCGTATAATAAATACGCGTAAAACAACGACCGGCACTCGTGGTGATTTATGCAACGATTTCTTTGCCGGCGATTATACACTTATCTGTAAATTACTGTTTTTTTTTTATGGAAAAAATTATCTTCGAACGTTTTGTTTTTTTTCTCCTAAAAGCTTAGTGAAAAAAACTTCGTGACGAATATACATATATATACGCAGTTGAAAAACGTACTTACAGCAGCGGTTCTCAACCTATATATTATGTACAATATATTCGCGCGTACCACCTACACAGTTTTTTTTTTTTGCTCATTAAAAATGTATACGTTTATTTTGTGTGTATATAGAATTGTATTCTGTTCGAGAAACTACGACGAAATTACGACGATTTACGTATTTAACGCACAAAAAGAAATCGAATGTGTACAATTACTATACGGTGAGACGATCTGTTTCTGTATTTATTTTTTCTGTACATTAAGTGGGAAAACGTATTTTCGCACAGATACGTTGACACAATATATAGGGATTGGAGACGGTAGAGCTTGTGTGGACAGCCTCTTGCCTTCGATACGTTACACATATATATGAAACCAGCTAATATCAAATAAAAACAAACCAAATAATATTTAATGTTAATAACGATGATTCGTTTTAATTTTTTTTTTTTTTATAAAGGGAGATTTTCTTCGCGTATACCGCCTACGAGCTTTCCGCGCGCCGCAGTTTGAGAAGCGTCATTCAAATGAGTGTATTCACGTTTCGAGTTCGTATAATCGAATTACGCGTTGTTTTTTTTTTTCCTTTTCTCCGGTATATATATTATATAAATCGGACGAATTACTACAGTAACTCTAGATTCTATTTTAAATACGCGAAAAAGATATACGTTCGTGTCCTAAATACCGTAATAAATCTTTATTACACGCGTATGAACGCTTTGAATAAATCACGCGAAGAATTTAGATTTATTTTCTTTTTTTTTTTTTGTTCTTTTCTGCACGACAACGCGCGCAGCGAATGATTATAAATTTTCGTTCGTTTTCTGCGCCGTACGGCAGTTCGCGAATCCTTCGATAACGCCGCCGCCCGCGGTAGACAACGGTAGTTTCGCCGTTAAACTACATCCTTCCGCGCATTCGTTTCTTTTATAAAATAATATTACTGCAGTTTTCCGACACGTACAATACAAAAACGCACGATATTTTCATAATAATTACGAACCCGGTAAAACTTGTAGTAAACCCTGGGAATCGATCAGAAATACGTAAAAATAACACGCCGTTCTCGTTGACATGGGGAAACGGTTAGAAAAAGAAACGTAAAGAAAACCATCGAGGAACCTCATATATCAGTTTAATTCGTAGACGTATAATATATATATATATAGATCGCGAACGACCAGTGTATCACGTGTAACGCACTATAGAGCCAAGATACGTGCGAGAGAGACCGTAGACCTGCAGTTAACTATATATAGTTAATAGGTGTATGAGAGAGACAGACTTAGAAGAGGTTTTTCGCGGATGATAAAACAAAATTGTGGCAGCAATATATCCGGATCCGCGGCGAATGCGTGATACACATAGCCTTATAAACTAATGGATTGCGCATTGATACTATTATTCTGCAGTCGCTAAAATGAATGTAGGTGAATCATATGGATAATAAACTGAATAAATATTTTATTCCATGAAAAATTTAAATATTTAATAATAAAAGCAATTTCAAAATTACATATGAACAATATTTTTATTGAAATTGTACTACATATTTTAGACCAATCTCCATTAGACAATCTATTACTTCATAATTTATAATAATTAACTTTAAGGTTAAACTAAACCATCCCCAAAAGAAATCTTGGGCACGCCCTGGTCTATTCCCTCGAAAATGGTCATGTATAGGTACATCGTAATACTTTTATTTCAGCAGTCGGCACAGTAAGCCACTTAATGTGCAAACATTTCAGTTACTTATATAAAACTTATTAAAGCATTTAAAACGATTTCATTATAAAATAACATCGTTTTCAAAATAATATGTCAGACAAACGCATTAGATTAAGCGGCGCAGGATATAAGAAGGCGGCAAAAAATTTGAAAAAACGAAAATTTGATTAGAAAATACCAAAACTTCAGTCATATTTTGCTGCTATAAATCCAGAAAAAGTATGTACCTATATGTCGTTCACTAATACCTAAGTTATACCAATTTATTTCTCAAAACTAAACCCACGTAAATATATAATATGTAATAGAAGGATACGGAATTAAAAAGTCCAAAAAAGACAGATGAAGTAGAAAAATGTTTAGCTGGTGATTATAAAATTCAAATTAATGACATTGAGGTTCAAGTTGGAAATAATAACGCAGGAGAAGCGTCTTCGACAAATAAACAACAGGTAATATTATAAGACAAAATTTATATAATATATATACAGTGTGTTTCACTCAAATGGTAACAAAATATTTCCGTCCAGTGACTTCGGATTGAAATGGGGTTTTTTCGAGGAGCTAGGGAATACTAAAATACACATTTTGTGATCATTTTCAAATTTTTAACCCTTTAATTGTGCGCGTGCGCAATGAAACTTACATTTTTTTAAATAGCAATGCCTATTTTCAGCACCAGATTTCGATAAAACTATTTTTTTTAAGCAACTTTGATAAATAAACTTTTTTCCTATCTCAAAAATTGACTGAATTACAGCTATCTTAAATTTGCTTAACAACGTAGAAAACTTCGAACAATTTACTAGGTGATTTGTATTATTTGTAATAAATTAATTATAAATAATTTAAATTACATTTAAAATTAAAATTTTTAACTTTATTTAAATAACCTTTAAACTCAAACCCTTCCAGCTTCCAACCAAAAATCTTTTTTGTTCAAACTTAAGATTGCTGTAATTCAGTCAATTTTCGAGATAGGAAAAAAGTTTATTTAACAAAGTTGCTTAAAAAGATTAGTTCTATCGAAATCTGTTGTTGAAAATAGTCGTTGTCATTTAAAAAAAAAATGCAAGTTTTAGTGAGCATGTGCACAATAAAAGGATTAAAAATTTGAAAATGATCACAAAATGTGTATTTTAGTATTCCCTAGATCCTCGAAAAAACCCATTTCAATCCGAGGTCACTGGACGGAAATATGTTGTGTTACCATTTGAGTGAAACACACTGTATATATATTTAATCATCATTTGATCATTTATAATTTTTTAATTTTGTTTAAAAGTCAATAAAATATTATTAAAAATTCATTTATAACAAAAATTAATTGCTTTGAACATATAACTGAAAATAATTTTCTCAACAAATATAAATAATTCAGTGAAAAATTGTGTATGATGAAAATTTAAATGAAAAGTGTGGACGCTGACATACAATTTTTCGACAAATATGAAATACTAAACATACGCGAGAAAATTTACCGTAGGTATCGAAAGAAGATAATCAATTTACTGCATCACACATAATACAATTTACTACACATGAATATGCGACCACACTTAATAAAATTTCATGTAGAAAAAGAGTATCAACGGATTTCATATCAGCGTCCACATTTTTCATTTTAATTTTTCATGATACAATTTTTCACCGAGTTATTTATATTTGTTGAGAAAATTATTTTCAGTTATATATTGAAAGCAATTTATTTTATTCATTTTAGTGCAATTTTTGGGTATATTTTTAGTAAAGTGTTTTAAAATTCTATTTTATTTTTTATTGTCGATTTTAGTTATAAATAAGTTTTTAATATTTTTTATATTAAGGTGATCACGTACTTAACCTAATAAAAATCTCCATTTTCTTATTTTCATTATTATTGTAACGATTTTTTTTTTTTTTTACTTTAGACCGAAATCATCAAAAGTTCTATTCATAACGTTAGCCATGCATCACAAATTCCTGTATCCGACCCAGCAAAATGGAACTTTGATTCAGATTCTATTAACTTCTTACTTGCAAACCCTCCAAAGTTAGACTTACAAAAATTACCATTTGCAGAAACAAAAAGAATATTTGGCAATAAAAGTAGGTGCTTAACTGCTGATAACTTTAAGAGAAAACTTCAAAATGGCGAAAAAAAAAATAGAGATTGGATTCTATATTCCCCATCCAAAAACGCGCTATTTTGTTATCAATGTTTACTTTTCTCACCAAAACCAACGATTTTCGGAAATAAAGATGAAGGATTTATAAACTGGAAAAGTGTAATGAAATTTTACAAGAACATGAAACCAGTAAAACTCATGCTGAATCTGTGAAAATTTGGTTTTCTCGAATAAAAAGACTCTGGTGTGATTGATCTAGAACTAAAGAAAGATATTGAAAATCAAACTTCTTACTGGAAAAACGTTTTATATAGAATTGTCGAAACTGTTTCCTTTTTAGCATCAAGAGGCTTAGCTTTTAGAGGAGATAACCAGACTTTTGGTTCAAAACGAAATGGTAATTACTTAGGTTGCCTGGAACTATTGGCCAAGTTTGATCCATTTCTTTCTGCACACATAGCTAAATATGGAAATAAAGGAAAAGGAAATGTGTCTTATTTATCATCCACTATATGTGACGAGTTCATAATGCTGATGAGTAATACAATACTAGACAAAATTGTGTCAGAAATAAAAGAAAGAAAATATTTTCTCTTATAGTGGACTCAACTCCTGATATAACAACACATGATCAGCTTACAATTGCTGTACGGTATATTACAGAAGAAGGCAAGCCTGTAGAACGTTTTCTTGGTTTTATGTCCTCTGTTGGACATAAAGGATCAGATATGGAATTAGCAGTACTTAAAAATTTTCAGAACTTAACATAAATTTGAAATACTGCAGAGGTCAATCTTATGACAACGCGTCAAATATGTCGGGTATTTATAACGGGTTACAGTCTCGAATTAAAAGTCATTCTACAACAGCATTTTTGTGCCATGTTCGGCACATTCTTTAAATTTAATTGGGTCAAATGCCGCAGACATTACTCAAGAAGGGACAATTTTCTTTTTAATTGCCAAGCGATTTTCAATTTTTTCTGTATCAACATATAGATGGGATATTTTATGTAAAATTCTTAATAAGAGTTCGGATTGTGTTCAGATAAAAAAATTAGTACAACTCGTTGGTCTTCAAGGTACGATGTTTGTAAAGCAATATTTAATGGATATGAACAAGTTCTCAGCGCTTTAAAAATAATTTGTGACGATGAAGGACAGAAAAGGAAACTAGGCATGAAGCTTATTCTATTAAAAATAAGATGGAGAGTTTAAATTTTGTTTTATGATTTGTATGTGGACACCTATACTTCAAAGATTTAATGCGACGAGTGTTACTTTACAATCTAAAACGCATGATATTTTCATAATAATTACGAACCCGGTAAAACTTGTAGTAAACCCTGGGAATCGATCAGAAATACGTAAAAATAACACGCCGTTCTCGTTGACATGGGGAAACGGTTAGAAAAAGAAACGTAAAGAAAACCATCGAGGAACCTCATATATCAGTTTAATTCGTAGACGTATAATATATATATATATAGATCGCGAACGACCAGTGTATCACGTGTAACGCACTATAGAGCCAAGATACGTGCGAGAGAGACCGTAGACCTGCAGTTAACTATATATAGTTAATAGGTGTATGAGAGAGACAGACTTAGAAGAGGTTTTTCGCGGATGATAAAACAAAATTGTGGCAGCAATATATCCGGATCCGCGGCGAATGCGTGATACACATAGCCTTATAAACTAATGGATTGCGCATTGATACTATTATTCTGCAGTCGCTAAAATGAATGTAGGTGAATCATATGGATAATAAACTGAATAAATATTTTATTCCATGAAAAATTTAAATATTTAATAATAAAAGCAATTTCAAAATTACATATGAACAATATTTTTATTGAAATTGTACTACATATTTTAGACCAATCTCCATTAGACAATCTATTACTTCATAATTTATAATAATTAAGAAATGGAAATAAGCGTCTTGTAAAAATTTAAATAATAAATAATTTAAGTAGTCTATAAACGCACTGCGAGTAACTTATTGCACTGTACATTATTGTAGTGTTGATAACAAAGATTTTCATGGAGTAATAAAAAAGAAATCAGTCTTTCCGTGATTATCCTAACGTTATATTGGCGACAAACATCTATAGGCTTGTGATACGCAAAACGCAGTCCATTAGTTTATAGACCTAATTGTGATACACGATTATTTATTCATCCATGAAAAAACCTCTTGTGGCTCTTTCTCTCTCACACATATCTTCGTTCCGTACTTCTTTCTCTAATCGCGGTCTATATTGTATTATATGTCTATGGTTTTTTAATTACGCGTAACGCGTTAATTTTTTTTTCCAGAAATTTATTTTTAACTCAATAAATTGTCGTTTTTTAAAAAAAAATGTAACGCGTTAAATTCGAGCCGATTAATTTTTTTTTTGCAAAAATTTTTTTTCTAAATTGGCTACCGTATAACACAGTAACGTCGTGCAACGCTACGTACGGTATTGTCTGTACAGAGTTTTATTAGTATTGATTATTATTTGAGACTATAATACGAGACTTTGCCGACGGGGTTAGGTTAGGTCAGGTTACTAGGTCTCGTTTTCACGCTGTTTATCTACGCGAATCAGATAATTTCGATTTTTAAATGTGTCGCGAGTTACTTTGCTTTTTTTTTCAAGTCCATTTTTAAACGTATAATTTTATGTTTAATTTTATCAGTTGAAAAATTCGGACATGACCTTTGTGTTAACCTTTTTTTTTTTTTTCGAACGAACGTTTATTATTATATTATTTTCGTACGTATAATAATACAAAATATACAGTCGGTATGAATAAAATGAATTTTATTATATCTAATAAAAAAATTTAAAAAAAAAACTCGTTTTTATATTCGTTCTGTAGTCGCGGTACACGCGCGCCGTACAATAGTATACAATGTCAAACGACGAATTCGACGATGCGTTATTTTTGTGTTTTCAAAAAAAAAAAGCAATCGAATAAGGTTTAGAAAAAAAAGATTGTTTTTTTTTTTTTTAACTCTTGCAACTGTACGCCGCATTTTTCGTCGGGAAGTTTCGTTTTTATTTTTTCAACGCTCATATTTCTACTGTTTCGCCGTTATTTAAAACAATTTTTTTTTTTGTTTCCTGTTTATCCCGATTATTGTGTTATACGAGTGAACACACATATACGCGGGCTTTGGAAACATTGTTTTTCTTCTTTTTTTTTTTTTTGTCTCCGTATCGTACAATACGTACAATTTAACTGACGAGCTCGTGGCGGTGACCGCCGCTGTGTTCTTACATATTACAATACGCAAGGCCGGTCGAATAAATGTTTCACTCGTTTACTCAACGTAAAAATATACATAAGTCGTTCATAAGGTAATCGACTTTAAGCAAATTATTGACTCGGTCAAACGTTGGAATTGTTACCGATAATAATAATAATAATAATAATAACGCGTACAACGCGGAAAACCTGTTATAATACGTTTTCGTGCGGTATTTAATAGACAAATATGTTGAACGACCGTCTCGTTTTACCGATTAAAAGTGTATGGGAAATGCAAAATTAATTGGACACATATTATTTATATTGTATATAGAAATGTTGGTCTCTTTTTTTAACGTCTTACCCTGAAATGTAAACACTGCGTTCGGAAATTGTTCGTTTGTTACTGCTGTGCCGGATAGAATCGAATTTACAATTTTATTGATTTCGGTCGGAATATTAACACTGCTGTGTTATAAAACTCCTAGTATATTTTCTCGATGTCGTGTCGACGTTAATAATTCATTTGGAATCTTATATTATGTACTATTATACGAAGCGAAAAAATATCAAAAGCGACGCATAACGCGTGTTATCAATATGTTTAGTTATACGTACGTCTATTTTATATTAGATATAAAATATAATAAAGATTGAGAACAACACTTTATTGGAAATCTGGCACGTGCGATCGAACGAAGAAATATTTTTTTTCCCCTCGTATGATTTGCTCCGTCAAAACACTCCTACGCCGCGATTTCCCCGGGCTTTCTATAGTAATTCACTTTTTTTTTCTTTGCTGTTTCTCACTTAATTTAAACCATTCAAAATTTACTCATTTTACTATTTTAAGTGATTTTTTTTTTTAAGTTTTATTAGCGTGCGTTTAAAAACACTTTCTATGATTCAATTATTTAGTACAATATAAAATTTAAATTAAGTTATTACGTTTTTTTTTTAAATAATTATTATATAAGATTATAAGTAACGGTTCGTCGTTTTTTTATTTCGTTTAACGCATTTTTATTGTTTATTCGAAATAAAGTTTTTAATTCGAAAAAATACTGGTGATTTATTTTATGGTAACTGTGTATTTCTTGCTCTCGAGTTAGATAATTTCTTTATTTTTATTGCGAATCTCAAAAAGTGTGTATATTTATTTTTGTGCTATAAGAAATGTGTTTTATTGTGTTTATAAATTCATACGAACACACTGTTTTCGGCAGGAGATTCGTGTGATACGTGTAGGCTGTCTATCTGCAAATACAATTCGTACATCGTATTTTTTTTTTTTTTTTAAAGCGTTATTCGCCATTTTTAAATTCTCACTATTTTTTTTTTTTTTTTTGTGGGGGGTCTAAGTCGGCCGTTATAGAGAAAGCCCTCGTTCCGAATGCCCACTATAAACGCTCTGTATACACGTGTATACAAAATGCGTTGCTGTGGAATCTGACGTTAGTGTAAAGAGATTAGGGCGGTTTTTGTAAAATATAAATACACACGGGGTGAGACGCGTAGTGTGCAACAGTGCAGAGGCCTGCAAACGAAAGCGAATTCGACGTTATTTTCGACGTTTTGCAAATGTTTAAGAGTTTTATACGCGAGCTTTATTATACACTTACTACGGGCTTCGGTTATTCGAACGATTAAATTTTCGAGTAGATTATGTACACACGAGATTATTATAAAATTATTCATGTACGAGAGGAAATCCGTTGAAGTTTCCGCGCGCGCGCGCGCGAGAAAGAAAGAAAATAATATTTCAACAGCGAGCTGATGTGCCGTGCATGAATGATTCGGCGGCCCTAAAAACCCACTGCGTACGCCTTGCCGCGGACGCCATCGTCTTAAAAAAAAAAAAAACTCCACTCGACTACGACACTTTTTTTTAATTCTAATAAAAAGAATAAAAAATTATTTGTCATTACTGCATATATACATTCGGTGGCGACGATTGCTTAAAATCTTTTTTTTTTTTAACCGAGTTCCGGCGTAATTTTGTATTTATAATAATTTTGTTTTCCTTCGCTTTACAAACCGTTCAGGCTCTCAGCGCGGCTTCTACTAAACTTCCCCAGTCCTCTCGGTCTACGGAGTCTTCCAATCTTTTGGATACACCAACCGCTCTCGTATCTTGTATTAGCCTGTACAACCTGTACCTTTGTCGAGATGATCGTTTTCCGGACAAGTTCCTGTCCGCAAAGTTCTTTGTAATTTTTCCGTCAGTTCGCCACACGTGACCAGCCCACTCGAGCCTTTTGGCTTAACAATAGTGTGAATAAAAAAAAAACTCGTGACCAAGGATTTTCAAGAGTATTTTTTTTCCGATATTAATTAAAGTAACGAAGGTCCTATGCGTCGGTACAAAATGTCCTTATAAAATCAAAAATTTATGACTCGAATAGCTCGAAATCGAAAGAAATTTTTTGAAATTTTTCCTCCCTATACATATAGTGTAAAGTTACATATTCTCGGTGTAAATTTCAAGACGCTAGGACGATTATTTTCGGGATATTCGGTTAAATACAATAAGGAATTTTAACGCAATCGCTTTTTTTTTTTTTAACAAAAAAATTTTGCCAGTTTTTTTGCGTTCCGCGTTTGTCGAAAACCTCGAGAAAATCGAAAAACTTACCTTCCCGAAAAGTACCGTTTCAGCCCCGCCGAAAATAGTCGAAACAATCGAAACACTGTAGTGGAAAAGTTGTACACAGAATAGAATAAAAATAAAAATGTGATTTTAAAACCGATGAATCGCGCTCAGACTCTATAAAACGCGCCTAGACGACTCGATTGCGACTTTTTTCTTCGTTTTAATACGTTATAATATTATTAGTTCGCCAACCGCGCGTGTTGTACATCACGTTGTATATTTTTCTAATAGTAAAAAAAAAAAATATTTCTATAAAAAACTAAATATCGTTGTTATTCAAACGTTTATTTATACTATCGGAAGTAATAAAACCGAACGTGGAGACGGGTCATCTTGTGTCGAGGAGGAGGTCTCGATAACGGTTTTTAGCGCAAAGTTTAAAACGGTTTTCGTTCCGTTCCGATACAACGACGAATGTGATAAATCTATTTATATCAGACGGCGAAAAAAATAAAATAAAATTCTACGATAACAATAATTTAATTAAAAAAAAAATGAAAACGCACGTATATACGTATAAATAAATAGTTTATTTAATTCGCGCCTTCGATTGTTGCGCGCTATTCGTTTATATATCTAATAACTGTTGCAGTAAATAACGCGCAATTTCAAACGTTATGATGTGTAAAATAATAAAATTGATATATTTTTTTTTTTTAACGCTGAGCTACAGAAAACACTTAGAAAATCACGTTTAAAATCACCTTATTTATTTTAATTTTACATCGTAATAAATATATATATATATATACGAGTATATATAACGTAAACGATTTCAACAATATTGTAATATTAAATTGAACGAATAAATGAATAAATTATACGGACGAGTGTTAAACGATAAATCGTACGTAGAACACGGAGTTAAAATATCGAGTGTTTATGACGAGATACGTTTTTCATGCGTCAAAACATCAAACGCGTTTAAAATTCAATTAAACGAGTTAATTAGAATGTTTCGAAAAGAGAGAGAAAAAAAGAAGATATTAATAATGAAACTTTTCGAATGTTCAGAGTCTTTTTCAAAAGAGGAGTCGGCACGCGACTCTTTTTTTTTAGCTCCTGCTCATTGCTGGAACAATATTCTCTTCTTACGCCTCGTTCGTTTCGATTATGAAAAAATCTTATCGAAAACACGAAGAGCTCGCGTTGTACACAAGGCGCGTTAAACTTTTGAATTATTCGAAATTCAATAATTTCGAACGGCCCGTCGTATACGAGTTTGAATACGAACATTTATTTTTAACACACTTTTTTTGGTTCTTAAAAAAACAAATTCCGATACGCGGCCTTTTCGTGAGTCTGAGTCTTGTTTTCCTGCGTAAATCGTGTTTTGAGCAAGAAAACAAAAACCGCACAACGAATACACAAACGTTTTTGAATATATTTAATTTACCGCGCGTAACTGGAAAAGAAAATAACAACAAAAAAAAACGGCTTCGAACCGACATAACCGGTGTAAGAATTTCGGTATAAATGGTCACGATTTCGAAATGAGCACTCTCTCTCTCTCTCTCTCCATATACTTGTAACAATCGACGTTTCCATTCGGTACCGGCGTGGACGCTGTGTCGCAGCTATTTCTGAGTTACATTTTTTTTTTTTGGTATCTCCGGCCGGGATGCTGCTGCAGCGCCGTGCGAGATTACGAGATCATTAGATTTCATTCCGTTTGTTGTCGTCGACTGTTTTGACCGGCGGGCCTGTATATAAACGTGTGTATTCATTTCTCTCTCGTAATTTTCCAAATTATTTTTGCATAATATTATACATTCAGCCGCGAGTCGTCTCTTTGAAGTTTGCTTTATACGCTTTGTTTATATATATATATATATAAATATCAGTAGTAACCTGCTCCGAGAATCTTTTAAAAGCGTTCTTTCTTCTTCTTATTATTATTATTTATGCGTATGTAGATAATTATTGTAATGGCCGCTGCAGTCTCTTATTTATACGTATACACGCGCGGAGATTATGACAAATGCTTAATAAAAATGTTTTTTTATAATTTTTACATGGTATTTGTATATAAAAAACGTAAGTCTGAAATAAAGTTTTTTAAAAAAAAAACCTAATTCTCATTGAAACGTTGCGATACCCCATTTTAGATAATAATAATTATACTGCTTTATTAATAATTAGAGAATAAATAAATAATATAATAGATATAAAAATGAATTAGAGATTTTAAATACAGAACGTAATATTTATATAAATTCGGTGTTGGAAGAAACGCGCGCGCACACACAAATATAAAGAAATGGAACGCAATGAATATTTAAATATTTAAACCAAAACCAAAACGGAAAAATGTTCGGTCACCTATTAAGGCACAATTCGTTTATGACAAATATATTTGAAGGACGAATAAATGGACACAAAGGTAGAGGCAGACCGAGGAAAGCATATATAGAAGAAACGATAAGACAAGCTGACTGTGGTCAATACATAGACATGAAAAGACTGGCTTTTAACAGAGAAGAATGGAGAACCAGATGGAGAGCAAGGCCTTTAGTAGAGAAGAAGAGAAATGTATACGAACGTATTTAAAAAATGTTTTATACGGATAAAATAATATTATAATAATAACGTACAATAGTCGTTTCTTTTTTTTTTTTTTCCAAAACGAATTAATTCGCTGCGTGTATACGCAATTTCTTCGTTGTTGTTTTTACATTTATTCGTTTGTTTTTCAAACTCCTGTGTAATTTTATTGTATAATATTCCGTAATTTTCTCCGCGTGTAATTTTGATGTTTTTTTTATTCCTTTGTCGTATTTTTTCCTTTTTCGTTCAATACGCGTCGTATGAAACCGGTAATAAATATATAAACGAATTTAATAACGACCGCCACAACTCTTTTTTAGATTTCTTTATTTTTCGTCAAATACTCTTCGTCTCGATCGTATACATTTTTTTTTTCTTCAACATTAAATCTATTATTTACGAGCGTATTAATTTGTAAAAAATATTTTATTTCACGTGTCTTTTTTTGTTTATTTAATTTAATTTTTGTTGTTTTATTCGATATTTTCGAGCTTCACATTTCGAACGAATAATAATGTAATACGCGTGTTATTGTTGTTACAACGACGATTTACTTATTTTTTTTGTTTACTATTTGTCCGCGAACGCGTTTTCCGTTGACATTTTTATACGGCCTTTAATATTCCTCACATACTATGCAAAATCATATCTGGTCGGTATTTTCTCGTTTGTTCTCTTATAAGCGCGAGCAAAAATCACGGAATATTTTCCTTACAATTCCATACAAAAAAAAAAAACCTCCGGTAAAATTATTAACATATCGCGGTTTTGCCGAGTATATATTATAAATAAGTGCTTTTCAAAGTATGAGCGAAACGAGAAAAACGTACTCATTTTCGACGATGCGTGTTTTTTATTTTTTATTTTATCCGTTCACGCGTTTTCGTGCAGGAGACGTGCTCCGCGTCTCGAGTATTAATACTGATACCGAATCGAGTTGTTACCTCGTTTAACACGTTCTTCGATAATTTTTTCCCCTCTCGATAGTTTCCGTCTGCGTGACTAGCAATAAAAAAAAAAAATTATATAAAAAAATAAGATTTAACAGCTTTGAACGTAATACGTGTCGTATAATTTATACGCAATATTTATCGTATTGATTAATCGTAATAAAATATATACGTAATACGTACTATAATATAAATTGTCGTTTAGAAACGTTTTTTCGAACGCGATGATTTATCGTCGCTTCCTGTAATTTCAAATATTATATTATATAGTAATAGGCAACTCTATAAACAATATAAAAACGGTCCACTGGAACGAACGGACAGCATCCGTACGCATCGCCCGCGGCTCCCTCGACTTTCTTTTTTTTTTTTTTATTCCTATAACGATTATTATATAGGTAGGCACTAGATCCCTGCGCTATAATTATTTGATCTTTTACAACGCGAAACGATTAAAAGTTAGCGAGCCCCGCGGGCGATGTGTAGGTATACGTCTGTCCGCTCAGGCGATGTATATATAGTTTAGAGAGAATTTATTTATTTTTTTTTTTACTATTATTATTTGAAATTCTAAAACAGTTCTAGATCGCATTGTGCGTTCGAAAAAGCGATCACGAACGACACTACAAAGAGTCTGTGTTGATGTATTAGAAATATTGTTAAAATATTGTATATACGTCCGTATATAAGCTTGTGATAAATTTTCTGATCATGAATACGAAAATAGCCCGTGTTCACGATTTAATCGATTGTGGGTAGGAGGAAATCGGCAATTTTAAACGCTCGAGGATAAACTATTGGGAAAACGGGAGAGAAAATAAAGTACTATCAAGCAGATACGATTTTCTACCGCGGAAAGTCGACACAAAAAAATGTTAACAGACCAAAAAAAAATAAATAAAAAATATAGTTTTAAATATTTTTCCAAAATTCGGACAACCCCTTTTATGAATTAACATATTTAAAAAAAAAATGTTAGAAATATCGTTTTTTCGTTATTATAAATTTTATTTTTTATCGCTGCGGAGTATATCAGCTGTTACCGAATGATATTAATTTATATGGAAAATACGTTTAAATTTAAACGTACTTAAAAAAATTGATTGAAATTTATGATAATACTTATTGAAAAGTTTTATGCGTCGAAATGTTTATTAAAAAAAAATTGTATATTATGATATGTAAAACGTCTATCTTGATATAACAAAAAAATAAATTGAATATTTTTTTTCATTTCGATTTCCTTGTGATTAAAATCAACCGAAAATTTCGTTTATTATCGCGCAAATTTATTTTGCGAAGGAAAAAGTTCGAAGGAAAAAAACAAAAGCTTAAAAATATCGAATTAAAGGACACTCTGACTGCAAGTCTTTATAGTTGACACATATATTTTTAAAAAAATTTACTGGATAATCGATATTTCTAAAAATCTTATTGTAATTACGTATTAAACGTATTATATACGTATAATATAAGGTCATAATTCGTCCAGTATTAAACGGTGTTGGTAAACGCGCCGAAGGACAAGGATTTAACGGGCGTTTTAGGCGTGAAAACCTGCAGTGGCGTAATTACGAATGTTATACTATATGGCAGTGGATATGAAATGTATCATTGGATAACCACTGGATATTGCGCAGTAAAAAACGCTTCCAATATGACAAAGTTAAAGCGATCGACACTCGTATTTTATACTCTTATTATTAAAAACAACATTAAAAAAATAAATGATTCTTCGTTTTTTTTTTTTAGCTGATCCATTGAGTAGTCCGTCCTGTTTTTTACTTCAATGTCCGCGAATACGGGTAAACCTTTCTTCGGCGGCGACTCAATACGTATAACCGCACCATACCAATCGGTACAGTTACCGGGTTAATAAACTGAGGAATATTATGAATTGTGATAAAATTTTGTCGACGCAAAACAAAAAAAAAAAAACGTCATTTTTATCGTTTAATAATATTACTATAATAGTTCTTATTGTATTTTTTATTTTTACATTATAGGTAATATGTTATGTAAAAAAGAAAGCCCGTGGGAGGGGATACATTCCTCCCCGTAATTACGCCCCCGATGAAAACCTATATTATAGAGAATTGTTTTTTTTTTCTCAAACAAGAAATTTGATTTTAAAATAACGTGATAATTATATATATACTCATCTTTTTTTTTTCTTTTGTTTTTTCCAGAAACTCGTCTCTCCAATTACGTTTTTGAGCGTCGAATTTTCTCGAGTCGCACTCCTGCAGTGCACGTCTCGTTCTCGGAAGACGGTTTTCGCAGGTACGCAATGTGTTTTTTAACATGTTTTTTTTTTAAAAAAATTAATTATTATTGAGAACGCGATCTTTCGCCGCTGTTGCCGCCGAGATTCGTTATCAAATAATTGCGAATAGACCGATTCAATAAACGCGTTCGAGAGGGGGGGGGGGAAACAATCGTTATAACTGGTACGTATATATTATTTATTCTTTTCACTGCGCATATTATGTCGAACTCGTTTGTTTCGTTTTTTTTTTAAACGCTTTATGTGCGCGCGCGGAATTTTTATTTTTTCAAACTATAAAATCGATTCGTTTCCGAGATTTTCGTTTATAATTATTATTATTATTGTTTCAAGTTACATGTTCGTTCGTCGACGTCCTGCACTGCGAGCTTAACCGCCCCAAAATTTAAATTTGAATTTTTCTGTTACGGCACGACACGCGTGTCGAATAAATTTTCACGCATTCAATAAAATTTAATGTTTTAAGTACGAGCAGTACGGCTAACGAATACATAATTTTTATTTTTTTAAATAATGAGTCGAGAATATACGTATATATCACGTATACCACCACGGAGCCGCCTGCAGTTGGCGAAGTACAAGTCTCGCGGAAGTAAAAAAAAATATAAAATTTTTTATTTTTTTTTCTAATAATCCTAAAATCTTTTAACCGTGACTCACACGAACGCGTTGTATTTCGACTATTTCGGCAATTTAATATATTAATATACGTAATAAAACATATACATATATATATACTAGCTGAACCGGCAAACGTTGTTTTGCTAAAAAAAAAAAACAATCATCAAAGGTTTAAAAAAAATTTAAAAAAAAAGGGTTTTTCCAAAATTTTGTTTCGTAAAAACCTTCTCCTGGCAATTACGAACAATTAAAAAAAATTTGAGCCAAATCGGCCCGGCCGTTCTCAATTGATGAATTGTTATACATTTTTGGCTCCATTTTTATGTATATAGATATATATATATATATACAGAAGCGTATTTAGAAATTTTTTTTTTTGGGGGGGGCTGAGACATTGAGTAAATATCATTGTTGAATTATTTCTAAATTCTAATGCAAGACTACATCTTTAAAATAGGACAAATTACCAAATTTTCAACATTTTAAAAACAACTACATATTAGGAATTTATTAAAAATATTACATCCTATAGCTGTAGGGCATAGGAATTAGTAAAGAAAGTTCCTGAAATTTCGAAGGGGAGGGCTGGAGCCCCATCAGCCCCCCCATAAATACGCCCCTGTATATATATAAAAATAAATAACGTTTCGGTATAAATTGAGACGAAGAAATCTATACACGAATATTATAAAACGGCGTTGTGACGATATTGCATTTCGTTATTATTGTTGAAATCGTTCGAGTACAGTCGGCGACTCCGTTTAAAGTCTTGAGCGTATTGAAAACGGGCGAAAAAATACGGAGTTCGTTATACGTTTTTTTCTTCTTTGTCAAATAAAAATAATAACGAAGCGGCGTCAATTATTAAACGCGAATAATTATATCGATTACAATTTTTTTTTTCTTTTTACATTGTCGCGACGCCATATTATAATTTCTCGAATTATTTTATATTTCGTTGTGTTGACGAATATCGTAAAACCGCGCCGAGACGTTGCGCGTTTTTCATTCCTCTATAAATTATATAAAACAATATTGTTATCAGAGTATATAGTACATCACAATAAAAATAAAATAGTTTCAAATAAAAAATATACGTAGAAAATAGGCGTGGAAAAAAAACGGGAGACCGTAAGAAAAGCCCCGAAAGCACCGCAATATATATAATGAATAGAAACGAATAATTTACGAGTAAAAAACAATTTTATTGCTCTTAAAAAAAAAAAAAAAAAAAGTGGCGTTTAAAAAGTTATCCGGTTATGTCCCCGTTTACGGGTTTTTTATTGCTCGATCACCACCGTATATTTATTATATTGTATAGTTCGACTGCTATATTTCGTACACGTGTTTAAACTGCGAATCGCCGTTATATATTATAAAATAAATGATATTAATCCGCGTCCGAATTGAACTAATAAATTTAAACTACTCGCGCGGTTATTAAAAATAGATTTAAGTTATCCGAAAATCGTTCCTCTCGCCTCTCCTCTCCCTGCAGGCCGGAATCATAATACATGATGTATATTGAATAAATCGAATTTTTTGGCGATAAACTACTTTTATCGAAAAGCGTTCGAGATCTGCAACAGCGCGTATATATATATATATTCATATAAACGCTGGAAATACTTTCAGAAAAGTTAAACGCTCGCTTATTCTTTGTATTATATACCTACACGACACGCGGCTATAATAATGAAACGTTTCGCAGAGCGCGATGAGAGTCGTTTTCCGTTAATAACGCGCGCGCGCGTAAATTTACAGTTAATAAACAGTAGAAAACTCTTTCGATTCCGAGAAGTCTACACAACAAATCGTTATAAGTATAACGCGATTTTCGATTATTTCATTTTTTTTTTTTTATTTTACTCTTTCTTTATATATATATATATATATATTATATACAGTAACAAATCGTTTCGCTGTGACCAATTCTCGGACGATTTTTCACGCGCGTTCTGTTTAATATCGCCGAGAGACAAAAAAAAACCCCGCTTTGCCAGAGCTACGTGCAAAAATCGGTTATAAGCATAAAAAATAAAATACTGCAACGTCTTATTGGCACCGTAGTAAAGTTTATAACGACGGAACCGAGTGATATTTCATTTTGCGTTTCCAACGCTCAGTTCAATAAATCCATAGCGTATATAATTAACGAAAACACGAAAAACAATATTATATAATATTCCGTAATATAATAATACTTTTACCGTTGAATTACGCCTATATAGGTTTTGTATTATCGACGAGTGCCGATTTTACACTATACGATACTGCTATATATTATAATATAATCGTGAATAAATAATACTAATAACCGAAGCTCCGGAGGATTTTATAGCGTTAAAATCGTGTGAAACGTGCGTCGTAATATATGTACTCGTATATATGGAAGAAACGTGTAGAAAATACGCCATAAAAGCAGCGAGGGGGAAAAAAATTGTTGTTTTATTTACGAATTATTATAGCAGTATAATGATCCGCGCACACTGCCGCGCGATAATTTATTGCCAAAAAAAAAAATATGAAATATAAAATGTCAAAGTGATGGGTATTTTTCTTCGGGTCACGAGATTAAAACGCGAAATAATTTATATATATCGGCGAGAAAAATAAAACTAGCATCGAAATATTGGAAAAATGACACTAAAAAAAAAAAAACTGTATATAATTTTACACTCGGAATCTCTCAATATTTATGCGTGAAAAAAAAAACAAATGTACTCTGGCAGTATTCTCAATTGGCCTATAGCAAACGTTATACAATCCGAGCCCTGCAGCAGCAATAATAATAATAATAACAACGCGTACAGTGTACAAGTCCTATTTTATAATACAGTACTTATATGTACTGTTAAGCCTCGTATAAATATACATACCGTCGTCGTGATACTTTTTTTTTTCATTATTAGCTTCGCGCAACTACCGCTGTACACTGTTTACATAACGACAAAAAAACAACGGGTTTTGCGGTTTTTTTTTTCCTACTCGCTACAGCGGTTTTACTTTTAATTTCGGCGATTTTCTCGAAAACTATTTATATACATATATTTATAGGTGCCTATGCGAGAAAGTTTTCTATAAACCTATATATATATATTACGTACCTATAATTATTGCGTAACGGGCCGTTACGAACCGTGCCATATTATTAAAATACTCAGTGTTTTCGACAAAAAAAAAAAACGTTTATTATTATTATTTAAATAACTCAAAACGCGTCGTTTCGCGCAGAAAATCCACGGCTATAAATATAATAATCAATATAAGTACCCGTATAGGGACTTTGGAAATTATTAGAGAGTTTTGAAACGAGTGTAAAAATACCGAAACGTTTAAAACACAACAAGGGATGTTTTCTACGAAAACATTATCTTGTGCTTACTGCCCTAGGCGACATTCGAAATCAAAATATGAAATATTCGCGGACGAGTGTAAGTACTGAGTGTACTATTATTCTCTGTAATTCGAGATGTGTCCGGGGAAAAAAACGAAAAACGAATAATATATTCGCGTGAATTCCTCTATTATAATTTTTTTTAAACTATACACAGTGCGTATTATGGTTAAAATACGGTTATTGAAAAAAAATGCGGGTCACGAACAGCCATAAATAAAAAAAAAAATCAGTAGAATAAAACACTGTGATCGCGTATTCAACAGGAGCGTGTTGGAGTGCGATACGCTAATAATATTATAATATTAAGGAAACGAATGTTCAGTCGCTAAAATCGATCGAATTACCGGCGTTTGTTATATCAGTCGGCGAATCGCGGAGAATATCGGAGATGATATTATTTTCACCGGGAGCTAAAGTGCGAAGTAAAAAATATATTTGAAAAAAAAAACCGACTTATCGAAAATTCGCGAATACCGATGTCAAAAATAATTTAAATAAAACTATAGTTTTTTTTTTTAATAATAATAATTAAAATATACAATAAATACAAACTGACGAGTACCTACTACGAAAAATATATATTCATAATTAATAGAAGTTTTTATCCGTTGCAATGGTATTAGCCAAAAGAACGCGGCGATACGGTTATGAAACGTTCTTCTTTCTACGACGGGAAATTTCG